>CP141142.1:36588941-37254143 GCA_035235625.1 Saururus chinensis
TAATTGTACATACTGCTGTGACTTTCTTGTAGATTTGAGCCGGATTAGAGCATTCACTGTAGGGAAATTCCGAGGTGAGCATCTCTAGCATACACATCCCAAAGGAGTAGACGTCCACCAGCTCGTTGTACTCTTCTTCGTACAACTCTGGGGCCATGAATTCTGGCGTGCCTGAAATAACAGTGACCAGACTAATTGTTTTCGTTTTTCCTTTCAGAACAAACTATTCAAGATTAGTATCTAGCCAAAAAAATGTGTATAAATGAAAGAGGAGAGGGTGAATTGCCTATGACACTGTGAGCAGAATGGGAGCCTCTAAGAATGGCAGCCAGGCCGAGATCGCCTATCTTGACCTGCCCAAGATGCCCATTGACGAAGATGTTGTCACATTTGATGTCTCTGTGGATGACTGGGGGATCATGCTCGTGCAAGTACACAAGGCCCTTCAGTACCTGGCGAGCCCAGTTCTTCACTGCTCGTATGTCCACTCTTCTGTATCTCCTCCTGTACCTGAAATTTGTAACATCTTATCTTACGTTAACAAAAGCATATAATCTAATCTAATAAAAAAAAATTTTAAAAAAAAAAGGTATTGAAGGGGATCTTACTCTCTGAGAGTGCCTGAAGTAAACATTTCAGTGATGAAGTTGAAGGTCCTCTTCTCCACATCAATCCATGACGTGTAGAACCGGATGACAGACTCGTGTTTGAGGATGCTGAGCAGCTGCACTTCCGAGTACATGCGTTGTAGTTCTTCTGGTGTGCGGCAAACATCATGTATCTTTGCTTGATTCCACGCAACCTCCATTCCCAACATCTCGTCAAAAGCTTTGTAGCTGCGTTTTCGTTCTTGTTAAGGAAAATTACTGCATAACTTTGCAATTAATCTTCGTTTTTAAGGAAAAGAGTTTGTGAGAACGGGGCTATTTGCACCCCGTTTAAACTCCTGTCCCCCATTTTGTGAGTAATTCTAATACATTTTACGTACTCATATTTCCGCCTAATTTTCTAATTTTAGAATCTATTTTAAGGTAGCCTGAATTTCACTGTTAATGTTTTATTAATAAAAATTCACTATCAAGGATACACGGTCTTTGTTGCGCCTTTGCCCAAAACTTCCTTGAACTGCAAATGGAATTATCAGCATAGAAAGTTAGGAAAACTGAAATAATGAGAATTGGGTAAGCAATCGTGGGCGACTGTCTACCATGTGCTTGCTGTCTAAATTTTTAAGTCTCCCTTATCATTATATTTCTCTCTTACCTCACTAAAATTCTAAGAATTTCCAATATGAGTGCACTCACATGTGGGTTCCTAATAAGGTTGCATTTAAAACCCACACCCGATCCGATAGATAGGACCAACCCGAGATTAACCGGGTTGGCTCCTATCTCGGGTTGGGTTGGGTTTAAAAATATATATATATAAGTAAATTTTAGGTTAGCTTTAACATGTAAAAAACCTAAGAACCGACCCCACTAAACTTAAATTTTTAAGTAACTTATAAAAATATATTTAACTTAATATAGAACTATCCAAAATAATGTTAATTTAGCTTTAATTATTAAAACCGACTCAACTTAAAATAGAATCTTAATTTCAATTTTAAGTTCTTAAGATTTTTTGTTTTTATTTTGGGTCACTTCTTAATAGTTCAATTCTTATATCGAGTCGTGTTGGGTTCAAGACTCTCAAATCAAAGTCGAGCATAAAAAGCCCAACCTAACCCAACCCCGCAGGTTTACGTGTAAATAAAATTTCTCCAACCGAGCTATAGAAAGAAGCCCCTCTCTTACGGAGGTGAGGGGTGATGTGACAAAATTGACAGGATGAGTGGAGTGCGATGAGCAATTCAAACAACTAAATTTAAAAGGTGAGGCTATTTTTGATTTTTTCCCTGTTCAGTGGGATGATACCCACTAACGGGATAAGTGACAAAAAAGCGGGGTATAGATATTAGCTTTTCATTGTGATTACTGTGCAACTTTACCCAAAAAGAGTTGGTGGACAATTCCGTACACAACACATAGGCACAATACTTATTCCCTAATGCTTTGATTTTCAACACATGGGCTGCTTCCCCACTGACGTGGTTTGCAGGAGAACCTGTAACCACATAAACTTCCCCACCCTAATCAGAGAGCTTTGACCTAGCACTGTATTGGTTCATCGGCCATCTAAATAATTGCTCAAAGTCAACTACTCCAGTAGCCTTTTTTTTTTTTTGAATGATTTGTTTTGGACTATTATTTAATGTACTTATATGTCTTAGTTTAAAATTACCAACTTAAAAGCCAAATAATAATATATCATTATCTCTTCGTCTTAAAATAAGTGTTTTATTTAATTTTTTAAAATATATTTTAAAAAACTAAATAGGTTACTTATTTTATAATAGAGGAAATATAAAAGAGGACTAACAAATATATGAAAAATATTTTTTTACCATTTACCATGACTAATGAGCGTGTGGAAGAGAAAAACCTAGAAATTGTTAGATTTGTTTTCAAATTTCTCTCTCCCCATTTTTATGGTGATGTGGTAGCGTTCCCTTGGTGGTTACTAAGCCTCAGTCATGAAAAATTAAAGTCGTATTCATGCATTTCAAACCCCCGGCATGCAACTTGCAACTGCATAGGATCACTAAAACTAAGCAAAAAAGAAAGTAATTTTTAAATATTTGATACGAAGAGCTGGTTTTTTAATCTGTTTCCTAATTTAAAAAAGCATGTTGACTTTACAAGGTTAGCATGATCTACTAGGCGCTTGTTGCCAAAAAAGAGGATCTATTATGTGTACAGTGATGTAAACAAATAAATTTAGAATTTTATTTTATTCTTTTATATTTGGAGAAGTGGATGTCCAACTCAAACCATCCAATATCTTCATATTCACATTTTAGTCAAGCTGTTTAGTTCAAATTGTATTGAATGATTAATTGAACTTTTTATTTTTATTTTTTTATGACAAAAAAATTGATTGATTGTGATGAGAATATGTCAAGAAAAAAATTCCATATATTATGTGGGATCAACTTACAAATTCTTTAATACGGATGTCTTTACTACAGCCTACATATAAAAGCTCCAATTAAGACCAAATTAATTTAATGGAAGTTTATAACTTTATAACGAAGTGGACAAAAAATGTGAGGCGGCCAAACAAAGTCCTATCTGAGGGCTTCAACTTGACATCAATATGCTTAGTAAAAAAAACCAAGTGAATGGATTAATGACCGATCAACAGCATCCCTTGAACTGTCTTTGCCCATAGACTTCTAATAATTTGTTATCCACCTATCTTCATCAGGATTAAATTTCCATTTTGTAGAAGCTATTCGATCTCCAATTTGTTTATTCTCTTTCCTACTCTAAGACCTCCAAAGGTTTAATTTGTTCAAGAAAAAAGTGCATGAAACCATGAATTGGAAGCGACAAAGATTGGTAAGGAGCATCAGTACTACAGTTGTATAGAGTCAAAAAAAAAAGTGGTAAATGAGTGGAAACACCATCATCAAAAGCTTCATAAAAGGAAAAGCTGAACAAGTAACAATAAATTTCAGAGAAAAAAAATCCATTACGTTCCACCATGTATTTGTTATCTTCTCTGATGAATAAGAACAGTTGCAAACATGCAAAAAAGGATTGGAGAAATACTTACACGCCCATATCGACCAGTAGGATCGGTCTCCACATAAACAGACTCCATCTTCCCTGCCTCAGCGTATGCTGTCGACGCTAAGCTTCGCCTCCTCTCTTTCCCACAAGGAGGGAGGCCAGAAAAAGGAAAAGAAATGAAAACTAGAAAGAAGGAGAAGAGATTCCCCTGAGAGGGTGGGGGGAACAGCTGTGAATTCTGGCTGAAAAGGAACAAGAATCTCGAATGTTAGCGTGTGCTAGATCCGAGGTTTCCCATCATGGTTCTCGTACGAGAAGACACCAAAGAGGAGCCAGAAGAGCCTCGAGTAGTCGATCCTGAGCATGATCCACGCCATGTCTACCACCCCACACGAGAAGTCGAAGTCCATGGCGTACATTGATGTAACAAGTTTGACACTAGGAAGGTTGGACAAAGGATAGAAACTAGTGTCCAAAACGATCGACACTTTAGAGCGAGATTTTTCTTATTGAGTGTGGACAACAGAGAATGGACGTCCCTCTCTTGCCTTCACTTTTACTGTGCCTCTTTTGCGGTTACTTTGCTTGCTAGAGTGCAACAAGATTGACGGACATGGGGGCGGTTCTGAACTTGAAAAATCTGTGGCCACGCTTTGGCAGCATGATTTGTGTGTCTTGACTGAAGAGAATATAGAGACAGGCAGAGAGACGTAGAATAGACAGGCGCAATGGAAGAGCACTAGGGAAGATAGATGCTCGAAGATATGACGAAGAGGGAAGAGGATGCTTGATTGATTGCAGGGCTCTTTGGAGAGGGGGATGGCTGTAAATAGAGGGCAGCTGGAGGATGGAACTGTAGGCATGGGGCCCACGAGGCGGAGTCAAATGGCGGGTGGGGGCCCATTTCTGCGTCATGGTTTGGTGTCATATTCAACAACTGGAATAGGCTCTAATGGGCCGTGGGCTTGGGCTGGCAGCCGGCTCCTTGGCTTGGCTCACTCTCTTGATTTTGTTTCACTACATGGTGCAACATGCTGACCAATGTGCCCTCTAATGGATTCGAAGAGACAATCAGCTGGTGAAGCTTTCACGAGTAGTAAGCAGGTGAGACGTCACACGTCAGACATTAGGGCGATCGATGGCGCTTACCCATTAACATACTGCCTTACACAAAAAGTACAGTCCTTGTGTACCACTGACCTCTTAATGAAGGGCGTGTAGAACTTCACTAACATAGCTAATTCTTACTTTTGGGAGGCTATCAATGGGTGGGGGTGTTCAGCGAGGCTTTTAAGTAAAGTTTTACTAGCGTAGTTAATTCTTATTTTTAAAGGATAATAATATTTTTATACCACTTTTTCTACAAGTGTAGGCTTTATGTACATCACTTATGATTCGATAGAGAAAGTGAATGTTATATTATGAGGTAGGACTCATTTTTCCTATTTAATTAAATATTATGTAAGGCCTATAATATAAAAAATAATTATATAAATATTATTTACTTTTTTGAATGCAATTAAAGAAGTATTTTTTATATTTTATTTCAATAATAAACCGAGCATAAGGAATACATATGAATCATTTATTTTCAAGATCGATAGTGTACACACTAATATATATTAGAGTAAGTGCCATCTGTACAAACATATGTTAAGGTGTACATTGTTGATCTCAAAAATAAATATTTCATGCACGTTCTTTACATTCCTCTCACTGTGAGCAAAGAGTATGGAAAACACTTCTGGAAAATCACACGATTGGATCCTCAAGTAGGACCCAAGACCTAATCATGTTCATGAACCGTCTAAGATCTCAGCTAGTAATAGACACACGGTTTTACATACAAGCACAGGTAGGAGCCATACATGGGGCCATACATCATTGTATGCGTGCTGCGACCATTCTTGTCTACTAGCACACATTTTAGCATTTTCGATGAAAAATAGTTAGTAGTCTCCATAAAGAAAGTGATCTAATGATCTCACAAAGCTTAACATTCCTATACAATAAAGTGTAATATCAGTATAAGGACTAAGTTAATTAGATGCCAAAAGAACTGAAAATGTTCTCATCAGAACACCTTGGTCGGCCAATTTCACATTTCCAACAAAATTTAACTAAAGTTGTGTAATACAAAGATCTAGATGACAAACTCTCTTCATACTTGAACCAGTTCGAAATATTTTCAAAACCGGCCCCGTCACCAGCCCATAATAGTAGCTGTGTCTTGGTTTTCCCAGTTCGACCGGACATAAACCCGGTTCATCCTGTCCTACCAATTGTTTGCCCTCTTGTGCTGATCCTAAAACATCAAAATGTTGACAAGCCACAACCTACCCACCATTGTTGCAATTATTCTAAGATGTTGCAATTATTCTAAGAGGCTGTTTGGATACATATTCATGGGAAAATTTTACCAAATATTAAGCAAGAATCCTCTTAATTGTGTTTGGATGCACAAATAAATTAATAAATCAAATTAATCACTAATTAATAATTTAAAGTTAATTAGTACTTAATTTAAGATTTCTCACATAATCTCCTTAGGAGGAGATTTCCACAATAATCAAATGTGGTAATCAATAAATATTATTTTGGACAAGTTCATTGATTAAGAGATCGTCAACACTGTTAGAGATCATCAATACTTATCGTTTATTATAATCCCTAAAATATAATTTTTTAAGGGGCTAATTATCAATAAAGGATCAATGCCCATGTGTATAATTTATAACTCATTAATGATCATATTGGTTTCATACCTAATGTGTCTTGAAATGTATTTTCTTTTAAAATAGGTATATGTGTAATTTATAACTCAGGAATCTTATTTCACTATGAGTTTATTAAATATGATTCATATACAAATCTCGTATAAATTATATTCATAGAATATTATCAAACATAAAAATAATTCAAAGATGAATTTAACTAATTAAATTAAGATAATTTATAATTTGCTACACATAATAATCTTTATTCAAATAACCCCTAAGGATGAGAAGTCTCCCACCCCCTTTTTTAGTCACCCTACCCTCATTAACACAACCCATAGATACTATGTATATGTAGGGTAAGCTGGCAAAAAAAAGAAGGTGACAATTTCCTCATCCTTATTCTAAGTTTCAAATAACATCACCCTGTGTGGGTCCTTGCACTTATTATATTCTCTTATTGTTCAGTTTTCTCCTGGAATGGCCACATATTCCTTTTGTCCAAATCAAACATTTTTGTCATATGCCACGCCCAGCAACACCTTAGCTAGTTATTTAAGTAATCGACAATGGATACATCAAGAGTCAAAAATGTGTTGCTAACATACATCAATAGTCCATGACCCTATGCGTAACGTTCAATGCATTTTTCCTATCCGTTTGATTAAGGGGATGATATTTCTCTTGGGTTCAATGCACTTTCCGAATTAATCAAGTCAATATAATGAAGATTGGATAGAGATCGTTATCCAATTTGATTGGGGAGGCAATGATTCTTAGCTACCCCCTCCAAAACCGCTCCTCCATATAAGTCGTGGACTAAATTATCAAGGGGCAGACTTCATCCTACAAAAGACCTCAAGGTACATCAAGAGCTTATAGATGGCAGACTAGGGAAGCTTTAACTGTTGACATTGACACATTTCTTCCTTACCGCCTACTATGTATTATCAGTGGATATGTGAAAGGGGGAACCTGGAACCTGTTGGATCTGATTTTCATGTTTCTATCACACCACTCATTTGACGATGTGACAATCACTTCTTGTTGATCACTAAGACTTAGTAAGAAAATATGGTGGCTAGGCAAGTTCATGTTTCAATGCATGCCCGAACTTACTGGACCTAAGTTCAAGTATATCAAACTTCAAGCAAATGAGATCACAAGGTTTTTTTCTTTTTGATAGGTAAAAACTCTTGCAACTTTCTTAGCTTTCTTACACCATGAGACGGGAATTCGACCACCCCAGAATCTCTCTTCCTATTCCCTCAACAAAGGAGATCGCGATCCAAACAGCTCAATGCAGGTTGGATGATCAATAAGAAGCCTAAAGTAAGTAGCGTTCAGATTTCTTGTGTACACAACTGTGGCAAAGGTCCCTGGATTGCATCAATCATAGGAAACTTTGTGTCCCATGGGGTGCGAAATACAGATACTTCTTTTGTACCTTTGATTATACTCAGTTCCATCTTATATTAATATCTTTGATTTTGAAAAACCAAATGGAGTTATTACATTAGTTAATTTTTAAAAACTGAATGAAACTATTAATGTGGGATAGAAAGAATATTATTTTATCCTTGTAAATGTTAAAAGATGGAATATTTTCTACTAAATACATTAGGAAATTTACTTTTTCCTTTTTTGTTGTTATAATGGATAAATACAATTTTCTTTTCTTTTTGTTCCAATAGGAACCTTTATTACCTTCTAGCATTTTAAAAACATGTTGTAATATGTTGGGATAATATAATATTACAATTAATGACTTTTCCTCCTTTAATATATTTTTTAAATTTTTTGCTAGAGTTCTTCATTGATCATTGAAATTCCCAATTACAATTTCATTTGTAATATCCACAAGACCTTGGAATTAATCCAAGGAAAAATATATAGAAAGGCATAAACTTAAATATTCTATAACAAAATCATTGCTCTTTGGATCCCAAAGTGAACATTTCTTAAGACCACTTTTTCATAGTCAATAGCACCTTAGTAGAGAGATCCTCCAGTCAATGAGCAGATCATAATATACTCCATTAAAGATGGGAGTGAAGCACTGATCAAGCCCTGTCCCTTCTGTCTGGTGGGGGTGACTGGTGAGCCAGCTTTAGCCAAAGTTATGTGGTTTATAATGGCAGACCACCCTGATAAGAGTGTGGCACATGTCACATGTGTATGGGTCCACAGCCTATATGGTAGCAAAGCGTTGTGCCACCATGTGAGGAATAACAAGGTGACCCAATTATCAAACGGGTCAGGATTGCCGGACCGCATTAGGGTTGTGGTCCGTATACAACCCTATTGTTATCTGGTCATGTGAGTGAATGGGTAACCAGGTAAGTTGAAAAAAAAAACTATTTTAAAACCGATTTGGATGAGCTAGGTGTACACTCTCATTCATTGTAGTTGGAGTGCCCAATCAATGTGACGCATTTTTCCAACTTAGGAGCACACCCAGCTAACCCTTTCAAAACAATTGAACACTCTTGGGAGGTATCCTATGTGGCCACTTGGATGTAAGTGCCCAAATGTGAGAATACATAAAAATATGGACCCAGTTTTTACACGTTTTTCACATTCGCATCCGATTGGCTGTGAGGGCCCACGGTCAATCAGAACCACTGTGGCATTTTCATTAGGAGTGTGATGGGAAAAGACTTGGACATTAGCAAGAAAATCTCAACCAATTAGCTTAGGAAGTCGGTTGAGAATTGAGTTCCACAAGAGCCGTGGAGCATCAGGAAAGCGAGGAGACAAGGAACTCCAAAAGGCACAAAAGGGAATGCGACGAAGGCCGTGTGGCTTAGGACGATGAGGAGTGAGTCAGAATAGCTGTTCATGAGAACCAAACGCCAGATTAAATGTTGTTTATTAATGCGGCTTTTAGCATTCACCATGGACGGAACTAATATGGTTTATAGTTCAACTTAATCACCAAGATGAAGTCCGTGCTGATTACGATAGATAGATTTTTTTTTTTTGGCATATTTAATACGATAGTTAGATTACTCAATATTACAGTTTTTTTTTTCTTAATGGCCAAGACCACGACTAAGGAAGTAGTTTATTTTTGGATTGACCCAGTTATTGATTGTCGTTCTCAGGCCTTGTCATGGGCTGGCGTGCCATATCAAATTAAGCTGAAATTGGCCTAAATTTTTTTTTCTACATTAACATTTAGGATGAATTAGAATTGTATAACATTATGGGTAAAATTATATAAAATGACAAAAAAAAAGTTTAGATACACCTATTTCTAATTTATTTGCCTAAAACTTTTTCCATATATTAATGGCCACATATAAGTAAGACAATCTCTAACGAGAGCTAGAGCTAGTTGGCTGTTAGATCATGGTCAGACACCATAATTTGATAGCCAGTTAGCCAAAGCTGCAGCTTTTTCCTATAAACAAGTAACTATCCATGAAAATAAACTAAAATGGTGACAAATACATAAGAGATGACACAGGAGGGCTACTTAAGGCAATTTTACTGTTTAATATCCACTAACAAAATATTTTTTCTTCTATAAGCTATATTTTGAGTGTTTAACAAGTACACTAATATGGACCCAAAAGAATGTGGCGACCAATCTATCCACCAAAACTCACCCAATTGGCATTTGGTTGCACAGAACACGTGAGGGCTGACACTTATAATGAGTGTGCTTGCTTTGGTACAAAAGATAATATTGAATAAACTAATTTCTCTGTTCACTAGTAAGAAAGTTCTTACACACAGGACGTTAGTTATTCTGTATTTTATATTACATTCCCCCAAATTTTAGTTATGTATTTCATCAAAATGTGACATTAGCCATTCGAGATTTTTCACATGCATTTCAAATTATTTTGTTATTCAATGCGCTAACAATTTTGAAATGCATGTACTCCAAACGACAACCTATTCAGTCGTTCATTTTCAATTTCAACTTCCACGTATATAATGGAAAATGCATGCATGATCAGCTAATCAACTGTCAGGCTTCTTCTCTCCAACAACGGGCTCTCTAATAGATCTACGACATAGGGTTCCCTCCTCTTCCCAGGTGCAAACCCTTTGTAGAGCGAGCCCTTGGGGTGGCGCATCGATTAAAAATCAAAACTTTATCAACAATTTACACAATCAAGCATGTAAATACCAATTACTAAGTAATAAACTATCTACCAAAGAGCATGCATAAGATAGAATTGAATTAAGGAGCAATTATGAACTGAGTATGCCTTCAAGTCCTTCAAATCATCATCCAAAAGCACAAAGGAATCATGTAGGGAAAGGGAATTACCTTGTATGTCTTGATCCCTCTACAACCTTATTCTTGGATGCAAAATCACAACAAAGGATCGCTCCAAAGCACTTCCTCGAGGCCACGAATCAGTGAGCAAAAGTCCTCCACTCTTGCACCATGCACCAAGGAGGATTTGACCAGAAGAAGAGGAGCGGCCAGCAAGTTTTCTCCCAAAAACTTGAGGAGGCCACACCTATGAGAGAGAGAGAGAGAGAGAGAGAGAGAGAGAGAGAGGAGCAGATTGGGGAGAGAGAGGAGAGGTAGACGTCCCAAACTGATTAGGGCTTCTCCTCTCCCTCTTTCCCCTTGTATACCCCTTCTTATTTACCTCCTAATTGGGGCTCTAATTGGGTTTAAGTGAATGGGCTTCCCTGCTAAGTTTTTTTTTGGTTTAACTAAGAGGGTCACACACAATGGGAATGGGCTCTGTCCCACAGAGCCAGCAGAGCCCTGGACCCCCTGCACACAACCATACCCGTGACAAGGTCAACCCCTCATTAACCATGGGTCTGACCATCAGGCTCCACAACGTGTTAATGCACATCCTAGTCACATGTGTAGTGTACGTGTATGATGAAGGTAGGTCCTAATCAAATTAGTGTCACGATGGCTTATGTGGGGTCGGTGTGACCGCCCCCACCACCCTTGGACCCCGTGGCCTGTACCAGCTCACTTGGACTACAATCAATGTGAACCAAAATGGACCCAAGCCCATACCCTGGTCCAACACCCTCCTCTCCATCATCCTCTTCTTCTTCCTCCTCCTCCATCCTCCTTTCTTCTCCACCCACAAGGCCTCCTCCACTTATGCAGTCATTGTAATCCCCATCCTCTTCCACCCCTATCCGGCTGTCCCCCTTCCTCATTCCATCCACGGACTGCCCCACCTCTATCCTCCTTCCTCCCTCCATCAGGTGGCTGCAATCCCCCATTCTCCTCCACCCCGTTCCCCTTCCTCCCTCCATCCATGAGTGCCCCACTCCCTTATTCCTTTCTTTCTTTCTTTTTTCTTTCGGTAACTTTCTTGGGAAATTTTATTTATTGGACTTTCATTTTTGGTATTACTCTTATGCGGTGGGTTGGTTGACCCAAGTTGTGTTTATTGATCTCTAAATGTGGGAGATTTGCCCTTTGATTGTAGAACATGCCTAATTTTTTTTTTATTTTGTGTTTTCTTCTTGCTATTTTTTTCATTTTAGTTTCTTTCTACAATTTTAATTACTTGGTAAAAAAAATTTCAACATTTCCTTCATAGAGTTCATGTCCTTGTAATATTTTCTTACTTGATTTGTTTTGCACGACTTGAAAAAAAAATCTGAAATCAAAGATGTCCCAACAATTACTTGATTTTCTGAAAAGTGTGTTTAATTGATATAAGCTTATCTCTTTCAGTTTTCATTTTTGCTAAAGTAGAGATAGGAGTGCATTTTTTCTTGATTTCATGCATTAAAAATGATTAGCAACCTCTTGCTGCTAAATATGTAAATATCAACATTCTAACAATTTGATAGGACTTATAAAAATTGCATTTTATATTAAATAATGAAAGCATAGTTTCTATTGAATAAATGTGGCCATATTGTTATTAGATGACTCTCTTTCTAAATAGAAAATTGGGGAGCGGGAAGCATGCTTAGTTGTCATGTATCATGACTTTAGTTATTTGATATAGTGTTACTGTACTATAATGACATGTAAAATCTAATTCAACTCTCTGAGATTGGATCTTAGCTCTAGTAATGGGTTGAGAACTTCATATGTTATTTTGTATAATAATTTTTAAAACTTGACCTGTTTAAAATTGAAAAGATTGGGCTTAGCTCTCCTTTAATCAGAGGGATTCAAATACCATGTTTACGTTTGACATTGCTAGTAAAAAATAAATACATAAATGGTGGGGCAGTCGGGAATTATCTTGTACCTGATGATGCCTTTGTGAATTCTATTTTACAATTTCCCCAGTTTTGGTTCCTGTGGGACTTAAAACTTCTCAGTGTTGTAGTTACTCATGGGCAATGCTTGTGTCATTGCAATTTTATAGCAAGTTTTAAGTTATTTTTTGTGATCATATGCTAAATGATCATTCTTATTATTCATTTTGTAATTTGTGTGTGCTCTTCAAGAACTTTTTTCGCTACTTCCATTATAATTATTTAATGATGCGTCATTTTATTTCTTTGCAGTTTCATAGCTTGACAAAATTTTTGTATCCTTAATCAAAATGAATTGACATGAATATGGTTGTTGTAAGTTGCACTAGATGACAGATGGGTGTATAGTTCTAACCATTAATTGTATGGCAGCCTGTTCCACAAATTGTGAAAAGCCATTTGTGTAAAACTCCTACAAGAATAAAGCACCTATTACTGAACTTATTGGTAAGAATAATTTATATATTAATTTATCTATTTTTACTTTATTTTTTAGTATTGTTTAAGAATTAATATAACTTAGATAATTAAAATTTAGGGTTAATTAGATTGGGAAATACTTGTGTAAAGTTTTGAATTGAATTGTCTAACACAGTAATTTTTGAAAGGTGACCAATCAATTGACCATGCAATTTCTTAGTTTAATCCAGTTTGAAGGGTTTTTTTAACTATAACTTTTTCAATGACCCTTATGCCTATAAAAAGACCTATGTGTTTCAAAATTTGAGGATTCCAACCAATTTTCTATGGAGCAAAAGACATATGGTGGAGGAGCATTCAAGGACTTTAATGGAGATTAAAAAGTTTTTTTCAAGCATGCAAGGCTAGATTTCTTTTACTTAAGAGTTGATGAAACTATAGATGAGTTTCAGTTTTTTTCCTTTTAATTTAGATCTAAAATATGAAAAATGATAATTGTATGACAAGAGTTCCTTTTTAATGGATATATTTTTATGTTTATTCAATTCTATGTTGATTTGTTTGTCTTATAGATAATAGATCTATATGGTTTTGATATGCACATCAATTATATTTTTTGTTATTTAGATGAATGGTTATGCCATAGGTTTTGATGTTAATGTGATTAATAAATTGGATAGTTTATGCTAAGATTAGACCAATCATGTCTATAGTTAGGTTTGTTAGAATATATGTATCATATGTAAGGTGAATTGACCAATTTTTTTATCAAAATTATGTCAGAAACCTTGAGTAAGTAATTAGTCTTGAAATCAATATAGTTGTGGTCTAGTTAGGTTTGGAATTGATAGACTTAAAAAATAGGAGCATACATGTTTTTATAGACAAAGACTAAAAAATATGGATAGGTTAAGAAGTTTATTTAGTTTGATTCTCATACCAAAATCACTTAAAAGAAGTTTCAGAAGTGATTTCAAAAGTTTCAAAAGGTTTTAGGGAAAAAAGACAAAATTATCTTTGAACAGTATATCGATCGATTGTAGGAAGTTGTCACGCCCCGGGTTTTTTAAACCATTTTCCATTAAATTTTATGAAAAATTTTTGCAATAACGGCTGTATTTTGTGAAAATTGACGAAAATCGAAACCTGTGAAAATATTTTATATTTCTCACATCATCAATTTAAAATCATACAACCTGAAACTTTCTTTTAAATCATCAAAACACACCGACTAAACACCTGGGCGTGAGATCAAACAAACACACATAAAAACACGAGTGTCATGGCCATGGGCTCAAATACACATCTCCCAGGCATAGCCGAGTACAAGTCCGATAGCAGTCCCAATATAAACAGTCCATATACAAGTCCAAAATAATACATGCATAAGCTCTCAACTTGCCCAATACATGTATACTCAAAATTTACATCAGATCGTGGCATAACTAAACAAAAGAAACTGAACAGTCAAAAATTGACCTGAAGTCTGTAAGTCTGTCCTCTCCTCCAAAACTAAGTCCCGCCTACAAAGCTCTCGCGCTGGGACCCGTAGAAGTCATTGGAGGATCTGAAATTCAGTAGAGGGAAATTGAGTATTTTCATACTCAGTAGAAAAAACCCAGTAGGGGATTTCTAAACAATGAACTTGTAAGCCTAAACGTAGTTGCCTTCATGAAACATAACATGAAGCAACAAAACATGACAATCAAAGTCTCTCAAAATATGATGCTCACAACCACACACATATCACGAACTCATGTTCGTTCCATCTTACGACACAATCCTACGCATATACATACACTTACTGTCTTACTTAACTCTTACACTTACCGTCCTGCTCTTACAGTCATACTCAACACATACACTTACAATCGACACCTAGAGTTCATTATCAAACTAATAAGCTCCAACGTCGATGGAAAGGAATGCCACTGGGGCGTCACCTTAACCTCCGGAGAGTACTAGACGTCATGGACTTTTCCGAAAGCAAGGTACACCTATGCTCATGGGGCACAGGATCAAACAGGTAAGAGTAGTTCCATGATACTACTTACCTGAGCGCGCAAACATAAACGGCCACACATTAGGGTCATACAATTGCCATACTTTAGGGTCTTATAGTGCCAATGCCACTCTTGGGCAGAAATTCATACAGTGCCACTTTTGGACAAAAACATACAGTGCTATCAATAGAGCATCAAACGTCTGGGCTTAAATATAGCACATAAACAAACTCCCATAGGATACACACCATGGCTAGACATGAGAAGTGCTTAGCCAATTAATCATCGGCTAGCTCAACCACGGAACTTAATCCGTCTAACTATTAAAGTCTCAAACTCACAAGGTTAACATTTTAGTTTTACTTAACATTCCAGTTTGAATTAAATACTTTATGGTCGTGTAGTTTTCCTCTGAAATCATACTATCAACAAGTCTACTAGTAAACTCGAAACTAAGTCTGTTTGCCTTGAGAACTCCGAAGCTTTCCGCTCATTGCATCAAAGCCTGATCCAATCCAAACTAATTTCAGCCTATCAAGCGTACACTTATCAATGCTGTCGATATAAACACCCACCATTGCGCATATCAAACCACACAAAACTAACCAAACACTACTTACAATTATAGCACATCCAACATGTGCCTAAACCATTGCAAACACATGTAGATAAATGATCTTACTAGCATGCAATTACATACACTGCAAACGTGTACAATCCCTCATTTGCCAAGCCGATAACATGTCATTTAATTAGCATTTGTATAAGCTAATATCATACCATTACACGCAATATCCATAGCATTATGCGTTATGAAGCATGTAATTAAATTGACCCTAGCATGCATTCTAACATACTAAGCACGCTATGATAGAATTACAAAATCAAAGCCCCCTACCTCGCTTTCCGGGTGTACGGTTTTGTCGGGGCACACAACTGTAGCGGCGTCAGTGGCAACTTCGGTGAACCCAAGCGTCGCTTTCTATAAAACGAGCTGCCCCTCAGTGTGAAAGTGCCGCAAGCTTGCCAAGGGTTTACGCGATGAAATGGTTTGGTCCCGATTCAACGCTCGTCGATCTCCGTGCCTCCCGTTGACGTGTACAAGAGGTGGTCGGGGGTGGACACTGCTCCCAAAAGGGCTGATATGCAAATCCAAATTCTATGCGGTGTCGAGCTCCACCGTCAGTCACTAGGCGTCGTGGCCAATCACTAGAAGCCAAAACCGTACCAGGTAGAGGTTGACAATCATGGTTCCGGAGGCCGAAACCCATGTACATGGGCTGAAGGGGCGTGATTTAAGGTAGAGAGGTGAGGAGGAGGAGAAACAAGGCGAGGGTGGCCAGCCACGGCCGCCGGCAAGGCCACACGACTGCCGGACAGCAAGATTTTTGCTTCCCGGTTGTGAGATTTTGGATGCAAAAGCAGGGGACGGTTGATAAGTATGAAATATATATCTATTTTATATGTCTTTTTACCTATTTGCTAGTATAGATTAGGTTAATTTAGAGTTAGTTATGGTTTATTTAGATTAAGATAGATATTAGTATTTTAGTTTAATTATTAATAATTTTGTAGTTATTAGTAGTTTAGATGTGTATTTAAACAAAGTTAGAATTTTAATTATATTCTACATGTCTAAAATATAATATTTTATGTTTTGTAGGTAAAGTGCGCTTATCAAAGTACTTGGACGATGTTTAGAATAATTCAAAATAGTCTTGACATGCTTTAAAGTGATTTGGACAACTTTTCGGAGTTATAAACAAGTTGAAAATTAATATGGACATGAAGAAAAGTTTAATGAACAGAATATGGACTGTCCAGAAAAATTGTCCGGATTGCAGAAACACTATAGCCATTCAAACGGGCCGCAGGGCGCTCGAACGGGATAACATGATTTTGAAGAAAAACTCAGTATAAGCGTTCGAACGGGCATGCAGGGCGTTCGAACGACATAACATGTAGTTTCCTTGTTTGACCCAAATTTCAATCCTTTTCATATTGGACTTCTTCTTACGGAACTTATGCCTATAAAAAGACATATTTGGCTTAAAATTGGGGGATTCCAGTAGATATTATGAAGAGAAAAAGGAAGAAGAAGATGGAAGAGAACTCAAAGCTTTCAATGGAGATTCAAGTGCTTTCTTCTACAATGGAATGCTAGACTTTTCTTTTACTTAGGAGTTGATGAAGCTATACATAAGTTTCAGTTTCTTTTCTTTTTAATTTAGATCTCAGTTGTGAATGATGACAATTGTATGATATGGATTTCCTTTTTAATGGAAAAGCTTTTAATGTTTATTCAAGTCTATGTTGATTTATTGTCTTGTTGATGATAGATTGATATGGTTTTGATATTTTCATCGATTCTAATTTCTGTGATTTAGATGAGATGGTCATACAATAGTTTTAATGTTCAGATAATTAATGACTTGGATGAGTTATTCTAAGATTAGACGGGTCATGCCTATAGCTAGTTTAGTGTAGATGATTCGTGTTATTGTCGAAGATAGTTCATGTCATGGAAGTTAATTAATGATTCTTTTTGAAGTAATTCTAGCTTGTAGCTGAGAATACTTGTTCATATTCACACTAGATTTAGATTAAAAGTTAAAAAATTATTATGGTTTTATAGTGGATTCAATTTCCTAAGTAATTTCTATCATATTAATATCTTATTTTAAACTAGTTGATTCCTTTCTTTTGCTTAATTTAAGTTTAAGTTTATTTTAGTTTTTAATTAGCAAATTCCTCTTTAGATTTAGTAATAATTCATCCGTCCCTGAGGTTCGACAACCCTTAAATACTCATCCTAGTACAATTACCTTATACACTTGCAAAGGGTTTAATTATAAACGATCAACAGTGGATGGGAGGAAGGTCGGAGAGGAGAAAGAAAGGTGTGGGGAGGAAGCCTCTAACTGTAGGAGGGGTGGAGAGGTGGTGGCTGGCTAGAAACGGTGCATGATGGCCACCAAACAAAGCCCCGACACTCCTAACGGCGAAAAGGGTGAAAACCGAGCCAAATTCCGGTAACTCGAGGAGGAGCAAGGAGGTGACGGCGGAAGCTCTAGTCAGTACCACCGAACTCGTGGCGGCTGGGTGAAGCGAGATCTGGCAAGAAATAGCAGATTCCGATGATGGAGGAGGAGCGACGGAGGGTCCGAAAAAGCCCTCGTTTTCCTTCCCGAACTGAAATTTCTCTCTGGAGTTTCTGGAATGAATAGTGGTCGTGATCCACTATTCATTTATATGCTTTTCAATTTATTTATTTACATGCTTATCACTTTATTCACACCTCAGCATCTCTTTTTACCCGCTGCCGCTCCCGTACATGCGCCACGCTGCCTCTAACGCGCCCAAATGCTAATAAACCTCGGGCCACCTTGTTCACACCGAAGCCTCCTATCGTACGTCGAAGCTTTATTTTATGCACCAAAGCCTCGACTTACGTGCCAAAAGCGTATGTTAGGTACAAAATCCCTTTTTACGTGTCAAAACCCTCTTTCCACACGAAAGGTTCAATTTATGCGAAACCTCTCTACTTACTCTTAAGCTCCAAACGTAACACCACGTACACATACATATACAGAACAAAATACAAGGTAATTATAATGAACAACTCGATTTTTCTTTTCCATGAAAACAAGTAGAAACCACCTACGTTTATATGAGCCCGGGCTCATATACGCTTACGTGAGCCTGGTATCTATGGGCCGTTGGATTTACATCCAGCAGTTCATAACACTCATAGTTACTTATGGGCATTTAAACCCATGAGTATTATGGGCCGCCAGATATAAATCCGACGGCCCATAGAGCTCAGGCTCACATAAGTTTATATGAGCCCGGGCTTATATATATATATATATATATATATATATATATATATATATAAACTTGATGTTATAATTAGATTGTATTTTGTAGATTGATGTTTTTATTTTTAACTTTTTAACTATGTATTATAGATTAGTTTTTTGTGTTTATCTACATAATATGGATTAAACTTCTATTTTGTTATCTTATTGTACACATTACTTATTTTTACTTATCTAACTAAGCATAAATCAAATTTTTTTTATCTTTTATATTTAGATAAACGTTATTCTATCACCAAAAACCCAATATTTTGCTATGCATTTTAAAATCGGGCATATAAAATACAATTTTTTTTATTTGCATTCTGAAATCGAAAATATGAAATACAACTACCTGAAGTATAAAACAACTGACGCTCTGAAAGCTCAATTGCAGGCTCACAAATTTATTGACTGATTACCTTTTTTCTCTTCAAGCACATTGCAGGGGAAAGATTTAATTTTCCAACTCTGCGCGCCCAACAATCTTGGACCAATCATAAGCCACATAATTAAGCCCAACATACCAACAGTAAGGCAAAACGTTTACCAAAAAACAACCTTGGTAAGATCATAAAAAGAGAATCACGAGTGTACAACGTCCTCCAACAGGGTTTGCGGTGACTAGCAAGAGATCGCAGATATGCAGTTGCCCAAAGCTCAATTAGTTCACAAAGGCCCGGACACTGTTTAAATTAAAACTTGTACATATTTTCCAATATAAAATAGTTGTGCATTCTGTCAGGATCAAAATGACACTAATGCTACGTACACTCACGCCCATGATGCACAGGCCCCATGGTCTGGTCCTATTCACCATGCTTTCATCGTGTCGCACATGAGGCAAGCGCAAGTAAAGAGCATAATGCTATCCGGTAAACACACATCAAACTATCACAAATTACAAGTGCGTATGCGTTGATAAAATCACCAAATCCAAGCAAAGCATGTTGGTCAAGCTCCTAAACAATATCCAACCACTCAATAAACTTTGCCATAAATCTTCACTAATCATTCCCCATATGTATCCAAAAATACAGTAGAAAACAAATTTACTAGAAGCAGAATTCCATAAGATCCTATGTCTAACATTACTTCTCGGAAGAGTTGGGTCCCCTCTTCTTGCCAAATCCAACCACTGCATACACAACACAAAACGCCAAATCAGAAATATTTGACAAATGTTATTAGATTAGATGCTGAGCAGAATCATATATGCCATATTGAGTAAAGCATGAGGTAAGTATTGAGGTGCAATACCTCAAAAAAAAGATGTCGCCTACGCCTTAGGCATGATACCAATTTTATTATATGTACAAAAAAACATGAAATAAGAGTACTTTAGATACTCCTTCCATCCTAAATTAATAGCTCCATTTGAGAAAAAAGTTTGTTCCATATTAAATTTAAGTGGTTAAGTATTTTTCCTTTTTCTTCGATGTGGGTTTCACCATTGAATAAAAACAACAATTTTTTTCAAATGGCTGTCCCATAATAAGTGTCTGAAATCAAGAAAATGTAAAATTTAGGAAAAATATGCATACATAATCCTTTTAATACGAGAGGCATGTTAGACATAGTATGACATCCCTTTTATGTGGGGACCACGGGCATGAGTGGGTCACATGACAATTCTGTTTTGTAGTAGAAAAGCTAAACTATATTTCAATGCAGGGCCCACGTGCATGAGCATTTTTCTCCATTACCTCCAACTCAACTATGTAGGGACCGCACTCACATGGAACAATCATTACCAGTCCCATCCTAGCAAATGAGGCGTTCTTTATGGGACAAAGTTCTTTTTCAGATCAGACACTTATTACAGGCCGGAGGGAGTATTATGACTACAAGGGAAAAATGATAGACAAGAGAATACAAGGTTGTTAAATGAACTTTTTCCACATCAGTAAATTTTTCTAAAACTACAAATTGATGTCTTTCAATGATTGAAGTGATTTAGAAGAAGAAGAAGATCCAAATTATTTCGGCATCTCGATTTCAATTAAACATGTAAACGAAGCACCAAACAATCCCCTTGCATTCAACTCGAGAGCCAATCCAAATAATTGCAGGACATTGAATTCTCCCCACAAGAGTTCAAACCAAATTATCCTACCATCCAGGCACATTTAAGTCTACAGCATTATCATTGTCACCCATTCTTAACTCCTTCATTGGCTCCCTTTCTTATCTAGGGTTTTCAGGAGCACCAAAAGAGCTCCAGCAGCTGTGATCATGAGTTGGAACTTTTGTAGCCAGTGGGCAGCAGAAACCAGTGACCGCTCAGCCTAAAGTGAAGATCTTCAAGCATCGTCCACTGGTCCAAGGATGGCAAGGTTCATTCATCACCAGGAACTGGACACACCTCATTGTCTGAGGCGGCCGCACTATGAAACACATCTCAACCATGAAGCATATGCCTCATAGCTTCTCAATTATTTAAGGCCAAAGTTTGCAATCTCTCTGAGATCTCATAACTAAACACACCTCATTGCCTGAGGCAGCTGCATTATGAGACACATCTCAAGCCTGAAGCATATGCCTCATAGCTTCTCAATAAATTAAGGCCAAGGTTTGCAGTCTCTTCGAGATCTCAGAACTAAACATGCCTCATTGGCTGAGGCAGCCGCACTATGAGACACATCTCAAGCATGAAGCATATGCCTCATAGCTTCTCAATCAATTAAGGCCAAGGTTCGCAACCATGTAACTATGCTATTTTGCTTGTTAACACAGTCTCAGCAAGATCTCGGTAATTTCTCGTTGAGACTTGCCCTTTCTAGCCAATCTCTTACACAAAAAACTAGTAAAAAAGGCAATTAAAACGGCCTCACAACCATTCTATTGGGCTTCAATTAACCCATACAATGATTAGTATAAGTAGGGGCCAATTATTTCCCACGAATTCAAATTTTTGAAAAAACAAAGGTTAATCATTCCTTCTTCCTCCTCTTTTCTTCTTCTTTCTTCTTCCTTTCTTATTTTTTTCCCTCCATGATTTCAACTACCGGTGGGTTCACCACCTGTAGCATATCTGAAATTGCTAGCAAGAAGCATGAACTACCAAGCAGTTTCATATCTGCTGCCAACAATCTAAGACTTTTATGCTTTATTTAGGTGTATCTTCTTAAACATCCTACTTAAAATATGATGTTGGTGTTCATATATATAGAAATATACTTAGGTTGTCAAAACCCAAAAAAATAAAATTCCTTGAGATGACCCGAATGGCAAGTTCATTTTACATGATTTCCTCAAGATCTCTCTGAGGTCTCTCCCAAGATCCCTTCTGTTTGGCCGACCACAACTAGAACAAGATACAAGATTACAAACCCTGATTAGGGAAAATGCTTATGTATAAGACGCATTATATTGGCACTTCTTACGTGCTTTTGGGCTCCTCACCTTGAGGCATGCCCCAAAACGCCTTTTTTCAGCAATGCATATATGCATCATATGGGTAATTAATTTAGCACACAAAAAAAACATCTCTGTAAGTGGTAACCAACAACCATCTAAGCAATCTTAGCACACTATATCATAATACCATTACTGAGAAGGGTTCTGATATAAACTATCCAAAACCAAAAGGGCTAAATTGCAGATTCAATTATAAAAAAAATGTCTCATTTTGCATGAAAAGTTTTCAATTTCATTGTAATAAATTCAAATCCAATCAACAGCAAGAACATAAATGTGCAATGTCTGAAAACATATTTGATAAAAACAAAACTGAAATGACCAAATATAATGTTACCCATAATACCTATCAAAAAGAAACGCCCACTATAGATGAACAAATGAAGAAGTAAAGACCATAAAAGCCGAGCATCAGAAATTAAAAAAAAATGAAAAAACAAAATTACCGGCGGTGACAAAACGGCGGTTGTACTGCATGCGCTTGTGAGCTCTACCTCTGGGCTTCTTCTTCTTGTCCTGCTTCGCCACCTTTGGCGTCTGCCCTCTCACCTTTCCTGCACGCGCCAGCGATCCGTGCACTTTCCCTGCAGATTCAAAAGGAAAAAAAATCATCAAATTCAACTTGAACAAAAAATCTCAGATTGAGCTAAGTAACCCCGGAATGCAGAGAGATAAACCCTGCGTACCCATGGTTGAGGCTTAGGGTTTCGCAAGGTCGGCGTCACTGGAACTCCGTAACGAAGAGGGCCGATTCAGGAAGAAAGCTATTTATAGTGCAATTTTTTTGGACTGTGAAGAAGTGACCCGCATGTTGGCTGGTCTCGAATTGGAGGCCCATTTGTATATGTTTGAAAGATTTCAACTGGGCTTTGTTTGGAAGCTTGTATTTGGGCCTATGGACAACGGATGGGGCCACGTACACATGTAGGAGTAGGGAATTTTTGCTCTACAATTTGTGATCTTAAATAAGTGGAGGAGTCTGGGAATTTTTGCTTCATCACTTTTTAACCCCTATTATATTCTCTCTGACCAGTATTAATAATGTTATTTTAAAAAATAATATTTTTTTATTAAATGATGAGAAGCACAGCCTAAGAGAATTAAAAATAGACTTCTCAAATACTTTTATATGTAACTGAGCCAAATAATGATATATTTTTTTTCTAAATAAAGCTATTAATATGGAACAGACTACAGGGGAAGTACTTTTTTAAAATAGATATCATTTCATGTTTTTGGATAGTATGGTTTGTCAACTAAGATTATAAACTAACGATATCTTTGCGAGTTCACAATAGATTTGTTGAGTTACATTCATGTTGAGTTGGTTGGAGTTACATGACCACACAAAACTGTTAATATGAAAGATCAATCACTTGGATGAGAAGTCATCATGTACATGAAAGCCAATAAAGTAAAACATTTTCCCTCGTCACTTCAACATTCTTTCTCACTATGTCTTATCTTGTTACATTAAGGGGTCGTTTGGGTAATGAATTAATTCAGTAGTGAATTAATTAAGTAGTCAATTAATTCAAAAATTTACTGCCGAATGTGAATTACGTTTGGTAAGAGAATTTTTTAAAATAAATTTAGATGTCGCGTTAAACCTAATTTTAAAACTTTAAACTACTATAACTCTCTCTCTCTTAAACTCGGATATGTACGTTCTTTGTACTATTGCGCTTCTAAATTCGACCTCTATTAAACAAGATCCCACAAGGGTAGGTAATTTTGAACTTTTAAAGTGGGTCCTACCTATATGGTACATTCTTCGAGGCTCAAATTGATATAAAAGATAACCATTGAAAAATAATAAAACCTGTAATTTTTAAAACGGGGACTAGGAAACTGAATCACCTCATGAAATGATTTAGTGATTCAGACCAATTTAGGCTTGAAAGTTGAAACGGCCTTAATCTAACTTCAATACTGAATTTTTAATTCTATGCAACTTCTATACACAAATCTTCTATACACAAATAGGATTCTAAAAATTCAGTACTGAATTAAGGTTGAATCAACTGAATCTTTTAACGATTCAGTAACCAAACATCCCCTAAGGCTCTTCCGCCCTCCATCATGCCCAGACCTGAGACTTCCCTACGCTATCAACTTCTCTGGAGACTAGTGCACGAATATACCCCAACCCATAGACATCACCTACATCCTCCTCCCTCATCCTTCTCTTCTTCTACAAAAGCCTCTGCCTCCACTATACCTCGAACCGCCTTCTTCAGTTTCCTCTCACTATGAGATTTTGCTCGCCTTGCTCCGTCATCCACCCTTGCCTCACAAGACATGTTGAGATGGGAATCCTTTAATAAAGAGGCTAAAATGGCGAACCATATATACCTTAGTTGAGAAGGCAGTTTCCGAGGCGAGAGATTTTTGTGCTCTTACAATAGCAGTATTTGGACCATTAGTATTGAAGTGGAATTGATGGATTTGGAGAGCTCCAGCCAAGGCCGAATCAACACAATGCGAGGTGAGGCCTGAGGCGAAGATTTTGATCAACACTTTTTATAATAATAAAATAATATTAATATGATTAACTATTTAAGATATAAAATTATTTAATTAAAACTTTGCTAACATTTTTTTTAATAAAAGCCTTATTTCACATTAGCAACAGTTACACGTGGAGAAGTGTCTCGCACCCATACCCATCTCTAGTAGATAAGATTTTTACATATTCCTTACTCACCATGAGCTTAACGTAAGGAATGTATGTGAAATGTTTATTTCAAGATCAATGACGTACGCACTAGCACATATTAGGGTAAGTGGTATTAACACTCACATAAGCTAGCATATGTACTGTTGATCTTGAAAATAAGCACTCCATAAGTGTTCCTCATGTTGGGCTAATTGTTAAAACATGAAAAAGCTTCCCTTTACTCGCCCTAAAGTTTAAGGTTAAAATTATTTTTTTAAACTATTAAATCAGTTTTTGCATATGGGCTATCTAAACGTACAAAATCAAAGAAAGGGCTTTTAAATATGATGCATTCAAAGATCATTGTTTTTGGCTTTTCTTTTCTACAAGGAATTGAAGGAAAATTTTATTTTTGTTCTACATAAAGGGGTTGTTTAGTAGGTGCTTTCCACAACTAGAAAACATTTTCTAAATGTGGGAAAACACTTTAAGGGATTAAACACCTTTGGATGGCGTATTTTAATTTGAAATAACTTTTCTTGTTAAAAATTATCTTTTGAATCAATTAAAACCGAATTATCCAAAATTTGAGAGCTCTAGAAGAAAGCTATTTTATTTTTAAAATAATGTAAAAAAACATTTCACCAATTATTTATTTTGTGTCGTAGTGACGTGAATAAACATTCTACCCAACATTCATTTTTGTGCCATAGTTATATTGGAAGATATTTTTATCATTTTATAAAAAAATAAAAGTGAACTGAAATCATATTTTTCTTTAAAATCATCCAAATAAGTTCAAATCAAATATATTTTATGTTTTGCTTTTGGGAAAATTATTTAAATAATAATTTTAAAAAATTATTTACCAATTTAGACTATTTTTGGGAAATATTTTCTAAATTGGTGTTGCTTTTTGCTACGCAGGTGCTAGCCAAGCAGCTAGTGCCTGCATGGCTTTTTTAAAAAAAAATTATGTGATTTCATCATTTCAAAGGATGAAATCAAGTTTAAGTTGATTTCGTCATTTCAAAGGATGTAATCGGTTTATCGATGTATAAATTTAACTTGATTTTGTCCTTCTAAACGACGAAATTGCCACCTGAAAACTGAACTGATTTCGTCATTTCAAAGGACGAAAGCACGTAACTTTGCACTTGCAGCAAACATAAGTGGCTTATGTATTGATTTTTTCCTTTAGAAGGATAAAATCAAATTAAATTAAAAAAAACTATTTTAAACTAACTTTAACACTTGTCACTGTTTATTCATTTAAACACATACACAATTTTATTTATTCCATGCATAACAAAGATAACATTAAAGTTATTGACATTAACTAATAAAACAAACATAAAATATAAATATTTATCAAATATATTACATCACATGTTAATAAAATGTTTAGTTTAAAAGAAACATATAACAAAGCTAATGTCACGATCTCCTACATCCTCGACCTCAACCTGACATTATTGTACGAGCTCCTCCTCATGATCTGCCTGCTCCGGCTCTAACTCTGGCTATGGCTCCGTCTCTAGCTCTAGCTCTAGATGTCGCTACAGCTCCAACTCAGCATAAGTAATAGGTGGTTCAACACGAGGTGGCCGATGTTGTCTATAATATAAAATTAGATTTGGCTGAGCTACGTGTGCAGTGACCAAAAATGATGAATAGGGAGGACAGCTATGCGCTGCTGATGAAGATGGAATATCAGGGAATGAATCATGCATTGGCTGTGGTTGAGTGGCCCTATCGACAGGATAATCTCTATGAACATCTGTAATCACTGACTTAAGCAGTGACAAGCTACAAAGGACATCATCATGCTCCCTAAGCATTGACTGCCATGATGCTAGTAATCCCTCACCCGAAGTATGTGTTAATTGCGTTAGTCAAATGTGTATGCGTATGTCGAACTAGACGAAGCTATAAAACAAATAAATTAAAGATTAGATAAATAATAAATAAGAAAATAATATATTCCTTAATTAACAAAGTTATGCTTACCAAAGCTGCCTCAAACTCACCCCTAGGCTGATATGTCATCTCCTCTTCATCATCGCATGGTAAAATATATCATCGTGTAATCAATAAATACCACTGCATATATGCACTATAAACATCTCGCGATGTTGTAGCCATCTCCCCTATGATAACAGTGGCTCTCCTATCCTACCATCAAGTGACATATGATGCATGATGTATAGCCCAATCAGTAATATGGCTGCCCTATCGGGTGATGCGATGGACAAACTTGACGTTACAAGGTGGCACCTCTTGCTCCAAGTTAAACTGGAGCATCACACGATCCGGCACATACATCTCGATAATCTCGAAATAGATTAGTGGCGTTCGCGATAGCCATACTTCCTGACTGTCGGTGCGTAGAGTAGGTAATGCAACCAATACTTCCAGTGAGTACAGCTGTCAAATAACCTATATAATATATAAAAATAATTAAGTTTAAATATACGTATTTTATAATCATTACAAAAAGAGTTCAGCATGACAATAAAATTACTTAATAGGGTTGTTGGTAGTCTAACTCCCCTCTATATAATCAGAGGACTCCTTGTGGGTTATCGGTTCTATTTTTATAAACATTTCACCTTAAGGAGTTAAATTTAAAAAATGAGTTCAGCATATGTAAATAAAACCTTGTTTAAAGAAATAAGTATTAAACATAAATAGAGCTCCTAATGGAGCACCCTCAACTAAGTGACCCATCTCAATACTTCGTCACCAACGTGTAAATGTTCCCACAACCATAGTTGTGTCAGAAAATATGATAAAAATTATTATATAAAATTAAGGAATTATACGTCCAAAAAAATATTTAAAGTTACGAATTCATTTACTTGAAGAAGGGTCAGACAACTTGTAATCCCCAAGGTCATGGCCTGGCAAGTTTTTCCTAACTCTCGGTATAAAAATGAAAAAGTAACACTGCTCCATGAATAAGCACCCGCCATGTCAAAGTCCACAAGGAGGGAGAGATATGCCACGTGTACATGGCTACTTATGGTATTCGCAAATATCGTGACTCCAAGTAAATATAATAAATATGCCCATGTATGCTGCTGGATAACTATCTCCAAAGCATCGACTAGGAGCTCACAAAACTTGCTTAAAAGCCATCAAAGGCTAACTCGGCTACCGTGCATGGATGCAGTAGGAGGAGCTTTACCAAGGAGTTTGCCTAATAAGTCTAAATAACCTCCTCCTATCATGCCCGTCACAGGTAGTGATGCCGTCGGGTTGGGTTTTGCCAAACCCGAACCCGATACCACATAACAAAACTTTAACCCGAACCCGAACCCGACCTAACCCAACCCGACCCGAACCCGAACTAGACCCATTTGACCCAAATAGAATAAAAAAATATTTTTTTAATATTTTTTAAAATGTTTCCAAATTTTTTTAAAAATTAATTTTAAAATATATATAAAATATATAAATTTTATATTTATATTTATATTCCGGTCGGGTTGGGTTGGATCACCTAAAACCCGAACCCGACCCAAATAAGCTATTCGGGTTATTTTTAAAAACCAAACCCGACCCATTAGGGTTGGGTCGGGTTTACCATTTACCCGACCCGAGTGGCATCCCTAGTCATAGGAGGTCCATCGATGAGAAGTCCTAAGGGAACTGCCACATCTATAAGTGTGATGGTCATCTCTCCATAGGGCAGGTGAAACGTCTATGTCTCCCTCCTCCATCTCTCAATGAGAGCTGTCAATAAAGGCCGATCGAGACGGACGTACAATAGATGAATGAAATGTTTAAATCCTGCCAGCTCGATATACAGTAACATATGCTCATCTACGGGCCAATGGTAGAGATATCTAAAATGTTCGGTGCATCAAGGTACCCGGGGTCCTATAACAAATTTTAAAATTATAACCCAATGTAATTTATGATATAAAAACGAAACAAATTTTATTAAGAGTTATTATACCTCTCATCTCCAAATAGAAGCCAACCTATGTGACTCATGCTATATGAGTACAATATCATCAATCGGCCTGGCTTGTAAGAAGGCTCTATATGATCCATATGATGTGTGGAGAAGTAAGAGTATATCATCAATCGTTAGGAACATATAATCATACCTAAAATAGAGAATAAATAAAAAAATTAATTATATGTTTACTAATCAACAGGAGGGTTTCTACATGATTTACTATTGTGCTTACTTTGTTTACACCTCCCGTATTTATATCCTCCTCTACCATCTCTCTCCATAGTTCTACGGTCTATTGTATTCTTAATGAGAACAGACCATGGACGATCGGTTTGCCTTGTTGCTCTCGGAGGGTATAACACAAAAGGTATATCCCTCTTTCAATACTCTCGACCACGAGGAGAATAAAATTCTGCCGAGTACACATTTTTATAAGTGGAAGATTTGTAAAACAATGATGCATGTATCGGCTCCCGCCGCTTTGCCCACATAACGATAAGGTGCGAGCAAGGATAACTATAAACATGAGGGATATTGCATATACAAGTATGCATCACCGCATTTACCATAACCTTCCAACCACGAATTGACATCACTTCATATTGACCCATGTTGATCCTATTAACTATATACTCCCTATTTTTTCTTGTTTGTTCTTTAATTATCGCTTCTACTTTGGGAGTATATGGGGTGGCCATCGTAGATGCAGTAGAAGATCATTAACAAAAAAATTTATGACCCGGTAAAAAATAGCTGACACTAAATCCTGCATGGGTAATCCTCGTGCCCCCTTCAAGATGTTATTTAAACTTTCAACCATATTTGTAGTTGTCATGCCAAATGTTCTAAAACCATCGTGGGCAAGAGACCATTGTAGATGATGCAATTCTCCTCCTAAGAGGAGATATTTTGCCTTAGGACTCTCTTGACCAATCAGTCCATTTTAGCATTAAACTTTTCTACTGTAAATGCACAAGCTATTGCCGCAATCAAGTCCGTCAGTGTATCATTTTTGAACTCCTTAAAATTTGCTTTTATGTGACATATGCAATAACAATGGTGGTACAAAGGCTTGGGAAGAACCTCAGCTATGACCTTCTGAAGCCGCTTAGATAGTTTCTTAATTAATAATCCTTCTGTGCATCTGTCATAGTTAAGTAAAAATCTAATCACTTCTTTTGTCATCTATATTCACTTAATTCATAAATAATAGATTAAATTAATATTAGATTAAGCAATTGTCTCATATATCAACAAGCAATAATCATACACTTCTTCACATATTTCTTCTCTTATCCAAAGAAGACAACAAATATTCTCATACACTTCTTCAAATATTACATCTACCCTATTCTCATAAACTTAAAAGAGAGACCTTAAAAACATTGACCTACCACAACCTCCACTAACACTTCAAAACAAAAAAATCAAATCGTAACATGCAAATCATATTTGACCTTCCTGAAACAATATGAAAAGGCTAGGCCACAGTCACAATTAATTTCAGAAACAAACACAATTCATTTATAAATCCAGAGGAGATCCTTAGCAATAAGTTAAGTGAAGACAAAATACATCAACAAAGATGAACTAAACTAAGTGTATGATACAATTGCAATTTCTTTATGTCGATCTCAGTTAATCAAAATTAACATCAAAGGTACAAAAACCAAGAAAACTGCATGCTAGATTCACAACAAAATGCAAATATGAGAGTCTGTGTAGAAGACGTACCAATTGAAGAACACGAATCAGTGCATATCGAATTGAAGAGTCTCTCTGACCAATTAAAGAACACGGGTCGGGGAAATTGTCAAATTGAAAACCCTCAACCTTGTGGGGGAAAATGACACCGGAGGATGAAGCACAGTGGCAGGGTGCAACGAGCACAAAAATTAGCATGATCGAGCACAGCAGAAAATGCATGACGGTGGGGCGGATTGAGCATAGTAGAAAATGCATGGCGGCGGGGCGGATCATTCACAACAGAAACAAAATGAGCACAATGCGATTTGGAGTGGACAAGCGGAGGCAGGTTAAGACGACGATTAATTTTGTCCTTTAAAAAGACAAAATCATCTTTGGGTCTCCAGCTAACGGCGATTTCATCGTTTAGAAGAACGAAATAGCTTAAGTTTATAAATTGATAAACTAATTTCATCATTTAAAAGAATGAAATAGCTTAAGTTTATAAATTGATATACTGATTTCATCATTTGAAAGAACGAAATCATCTTAAACTTGAAAAGATAAAATTATATAGAAGTTAAAAAAAAAGCCACGCAAGTACCAATCTCAACGCTTGCATGGCAAAAAGTAAAATCACTTTGAAAAATATAATATGAATTGGAAAATAATTTTTTTAATTATTATTTAAATAAATTTTCCTTTACTTTTTTTACTAAAAATTAATTTTAATATATATTTTTATTACTTTAAAGCGTAAGAAAAAAAAAGCGCCACGCCCGGTGAGACGAGAACTTTTTTTTTTGTTTTTTTGTGTGTTTTACCGGTAGGGGTGTTAACAAGCCGAGCTGAGCCGAGTATTAGGCTGTTTCGGCTCGAGCTCGAACTGCTGAAGCTCGACTCGAGCTCGGCTCGAAGCTCGAATAAACTTGAACCTTTCAGCTCGAGCTCAAGCTCGAACTTGAATAAGTGAATCATAAGCCTTGGCTCGAACTGGGCTCGAACTAAAAAAATAAAAATAATCTATATATAAATATAAAGTATATAAAGTATCACATATATTAGTATACTTTTAGTATTAAATATTAATTAATATACTTCAACAAGTATTACGACTACACCGTAAATATTTGATTATAGTCACTATGAAAGAAGAAAACTATGACAAATAAGTTTTAGTTACATATGCTAAAAAAATGCAACATTATTATTTTTCTCTCTTTATGTACATATAATCACTAAAAAATATGTAAAAAATAAAAAATTATTTAGGCAACATTGTCATCTACTTTTTTGTGTTTTCTTTTCTTTACATGCTTATAAATCACTAATAAAAAAGTTATTCTATAATCTTAGTGTGCCTCTAAAAAATTTTGAAGTACATGTAAAAATATATACATTTTGTAAGATAAGGATGGTCCCAATGTCATACTTTAACTTTTAAAAAAATATCTAATCATTCTTTTCTAAATTAAGGTTGGTCCACAAATGTTATGCTTCTTTTAGAATTATTTTTGAGTATATTAGTGTGATATCATGTTGACCATCTATCATATACTTATAGCTTCATTTGGTTTTTTAATTGAACTAATTTTAGTTCATCTTTAAGAATCAAATAACCCTATTAATTTAGGACAAAATGAGTATATTAGTGTTTGCGTCTCTAATATTTTTATTTTTATAAAATATATATCATATATAAAAATTATATATTTATTATAATTTAACAAGGATATATATCATGAAAATTTTTTATATGAATTTAGACTCTCGTACGTCAGTATGAGCAAAGATATCATAGACTATCAGATTGAGATCCAAATGCGCAAGAAGACATAAACTAATTTACCTCCTGAGTTATGTATGTTCTTATATCGTAATATGATGATGTATAACATCTATACTTACATAGTCGTGAGTGAGCCTTGACTCATATAAATAGGTCTCATATATCAATACGATACATAGTATTAATATATAAATATATAATTATATATCGTTTTATATATTTCATTCATCTTAGATTAATAACTCAATTAAAATTTTCAAAATAAATTAATTAAATTGAGCTATTAATCTAAGAATGGAGGGAGTTTGTTATAAATATGTATTTAAATTAACAATTATGTTTATATAAAATATGCATATATATATTATTTATATATAATTTTAAAATTATATTCGACTTCGAGCTCAAGGTCGAGTCGAGTAGCATTGAGTTCGAGTTTTATTTGAACCAAACTGTATCGAGCAGGAGTTTGCTCAAATTCGGCTCAAACTTATACAAGCTCAAATCGAGTTCGAGTCGAATCTGATTTAAATCGAGTTTAACTAAACTGAGCCTAACCGAACCAAGTTTGCGCACGAAGTAACTCGGCTCATTTACAGCCGTATTCACCGGTAGTAGCTTAGCGGGTCCCACTGAGCGCTCCGTGAATACGAGGAGTCTCCTCTTTTGCTCTGTAACTGGCAGTCATCCTCACAAACCCATAGATCAACCAGAGTGCTGCGGCTCATCGTTCGTTCTCTCTACACTCAGAGCCGGAACAACAATGCGCTTCTTCTGTCATCCCATTTCCGTCGTCCTCCTCTTCATCTCCCTCACATTTCCTCCTTCAGTTATCTCCTTCACATCGGCTCCCCTATACGAGCTTCATGACAGGAACATGGACCTCCGGAGACCCATTTCCGGATTTGGCGTTTTTGACACCTCCAAGTATGGGAAGTTGCAGCTCGACAATGGATTGGCCCTAACACCTCAGATGGGGTAAGTCCAAAATTTTCCTTCTTTCTCTTTTGTTAATTTTCCTCAATGATTTGGCTTCTACACAGTCTTTTTTTTTTTTGCTACTTTCAGTTCATGGCTTGTTCTTGCCCCTATGCTTCTGTTTCATCCTCTGATCGTCAGTTGACATTGTGGTTGTTTATCCTAAGCTGGAAACCACTAATGATCCTGTACCTTGATGGTTTTTTTTTATTATTACAGTTTATGTGTGGGTTGATAATTATTGGAATTTGGAGCTTTGTTGCTAGCACATGCTTATCGTCACGGGCCATCAAAAAGTATGAAAAAGAAGGTTTTTTATTCATTTATTTTTGTTGATGGAACATCTTTGTAAAATGACAAATTGACATAGCTTCAATCTCCGCTAAAAGGGTAAAACGTGAGAATCATGCAATAAATGCGAGGGTACTACCGTAATCATAGTTTTTTAACAAAGCTCATACTGTATGAGACCATATATGTCTCTGATCATCTCCGGAGGAAAGAACAGACTAGAGCAGAGAGTTTAGTATGGCGTACTTCTTTCCTCCTGCTACTCCTTTTTTCCTAATCTTCATCTTCTGCATCTCAATTTCTTGGACGGATGCAACTCGATTTAGCGTCCTCCGTGAAACACATGAAAAGAATCAAAATCTGGGGAGACCCATATCCAGATTCGGCGTTTTCGATACTTCCATGTATGGGAAATTCCAGCTTCGGAATGGATTAGCTTTGACGCCTCAGATGGGGTAAGAAGTGAGAACTTGAATATTTGTTTTCTTTTAATCAATCTCTCCTGGTTTATTTAGCATGACTGTTCGGTCTGACCCTAAGTTGGACAAATACTTACCGGTCCATAACTGGACTTGAACTAGTCAAAAGAAATCGAGTATTCGCCATCCTATGATCTTTTTTTTCTTTTTTCACTTTCACAGCGTCCTCCTAGTCTGTTACATGGTTTTTTTTATGAAGGTGCCCGGAAAGGCTGGATTGGATTGGGAAACTGACTTTGAAATATGGGTAGTTTGTTAACGGGTCTCCCGAATCCTAAGCTAGTTTGATAATTTTGATTAACCATATGTACTACCACGTGCCTAAAAGCCATGTGATTTGAGAGGTGAAGGAACAAGTGGAGTGTCCGACCCTATCACCTTTACACAGATAATTTCTAACATAACACCGATAAGTTCCTTGACCGTGGGAATCATAAAATGGTTTGTTTACTCCACTGATCCTTTTCCATTAACGTTGCCCCTAGGTTTGGTTGGTGCTCATAATTTAATTTTATATTGAAAGGTGCTGATGATATTATATACCCCGCAGTTGATGCTATTGGCTCTTTTCAATACCATCTCCCCATGATTTTTATTTTTACTTGAAATGTGCTTGTATATTGCCTCATGTAATTCATCACTTCTTCCTATGTTTTTTTCAATTTTAGTAGGTTGCATTATTTTTTCACGTCTATTTCAGCACTTATTATAGTGTTTTTGTATATTTTAATAAATTGTTCATGTAACATGGAAAAAGACATCGGCACATACTGTCATAGCAGACAAGTTCTATACACTTATTTTTGGCAAAATATTACTTACTTGCGAACATGAATTTCTTTGATACAAAAAAGAAAGGTTTATTTCGGTATTTCTATGAACTAATGATTTTGACCTTGTGATTTTGGCTACAAGGCCGTCCATAATAACGAGGTCACAGCGTCAAAGGTTGAGAACTGAAAACGTCTTAGAGATGCTATCACTGATTTGCCAAACCTACGAACGGACAGCTGAAAAAATCATCATATCCACAATTTTTCATGGAATATGGCAACCAGAAAATTTTCAATACGTCAAAACCTTTCAGGCAGTTGTAGCGAAGAGAAAAAAACACATCAAAACATACCTTTAAAACCCACCAAAACCGGGTTATTATGGTACCATAAATTTTATTAGAATAAGTTGTCTGCAGGGGCAAGAAAGAGCATATTAAAACAGGATGGCCAACTTTGTCTTCACTACTCTGTTCTTCTTTCTCCTCCTCGGTCTGTCATTATATTCCACTGCAGCTGTTAGATTATCTCCTCTACTAGATATCAATGAAAGATATCAAAATCTACAGAGACCCGTTTCGAGATTCGGGGTCTTTGATACTTCCATGTATGGAAAATTGCAGCTTGCCAATGGTTTGTCTCACAGACTCCTCAAATGGGGTGAGCCTGAAACTTCGTTCTTCCTATCTACTGATTTTAATGATTTTCTTTCTATATGTTTTCGTGTATATAAAATGGTTCTTGTATTTTGTATTTAAATTAAACAGCGGGAATTGCATGAGATATTTCTCAATTGGTAGAGTGTTTGAACAAATTGAGTTTGTATATGTTACAACTTAAGAAAAACAAATATAAAGAACGTCTCAGTTAGATTTTGCTTATTAGTATGGCTAAAGGGAAGTCAGATTTTTTATTTTTTGTTGCAGTTCACTATTAACTAGTACAAATTTAAATACTTCAATATGATTTTTTTATGGTAGGTCCTGTTTAAAAATGAAAACTGTTTATTACTATGTTTTATCTCCAGATGGAATAGCTGGAACTTTTTTGCCTGTAACATAAACGAGACACTGATCAAGGAAACAGGTATGACATAAAACTGTATGCTCATACTCCTGTCCCATAGTAGTTGTCTAGATTTGAAAAAAAAGCTTGTCCTATTTCATGTTATCTTTGCTCGTAGTAATTAGTGGATGGAGTTAAAAAGGTTTTTTTTATTAAAAGAAGGCTAGTGAATGGAGTAAAAAGGTTAATAAATTGACTTCCTTAAATATTATATTTTTTTAAATGTGGACAATTGATATGGGATGGAGGGAGTATAATTGACAGAAAAAATTATTTACTATGGAGTAGGAATCACATCTTTCTGTTTTCAAACATGTATTTGGATTATTTCTTTATAACATTATTAATTCTATATGGATTGTTTTGTTTGTTCTTTTGGTTACCTCTGTCGCCCACTCAACCCTCTTTGCACAGAGATGATATTACAGAAAAGATGCATGCTTGGTTAGCAGTGACTTGTAACAATTTTTTTGGGAAATTTTGTCATAAGCATGTATGAGTGAAGTCGCAGTTGTTATTTGACATCTTTAACAATTCATTGTTTAATCCCTTTCTGTTATATGTGAAACAGCTGATGCACTGGTCTCCACTGGGTTGGCAGATTTGGGTTATACTTATGTGAATATAGGTAATTAGTAATCAGTACAATTTATGTTGTTAGACCTTTTGAACCTCGGAATTTAATTTTGTTTGTTCTTACAAAAATTATATCTCTGACAGATGATTGTTGGAATTCTCCACTACGGAGTCTTAAGGTCTGTTTGAACTTGGTTATTTTCAGATTTGTTAAAATTATATACAAACTTCGTGTATTATATTATTGCTTTTTGCTTATGGTCATTGAAGTATGTTTCTACTTTCAATGTTTGAAATATGAGCTTGGCATGCATAAATATGCATATCAATGTTGACATGTGTGCTGTCTTTGTTTTAAAGCTAGTTAATAATTTTAATGCGAGCTTCCTATTGAAAAATGACCTAATCAATGTTTCTACTGCAACCATCATCTCATAATGCGGACTGCATATAGCTGGCCGAGCCCTATGTAGTAACCAATCTTCATCTTATGTCAAGAATCAGTGTAAAATTTTCCACTTTCTCTTACATGGATTTTATATTATCGTTTATAGCATCATTTCTTGTGTTATATTAGTGTCTTTTGCTTATGGTCATTGAAGTATGTTTCAACTTTCAATCTTTAAAATATGAGCTTGCAATGCACAGAGTTATGATTGGACATACACATATATAAAATATGCATATTAATGTAGGCATGTTTTCTGCCTTTCTTATAAAGCTAGCTGCTAATTTTACTGCAAGCTTCCTGTTGGAAAAATGACCGTATCAATATCTTTACTACAAGTCTACAGCAATCATCTCATGATTCCAACTGCATATTGCTATCAAGAACCAGTGTAAATTTTTGCCACTCTGTTCTCTTACATGGATTTTATGTCATCCTTTTGGTCGCGAATATGGTCAATAGGCAATACAGAACTTGTGTGTCTGATCCTAAATGTCGGGCTAAGGCATAAATGATTGTTGGTGATGATGATGTGGTCGCATTTTTGCTTATGTTAGTATTTGTCTAGTGTAATTTTTCTATTAATATATGCCTCATTTATTGAGGTTGTCTGCACTCAATCTTCTTGATGGTGCAGGGAAAACAAGTTCCTGACCATAAGACATTTCCATCTGGCATAAAGGCTTTAGCAGATTATGTCCATGAAAAGGGTCTCAAACTCGGTATTTATTCCGATGCTGGGTGGGTAGGATAAGTTCAATTTAAACTTTATCAAATTCTGTTGTCAAACTCATGTGTTATACACATGAAGTGTTTCATAACTATCTTTACTAATGAAGGGAAACACATTCAGGGTTTTCACTTGTCAAGTTCGACCTGGCTCTCTATTTTATGAAAGTGCCGATGCAGAACTGTTTGCATCTTGGGTATGTATTAAATGCTTTTGTAACTTCTTTTAGTTGGGGTTAACATATGGGTTATGATTCTTAGTTTCTTTTTTTACATGCGTAAAGTTGGTTTGGTAGCCGTAATTTTTAGTTCAAGTCATGTATAATATTACAGTATTCACATTGTTTCCTTTCCATAAAATTTATTGTAGGGTATTGACTATTTGAAGTATGACAATTGTTACAATTTGGGGATTGAGCCAAAGAAACGGTCAGACCTAATTCTTGGCTTAACTGCATTAAAACTGTAATTTGAATGTGCTCTCACTAATTGATTCTTTGCCATTTTTGTGAATTGTAGCTACCCCCCAATGCGTGATGCTTTGAACTCAACTGGCCGCAAGATTTTCTATTCACTTTGTGAATGGTAATTAGCTTTTGTATGTCTATGATTCCAAATATGTTTCAACGTTTACCATTTCTATGATAAACAAAAAATTAAGAGAATAAACCTACCGTGACCCATATCACATCCTTTCTTTTTGAAGGGGCCAAGATGACCCGGCCTTGTGGGCTGGTGGTGTTGGGAACAGCTGGCGGACAACAGATGACATCAATGATTCATGGGTTAGGTGAGACAACTTGAAGGATCTCCAACAATTCTTGAAGGATTTTGATAAGTTTCTTTTGGGGCATAAGTTCACAGAGATTTTTTTTTGGGCTGTTTACCAACTTGCAAATTGAGATATCAATTCCGTATTCCCTTGTGCAGCATGACAGCAATTGCTGATCTAAATGACAAGTGGGCTGCATATGCAGGTCCTGGTGGATGGAATGGTAATATTCTCTTAAATAATAGTTTCTGGAGTTATCATAAAATTCATATTTAGCTACTCATGATTACCATTTTAGCAACTGGATTCTATTTTAAGTTACTTCAAATGTTATAGCTAAAAGATGTGGTTATCGTTTTCTAGATCCTGACATGCTAGAAGTTGGTAATGGAGGTATGACCTACCAGGAGTATCGTGCTCATTTTAGCATCTGGGCTTTGATGAAGGTCCTCAATTTTTTTTAGACTTTATTTTCTTTGTTCCCAATGATGCATTAAAATTCGGTTAAGCTAAAGTTAGATTACTATTATTTTTATGTCTTGTATCCATGTACCCATAGATTCAGGAATTTCTTTTCTCTTATTTTTTAGCAGTGCCAGGTTCCCAACCTTATAATGATCAATGATGCAGGAATTCTCTGAATATAGTTTTTTTGCTCAATACTACTTTCAATTTTCTTGATGACACAGTAAACTCTGATGGGTTTTTCTTTAATTTTTTACTTTCTTTGACTCCTTCACCATAAAAAAACGTCTGGCATGCAGGCACCTCTTCTAATTGGTTGTGATGTTAGGAGCATGACTGCTGAAACCTTTCAGATTTTAAGTAATAAGGAGCTCATTGCTGTAAACCAAGGTATTTTTTTTCCAATTTTCTAATCACATTTACTAAAAAATATGCTCATTAGTCAGTGTTTGTCATCATGTGGAATGAAAATCGCTTTTAAGACCCCATAATTCTTATTTGCGTCTTCTGCATTTTTCTGTTTTCCACGTTATTGTAGCCCTAAGTTGTTTTAATCATGTGTCATTTGGTATTGAGTCCGTAATAAAAAAGAACGATAATTTCCTGCAGACCCTCTTGGTGTTCAAGGAAGAAAGGTGTCTTCTGAAGGAGCTGATAGTTGCCGCCAGGTTCGAAACCATATTTTGCTATTCTAGACAATGTCTGTACGGTACCTAGCTGAAGGGACTAGTTGTTAACCATGTTCATTCTTATGAATAATTGCGCAAGTTTTTTGAAAAATGTGTCCAGTGGAACCTCATGTAATGTCATTAGGCCCACAATCATTTGTCTAATTGTAAGTGCTTTTATATATATGAAATGAGTTTCATAATTCATATGGCATGTTTTAGTCGTTCAAGTTTCGTAGATCATACGGCTTCATTATTTTTACTTATTAAATATATATTTCATATAATTTGTGGCTTTGGCAGGTATGGGCAGGTCCCTTATCCAAAGACCGACTAGTAGTTGCGCTTTGGAATCGATGTTCCAAAGCTGCATACGTCACAGCTAAATGGGATGTGCTTGGCCTTGATCCCAGTACTAGTGTGTCCATAAGAGATTTGTGGCAGGTAAGAGCATGTATATGTTGATTACTATCTTATGTACAACACATATGTCTAAAACTTTGAAAAATGCATTTTGTAGAAATATTACAATAGAGGAAGTAGGAGTTGTTTTAAAAAAGAAAAAGATGAAGAAAGGTAAAACATTAGGACTTGATGAAATTCTTATTAAAGTTTGAAAGTGCCTTGGGGTGTTGACTTAACTTGGTTGACTAAGTTGTTTATATAAAAATAAAGGGGATATCTAAAGTTGTATAAATTATAGAGATATAAAACTTATGAGTCCTACTTATGAAGTTATGGGAGAGAGTAGTCGAAGGACGCTTTTGGAAAGTAACTGAAGTAATTGAAAACCAGTTTGGCTTCATGCCAGAGAGGTCAATAATCAAGGTTATTTTCTTATTATGATAATTAGTTAAAAAGCATAAAGATAGGAGATAACCTCTATATGACTTTTATTTATTTGGAAAAAGTCTATGATAAAGTGCCTCGAGAGCTCATTTGAAGTGTCTTGAAGAAGAAAGGAGTTATAAGAAGTTACACTGATTTTATTAAAGATATGTACGATGGGTTAGTGACTAGTATATGAACAATTAAGAGAGAAACTATGGAGTTTTTGGACACAATAGGGCTACATCAAGGGTCAGCCTTTGAGCCTTTATCTTTTTGCTCTAATTATAAATAAATTAACTGGATATATATAAGATAAGATAACTTGGTATCTGCTTTTTGTGGATAATGTAGTTTTAGTTGATAAGACTATATTAGGGTTAAATGTCAAACTAGAACTACGGAGGGAAGCTTTAGAATCAAAAGGTTTTGAAATAAACATAATAAAGGAGTATATTGAATTTAACTTTAAGGATAGTAGTATTATAGGTCGAACTTTAGTCGCAATAGATAGGCAAAAAGTGCTAAAATGTGAGAAATTTTGTTATTTGGGTTTCGCTATCTATAAAGGAGATATTACTAGTGATGTAGTACTTGGGATCTATACGGGGTGGGTAAATTAGAGGGTAGCATCATGAGTTTTGTGTGATAGGTGAATCCCAAATAGACTTAAAAGTAAATTTTTAGCAATGTTGTTAGACCCGCAATATTTTATGGAGTAGAATGTTGGGCACCAAAGAAAAATTATATAGATAAATTAAATATAGTTAAAATGAGGATATTAAGGTGGATCTATGGAGTAACTAGGAAATATAAGATTAAAAATTAGTATATACGTGAGTATTTATGGGTAGCATCTCCAGGGGAGGTGATGCTGGTATGTGCATGTATAAAGAAGATGAATGGATGCCCTAGTAAGAAGGTTGGAAGAGTTTTATGTAAATGATGTCGAGAGAGGGAGAGAGAGAACTTGGATAGAATTAATAAAGAAAGATATGACTATGCTATCTCTTATAAAAGAGTTCACATAAAACATGTTAGAATGGAGGCATATTTATATCGCCAACTCCAAATTATTAGAAAAAGACGCCACTTGACTCGGACTCGGACTCGGACTATGTAGATGTTTGGAAAAGGTTCAATCCAAGTCAAATACTCCCTTTGACTTAAATTGATAGTTTTATTTAATTTTTAAAATAAATTAATTTTAATTTAATTTAAAAAATCAAATAGAACTATCAATATAGGACGGAAGGGGTATTTAAAGTATGGGCTGACCTATCTAGCCGTGTTGGGTGCAGATATAGAAAAAAGTTAGGCCTAAAAGTACATATAAAAGTTTTTTTGAAAAGCTTGAAATTTAAAATATTAATTTAATTTAAATCACTAATGTTAGCAAATCTCTTGAACCCCAACCCCGCCTGGTTATTGTACTCCCTCTGCCCTTAAAGATTGTCCGGATTTATAAAACTGGGATTTTTAAGGCCTACCTCGTTAGTCCCTCTCAGTACTGTCGAGTCATATGCTGACCAGCCCAGCACATGATTGCCCATCTAGCTCCACATAAAGTAACATGGTCCACACTATTCAACCCATCACCTGCTTGTTCCAACACAACAGGTAATGATCAGTACTATCGGTGGCCATGCCAAATAAGATAATTACTGTAGGATAAATTTTTTGTCAAATATGGATAATTATAGCGGACTGTCACGGGGTAGCGAAACGGATTATCCGTGACACGTATTAGGGCGCACACACGCATGGAAGTGTTGTATACTAGTATGTATGAATTGTAAAAATTGCTCTTAGTGTTGCACATCATGTATGCAAATGTTGCGGAGAAGGCTCGCAATGTTGCGTAACATGTGTGCGCAACGTTGCGCAGAAAATATGCAATGATGCGCACACCTAATTGCTAAAGGGTGTTATAGGGGTAGCAATTGACAGGGAATGTGACGTACACCCGCACCCCCACCCCCACCGCCACCCCCACCCCCACCCCCACCCCCTACTATAGTAGTTAACTAGACAAGGGTATTTTGTCTTTTGAAAATAACTATTATTGTTGTTAACAACAGTGTGTATATGCAGTTTTTGAAACGTCGGGGAGGTGTAAGTGATATTTTACTAAAAGTTAGGGGGTGTAAGTGTAATTTATCCCAAAATTTATTCCAGCCATCAGCCCTCTGTTTTGGTTCTCTATTGTAGCTTATTTTTTTGCCACCTGCTCTAGAAAGCACATTAGATATTCTTCAATGTGCGAAGATTTTTTCCGTCATTTGTTGCATTTATGCCATTGTCGATGGAAAATTTTCTGGTTTCAGCTCAAAGATTTAGCAGGAACTGCTGTGGGATCATTCAGTGCTCAGGTGGAATCCCATGCATGTGAGATGTACATTTTCACTCCCCAACGTAATTTTTACAGTGTAGTTTGATCGAGTTGTCTCATGTATGAATGAAGAACGTTGAATATATGGATGAGCAACATGTGATTTTGTGTATGGATGTATCGGCCTGTGCAAGAATGTCTACTGATGCAGTGCTGTTACAAACATGATACCTTTTTACTCCCCCTCTGTTGTTGTATGTAACATTTGCACGTAATGTTACCAAAGAGCACATGATTCTGTCTCCCAAAAGGAAATAAAGTTGTTCTTTCCCACAATAAGGAAGAAATCTGCTGCATTTTTTTATTTCTACTGAAGCACAATGCAGGACGAGGGCTACTGCAAATGCACAACTCCCTCTAAAAAATGTAATGCTCTAGTATAATCCTCACAATTCTATCACCTTTCCGAGTTTACTACCAAGATTCGAGCTTTCTATGTTGCTGCTGTCCTGAGGTTGCTCTATGTGCCTCCACAATGTACAATGTATATCTAATGTCATTTGTTCATCCCCACTAGCATGATCCCATGCCAATGATTCATGAACGATCAAGTTATAGTAACAACATTCAGGATCTACTTCCAAGGTAACTTACAATGGAGGATAGGATCATTGCACAGTACTAAAATTTTAGGGGCCTACATTGCCTCGCATTCTTTCCAGTGCCGTTATCTGCCTTGGCAAGCAATGCACACGGTGCTTTGTATAAACAAATTGTCGAAGGCAGTAAAGGCAGTTCATGTTCTGCCAATAGACAAAGTAAATGCATGAGAGCTGTTTCTAACCTCATAAGCAACCGAAATTCACAATGTATTTATGTATTTGTATTTATATATATCTTCTTGAATTTACATTATTTGCTGATGTATTATACATATTGTGTTTTGATTGTATTAGAGAGGTTTAAGAGTGGAGGTGTAAGGTCCACGCTGCTGACCTGAAATTGTGGAGAAAATGCTCACCTTAATTATAATTATGATCATAGGTTATTGAGAAAATTAGATTACTTTTTAGCGAAGTACACTAATACACAACATCCAATGATGGGCATGAAAGGATAACTCTTTCTCACCCCAAGAAAATCTCCCTTCAACCCATTCCCTACAAATGATCCTCCTTTATTTTTTCTTGTGTCTTTTACTTTGGCTTTACCATGACAGGGGCGTTATTCATAGAAGATGTTATGGTCAAGGTGTACCAAACGAAAAAGAAAAAGAACACAGGAGGAAGGGGGGAGTGAAGACGAGAAGGAGAAGAGACAAGTGATTTATTTAAATTTTTATTAGTTGATTTATATATAAATATTCATATAAAATTAATTAAAATTTTAACCTTATTTGCTAGAGTACAAAGCAAGCTGAAGGTAAAAAAATATATACTCCATTCGTCTTATTTAATAGTTATATTTGAAAAATAGTGATTTTTATTGAATGATAAAACCTACGTACGAGAAGGGAAAATTAGCTTATGATACTTTTTTTTAAGTATTCAATCACTTAAAGAACAAAAGAGTTTTTAAAATGAAGCAATTTTTTTTGCCAAATAGAGCTATTAATTTGGGACGGAGGGAGTATTATACATAATATAGTCAAAATACCTTATACATGGTTCCTTTTTTTTTAGTCACCATCTCGTACATGGTTACAGTTATCGTCATGAATTGTTTGTTTGGCAACACTACATATATCCTACATAATTAAGTCATTAATAATTATCATTAGCATGAAAACATTATCCAAAAAAGTCCAGAAATCACATTGTGTACCACACCTCTCTCATGGAGGGAGGGATTTGTATAGATGAAAAGAGCATCCAAATGGTGGATTCTACATTAGGGTGTATGGGTCCCAAGTATGGTTGCCAAAGCAATTTTCTAAAGTTTTGAAAATAAAACCTTTGGGTTCATAAGCAAGTTTTAGGCATAGTGACCATTTTTTATAAAATTTAACCAATTTGAGGTTGATTATTTCGAAGGAGGTCTAAGGTTTTTAGTAGGGCTCGAGCCCAATAACCGTAAATAAGGCATCATGATCATAAACTACAACTTCAAGAAGCATGTTGTAGGTGGGCCCCACTCTAAATTCGTGAGATAACATATGCTTGTCAATATGAGTTTAAAGGTACTAAGAACGCGTGAATTTAAGTTTGGTATAGAGAGTTATCACCGTTGGAATTTTGAAATGTTATTTCGAAAAAAAAATTGTGTTAGAGCACTGAGGCCATAATGCTGGAATCAACAAAAATAATGTTGGATCAACAAAAAGCCAGACTTGTGCTATATGGGTGAGGCCTGTGGGAGCTGTAGCTACACTGATCATCGACGTCTCCATTGGATGTGCCATGTGATGTGGCACACATCCTATGGATATAAAGGGCTATAGAAGGGGGGTGTGACAGCCGCCATTTTAAAATGATATAATAATTATTATAATCTCATTCAACATGTGTAAATGTTACGTGACCAAACATGACAGCCGTCGAGGCACATCACAGCCAAACACATACACATAATAATCATTGCACACCTAAAACATTATATATTATGTCATTAACATGTTCAACGGAACATAGTAAAATTCATTACACATGCCTAAGATCACTGTGCATAGAGCTGATAGTTAAACAGAATTGAGACATATCATGCCTTTACATATTGGTCACAAAATAATTACACGAGCAATTTAAAGCAGCAACCAAATAAATTATTTGGAAAACTCTTCCACTTCCATCTCCGTTTTATTTGCGATTCATGTATAATCTGGGGGTGGGTGAGTTTTTTTATACTCAATAGGTCGTGTTAGCATCTAAATTAATGTTATGCAGAAAATTAGTAAAATAAACATAATCTTTATCTTTGCCTCAAAACATTTATTCATAAACAGATTCAAAAATTGCCATTTCGTCTAATGACAATAAATCTAGAAGTTGTGATATTGAACAACTTCCCCCGACACTCATGGGGCATTGAAATGTTCAAAAGGATAGGAGTTTTCTAATGATGCTCCATACTTATATGTGCGCGCTGAACCGATTATTTTCTCTCTAGGTATACAGACAAAATATAATAATCACAAGTTTCTCCCTATAATTACTTAGAATATGCACACACCAAAACATAATGCGGCGTATGCGAAACATTTCACTGATATGACATTTTTTCAAAAAATAAAGCAATTAATCATAATTGAACGAAAATGGTTCAAAAAAATTATGAGAAGAGCATAACTTTATAAAGTTTAAGACTCCCTACCTTGAATGTAGAAAATAATTTTGTGGTTGAAAAAGGTTCCAGACATAAAAACTCACTCCATAATTGCTTCTGACATACTCAATTTAGCTAGAAATGACTTTTGAACTTCTTAATCCATAGTTAAAATGACTTAGAACAGAAAAAAGAAGTTTGAGGAGAGGTGGAAGTGGAAAAATCCCCAGGGTAAGACATCCGGGTTCGGAATTTATAGCCGAACCCATAAATAGTGGCACCATAGTGCATGATGTGTGTTCTACACGTGTTATGCAGTGCAAAATTGTGTGACGCAGTTTTGCCGCATGGACAGTGCGATTTGGGGTTGACAAGGAGAGCCATGTGCATTCTCGTCATCACACAGATGTGGCGCGCTGTGGCTCTAATGTGCCACTGACGCACGACTAATGCAATTTGTGTGTCAACCCCCATAAAATATTATTTTTTTTATTTTTCAAAAATTCGAAACTTCAAACGACAATATCTTTCCAACCACAAATCGCAATCGTATGGTTTTAGTACTGATGTACTCATATTAATGAGCCATTAAAAACAAAACTATTCATGGGTAGGGTATCCCGTATGTTTTTAGTGAGTCATATCCATGAGGCACATTTCTCAAGGCCATAACTTTCGGCCTTGATATCTGAATGAAGCGATTAAAGGTTTGTTATACTCGGCTTTTAGCGCTCTACACATGATTATAAAAATTATTAAGTAAAATATTTAATTAATTTAATTTTAAAAAACTCAAATATAAGTATTATTAGAGACAGAAAATCACCTCTTTCTCTATGGATTTTTACATGTCTTCTTACCTTTTATTGTAATATCTTAGATATTCCCTAAGTTTTGAAAATTAAACAAATAGAAAATAGTGCATTTGACCCATAAACCTTATTAGTAGAATAATTTTTTTAATATGTAGAATTTTTGGCTAAAAATATGTGGTTAAAAAGTACACAGAGAGTTAATATAGTTCAAAATTAAATATATTACAGAAGACATATTTACCTACTTTAGACATATATTTGAGTTATTTAAGTCGTTTTATAAGCTCTGATAATTAAAATAATAAAAATTAATAAAAATTAGTTTAAATAGCCTATTTGGCTTAATTTTTAAATAAATTAAAATTTATAATCCTTATAATTATAAAAAAATTTCTTAAAGCTTAATTAAGAGAACTTTTTGGCGATAAGGGGAGTTTTCACATAAAGAAAGTGATAGATGGTGAGGCAATTGTGGCGGTGAATTAATAACAAATAAGAAATTAACGTAAGACTATTGAATACATTAATTTTTCTGAAGATGGACAGATTAAGTCTTTTTTAATTTAATTTGTAGTAGGGAGGGAGAACAAACTCATAATGAAGGAAGAAAATTATGAAAAATCGGGGCAGCCGGCTTGCTAAAGCACCGGCTGCAGTATTCGCCGTCGCCGATGGTTCTGGTCCAGCCTGAGAAGAGAAGGATGGGTAAGGCCAAAAGGCTAGCCTTTCCTCCTCTCTTTTATCTCCATTTCCAACTAAGGCTGGAGGTCATGGCTGCTGGATTCTGCCGACGAAATGAAATTTGGTTGCTGAGGGAAGGAAAAAGAATGCCTTTCGGCGAGAACAATTCATCCGCTGGCCGGCGGCGGAATCGCCGCTCGGAGACGATCTAGTCGAACCAAGGTGCCTAGCCAGGTAGCCGGGCTCGGTGGACACAAGGGGTCAGCAGCCTTTGGCATGTCGGCATCTCGGCCGACCACCGGACGGATTGGGGGAAAACGTTCCCTGTGGGTCAGGTTAGAACAGAGAAGGGGGGGACGCACTACTAGTCGCCGATGATGGCTCGGTGTATCGCCGCTTATGACCTAAGGGTTCCGGTGGAGCTGGCCTGCTGCAGCCGTCGGACGCACGTGGCAGAGCCGACGGTTTGTACAAAAAATTTGACACAGAGCAGGGGAGCGAGAAAAATTCAGGGAGGGCACGACAAGATCCGCCAGCGCTACCCATCGTCCGGCGAATGAAGCTCTAAACGCTTCCAGTGGGCATCTAGGCAGTAGAAGGTTAGGAGGGGCTTTGTCGGAGGAAGAGGACCCGCCGTGGCCGGTTTCTCAATCGTCTCTGGGAAGGTGATGACCGTCGGACTTAGTGGTCCGGTTCTTGTTAAAACAAAAAGGGAAAGGAAAGGATAAAAAGAGAAAAAGAAAGAAAGAAAAGGAGGAAGGGGTGCAACAGTGTTCGGTTCAGTAGGTTGTAAATGCAAAAGATTTATAAAATTTTTTATTATTATGATTAATTTTAATATAAATATTGTTTTTTAATATGTAAAATAATTATTTTACCCTTTTAACTAAATTGTGGTTTATATATTCAAAGTTTTGATTTAGAAGTTTGTGGGTAGATTTAAAACTTAGTAAAAAATTTAATAAGAGGTGCATGTGTACCCTAATTATAGAATAATATATAAATTAAAAAAATCTAATAAATAGATAATTAACTATTTTACTTTTAAGATTAAGGTAAAACTATCAAATGAACTGGGGTCAATTAAAGGGGTTTATGACGCTGTTAAACGATAAAAAAATTATCTCAAGTCAATAATGTTAAAGAGTACTTCTGAGATTTATTTTGTACCCATTAGGGTTTAGAGAAACTTTAAATAAAATAATAAAAATACCCTAATGAGTAAACTGACTCTTATTGACGAGAATGAAATAACAAGCTAATGTGATATTAAAACCTCTTGAGAGGTCAAAGACTTAGCCGAGAATAGAGAGGACCATGTTCAATATGGGATAAATACTTCAATGCCCTTAAGTATATTATGAACTATTTCTATAAAAGTTTAATTAGCTAACCCAAGGAGGGTTATGGCATGAGAGCGTGAATATTTCTAATATCATTATTGAGTTTTGTTCTTAATATTATTATCTGTTTGGACTTGTGTTGATCTATATTATTTATGTTGGTCATTGTTTTAATAGTTGTTATTGATGTTGTGATAGTAATTTATCACCAGCTCTTAATATTAATAAAAGATTAATCAATAGGGTTAGATAGCTTTGGATTAGGGGTTGGAACCTAATTAAGATAAAGACTAAAATACCCTTAGAGGGGTCAAAAATTCACTCATAAATTGAATGGGGGTTTTGACCTGACAATTGACTTGGTTGATGAATTAAGTGTGGTTTTAGGGCCTTAACCTAGTCTGGTGAGGCTAATGGGGTTAGGGTTGATCTTTGCGTCTGAGCTCTATTAAGGATATGTTGATTTGACCGTGTAGTTACACCTCCCCATTGGAAGGAGTTCTGCGTGAGTTAGGCTCACCACCGATTTATTGAGAATCGTTTAATGTGTACACATTTAGATTAGCTGACATCTTGCTTGGTTGGCTTCTCCTGCTATTTCTGTTCAGGAGCATTTGTGGGTCATGTCCTTCTACTCTGGTCAGGTCCTTATTGGCTAGGTTGGGTGATGATACTTCATGATGGATTCGAGGGCCACACTATGTATGGTTCCCTTTGGAGGAAAATCTATAGTAATTGTATCATTTGTTACTTAAGTTGACATTTGATGAGTCTGTATATCTTTAGGATTAGACAGACATATTAATTATAGTACAATGGTTCGAAAGATAACTAATAATATTATTTGATATTACTTGTTTAATTAAAACAAATGGAACGATTAAAGAACTTGCATAAAATGTAGGTTGGTTGAAAATATTTGAGCATTGTATGTGTGATGCTATGCTTCTTATGATACTGTAGTTATTAGGCAAAACTACGTCGTGATTTGATCTTGTTGGAAACATTAGTGATGTTGTCTAATGAGTATGCAGGCAATTAACATCGGGTGATGCTAGCCTGATCCAAAAAATATTAATTAATATTTTTGTTCTTTTTAAAATACTCCTCCAAGGGGTGAGAGCAAAAGTTAGTGGGCGATTGAGGATGACATTGCACTAGTGGGATTTAGTTTTTTACTTCTATAATTTTGTAAGTAATTGTAATTACTAGCTTGAGAGCCGACTTTACTTAGTTATTTATCTTCGGACAGATGACAAACTTGTACTTAGAGGGTTAACTTGATATTTATAGAATTTTGACACATGTAATAATATCATATGTTTTGATATTCGTATTTGTGAACCCAATTATCATGACTTGGATATTTGATAGAATGATTTCTTTTGTGTTTAAGAAGGAAAAAAATTATTCTGATTTATCATGTATCCTTTATTTAAAAAGGTTTTAAAAATCCAGGTCGTGACATCTATTCTCCGTTTCAAAACTGTTTCTGACCCATTAAAAAACAAACCTAACTAAATCGAGGGTGCTCTAGGCCACGAGAGGGTATGTTTTTTGAGACAACTTTTCTAGAGAACAAAAATATCCCATGGTAAGGGGAGGTTATGTCCACCGCCTTAATGTTGCGAAGAGATAAATATCTCGGGGTAAAGGGAAGTTTTGTCTGCAACCTTCGAGTTGCAAAGAGAGAAATGTCTCCAGGTAAGGGGAGGTTTTGTCTGCCACCTCTATGCCTAAAAAAGAGAACATCCTTAAGGAAGGGGAGGCTCCAACTACCACTACCTCTAGAAATCTCAAGGGAGTAAGCATTTATAACTTCATAATTTTAAGGCACACTTACATAAATAAATGCACATTTTCCTTTAATAGTTGACTTGTATAGTTATGCATGTTACAAATATTTTAAAAATATGGTGAATGACATGATTATTTGATGAGTTTTTCATTGATGTTGGGTCTTCAACTTTTCTATATTTGATTGATCGGATTTGAAAGGTAGTTCTCTAGGTAGAAAACTAGGAACATCGGGGTTATGACTCGTATATACCTTCCTAGTGAGGCATATGACTTATTCATGAATTGGGATATTGTAGGAAGATCCCTTTTATTTTGATCTTGTTGCCCCATGAATACAATTGTTTGTTGCTTCAGTATCAGTGACGAATAGTTATATAGTGTAAATCCCAAAAGCTATATATTATGGATACCTACCTACTAAGACATATGGCGCGCCAATGAATTGAGATATCATGGGAATAACCCCTTCACTCTGATCATGTTGCCCCACAGGCATAGGTGTATGTTGCTTCGGTATCAACAACATTCTATGAATAATAATTTATCCTATTTTGTAAATAATTTATCAAATTTTGTTTAAGAATGATTTGTCTGATTTATCGGATTTCATAAAAGACTGATTTGTTTGATTTTTTGATGTTTTTTTATGCCAACTTTGATATATGAATATACATTAAAAAAACTTAAGTATTATATGCATAATGTCGTGCTTATTAAAAGGCCTTTGTTATTAGGAAAAACTACGCTTAGATCCGTTCTTATTAGAATAACATTGGAATTGTTATCCAATAAGTATGTAGGAAACTAACATTTGATGATGTTGGTCCGATCCGAAAAATGATAATAATTAATATTTATATTATTTTCAAAACTGGTGCCCTAGGATCTCTATAGCTCTTGAACATGGATGAGGATCTTGGTGATCGTTAGAAGAATTTTTATTTCAATAATTCTAGCACTTGGTTGACTTTCGCATTTTAATTTAAGTGCCCGCCGACCCGAGACGTTACAAATGATATTAGAGCGAAAAATCTATCTACAAGAAGATTGCATTCAGTCACTATTTAATATATCAATTATATACGAATTCCAATTTCAAATCATCAATGTTTTGAGAATTTATTTTAATAATTTTTTGTAAACATGTTTTGAATATGTGTACAACTACCAATGAAAAACTATCCAACATCCGTGGTATGTGACATGATGTGTTAGTAGTTAGCTCTAAGGTTTGTTGCATTAGTGCAACTAAAGTTGCTTCTAGGGCATCGTGAAATATTCATGGTATTAGACGTGAATAGTAGTATCTTTGAAATTTTATTTTAATGACTTTTAGTAAACATGTCTTGAATATGAGCACAACTACAAACGAGAAACATTAAACACTCGTGCATGAGGCTTGAAGTGTTAGTGGTTAGCTCTAAGATTTGTTCCACTAGTTAAAAGAACATATGAGGCATAAGTATTATAATTGGCTAATTTCATTTAAAAATAATGTCAAAACTTCACATATGTAATTTTTCTTAGGAATTGACTAGATTTAGTTGTGGTTGAGTTGGATTTGGAATTGACATACTTGGAAAATAAGAGTAAACATATTTTTATAGATCAAGGTTGAAGACTAAAAGTGTTGAAGATAAAAAAAGATTCATTTGAGCATACACTCTTATAAACAAAGCACTTGGAAGAGTTTCAAAAGTGATTTTGGAAGTTCAAACAGAATTAGGGTAAAAAAGGAAAAACTATAAATTAACTATGTAATTGATCAGTTAGAACTGTAGCACGAAACAACGTTGAATCTATCAATTGCTTTAGTAAAAGATCGATTGGAACCTGAAACAACACTTTGTAAAATCAAATCGAGAGTTTATCAATCGATTAGTAACCTAAAGAAATAATGAATGATTAATCATTGTTTGGAATAATCGATTACTTGTAGTTTTGGTTACCTAGTTTAAGCTTTTCGTAAGAGATTTTATTCCTAGTTGGAGTCAAAGTCTTAAACTGACTTAGAGACCTATATAAAGGTTAGCAAACTAGGAATTTGAAAAGAAAAAAATATAGAAAATTATTGAGAAGAAAGGAGAGGTCCTTTATCATCGTTTTTCTATAGAGTTTACCAAAAAGCTTTATGCACATGTGAATGGTAGATTCATGAAGACACATAACTGAAAGAGAGGGTTCTCACACAACAAACAAAAGAGGAGTTTGAAGAAAGTTCTTCAAAGGAATTGAAGAATCTCAAAGGTCAATACACAATTAAATGAGTCTTTGATTGAGTTGCTAGAAGGAGATGAAGAACGGAAAATGAAGAGATAAAGCTTCAAGAATTCAAAGGAAGAAGAATTGAAGGCTAACAACAAAGAGGACTGAACAAAGAAATTGAGTTTTTGTTTGTGTCGTATCTAAGAGGTTAGTTGGTTGTTCGTAGTGTCTTTTAAGTTTTTGCTAATTAGTGCATTAATATGGCCTTGTATGGCTGTCATAGTTGTTCACCTAAGTTGGGTTTTCAACATTAAATTGTTGTGTTATTGTGTGGTTTGCATGCTTGGTTTGATTGAGTAATTAATAGGTTGATAGTTTATTCTTAGATAATATGTTTCAATTGTTAATTATAAATTCATACACATAGAGGCTAGAAGCCTTGATTCTTACATCTAAGAAGTTTTATTCTTAACTAATTATATATATTAGTTAAGTTTTATTTTTGAAGTTTAGTTTTGCAGCGAATTGCAAGGATGCAATTCCTCTTGGGGGGGGGAGATTGTAGTGACCTGCAATTTTCTAAAATTTTGAAATAAAACCTTTGTGCTCATAACTGAGTTTTGGGCCTAGTAACAATTTATCATAAATTAAATCTAAATTTGAGGTCTATTTGTTCGAAGGAGCTTTAAGGTTTTTGGTAGGGCTCTAAGAGACAAATGTATTGAGCCTAATAACACATAAATTACACACTGGGATCATAAGCTATAACCTCGAGAAACATATCATAGGTGGGGTCCCTCTAAATTCATGAGATAATATGATGTTGCAAGTTGTAAAAAATAGAAAATTGCAACATTAAACAAAAGAAAATCGAATCGATCTTCATTCCCCTTAGTGCATCACTTTCTTAGTTAAGGTACATTAACCACACAATGTATTTTTAGCTTAAGAGTAAATTAATGAACATTAATTCAAGAGCTGAAGACAAATAAAAGGCTATGAAAAAACTTGCACTTAAGTAAGGCAACTTTAATTTTGTTTTGTGTTTTTGCAGTTTTCCATTAGTTTTTGTTTTATTATTCAAAGCATGTAAACAAAAGTAATATGAAAACATTAAAAAATGAAACGAAAACAAAAACATGTATATCCAAAAGATTGAAAGAATTAAATCATGGACAAAAATAATCTCTTTACCTAAAGACTTGAGCTTTTTTAGCCTTGTCTAGCCATTCGATCTTAAGGCAACCTAAGGTAGATTTGTTTCGCCTATCAATTTGGGAAGTAAGGTTTTCTAATCCTCCTTTCTAATCCAAATTTGTAAACTTTTCTTCCTATTTTCTCGAGTAACCATCAGAAGTGTGTGGAGAATGCTTCTTAACCCAAATTTCCTTGATTCTTAGTTCATTATTTTGAAACTTCATGTGAGTTATTGTTGACCTCTTAGGCAATCTATTGAAGGTAGAAGACACCCAATTCACCTTAGTGTTAAATTTGTTTAGGACTTATTTACTAATTTGTTATAAGTCATACTTCATAGTTTGAATTTGTTTAATTAATGAAGACTAATAACTTTCTCTCATAATGTTTCTTCATATATTTAGACTTTGATTCCTAGGATTTTCTTTTGTTCTAATCACGAGATCATCTTTCTTAGGGTGATGAGTTCTTTAGCTTCGACAAACTTAGTGATATTATTAGACTTTGTGAAATTAGTCTCATTAAATCTTAGTAATTTTTTATTACTACAATTATTTTCCCTGTTTAACATCTTGTCCAATTTTTCTTACCCTAAAGTGAAAGTTTTCAATTTTTCTTGAGAAACATTTTAAATCATTACCGAGATTTCCAATCTTTTTCGAGCATGACATATCTTGAATCTATCATGAAATTCATTCTTTAAAAATTTTGATCTAGAAAATTATTTTTCTCATATTTGAAGGCGACAAAATTCTCTTTACTAGACTTAAGTTCATTCTCTAAAGATCTAGATTTCTTTCTCTCATTCTCAAGTTCACTTTTAAATGTTTGAACCTCTTTTCCTATTGATTCTTTATCTTCGTTCAATTGGAATTTTTCAATAAAAATTAATTCAATTACATCCTTTTTTAATTTGACAATTTTATATAACTTCTTACACTTTTTTTAATACTTTCAATGACTTGTCTAAAAAGATTTTCAACATCTAAAATCTCATCATCACTAGGAGAATTAGAAATTATAAATTAATCAAGCACAAGAATATAAATTCTAGCAATTACACAAAATAAAAAAAAAGATTTTTTAGAAAATTGAACAAGTCTAAGAGGAATTGAACAACACTAACACAACCAACTTGAGCTATGTATGCAAATCAAGATAGATATTACGAAAACTCAACAATAATCAATCAAAATCCTCAGCTACCAATTGAGAGTTTAATATCCGTCTAATCAACCTAGTAGATTGCAACATTGCCCTCGTTTGATTATCTTAGAAAGATAAAGGCTACGAGGTATGGTCTTAGTGCAAGATTTTCTTATATAGCGGAAACAAAAATGCTGCATGCAAATCTAATATGATCTAAACCTATGATAAATCTATCAAGCAATTAAACTAAGCATGCAAGATCATACAAGGATTTTTTACGTGGAAAACCCCAACTAGGGTAAAAAAACCACAGTAGACATGGTTGGCTTAAAATCAAAGCACTAGAAAGATTGACACTATATTAACACAAGCAAACCACCAACCTTTGTTATTGACTATAACCTAAAAACCTCTATTGATTAGATCTATAACAAGTTCTTTTCTTTGCTAGCCTTCACGTCTTCTCTCCTTAAGCACTTAAAACTTTTCTTCTACTTGCTTTGTCTTTGTCCTCTTATACCCTCCTAAAACAAGCTCCTTTTTTTCTTTGACTTTAGCCATGTTTTTTAATCCTCTATTGAAGATTTATTATAACTCCTCAAGCTCTTGTGTGTGTTGTGCTGTGAATTTTTCTTCACTTTTAGCTATTTGAATTAATCGTCAAAGCAAGTAGCTAAAGGAAAGTGCTACACTCTCATAACTTAATAGAGTAGACTCACCATTCTCTCTCTATGCAAAAAATTACTTCCTTTCTCTTTTCCCAACTCTAAAATACCCCTTATTTAGATATATAACTAAATCGATTTAGGTATTAGACCTTGAATAGAAATCAAATTCAACTTAGAATGACCTATTTTAGGAAACTGCAGGTACTAGCAATCTATCGCTTTAGTAACCGATTGATCGATAAACAGTAATTACTACAATAATGCTATAGTGATTTTCTATAATAAAAATTGAAATTCTTTCCGATTGATCACTTTTTAATACCAATTAATCTTGAATAAAAAATTGACATACTTATGTAATTTTGTGCTCATTTTTTTTCCTTGCACTCTAATATGATAAATCTTTTATCCTAAGTGTGTAATTGTGATGTGTGTGGATATTTTTACCTGCAAAAATACTTTTGTTTTGATTTGCTTCATGTTTACCATGTGATCTTGAGCATCAAATATTCTATCCTTTGACTTACATTACACATCAATTTGACATTGTTTTGGTCACCGAAATAAGCCAATACAATACATATGGCCACATATGTTTTAACAAAGGTTATGTGCACCGCCTTGAGACCACGAAGAGAGAAGTGTTTTAGGGTAAGTAGAAGTTATGCTTGCCTTCGAGCTACAAAGAGAGAAATATCCTGGGGTAAGAGAAGGTTATATCCACCGCCTCTAGGCATAAAAAATAGAGCTTCCTTAAGGAAGGGGAGGCTCTGACTGCTACTACCTCCAAATATCTCAGGGTAGTAAGCATTTATAGCTATCTTATTTTCATGCATGCTTATTTAAACAAATGCACATTTTCCTTAAATAGTTGACTTGTATAGATATGCATGTTACAAATGTTTTAAAAAGGTGTCAAATGAGTTATGATTATTTGATGAGTTCTTCATCGGTGTTGGATCTTTGTCTTTCCTATATTTGTATGATTGATTTTGAAGGGTAGTTCTCAGATTGGAAATATGGCACACGCTTAACCCAAGAGGGTTAGGGGTAATTATATAATTTTACTTAAATTTTGAAGGATTTTAATGGATGAAATTTTTTTATTTAGTTAAAGCTCGAAGTAATGAGCGCAACAAATCAAAGATTACGCAAAAAAGAGGTTAGGAATGAAAGTTATGACCTCAAGAAACATGCCACATGGGCAGGACCCACTTTAATTTTGGAGTTTGTAGCATTCTTTTAATTAGTTATAGTTTGTTACATATTTAATCTTTATGAGATTATGGTAGAGTGTGGAAAAGCGAATGTAACGGCTTTCGAAGCGCTTGATTCGGACACCGGAGCCGAAAGTAATAGCCTCGGAAAATGTGCCACATGGGTGGGACCCACCTTAGAAGTGCAGGATAACGTACCCATGTGGGGTCTAGTTTGGTAGGGCTTGTATCAACGAGCCCAATGGTGTCAAAAATGCGTGAATCGGAGTCCGGGTGATAAAGATACATGCGTTTAAAGTTTTTATTTTTTTAAATATATTATAAAAATAATGGCTGACGCATGCAGCTAGCGTCAGCCGGTGCCTCATGAACCCAGGCCCATGGGACCACGGGCCGGGTGTGCGACGCACAGCAGACCCGCGTGGCAGGTCCGCATCACGCGGGGCCGGACCCGCGACGATGCGCGCTGCGATCGTGACAAGCGTTGTCGCATGTCGTCACGCCGAACAGCACAATGGGGTCCAGACAGCGCGGGAAACATGTTCATGATGCAAGTTACACGTGTGCCGCATCCGCGTGAAGTGCACAATGTGGCACATGCGGGCCCCACATGCACGCGCACACCTATAAATAGTGTTCCCAGGGCTTGTTTTTCGGGCTATTTCTAGTTTTTCCACTTCTTAATTTATTTTCCTCCGTTCTCAACCATTTTAAGTTCGAATCGAGTGATTCAAAAGGCATTTCCTACTGAATTCAACATTCTGGACGCTGTGGTTGGGTCAGTTTCTTTATTCAAGGCTTTTACTATTACAAAATTGTAACCAAGGGTTAAGGTAGGGGACTTTAAACTCTAAAAGTGTGCTTAGTATAACTTCTTTACGCATGATTTAACATGATTAAGCTTATGTGACTGATTATGGAAGACATGCTATGTCATGAACTATTTTTGCATAATATTACTATGTTTTGAACGATGTGATGATTAATTCATGGGCTTAAGAACCCGAAATAATCATAGAGTAATGATGCCCGCCAAGAAAAATAAATCGGCAAGTGGCGCGCACAGGGTAGAGCATCGTGGGAAAACTCTATCCTTAAGTGGCCCTCATTTGCCCCATGAGCGCCGAAGGTAGGCCGTAGGGTGTCACGGCTTGTGGATTTGTTGTGATTTAGAACCGGTTTGTTTTATGCATAATTTATTGTGATAAAGGTTTCTAAAGAAAATGTTGTAGGGTTTTCAAAGAGATTTCTGCTTAACATCTCTATTAGATTTTAAATCAACCTGCTAAGTATTTTAAAATACTCACCCACCCCAGATTCTGTAAGTAATGCAGCAAGGGTGAAAGTGAAGGAAGTGTAGTGTCCCAGATATTTTATCTGCTATTTGATTTTAAAAAATATGTAATATTTATATGACTGTAGTTTAAGGGCATGATGTGCCCGAAGACTTGTAAGGCTTGTAAAACTTCAACTTTACGAACCTAAGTCCATGGCTTGTGTGAAATATTTTATTAAGCACATGAATAATATTTTGTTGTGCTATGACTCCGTGATATGCTCATTATTAATATAAAGCATCTGTGACTGTGATCCGCATTAACGGTCATCGTGTTCGATCGCACATGTGTTGGCAGAGCGTGTTAAACATTATAACGATATAAAAAAAAGCCATCACAATAACCTACCCATGTGGGGTCTAGTTTTAAAGGGCTCGTCGATATGAGTCCATGAGTACAAAGAACATACAATTTCGACTTTGAGATAATAAGTTATCGCGTTTTAATGTTGGAATTGTATGTGAATGAAATTATAATACAATATTGATAAAAGAACAAAATAGATGATGTCATTAGCTCTGAGCCGAACGTGAGTCCAGCTAGAGTTGAGCCAAGCCGAACCAAGCCAAACGAGCCACGTCTCAGATTGAATTTTAACCTGTTTTCTCTCGAACAATTTAGTCTATGTAAAAAGTCTATTTTATGTTATTTTTTGAATGATTCCTTGAAAAGATTACGAATACATTTGTTTCCTATAAAAATATTGTGATCTCATGCATACAATGATATGCGGTGCTTGCACTCTATCTAGATACCCAATGAGAAAAATAATCGGTACTGGTGCGTGCATGGGTGTGGAGTGTTGTGGGAAAGCTCCCACTTACTGAGCCTCTCAATGCCCCATGAGTGTTGGGGGGAACACCGTTAGGTATCACGGTTCTTGTTTTCTAGTCACTCGGATGAACCGATGATTTGTGCATATGTTTTTGCATCAAATTGTTTCTAACATGATTCTTTTTCTAACAAATGAATTCCTGAAAAGGATCATAATCATTTTCATTTATTTTTTCTTAGCATTATTTAAGATTTTAACTCAACCTACAATGTAGGGGGTTTTACATTCTAAATTTATGCTTATTATCCATGTTTTTATGAAAATTATCATATCTTTGAAATGATGTACATATGCTGCATTTTATTTTGCATATGAGCACTTTCTAGATAGTTTTGGGGTAAAACCTGCGATTATCAAAGCACTCTCTATCTGGATACCCACCGAGAAAAATAATTGGTACCGGCTTGCGCATATGGGTGTGGAGCATCATGGGAAAACTCCTGGCTATTTGAGCCACTAGCTACGCCATGAGTGTTGGGGGGAACACCGTTTGGTATCATGGCTCTAGTATGTCTGTTCTATTTTGATTCTGTAAATTTATATTCCGAAATTAATATTCATATTTGGTTATTTGATCTTAAATTATGTGGTTTATTGGATGATTTAATTTCAAAAATTTCTAAACTGATATGTGTGCTATATTTTGATTTGATTTACTCTGATTATATCAAATGAGTTTATCCAATCTTAAAAATCAGATTCTCTACGCTATGATTTATTCAAATTTAAATTTATCAGATTTTGTTTGAAGTATTTTATTTGATCATAAATTATCAAATTCTATTTCTGAGTGGTTAATCTGATTGAAATTTGTCGAATTTCATTTTATAAGTTTAGGCTTTCAACTTTTGAGTTTTATCTGATAATTTATCTGATAATATTATTTGATTATTACTTAGTTAAATGAGCTTCTGAATGTTGTATCTGATTATAAATCAATCGGATTCATGTTTGTTATCCAACTAACGGTCGAATTTTCTTCTCATATTGTTGTGTTGTAAAATGTATTTTTTAGGTGAATTGCGAGGACACAATTCGTTTTAAGGGGGGGAAGAATGTGGCACCCCGTATTTTGATTATGCTTAACCAAAGAGGGTTAGGGGTAATTATATAATTTTAATTAAATTTTAAAGGGTTTCAAGTGATGAAGTTTTTGTATTTAACTAAAGCTTGAAGTAACAAGTGACAAGCGCAATAAATCAAAGAACTCGCAAAACGGAGGTCAGGAATGAAAGTTATGACCTTGAGAAGCGTGTTACATGGGCGGAACCCACTTAAAAGTATGAGATAACCTACCCATGTGGGGCTTAATTTTAAAGGGCTTGTCAATACAAGTCCATTGGTACTAAGAACGTACAATTCTGACTTTGAGATAAAAAGTTATCGCAGAAGTTGGAATTGTATTTGAACGAAATAATAATAAAATATTAATAAAAGGACAAAATAGATGATGTCATCGGCTATGAGCTGAACGTGAGCGCAGTAGGAGCTGAGCCTAGCTGTGGCTCAGATTGACGGCCACGCGACGCATGACATACATGAGGCAACACCCCAAGTGCCGTGCATAGCGTGCTGGCTTTTGTTTTATTTTTTTATTGTTATTTTTTTAAGGCGTGCATACCTGCACGCATATTTCATCTTCCTCCGTATGCTTGCACATCATTTCCTTATAAATAGTCATTTCCGTTCATTCTTCAGGAGGAGTTTTTGGAGTCGTTCTGAGTTTATTTTCTTCCGTTCAAAAATTGTTCTTAGCTAATTCGATAGTGTTTTACGTAATGGAAGCGTCCATTCCTCGAGTTAGTAGCCCTATATGGGGAAAATGCCCTGGGGTAACGGGAGGTTTTGTCCGTCGTCTACAGGCGCAGGAAGGATAAAGTATCTCTGGGCAAAGGGTGGTTCTGTCCGCCGCTTAAGTGCGCGGGAAGAATAAAGTGTCTCCGGGCAAGGGGAGGTTCTGTCTGCCTCCTACGGACTTGGAAAAGGTAAAATATTTCCGGGAAAGTAGAGGTTTTGTCCATCGCCAAAGGGCGCAGGAAGGGTAAAGTGGCTCCGGATAAGGGGAAGTTTTGTCTACTGCCTATGGGCATGTGAATGGTAAAATGTCTCTGAGTAAGGGGAGGTTATGTCTGCTACCTATGTAACATCCCTGATTTTTCTGTAATTTTTTTTGCATATTTTTATAATTTTCTGCAATGTTATGCAATTTATTACTCGTATTTTTGATGAAGAAATTTGATGCTTCAGCGTATTTGTAATATTCATGACCGTAAAAGTCGGGGGTGGTGTTTAGTTGTAGGTCATGGGCCTCGAAGCATCACGGAAATTTTTTCGGCACGAAAATCGGACGAGACGTGGGAGAACAGAAACGGGAATAAAGGAAGAGTCGGAATTTTTTTTAATAAGGGTCGGATCGGGTGCACCTCAGTGCGCCCGACCCATGAACAGTGAAGGGCAGCTCCCTTCACTTTGTTTGGCCGGAGGCAGCACCAACGATGGCTGCCGGCTTCTACCCTCCTGGCCGGCCTTGGCCCTACGATGCCGTCGCCGCCTCCCTGGCTTGGCTCTGCCAACCACCACCACCTCTTCATCCCTCTCTCCGGTTTCAGCCCATAACCCCATTTTTTTTGGAAATTTCTGCCCAATCTGCCGTTGTCTCCGCCTGCATGACCGCCAGCTAGCTGCCACAGCTTTGCCCCGGCCACGACTACCTCCAGACACCTCCGTCCCGGCCTCCCTGCCACCCGCCGCTGCTCTTTTCCTTCCTCCCCATTTCAGTTCGTGAACTGCTATTTTTAAAACAATTTGCCACCGTCGGCGGTTACATGGCATCCAGACCGCCGCCATAGCTTTGTCCTAGCCAGTGTGAACTCCGGTCACCTCCGTCCCGGCTTCCCCGCCCTTGCTTCACCTCCGTGAGGTAAATAGTCCGCCGCCCATTTATTTTCTATGTCTGTTTGTTGCGGCTGATGGTCATGCCACCGGTGGCCTGTCGTCGCCGATTGGCCTTTGGCCTTCCCCTAGTCTGGCGACAGCAAGGCTATTGCCCTAGCCGCCGCCCTAGCCACCACCTCCCTCAGCCACCTTTGCCCTATGCTGATCCGGACTGAATTTTTCCCAGTCCGTAGATTTTTGTTCTATTAGTTGCTTTCCCTATCGGCAACCACCTTCATCCAACTGCAAACCAATGACAACAAGGCCACCTTTGGCCCATATCGTTGCCTTCCCTGACCCCTCTGTTGTCCATTTTGCTTCGGGCAAAATTTCCCCCATTTCATTGATTTTGTCATTTGTTTTCACTACTGGCTACTACTCATTGATAGGCCTCCTAATTGTCGCCTTGAACTGACAACAACAAGGTATCGAGGTCTGACCTTCCTTGCCTTGATCGGTTCCAATTAATTTGATTGGCTGACCTACATCAGAGTAAAATTTTGATCATGGCATTCTTTTTCTGCCGTTGAATGTCTGATGACATCTGGTTGACGTCCATATGGCTCACCGCAATCTGGCGAGTGCTGGGTCGCTGCTATCCTCCAAGTTCGGCCCCTGGCCCCATCTGGCTATTTGTGGCCTGGCGATGCATGTTTGCACCCCAACTCAGTACACTATCACCCCAGTTAAATCGGGTCTCTTTGTTTCTTTGACCACTGTCAAGTGACCCACCCCAGCCTAAGACCAACCCAGTGTCTCGCTTGACGATGAATGGGCTTGGGCTGTATGTCCTACCGATGTGGGCTTTGCCTTGACCCAGCGACACCAAGGGCCAATAATTCTGGCCCGATTCCAGCTTTGACCCCCCACTTTTGTTATACACAACCCAACAACTTATGGAAAAGAGTTCATGAACTTTGATTCTTCCAAGGGGAAGTAATATTGTTAGCCATTAGACTCTTGTACCATATCTTCCATCATAAGCCGTGCTTGATGCATGATTGTCCATATGATGATTTGATTGTGGGTAAGCATTTAGAAATGACGCTACCTTTGTCAGCCACCTATGCCGGGCCTTAGTGCCTCAACTTGTGTTTATGGAACAACTCCACCACTAGGCAATATGGCCATTAAAGCCCTCCTCTGTATCCCTTATGTCCGTAAGTATGTAATGAAGTCCTCTACCATATTGCGAGGCTTCGATAATGTGGAATTGTTACCGCTGGATGTAGTATGTAGTCTACTTTAACATTGTGGCCAATATGTGTTTTAAACTGTTGGCCGGCCTTCAATTAGTCACCTCCTATTTTGTGGTCACTTTTGCCATCCCTAAGAGCACAACCTTGTGTTCGGTCGCCCTAGTGCGCCCAGTCTTTTGCCTTGAGTGAAATTAGTCTAACTTATCAAGATTAATTTTAGCATTTATAAAAATCCTCGAGACAACAATGACTCTCTCAGTTTGATATTTTTGGCCGCCTATTCCACTATCAACGTCACCACTGTCGTTTGCTCGCCATCAAACTCCTATGGATTACGAGGTAGGGGACCTTGAACTCGTAATTTTGTTATAGCATGTTTGATTGTGTAGTAGCATGCTAGGAGTTTATAATTTAATGTTTTGCATGATTATGCTGATTATATACGCATGTTGTTTGTATGTGAATTGTGTATATGTTAGTGAAGACTAAGGGTAAGTAGTAAGTTCTTATGAATTGTATGTATGTGACTAGAGCACGTGATCTTTGTTGTGGGCTGGTAGTATGTGATTGATAGGCACATGTGGGAGTGTTTAGTTGTAAGTTTGGAAAAGGATACTTCATAGTCCATGTCATGCCCTGGCAATGCCCGACCCAAGCCGAACCCGGTCCAAGGGCCGATCAAGCACACGGGGGCGACGAGGGGAAAATTGAGAAACAATTTAGTGGAAGACTTAACCCTAACCACGGGCGACTTAACAAAATTACGGAGTACGTACATTCCTTTGAGCAAGAGTAAATAAGAAGAAAAGAAAGAGAGATGCTTAACACAAAGTAAACACCTAGTCTCAAACCCACATGCTTAGTCAACTATAACCCACACTGGCTCAAAATAAGTCTTAAGCATCACAACTATATAAAGTAGTATAAAAATCCAACAGAGAACCCTACACAAAGGTCCTAAACATAAAACATAAACCAAGGAAAATAAGTCACACAAGAATCTCCACGATCACATCCAAGTCATCTCCGACCTTTCCTCAAAGAGGAGATCCTGTCCGTCTGCGTGTCGCACCATGCAGCCCCAAAGCAAAACACAAGAAAGAGGGGTGAGTTTAACAAACTCAGCAATGGTTTTTAATATAACTATCATCATCAAAAATACAATAGCATAACAATAAACTCATTCAGATCAAAGATTGACAAGGTGCATCATTTTCTGAACACACGGACACATCACCTAAAACTGCATCATAGTGTACAATCCACATAATGTCATTCACATCATAACAACCTGCATGAATGTATCTCTAACATACATATTCTATCATGCATCACATCACAACAACCTGCATGAATGTATCTCTAACATACATATTCTATCATGCATCACATCATAACAACCTGCATGAATATATCTCTAACATACATATTCCTTCATGCATCACATCACAACAACTTGCATGAATGTATCTCTAACATACATATTCCATTATGCATCACATCATAACAACCTCCATCAAGGAGTAATCACAATTTAGTGTCACATAGACAGGAACATAGACAAGGCCACGAAGGCGTGTCATGGTCCACAATTCTACACAAGAATTCAAGGAAATTTGGGGTTGTCAATCCCTAAAGCTGCTCGCCCTGGACGATCCTGGCCAAGGATGTCCCATTCTCACACAGAGAATCTATAGCAGGGGTGTTCGCCCAGGGACATCTCCTACAAAGGGGAGAGCCCGAGTTCCCACACAGGGAACCCTGGAACACGTGGTAGCTGGTGCACATGGCATACCACACTGGATTCTCAGGGTCCAGATGACACTCATAATAACAATCTCACATCCGTAAGACAAGTACACAACTCATCTCCACATCATTCCATTCCTCTAGACTCAACCCGGGGAGTGCACTCGTTCCACACAGGAACTCAAATCAAAACATGTCCTTTCGAACCAATCAAGTTTTAATTAATCCACGACCGATCAATCCGGTACACAATTTCCCACATTGCATCCAATCGGTCAAATTCGATTAACCTCGATAAAGCCTCAATTGGAAATCCATTTTCATGATGCATGCAGCATGGTACATACGTGGGCAAGGCATACATGAATCCTAATCCATGATAAGTGCTCTCATCAGTCCCTAATGCATCATTCATAATCATAATATCATGCTTCCACATCATCATTAATCCCCACATGCGCGTGCGTGTACCTAGTAGAAGCACTCCACTCAATGCATTTCAACATGCTTGAAATTAACTCATTACCACATTACACATGTGAATTATCATTTAATCATGAATTCGAGCGGAAATCATAGAAGAAGAATCATTGGAATCATAACTCAAATCAAAGCTCAACCACAAAGGCTAAACACATATAAAATCATTCACTTCATCTTTAAGCCATGACATTCACCAGCATTCATACATCAACTAACCACATTCTATCATGACAAATAAGTCTATTAATAGGTTGTAGTCCTACTGAAAATATATTTAACCATAGATAATCAACCATTCATAACTTCAAGATGACAATTCCAACATCATACCATAAACCACAAGTCATTCCACAAATCTCTTAAATGTATACCTCAACTTCATAGCATTAATGACATGTCTTTCCAATAGCATACTATAGCTCAAAATACTCCACATTCATAGGAAATTGGCAAGCTAAAGTGAAATCATCGAAATAAACATCATGCAATAGATCAAAAATCTGCTGTGTAGTCGTTCGAACGCCCAGAATGCCGTTCGATCGAATAAACAGGAAATTTCAAATTTACAGTTTAGCCATTTGAACGCCCAGCAGGCCGTTCGATTGGCTAAACTGGAAATTTGTCGATCCAACAATGTTGCCGTTCGAACACCCAAAGGGGCCGTTCGAACGCCAACAAGGCAGAAATGACCTTCTTCTTCCTTTCGTATTTTCAAACTAAAACTCCATTGATAACACTTCAAATCACCATCTAACAACCTAAATGCCATCAAAAGTTTACCATGACTTCCAGAATGCTAAACTACATCATAACAAGATAAAACCCCATGAAATCGGGATTAAAGATTATCATTTTCTAATCATGCCATTAGAATACTAAATCAAATAACTCCATTCAAAATAAACCACAAAATCAAAAGTTTTACCATAGAAAAATTGAAATTTCAAAAGTCCATTACCCTTCTTGAAAACCATACAAAGACATAGAGTTTGAATTAAGCTCCATTAAAATCGATTTAACAAAGAAAACCCTAATCAAAACTTAGATCTAGGGCTTGTTGAACATAAAAATTGAATTTTGAGAGTTAGGGTTTGTAGTAAAAATACAAATAAGTAGTTTTGATGTTTAAAAATGAATTGATATAAAGGGAAAATGGTAGATTTAGAAGGGATTAAGAAGAAAGCTAGGATTTAGTGCTTAATTAGAATAAACTTACCTTAAACACCTTCTAATCCGGGCCTAATTGGGGATTAGGCCTAACTTCTCCTCCTCAGCTTATTCCCAAAATGGGAATGGCTTAGGTCAGCCCTTTTATAGTATGGTTTGGGTTGTGTAAGGGTAAGTTGTGGGGTATAAATAGAAAAATAGGCTAAAAATGGGCATTTTACAAATTTGAGCACTAATTAGACCTGATAAAATTCTAAATTTTTTTTGTATAACCTTAAGTTGATGTTTGGGTTCATTTGACACAAAAACTAAAATTTTGATGGTGGGGCCCACAGGGGTCCCGCCAAAACCCTAATTTTTAAAAAATAGAAAAAATTCTAAAAATCCCTAAAATTCACATTTTATTCAAAATCACTTAAAACCACTAATCTTAAAGTTGATTTTGATTAAAACCATCATAAACATCATTTATCTTTGAAACTACCGAATAAATTAGAAAACGTGTTAACCTCACGATAATCGATAATTAAAGAAAATAAAAACCGATTTAGAGATAAGGGTCCATACAGTCCATGATGTGGAAACTGTGACTGTATGTCGGGCGAGGAAAGAAGAAAAATGGATAGATGAAGGTTGGACTTAACGAGATTGGGGGATTGGTTTGGATTGAATCTGATGGTGTATTGGAGCAACGAGCTAAAGGCTTCGGGGATGTAAAGATTTAAAAGACTTAAGGTTCAGAACATCTTGGGGGATTGTGATTTAGTATGAGATAATGACATAATTGTACATGCATAATGCACGTAAGATGAATTGTTACAAAAAAATAATGTGTAAGTATAAGGGTTTCATGACGGGACTTAAGTCTAAGGGTTCACTCGAGGATCAAGAAGGACAATTTGGTTTTTAGGCAAATGATGTAAGATGTAAGACTGTAAGTATTTGATGGTAAGAGTGGGAGTATGGAATTCAAGTTCGACAAATAAGACTATGCAGAGATTGGTAAGGTTGTAAGTGTATGCGTGGGGGATGAGTTAAGTAAAGAATGCTACCCTTGTGAATTAGAACTTTTGGACGGGTATATTTCTAGCCTTGTTGGATGAAGAATGTAAGATCGTAGTCGTTTCGAGCATAATTGTACATGCATAAGTTATCTAATATAAACTTAAATGGTAAGTAACCCTAATTTGATAACTTTGTGAGTTTGAGACTGAGGGAGTTGACGAATTAAGTTTTGTTTTTGTGCTAGCTGATAGGTAATCGACTGAGCATCCTTCTTAGTCTAGCTATGGTGTTACCCTGCGGGATTTGGTCTTTGTGCTATATTTTGCCCAAATATTTGATGCTCTGTTGAGAGCACTGTAAGTTTCCACCCTTCGTGGGCTCTGTATATTTTTTGCCTATAGATGACACTGTATGTTCTGCCCAACAGAGGCACTATAAGATTCCTGCCCAAGAGTGGCACTGTATGTTTTTCCGCCCTTAGTTGGCACGTATGGCCCTTGTTGGCACTGTATGGCCCCAGAGAGTGACATTTGCGCACTCAGGTAAGTAGTATCATGGATCTGCTCTTACCTGTTTGATCATGTGCCCCATGAACATAGGTGTACCTTGCCTTCGGAAAAGTCCATGGTGTCTAGTTGCTCCTTGAAGGTTAAGGTGACGCCCCAGTGACGCTGGAGCTTATTAATTGTAATGAGCTTCAGTTTTCAATAGTATGTACACGATAGTAAGAGTAAGTTGTATGTTTCAGATTTTGAGTAAGTTGTACGTGTAAGATCCAAAGTAAATGTGAACTTCTATGGAAGACAGTAAGAGTAAGTTTATGAGTAAGATTATATGAGTATGGTCGTATGAGTAAGTTCGTATGAATAAGGTTACACAAGTATGTTTGATGTAAGTGTAAGCATACGATTGTATGAGTAAGTTGGTGAGATGTTGATTCAGACTGTAAGTGTAAGTGTAAGTGTAAGTGTAAGCGTATGTGTGTGAGATACTTATTTTATGTTGCATGTACCTTTTTGCTTCATGTGTGATTGCATGAATGCATCTGTATGAGCTTATGAAGTTCATTGATTTATTTTTCCTTACTGAGTATTTTTTCACTGAGTATGAAAATACTCACCCTAATTTTTGTCAGAAAATGTAGAATTCATTACCAGACGGAACCATTTAGGAGTTTGCCAAATAATTTTTAGCTTTTATGTTGGATATTCGAGATATGTTTGAAAATGACAAGTTATTCTACTTCTTTGAAAGCCTCAAGCCATGGGCCCAAAAAGAGCTAAATAGGCAAAAGGTGTAAGACTTATCTGCAGCTGTCAATAAGGCCGATCACCTCACTGATTCTATCACCTGTGACAACACAAGAAAATCAGCATATTTCCATAAGGACAAAGGTCTACGACAAGGTCCACTGGAGCAAAATAACCCTATCGGTGCCCATGACAAAGGCAAGGGCAAAGTGGGAGAAATGAAACCTTTTTACAAAGACTTCAGAACAAAAGTAGATAGTTTTGCATCTTCCTCATGACCATTCCAACCTTCAATAGGGTAAGGGGCTCATTATCATGCTTATTATGTACGGGAACCAACCTTACTTGGCAATGTCCACATAAGAAAGCTGTAACGACCTGTTTTCCGGTTACGCTTAACCCGGGTGGGTTAAGGGTAATTTTGTAATTTTGTGATTTAGTGTCGGGGGTTTTAAGGGATGAAACCCCTATGGATGGGTAGAGCTTGGAGTAACAAGCATGACGAATTGAAGAAAGCGTGAAATGGAGGTCGGGAGCGAAAGCTACGACCTCAGGAAGCGTGCCGCATGGGCAGGGCCCACTCAAAAAGAGCGGGATAACCTACCCATGTGTGGTCTTGTATCGAAGGGCTCGTCAATACGAGTCCATCGGTACATAGAATGCGCGATTCCGACTTCGGGGTAAGAAGATATCGCGCGTTGAAGTTTAAATATTTTTGGATTAAAATAATATAGAAAATATATTATTTTAATCATATAAGACAAAACAGCTGGCGTCAGCGTGATGCCAGCAGCTGGCGTCAGCCGCGCCGCGTGGCGGGGGGACTCGTGGGCCCGCGCGACGCGCGATCACCCGCGAGGACGCGGGACGGGGCCCGCATCGCGGGCCGGCTCCCGCGTGACGCGGGGTGCATCCGCGCGCTTCACGCGCGTGGCCAGCGCGTCGAATGCCGCGCAGGTGTGCGACGCGTGGCGCAAGCGTGTCCGGGGGCGTCTCGTATGCTATCGGCTCTTCCCCTATAAATTGAATTCCCGTTCTGTTTTCGGGAGGAGTTTCTGGACTCGTTTGGAGTCCGTTTTCTTCCGTTCTTGAGGCGTTCCTAGCTAATTTGAGGGTGATCTACGCAATGGCATGGTCTATTCCTCTAGTTGGCACTCCTATAAGGGAGGAACGACCCGGGGCAAGAGGAGGCTCTGTCCGCCACCCTCCTGCCCCGAGAGTGAGAGAGAGAGGGCCCGGTGAGAGAGGAGGCTCCGTCCTCCGTTACCAGGCCAAATCAAGGGAAGTGGCCCGATGTAGGGGAGGCTCCGTTCTCCACCGAAGGGCCACGCCTTGCGAAGGACACCCCGAGTAGGGGAGGTTCTGTCCGTCGCCCACGGGCGCAGAAAACGATGTCTCCGGGAAAGGGGAGAGTGGGTTGGGTCATCTTCGGTGCAAGGCGACGAACATATGGAGGCTAGGGGAGGCTCTGTCCGCGGTCTCTAGATCTGAAGGGGAGGACGCCCAGAACGGGCATCCCGAATACCGCTACCTTGTGTGACATCAGGGGAGTAAGGGTCTCTTACCTTCTATTTAATTATAGAATGACATGTGCGTGTTATGTTGTGTGCTGTCTCGCTCTGGGTTAGAGAGAGACGGGCTGTGTGTGTGTTATATTATGATATGTGTTGTTTATATGCCATGTTGTGTACCGTCTCACTCTGGGTGAGAGAGAGACGGGTTGTGTGTGTGTTTATATATTGCTATGCTATGCTTATATGCATGATGTGTGCCGTCTCCCTCTGGGTTAGAGAGAGACGGGTTGTGCGTGTGTTTATATATTGCTATGCTATGCTTACATGCCATGATGTGTGCCGTCTCGCTCTGGGTTAGAGAGAGACGGGTTGTGTGTGTGTGTTCGGTCTCGGCTCAGTGATAGAGCGAGACCTAAGATTGTGTTGTGTTCGGTCTCAGCTCAGTGATAGAGTGAGACCTATGATTGCGTTTCATCTCACTCTACAATAGAGCAAGACGTGTGATGTGTGCAGTCTCGGCTAAGTGATATAGCGAGACGTGTGATGTATGTGGTCTCGGCTCAGTGATGGAGCGAGACGTGTGATGTGTGGTCTTGCTCTAGGATAGAGTGAAGAATGTTGTGATGGTCTTGCTCTGGGATAGAGTGAGGCATGTTGTGATGGTTGTGTGATGCTCGTCTCTGTGATAGAGCGAGATGTGTGTTGCTGATGTTTTATCGGGTTTTCGTATTGGCTGTGTGGTGCTCGTCTATATGTGTAAGGTCCCTGATTTTTCTACGATTTTTTGGGATTTTTCTGCCATTTTTCTGGTCATTTTCGGCAGGAAAATGTGATGTTTCAGCGTATGCGTATCTGTGTATTTCCTCCGTATTTATACCCGTAGAGTCGGGTGTGGGGCTTAGTCGCGGGCCACGGGCCTCGCTGCGCGCTTACGGCGTGAATTTTGGAGGTTCGACGCGTAACCAGTGGGTTAACGCGTGTTGAGCGTACGTTTGGAAAAAGAAAAAGAAAAAAAAATAAAAAGGAAAAGTTCGGATCGGGATCGGGATCGCCCGATCCAGAAGCTCCTGGACTGTGAACAGTACCGCCGCCACCCCCTTCCCGTCTGATCCGTGTGCCCGGCCGCAGCGGGACGCCGGTGGGCCGTTGGACCACCGTGCCGGCTCCGCCCTGGCCGTGCGACGGCAGGGGAGCCGCCGTCCCGGCCCCACGGCCGCTCCGCCGTCCGCCCCTGCTTTTCCCGGTTAGCCGCCCTTTACTGTGTTTTTTGGATTCCGTCGCCGCCGTGAGCCGGCGAGGGCCGGCCGGCCGCCCATGGTTCCGCCATGGGCCGGCGACGACAGGAGGACACTCCCCCCGGCCCCAGCTCCGCCGTCCCGCTCCCTTTCTCTTTGCTACCCCTGTTTGCCGCCCCTCTGTGTAGCGCCGTTCCGCCGCCGCCACGGGCCGGCTCGGCCCGACCGGCCGGCCACGGCTCCGCCTTGGGCCGGCGACGGCGAGGAGCCCCTCCTCCCGGCCCGGTGGGCCTCGGCACCGCCGCCCCACCCTCTTTCCCCCTCTGTGCACTGTTCCGCCGACGGACTGTTTTGGGCAAACAGTGGCCGCCGGCGGTGATCTGCGGCCGATTAGGCCTTCCCCCAGCCCCGCCTTGCTCCGGCGAAGGCAGTGGACTACACCTCCGTGCCCGATTCAGCCGCCGCCCCCATGGCCGCTCCGCCCTTATGGGTTTTCTCCGGTCGTCCCCTAGTTTTGGCCTACGCCCATTTTGGACGTGGTGGCTGACGTTATCAGTCGGACACCGGATTTGATTTAGTGGACCTTAGTTCGGCTCCGCCCCAGCCCGGTGATGCCAGTGGGCCACCCTCCGGGCCTTGTTCAGCCTTGCGGCCCATAGCTGCAGCTAGTCCGCCTTACCGGCATGTGTGCCGTTGACCCTTCTTGCCCATTTTACGCCGTCGGTACCGGACGGCCTCGGGCAAGAATTTGTATGTCTTACCTTGACAGAAGGTGGACGAGTTCACCTGCTCAGGCCTTGGCCAGTGACGGCCTCATAGCCTTTGCACGACCTTGAACCCTCCCCTTGCCCTATATCGTACGAGATGCACAGCTGCCCGCACCATGGGTTTTGGTTGTGGGTGGCGATCGGCGATGTCGCCGCTTAGATTGGCTACAGCTAAGGGCCTTCGCCCTGTTGACTTTTGTGGGCCTTGAGTCGCCTCATTTCAGCCATCTCCCCCGCCCTTTGGGTCGCGTGTGCATGTGGCCACGCGTGTACTTCTGGGTTTAGGCGCCGCATTCGTGTCGCCTAACCATCGGTTGGCTTTGCCACCGAGTGGAGTTGACCACTAGAGCCGTCCTCCACCTCTCCTTTGATTCTCGAGCGTTGCCCCACGCTCTCCGCCCTTATGTGGGCCTTTGTTGACCGGAATCGTTGCCGTTGGGTGCTGTCCACGGCCGATTTCGACGTCTTTGTGGCCGGCTGAGCACGTTTTAGCCACCGGCCGATCTTCAGTGTACACCATCGACTTTGGGTCGCACCGCCACATATGTTGGCTTGACATTTCTCCCGGCCGCCCTAGTGTGCCGCCGTGGATCGCGGGTTTTACCGCATTGATTTCTGACACTCTATTTGGCCGTGATAGTTCCGACGCATCCTAAAATCCTCGGGACAGCAGCTCTCTCAGCCAGGCAACGATTTTGACCGCCAACTCCGCCGCCGACGCCGCCACCGTCAGGTGCTCGCCATCGAACGTCATGATTACGAGGTAGGGGAGTTTTGAACTCGTAAATTCATGAAGCATGCTTTGCATGAGTAGCAGCATGCTAGGATTGTATGATTCCATGCTTGGATGTTAAGTAACGATCCGATTGCATGAGGTGCGTGTAAGCATGATTGTATGGTATGATTGATATGCATGAGATGTATGCATGTTTTATGGATGTGGAGTATGTATGCGCTGGCGATGGCTAGCAAATATGTCAGTATGCTATGTATGGGTTATGCACGTGCTAGTGATGGCTAGCGTGCATGTTTGAAGTATGTATGAATGTGTGTGTGTGCACGTGCTAGAGATGACTAGCGTGTACGTTGGATGTATGCATGTGCTAGTGATGGCTAGCGTGCATGTTTGACGTGTGTATGCATGTGCTAGTGATGGCTAGCGTGCATGTTTGTAAGTTATGTATGTATGACCGTATGTGTATGTTATACGTATATGTGAGACATACGTATGTATGATGACTATGTGGATAGAGGTATGGGCGATGGACAGTAAGAGGTATCAGAGACTTTGTCTGAATTTGGATACGGTTGTGTAAGCGTATGACAGAGGATAAGAGTATGACGGGCAAGGATTAGAATGGATCAGTTTGGGGTGGATTATATGTTGGGCATTTGTCAGACAGTAAGAGTGTTCATAATTGTACAAGCATAACGTACGGATTATGAAGTGAAAAGTAAGTATAATAAGTGAGACATAAGTAAGAGGGCAACAACTGGGTTGGCTCTGAGGAGCGTTATTTGAGGATGTCAGTGTAAGAGGATTTGGCCATAAGATGGATGGCAAAGTGTAAGACTGTAAGGGTTTGGTGTACGATGAGTTTTGTCCATGATGTGGACGGGTAAGTGAAGTCTGCTGCCCTAACGAACTTGGGTTTCGGATCGGGCTCAGCTTCAGTTTGACCAGTCGAGGACTGTGAGTTTGTGTGGCATAATTGTACCGCATAATATACTTAATTCAAACTTGAATTATAAGCACATCTAATGATAGCGTTCTGAGTTTGAGACCTGAGGGTTCGACGGATTAAGTTCCGTGTTTGAGCTGGCCGCTAATGAGTTGGCCGAGCATTTATCATGTCTTGCCATGGTGTTTATCCTGTGGGATGTTGTCTGTGTGCTATATAGGGCACCGGACGTCTGATGCTCTGCTGAGAGCGATGTTGTTTCTGATTTGGTCTGCGTGCTGTATAAGCCCAGACGTTTGATGCTCTGTTGAGAGCGATGTATGTTTCGACTTTGTCCGCGTGCTGTATGAAGCCCGCACGTGCGATGCTCTGGCCGAGAGCGACGTATGTTTCTGATTTGGTCTGTGTGCTGTGTAAGCCCAGACGTTTGATGCTCTGTTGAGAGCGTTGTATGTTTCCGCCCAAGAGTGGCACTGTACGTTTCTGCCCAAGTGGCACTGTATGTTTTCTGCCCAAGAGTGGCAATGGCACTATAAGACCCATTATGGTGGGCAATTCTCTGGCACTATAAGACCCATTATGGTGGGCGATTCTCTGGCACTATAAGACCCATTATGGTGGGCGATTCTATGGCACTATAAGACCCATTATGGTGGGCAACTGTATGACCCCTTATGTGTGGGTGTTTATGTTTGCGCGCTCAGGTAAGTAGTATCATGGATCTACTCTTACCTGTTTGATCCAGTGCCCCATGAGCATTGGTGTGCCTTACCTTCGGAAAAGTCCATGGCATCTAGTCACTCCCCGGAGGTTAAGGTGTTGCCCCAGTGGCATTCTTTTCCATTTCGACGCTGGAGCTTATTAGTTGTAATGAGCTTCAGTGGTCGTTGATATGTGTATGATTGTGTATGAGTACGACTGTATGTGTATGAGCAGGACTGTAAGTGTATGAGTATGAGTAAGACTGTAAGCGTATGAGTATGAGTAAGACTGTAAGCGTATGAGTATGAGCACGACTGTAAGAGTATGAGTACGATTGTGAGAATATGGTTCTGAGTAAGACAGTAAGTATGATTTTGTGCAGACTGTACGAGTGAGGTCGTACGAGTCTGATTGTACGAGTAAGGTCGTACATGTATGGGTAAGCTGTATGAGTGAGCATATGATTGTACGAGTAAGATCGTACAAGTATGCGTATGTTGTATGAGTATGTGTACGGTGGTACGAGTAAATTGTATGACCCTGGATAAGGGTGTTTGTGTAAGTTGATTGGATATTATGGTTTTGGCACGATGGTGCCTTCGGTATGATTCTGGCACGATGATGCTTTGATATGTCTATGGCACGATGGTGCCTTTGGTATGATCGTATGCGTTTGAGCATGTTATGATTATTATGTTGACTGCTTCATGTTTGTGTTGCATGACGCATGATTTATGAACTTGTGAGTTCACCGTTTGGGGTTTCCCCTACTGGGTATTTTCCTACTGAGTATGAAAATACTCACCCTACTATTTTTAGCCCCGTTGTACGGGAGGTTTTGCAGGTTGTGCGGAGAGCTCCTGGTGATGGACGCTCGTTTCAGCGGTGGATTGATTCCCGTTGACTCAGGTATCTGCTTAACTCTCTGCGAGTTTATTTGTGCCACGATCTCCTGTATTGAGTGAGAGGAGACTTTAAGATGTTTTATTCTGGACTTTCGATTGGATTAGTCTGTGGACTGTTATGGGACTTGTACTCAGGGATGCCCGGGAGTGATTTGTATTTAAAAGTCTATGATCATAGCAGAATTTATTCATACGGTTGTTTTCGAGTAGCGCCTGAGGATATTTGCTTTGGCCGTACGATGTTTAACCGTATGATGTTTTAAATTATAAACAGGTTTTGATTTTATCATTTTGACTCCGATTTATGGAAAAAAAAAATTTCTATGAGTTTTGAGGAAAAGGGATGAAAAATCTCGGGCGTTACACTATGATAGAGCGAGACGTGTGTTACCGGTGTTTTCGTATAACTCCGATTAAATATTTGGAGATACATATTTTATATGTATGTGTTTTTGGTGTGCTGGTTGTATGTAGTAGCCAGTAGGCAGAACTACGTCCGAATCCGATCGTATCGGAGTAACATCGTGGATGTTAGCCGATATGTACGTAGGCAACCAACAGCAATGCAACGTTGGCCCGGTCCGAATTAGTTATATAATTAGGCCAGTTCCTGTCTACGCGCAACAGAGCGCTAAAGTTCCGTAGCACATAGAGGAACGAGAAGACTCTCACACTCAGAGTGTGCTGCTTTTGGTTCTGGGTTTGGTTTTCATCGGTGTTCATCGATTTTCTGGACCCCCGGCCCGGGTCGGTTTTCGGGTCGGGGCATCACAAATGCACTCAACGCCCTAGTTGTAAGAGAGCCGAATTGAGGGAAATGATGAAGCCTCTAGTGACAAAGAAGAAGCACCTAAGATGAACGCATTAAAACTACTCAATACCATCGAGGGTACTCAGAATAAATAATCATCTCTAGCAAAGGGTCCGATGTACATTGAGATCTACTTAAATGGTGTCCCAATAAGAGCAAAGGTAGACATGTGAGCCACCCACACCTTTATCTCAGACAATGAATCAAGACACAAAGAGCTAAGGCTTGTGAAAGATTTAAGTCAGATGAAGGTGATAAACTCCAAAGGTCATCCTACCACCGGGTTGGCCAAGGGATATTCCCGTTAGGATTGACAATTGGTATGGTATAACAAACCTCACGACAGTCCCCTTGGATGACTTCCAAATTATCCTTAGGATGGAATTCTTGCAAAAAGTGAATATTGTCCCAATGCCACATCTAGGTTTAGTATGCATGTTTGAAACCATAAATCCCTACATGGTGCCAATTATTTATAAGAGCAGGCCTGGAACTGCTTATTTGTTCACACTCCAACTAGACAGCGGTCGAAGAAAGGTGATCTAACATAACTTGTGGCCCTATGCATGGAAGAGTAACCACAAGGGGAATGGCCCATGCCGCAAGAAGTCCAAGTTGTCCTTGTTGACTATGCTGATGTAATGCTCAAAGCCATACCGAAGTGTCTCCCTCCACATAAAACCATTGACTACCAAATCAAATTAGAGCCTAGTGCAATGCCACCAGCTTGAACTCCCTACCGGATGTCCCCCTTGCACGAACTTGTGGAATTGCGAAGGTAGCTGATGAATTAGTTGAAGCATGTTTCATTCGCTCATCCAAATCCGCTTTGGAGCCCCAATACAATAGGAACTTACGCCTTTGCATTGACTATCAAACACTAAACAAACTAACAATGAATAACAAATATCCCCTCTCGCTACTTGCAGATCTTTTTAATCAACTTGGTAGTGCTCGTTGCTTCACTAAGTTGGATCTTCGGTCAGGTTACTACCAAGTACAAATCACCAATGGTGCTGAAGCTAAGACTACTTGTGTTACTCACTATAGTGCCTTCTATTTCTTAGTCATGCCTTTCGGTCTTATCAATGCCCAAGCCACCTTCTCCACACTGTGAACAACATTTTTTATGATTTCCTTGATTGATTTGTTGTTGTTTATTTTGATGACATTGTGGTCTATAGCAATACACTTGCAGAACATATTAATCATTTGAGAGCTATGTTTGAAGTCTTATGACAATATCTATATGTCAAGATGGAGAAATGCTCCTTTAACAAAAAGGAAACCCTCTTTTTGGGGCATCATATTGGCGGTGGACAAGTTCGCATGGACCAAGAGAAGGTCCATGCCATTGATTATTGGCATGTCCCAACCAAAGTAAAACAATTGCAGGTTTTTTTGGCCTCTCAAACTATTACAGGCATTATATCCTCAGGTATTCTAAGTAATCTTCCCCTTTAATAGATTTACTTAAGAAGGATTGACCTTAGTGTTGGTCAAAACAATGTCAAACAACCTTTGCTAACATGAAGGCAGCGATCACACATGAACGTGTAGTTCGAGTCTTGAACTACTCCAAGCTATTCAAAGTTTAGACTAATGCCTCCGATTTTTCCATCGGGAGTATTCTCTCACAAAAAGACCATCTTGTTTCCTTTGAAAGTTGCAAATTCAATGAAATAGAGCAAACTATACTATACAAGAAAAGGAGATGACAACCATAATTCTTTTCTTGCACACCTGGTGCCATTATTTATTAGGTTCTTGATTTGTAGTCAAAATAGACAATATTGTGACCAATTACTTTTAGTCTCAACCCAAGTTGTCCCCCAAATAGTCTCGGTGGCAAGACTTCCTGGCCGAATTTGACTACATCTTGGAGTACAAACCTTGGTAAAACAATGCAGTTAGTCAAAAGGCTAAGTTAACTCAACTTGCTTCACTCCATCTGTCCATCATAAGTTCCCGCTCTAGTGATCTACATCATTGTATTTGTGCAGCGATGGAGAAAGATCCCTTGGTGGTCCAACAAGTTAAAGATGCCAAGACTCACAAGTTTTGGCTTGACAATAGGTTACTTATGACCAAGGGACAAAGAATCTATGTTCCAAAAGCATATCACTTTTGGAAAGAACTCCTCTATGAGTGTCATTATACTCCTTGGGCTGGCCATCAAGGCATCCATCTTGGAGCGGGCGTATTTCTAGCCTCACATGGGTGATGACATTAAGGCACATGTTTGAACTTGTCTTACATGTCAACAAGATAAAGTGGAATGTGACAAACCACTGAGCCTCCTTGAACTATTGCCAATACCACAAAGACCTTGGGAAAGTGTCTCCCTCGACTTTATCTTAGTGTTGCCTAAAGTTAGTAGATACTGATCGATCTTGGTAGTTGTCGACCATTTCTCTAAGTATGCCGCCTTCATGCCAGCTCCCTGGCATTGTACAGCTAAAGAATATGCCTATCTCTTTATGAAGAACATTGTTAAGTATTTGAGATATGCCTGCCAAACAATTGTGAGTGATCGAGATGGGCATTTCACTAGTAGGCTTTGGACAAAACTATTTCAATTACTTGATTCTAAGTTATATCTCTCCTCAAGCATGCATCCTCAAACAGACGACTAAACAGAGCGTGTTAATGCTATCTTTGAATAATATCTACGTCACTTTATTAGTGCCAAAGATAAGAATTGGGTCAGCCTCATTGACATTGCCCAGTTCTTCTACAATTTGCAGACCATCTCCGCCACCAATCAGAGCCCATTTGAGTTAGCCAGCAGCCCACCACACCTTAGCTTTGGATTATACTGGCAACAACCCCCTATCTTCCTCCTTGCAAGAGATTTGCACATCACCTTAGACATTGCTTGAACATATCTTGAGAAGGCTACTACTTAAGCGAAGAAGTGGGCTAACCAAAGCCAACAGCCTTCCACCTTTAGTGTAGGAGATCTCATGCTTGTCAAACTCAATTCAACCCAACTCCAACTCTTCCATCAGCTTCATAGAGTCCTCGTTCGCAAGTATGAAGGCCATGTACCCATCCTCCAACATGTTGGGAAGGTATCTTACAAAGTTTAATTACCACATTGGATGCAGGTCCACCTCGTCTTCCATGCCAGCTGTCTAAAGCCTTAGCATGCTAATGTTGAAGACCTCTCAAGAAACCACCTTACTTGTGGCAATCCCAAAGTCAATACTAAGGTCATCTAAGTTCTGGAGGAGATCATCGCCGATTGTGAAGTTGAATGTGGCAAGGAGAAAGTTTGTAAATTCCTCATCAAATGGAGAGGCCTTCCACACAATTGGGAGCCCAAAGAAGAGATTTTCCACCAATATGTTGATCAAGTCAATGTGTTCCTTATGGAGCAACATCAACAAGGATATCTACGGAATTGAGTTATCAATTCCCCTTTTGCTTTACTTACATGTACTTTTTCTTATTTCCCTGTAATTTCCTTTGTTTATGTTTTAGGTACTTCCATGTGAGTACAACCACTTTGGCTGCCACTCCAGCTACATGCAAAGAATCTCGAGTGCTATATTGGGGGAGGTGAGTTGTTAGTATTGTTGCACCAATTGCTTGTAAACATGTTGATAGTAAATGTAACTTGATTTCTTTCTTGTGTTCATTTATTTCCTTGCAACGTGTCACTCTCGTTCTACCTACCTTTTTCTTTGTACAAGCGCATGTAAGTGATTTGCACAACACTTCCGTGCAAGGCAAGCCAATTGTCCCAGGCTTTCTTGTTGGGCTCCAAACGTACAAGTGCCGCATGGTAGGCTGCCCAGAGAGCATGTCTATGACACCATAGACTTTGGGCATTACGCCAACAATAGCCTTTATGGTGTTCCATTGTTTGTACTATATCACTAAACAGTTAAATGATATAGTTAAATTTATTCAATAGGTAAATAAGAGGATATTTTTTTGACCATTTTCTAAATGGAATAGTTACGGGAAAAGCTCTTCCATACCCATTTGTCATATTTGTAATTATATTATACTCATTGAGTTTATATATAATACAAGTATATTTTTCTTTGGTACATAATATATATAATATACATTTTAAGAAAACAAGATTATCACATAAAAAACTCACACATGAGTTTTGATTGGTCTAGATACGTGAACCCATGTAAACTTTGTGTAGAGCCTACTTGTGAAGTCCTATCAAAACTCTTGTGTGAGTTTTTGTGGGTGTTTTTATTGTGGGAATATTACTATCCTATGTTTCACTATAAACTTCTCTTTCTCTTTTGTCCCCATCCATAACTAGATTGGGAGGGGGAGTTTAATATCTTCATTAGCCATTGAATTTGGAGCCACTTGCCCCTCCTCTCCACCTCGCTACAACCTCCTTTCCTTTTCTTCCCCATCCAAAAGCTTTGGAGGGGGAAGAGAGAGAGAGACCTTACCATCGCACTATACTTAAATCGGTTGCTTCTCTTTTTCCTCTTAACTGAAGGTCTAAATCTAATATATACAAAAATGTCCAAGCTAATTTTCATTTCATGTTTGATCCTCATAATTTATTTGCAATAATTACAAATAATAGTAGTAATGATATAAATTTTTATCTTAGCAATATCTATTTAGTGAATCAATTTGTGAAATGTGCTTAGTCTGGCCTTTTTGAGCCACTTTGGCTTATTTAGTGATGTTTTGAAATGTTTATACCCTAAAACTGGTTTGAGCCACTTTGGTTGATTTGGTGATGTTTTGAAACGTTTATTCCCTAAAATTGATTTGATAGAGGCTGATGTACTGTAAGGTGGTGAACTACTCAAAGCGATTTGCCACATATAGGAATATGTTGATTGAACATGTGAATATTGTATTTCGTAACTTTTAAGTTCTTAGTAACATGTATCAAACTTCTACTAGTACTTTTTAATATTTAAGCTATTTGTAGGATAAAAAATCGAGCTATAATGACATTTCTATCTAGTCAGTATTCACCATGCATGTGGACTGCTTCCATAGATTAAGAAAGTTTAAAGAGTATTTATTTTGCCAAACAGGCTATTAATTTTCTTAGATTAGATGTGTTTATTATGTCGAATTGTCAATCCTTATGAAAGGGGTAATTGATAATGGTTAACCGAATAACTAATAGATTATTACTGGATGAAATGGATATGAAAAGTCTATATCGTTTACTTAATAAAATAGTTATGGATAAAAATTTAGAAAATAATTATGGTAATGAAATAAGCTATATTGTCCCATTAATAGGCCTAGTCCTAAGGAACATTCAAATAGTTTAGCGGCTTAGAGCTTCCCTTGACCCTAATATGATGGGAGGGACCTCCAACTCCATAGCCAGTGCTAAAAGCTATAATGCTGGCTAGACATCCATCCCCTTTATATATATATATATATATATATATATATATATATATATAGAAAGAGAGAGAGAGAGAGAGAGAGAGAGAGAGAGAGAGAGAGAGAGAGAGGACGAGGAGGAGAAGGCACAACAAGAGGTAAATGGGGTAAGAGGACAAAAGAAGAAGAGCGGAGGGAGGAAGGTTAGGTTATGTAAATAGTGGGTTTTGGTGAGAAGATTTTTGGAATGGAGTGTAAAAAAACAAACAAAAAATCCGTAAGTTCATGTTTGTTGAGAAATTATTAAGTACGAATAAGGTACCAAAAGTGGCGGTGCCTATTACCAATCAAAAACGGACTTGTTTATATATTTTTCAATTACCTCCTTAAAAGTAGTTTATTTAATAGAAAATAAAGTGATGTCTTAAATTCTAATCGGGGATAGACACCGCCACCTTATTACCCTATCCCTATTTATACCTAATATTTTTTCGGACAGTAAAATACTCCGTGCGGTGATAGACACCACCACCTTATTACCCTATTTGTTCCTAGTATTTTCTCGGACTGAAATACTCCGTGAGAGGGTAGCAGGAGGGCGGGCCCCTTCTAGGCCCCACCTTCTGGGCCACACAAATGAAGATAGCTCCCTGCCGCCACAAATTTCAAATATCTCCTTCGGCCTCTGGACCTCCCTCCCTCCACCCGCCATGCGTTTGTTCTCTGCTCTCCCTCTCCCGCCCCATCTTCACGCTGCCGCTGCCACCAGGCCGCTAGCCGCCTCCGCCCTGCATTCCGAGAGGGGCCTCGAGTTCGACACCGGCGACTCCTTTTTCCGCTCGGAGAGCGCCACTGGCCGTGACCTCGGCGTCCTCGCCGCAGCCCTCCACAGGCGCTCCAACGGTGGCCACCTCCGCGTCGTCGATGCCATGTGCGGCTGCGGTGTCCGCTCCCTCCGCTACCTGGCCCAGTCCGGCGCCGATTTTGTGTGGGCGAACGACGCCAATGACGAGATTAGGAGAACCATTTTGGCCAACTTGGGGAAGGAGGCGCGGTTCACGGAGGACGGACGCCGCCGTTGGGTTGTGACGCACACGGATGTTAATCGTTTGTTGATGGAGAGTTATCTGCACAGAGAGTTCTTTGATTTCATCGACGTCGACTCATTTGGGAGCGATTCAGCATTTCTCAGGCCAGCGTTTGAGGCGCTAAGCTTTGGGGGTTTGCTTTATGTGACTTCGACTGATGGGTTTTCTTCTGGTGGGCATCGGCCTCAGCAGTAAGCGTTTTCAGTTCTCCCTGATTTTTGGTTATGGTTGATGAGGAGTTTCTGTTTGTTGTAATGCGTGAGTACAGGAGTGTCGTTGTAATGCTAACATCGGTGCACAACCTTAACTTGCACTGGTTAGCTCCTGTGCGTTGGATACAACTTTAACAAGCAATCATAATACTAGTAGCTATTATGTTTGAAATCTTCCCAAAATAGACTCAGTTCTGATGATTGGATTAACATGAAGTACATATTATATGTCTAATTTAAGCAAATACAAGCGTTTATTCTCTGTTTGTGTTAAATGACCAATGTTCTTTTCTTTGCGACAAAAGTACTTATATCAGCAAGATGTTTTAGGATGTAACGAAAGAGAAAAGTTATCTTCTGATTTTTATTTTTTTGGGGGTTGGGGATTTATTCAAGCTACAATTGGTTGCTCATTAAACGACTTACAGTCTTCTCCAAAACAAATTCGATTTTTTTTCTCAGTGTCCACTTTCCTTTGTCCATTCTCCATATTCTTACCCTTAAATAGGTAAATGTACTCTTAAACTTAGAATAAATGGAATAAGTGCCCACTCATAATATATAATGTTTATATTCTTGTAGTTACCAATTTTGCTTTTGCTAGATTTAAAGAGGAAAATGTTATACTTATATTTTGTATATGGAATGGAAATTTAAATTAGTTTATGCATTTTTCTTTAAAGCAAGATCTTGTGGCATAAACTGAACAAGTGTTAGGTTATGGGAGGCAAGGATAAACCCTTCTCTCCAAAAGTGTATGTTGGTTTTTTACGTAAACCTTGACTGCTCTCTGTCTACTTTTAGTATGATCCAACCGTTACCCATTAGATTAGTATCAGGTATATTATTAGCCCCCTGCACATTCCTCAATTTAAGTTAAACTGAGGGATTTTAAAAACATTATGTTCAAAGTTACATACGCATTTGGAGTTTGTTAGTAACTATCTTTTTGATTTACATGTATAATGAGTTATGTGATGTTTAAAACGCCAATGTTGATGAAATATGTGTGCCACCTTGAAGTAGTTAATCTACTCCACGCTATATACAAATCAAAATTCTTATGCTACTGAACTTTAATTGGTATTTTGTGAGATTGTTTTAAATTTCATGTAAAATATTTGAGGTTCATATATTTATTTCATTAACAAGATGAGTATGAAACACTAAATATGTTAATATTTCCCTTTTGTATCTTTCTAGTTCTACTACTTCTGTCATAAAATACAGTAATTTTTTTCTTGTTTTAGTTCTTTAGCTTCTTATGGAGCATATCTTCGCCCTATGCCATACTCAAATGAGGTTGGTCTGCGAATGCTGATTGGTGGAGCCCAGCGAGAAGCTGCTACTTTGGGGTACTATATTTCACCGCTGTTCTCATACTATTCCTACCATGGACCTGTTTTCAGGGTTCTCCTCCATGTAAATCGTGGCAAGCTACCTAACAACAGGTAAGCCTTAGCCTTTATCTGCACAAATTTTTCTGTTGGTTATTTGTATTGACAGTATGTGTATCATGAACCTACAGGCATTACGGTTTCACAGCATACTGCAATCTATGTGGAAACTCTCAATCATTCTCTTGGTCAGAACTTGGGAAGATATGCTGCCCTTGTGGTAATGAAAAGGTTGGATTTTTTACTTCAATTGCGTAATTTATTTGATAATAATAAACAACATCTACTGCAACAGGGCAAATATGTTGCATGCATTATTTAGTTTTCTTGTGATGTATGTTCACTTTGATCTTGTAAATGTTATGCCATGATCACCAACCATGGCCCAAAAAGTTGCACAGATAGGTGTGGAAAATTCAAGATGGTAATAGTTTATGTTTGATTCTCTCTCTTATTGTAACACCCTGTTCCCCAATAGCCTTAACTTGACGGGCTAAGTGTAAAATTCAAATTTGAAGATTAATAGGAATGGAGTGGTGAAACTCCATTGTGTTGATTAACCTCTATGAAATGAGTGTAACAAGCTGAACAAGAGTGAAAGCTACGGCCTCAAGAAGCATGTCATATAGGTGCCCCCCACTTGAAAAGTTTAAGATAACCTACCCATGTGAGGTCTTAGTTGATAGGGCTCTTGATACAAGCACAACAATACCAAGAACATATTAATCCAAGCTTGGGAGAGAAAATTATGGTCGTTAGAAATTTAAGAATAAGTTTAAAAATTAAAAGAATAAAATAATAAAAAAGGGGGTTAATGTCAGTGAGCTAATGCTATTGCTACGTCATCACATCACGTGGCATGCGGGAATGCAATGCCACATAGCTCATTGTGATGCACGCCATACAGTACACATGGAGTGCGCATTTGTGGGTATTGAAAGGAGGGGTCGGAGGGTTCGAGTGATCTTTCCATAATTCATTCCTCCTTTGACCCCTTTACCCATCTTCTAAACCCTTGTCTTCATTGTGAGCCCAATTTAAGCCCGTTTGAGCTCGTTAAAAAAGCTATTCTCACTAATTCGAGGGTGCTATACATAGTTGAAGGCTATGTTTAAAGTGTTGGACACTCAATAAGGGAAAAAAATGTTGATGAAATGAAGAGAATACTTGTGCACCACCCATAAACTCGCATGGAGAATTAGGTAGGGTTTTTTATCCTTTTATGAGGCATAAATGCATACATAGGTGATATTTTGAAATTATTTGACTTTATTATAATAAGTGTGTGGGTTAGTTTCTAATGCATGATTTCATCATATGTTTATTTTTTTGAATAACTATATTCTACGGTAAGTTATCAAATATGCACTGTAATATATTTGATACATAGGAAATCCGGCTTCGCAACTACTTTTGATCATAAACAAATAAGGTAGTTGGATGGGGGTTTTAGAGAAATGATTTTTTGCCAAAAAGATCATTTTCGGAAATACTTTCAAAATAACATACAAGTATGTTGGTCGAGTTACTGGGATGAGATAAAGGGTAATTGTTTTGTCATAACAGCGACCAGCCCTTTGTTTATAGTCATTGTCAATTAACTTGTCTATGTCCTGTAGAGGCAAGACTAGGGTTTTGAAAGATCAAACATGGGACAAGATATTTTGAAAAGAAAATTACTCTTTATAAGGGAACTCAAAATTGTTATTGTTCTAGAACTTTGACATGGTAGACGTACCAAGAGAGCTATATAATGTGAAAAGTTTATGGTTATGGTTTACGGTACACATAGTAACCTGTAATGAAGGGCAGGCCTCCAAGAAGGCAACATGCACTAAGGTGGCCAGTATTATGAAATTCTCCACTCTCATGATCCCGGGGCCCTATAAGCAGAGGTGGTTATTCTCTAAAAATATGGCTACTTATTGATGATTTGTGGATGAGTAAGAAGTAGTTGTTTTGTACTTGCAACAAGCTCTTTAAGATAAAGTAGGTGTCTAACACACCGGTAACAAGCCATGAAAGCTTGTAAATCATAGTAGCATCTTCGATACATAAGAAAAAGCTCATGGGAGATTTTTGGTGAGAGACACCCTAGTTTTTAAAAGTAATATCTTTGTTTTTAATTTATATAGATTATGTAGTTTGAAACCTGTTGTATGTATATTTTATGCTTGTTAGTATAATTTCCCTTATTGAGTATTCTAAAATACTCACCACCCTAGGCATTGCAGGACCCAGTAAGCCTGATTGGGAAGTTAGTACGAGATTTTTTGGGAGCACTCAAGAAGTATTATGAAGATCTACTACCAGATTCGTAGGTCTTAAGTTTATGTATTTTCTTGTATGGCATATTAAGTCGTTTTATTTTCTCCTTGTGTGTTTGTACATAGAGGATTTATTTCATGGGAAGTAAAATTTATATAATAAAGTTATGGTCAATTCCTTCTTTGCGACCTCGGAGAAGTTTGAATTTAAAAATTGGCATGAAAACCTGGGTACTAACACTTATCAAGTACTTTCTGATCTTTTAGGTTTCTCATTCACTGGTTGTGTCAGGCCCCCTCTGGATTGGACCTTTACATGATGGAGATTATATCAATGAAATGCTAAAATTAGCTACAGAGTGGGGGTGGGCAGGTACTGGCCGACAAGTTAATGGAGTGGATCTGGAAAAGCTTTTGAAGCAAATGATTGATGAAAGTGATCCTGCGCTACCGTGTGGCTTTATTAAGCTAGATGAGGTTCTTTTATTTGCTTTTTTACCCCCTGTTTTAACTTGAATTTTTTAATTGAAAATATTCCTTTGTCTATTGTTAACAAAATGTTCCCTCAGATAATAATTCTGGTTTGCAGCTACTCGCTTCTTTTGCAGGTATCTAGACGTGGAAAAATTAATTCTCCGCCTTTGCACACCATGATGAACATCCTGCACAATGTAACTTTTCATCCTTTATCTGTATGTAACCTTATGTTGCATGTTAATCACACCGCGTTGAAGCGTTTATATTTTTGCTTTGTGAGGAAAATAATATTATTAGATAATTTGGTATTTTAGGCATTACTGCACAAATATGAAGGATACTCTCGACGCCTAGTGCATGTAATGGACTTACAGAATTGACCGTGAGTATCGTCTGAGATGACATAAGTCTCACTTGTCTCGGTTTGTCACCAAATTTGTTATTTTCCTTCACCATATAGCTTAAAGTTTATGGTGATTGAATTACTGATTCCTGCCTAACTTCCCAGCTAGAGAGGAAGCTTTTGTGTTTAAGGGAAAATATTGAATAGTAGCATTTAAATTCCTGGTATTTAAGGGAAAATATTGAACTTGTTTTTGGTTTCAGGCCGGGTATGCTGCTAGCAGATCACACATAGCCTCAAACGCTATCAAGACAAATTGCCCGATGTCAATGTGTGTGCAAATTGCAAGAGAACTCCAACAAGGATGAAGTGTCTTGGTTGCCTTTTTTTACTAGAGTTTGGGCTCAACATTTTTTGAAGGGAAAGTATTTTTTTGTGCTTTCCACCCATAATGAGCTTAGCGTAAACTGTGCATAAGAATCTTTTATTCATGAGATTGTCAGTACTGCATGCGTTCAATTGATCTTAAGCATCAAGAGTTTCTATGTGCGGTTTGCAAGTTTATTGTTAGTGGAGAAAAGGGAAAAAAATTCCCCTTTAAAGGGCAATCATGGGATAGAAAATTAGATTATTTGTTCAGCCACCTTTGCCAAAATTGATGCTATACCCCATTAGAGTTTTGGCGGATCTAGTTGTCTTAGGAAGTAGACAGTAGTAAATGTTGCAAAGTTGTCATAAAGTGCAGTAAAACAATGCTCCAAATTAGTGAATAGCTAACATTTGCCCTACTCTTTTGATAAATAGCGTAGTAAATGTTGCATAATTTATCTCAATGGCAATAATGCCACTCTGAAGAAAAAACGGCTTCTTTTTAACTAAAATCTTGGTGTTCTACGCTGGTTTGCCGTCTCGTCTATATGAAGAGAAAAACAAACAACTAAACCAAAATTGCAATTGAATCAAGAAGCGTGGCACCAGGCCTGAGAGGAATGAGTAGACTTGGAAAAAGGTTAAGAAAAGATAGGGGCAAGAATTTATGGAAGAGTTTTTCGTAAGGGACCACTGCGAAGGAGGAACTGTGCAGCCAAAAGACTGCGAAACATGCCAAATGGAGCAAAGAGGCATTTTCGACCACTCGGCCACGAAATTCAGTCCCCACTCGGAAGTGAAATGGGTTGGGCTACCCAGAGTGTCTAAATCAACCAGAGAAAGCCTGACCAGTACAAGTCCGGTTTGGATTAGCCTGGGTTCATCCTATCTGCTCAGATTAATGCCAGAGCTCACCGTGTGGCACTAGTGATGTTACCGGGTCTGGTTTAAGTCAGATTTTATCAAACCCAAACCTTACACCACATTAAAAAATTATAACCCGAACCCAACCCCTTTGACCCGAATAAAATATAAAAATAATTTTTAAATAATATTAAAAAAATATAAAAATATAAAAATTTATATTTATATTTATATAAACCCACTATTCGGGTTAATTTTTAAAAACGGGTCGGGTCGGGTCGGGTTTGCCATTTACCCGACCCGACCCGAATGGCATCCCTACGTGGCACAAGGTCATCCAATTTTTTTCCTAGTACTAATTCCGCAACCCTTTCTAAAAGATCTAATATAGCAGTTTCCACAACCTAACCATTTGTTGTCCGACAACAATGACCTACAACACGAATCGACGATCATAATTTACGAGAATTGGCCATTTATTTGAAAAGTTTTACACTATAAATTCAAAATTCTCGAGGACAACAAGATGAGCTCGAGACTACCAAAAGTTCATTAACTCGCTCTGAAAGCAAACAGGCATCTAACCCCCAATCAAGATCATGTGCGAGCAGGATTTGGGGCTCCAGCTGGGCGTGGCCCTTGCTGCCCAGGTCTAGAAGTGTCATCCTGCAAAAACAGTAAAATAAACATCGTTGAATTTAACTTGAAGAAAATTTTGTACCATCTCTTAAACACAAGTCACAAAGTGGTCATCAAAACTACAGCCCGCATGAAACATAACGAGGCAACGAGAAACGTGTATCAAATAAAAGCTCCTTGGCAATAAAACACATCCGATAAATGATGGAGCAGCATGTAAAGCTAATATAAGACCCAAAAATTCCAAATGATCACGGGATCCAGTTCCAATCCAAACATGAAACCAGACTGAAGACTTAGATAAACTGTAACCACGACCTCAACAAATTACAAGTCCAACAGACTATCCACCTATTTAATAAATGATATAAAATAAACATAAGCTATCAACAAGAGGATCTAGATTCTATTTGAAACACTAAGTAACAATAATGTAAGATTGTAGACAATTAGTACAAATGAACGGTCAAACATTAAATAAAGGATATTAATTAAATATCCAATTAGGACCAATCTAAAAAAGAAGTTCAAAAAACAATAAAATACGAATTCCAACTCCCATTCACTGAGAACATAAATTTTTCTTAGGACTCCTCTTGGTTGAAGTCTATTAAATATGCTGAAAGCATTTGTGGAAAAGGTCATGGTAATCTTCGCAGGGAGTACCAAGGAAATTCTATAATGCTCTAGCGTCTACTGAAAATTATCACATGCTGGTCAAAGTTTTCCAATTTTACCGTACTAATATTTGTTACCCAATGAACAAAATCAATCTGAAACCTAGTGTAAGATCAACTGTTAATGCTATAAGGAAAGATAGAACATGAAGGTACTCATAAGCAATGAGATCAGTGCACATAAGAAAACATTTCTAGATTAATTGGACAGAAGGGCAAGGACACAAGGGAAATGCACTCTGCATTGGTAACATGACGACCAGCCAAAACAACAACATTATCATTGCCTGCGTTAGATTCAACCTTGGATATCTTTTCCTAACATGGCAACTCTACCAGGAAGAATCCCAAACGACAATACACTGTATTATTTCCTTTGTTAAAATAATCAAGTATCATTAAAACTAAATGAAGGTTATTCTCAGTTGGTATGAATCTTCAAAACAATTGGTCATAAACAACTTTAAAAAATACTATAGATAGCCACCTTGTTTGACCATCACAACACATGCAAAAGTTTCCAGCATAATCATATAGGAAAACTATTAAAAAAAAAAAACATTACCCGACGTCTGAAACGCTGTGGTGGCTCACGGTTCCTTCTGGCCACACGAGAACGGACCCGTACGACGTGCGAGTGGATGGCGCACGACACACAATACTGCATCTTGGCATACAGCTTAGGGAGAACATATCCTAGATATACACAATTTTACAAGGAATTAAATCTCTGGGAGAAATAAATACAAAAGTATATAACATAGGCTCAAAGCACAGTTACCATCATAAACACAGGCTTCCTGAACGTCCCGCACAGCAGCTTGTTCAACAATATTTCTCACCAGGAACCTCTTAATAGCCTTGTCCTGTAATAAAAAATGAAGTAAAAAAAGTGTACCAGAAAATGTTGCCGATTGAGATCACTCCCAAACAACATAAATACAAAATAGAAACAGCATAAAAAAAGATAACTCAAATTCAGAAAACTAAGTGCATGTCACATGGATACAGACATAATACAAACTGACAAATCTTCAATAGCTGAAAAAAAGCAAGAGCATTACAAATTAGGCGCACTACCATCATCTAACGATAGCATCAATGAATTTAATTAGAAAAGCCATACAGAGTTCAAAGGCGGAAAGATGAAAGGATTACAGTGAGGGTTTTGGTGTTTATCGGACAGATTTTATCATCACACAGGCAAAGGAAAACATTTTTCTGTCGGGGCGTTACAAATTTTGAAACAAACGCCAATCACACAATTGTTTTCATGCAGCGAAATTCACAACCAAGCGATAAAGCCTCTAGCGCAACAGAAATTAACATAAAATTTCAAAAGCAAATTGTCTAAAAGCGCCAATTTCATTAAAAAGTACACATTTTTTTTATTTGATGAAAAAATACAATAAAAAAGTCAAAAACCAACCACATCAATCCAAAAACAGAAAAAATTTGCAAAAAAAGATAATCAGATCTCAAGTGATATGACAAGGCAAAAGCAAAGGGCTAAAAAATTTTGAAACCTTGGGGCAGCATTTTCCGCAATTGGAGCAGCGGATGAACTTGACATGGCCGCGCCCGTGCTTGTTCCTGCCCCCATTCCTCCGCTTGAACGTCTGTAAGGGGCCAATAGCCAAACAACAATGAGCAGGCCGGGGAATCAAAGCAGAAATAAGAACATAAAAAACAAAAAGCACATCATTTCCAGATCGAATAAAGGTGGAAGTGTTACCATTTTGAGCAGCGGCTGGGAGGGCCTGAACCCCGAATCAGATCAGAAGAACTTCGCTCCTTCTGCTGCTCAACACTGCCGGATGGGTTGCTAGGGTTTTCTGCAAAAGCGGGAAGAAGGTCGACTGCGAGTTTTTATACTCGGCCATATGCGGGTCTCCCGTTCTGTCCAGCGGACCCGACAGCGGCGGAAACAGCCCCGTTTTGTAAACGGGTCGGGATTAATGGAAGAAGGGACTGTGCTTTTTGACGAACAGAGGCTATAATGGGCCTCATGTATAGGCAAAGCCCATAGAGGCCTTGTGCTATGGAAATTTTTTTTGTCCTCCTAATGGACGTCCACCGATAGGAAGATTAAGAGGAGCATGGAGTCGATATTAACGCATGTGTGAGCATTAGCGGATACACCATTAATGGAGGATACCCTAAGTAGACGAAATAATTTTCAGTTTGCATTGCACACCATATTGGTCATGTATTTATTTCACTATTCACCAAACAATCTATTAGCATTATCTATGAAACATTAGGTACTAACAGTTATAACATGTTGTTGGGTTATTTGGTAAGTGGTAAAATACAAGGCTGCGACATGAACCCAAAAATTTCTCCTAGACACAAGGTAAGAGAAGTAAATAATTTTCTCATGCATGTGGTCTATCTTTGGCCAAATAGTCAACAAACAAGTCTTATTTGTATATGCGTCTACTAAAATTTGTCCGTCAATGTTTTGTCCCATGATGAAGCCCCTCAGCAAACATGGTCATTGTCTACATAAGTAGCTTTTTGGTTAATTGAATAAGGGTTATCGTGGTTAGAGAGAATGAGAGAGAGAACAATGAGTATAATTAAATAGGGTAGCCAAAGTAATGGAGTGTGTATGTGTGTGTATATATATGTATATATATGAGAGAGATAGGGGAATAGAGAGAGAAAGAGAGAGAGGAATGAAAGAAGGGTTTTTAAAATAAATATGTACTATTAGCAACGCTTAATTAGAAGCGTAAAAATAAAGTTACTATTTGCAATGCTTCTACAAAAGCATCACAAATGTTAATCCATTCTCATAGCACTGGCAAAATTACATTAGCAATGCTTCATGAGAAGCATTACAAATCGTATACATACCATTTGTGACGCTTCGTGATGGAAAGAGTGGGTTTAATTTCACCTGCACACAAAAATTTGTTCGCGCTTATTTGATTGCCCCCATCGTTAGCCCCTGTCCGAATGCCTTCATCAACCTCCGTCTAGCATGTGTCGTCAACCCCCATCCGGGATCTCTCTGGCATGCCTCCCCCCTTCCGCACCTCTCCCCCCACCCACTTTCCTCGGCTAGCCTCCCTAATGCCAACTCTAACGCCATAGGTGGAGGGGCATCGGATCCGGCTCCGCAGTCGGTACACCACCCCTCTCCCCCCCGGTGTCCTCCGCCATTGGTTATCGGCGCCGCCCCACTCTTCCTCCCCCTAGCTACCCCCTCTGCCCCATTTTTTTCCCCTACTTCCCCCACCACACACACACACCTTACTTCCTTCCTCTAGTAGGAGGGGCTCTGGCTCTTCCTGCCAAACCCCCTTCCCTCCCCCTCCCTTGCTAGGAGGAAAGACACTTGACTTTGCTCCCTTCTTTCTTTTTTGTTTTTCTAGGTAATTAGCGTTGCTAATAAGTAATTTTATTATTTTAAAAAAATATTTCTCTATTAGCAACACATAAAAAAATGTCACTAATAAGGTTTTTTAAACAATTTTATGTATTAGCGATATTTTAGAAAACATCATTAATAATATATTATTAGTCACGCTTATAAACAAGCGTCACCACTAATATACTACTAGTGACACTTTAAAAAGCTTTACAAAAAAATTAATATTAGTGAAGAAAAAAATGTCATTAATAAAAGTATTATTAGTAATATTTTTTTATATGTGTAAAAAATGAGCAATTGTGACGAGACTTATTATGACATATTTAATGTCGTTAATAGTTTTTTTTTCTTGTAGTTAATGTCGACACATGGGTTTTTGTAAAATAATTACTTAATTGAGGGATATTGTTGCTAAATAAAACTTAGATAATATAGCTAAAGCATTTTAGTAATATTACCAAAACTTTTCTAAAGAAACATAAACCCTAGAAAAATGAATATGTTACCTTTTTCTTTCGGTTAATGATTATATTAAGGTGTTGAACATTTTACTTAAGCTTCTTTGGGTCGAAATGTACCTTGAGATCTCTCCAAGTTTGGAAGTTTTAGGGTTTAAAAGTTGCTTATTTTTCGTCCAGGATGAGAAGAAAGAGAAATGAAGAGGAAAAAGTGATGAAGGAGAAAGAAAGGAGGAAGAAAAAAGAAATAGGAGAAATATTCAGGACGTGCCATGGAGAAGGGAGAAGGAAAAGAGAGGGAAATGAGTTCATTAATAGTATTTTTGTCTATAAATAGGTAATATGTAATAAACTTAAAAATTTTAGGTGATCGAAAAATAGGCTGTCTTCATCCAAGTAATGTGTAAATCGCCTTTAATTTTAACCATTAATCATCTTTATTTTCAATAATTGAGAAAAAATAGATCGGAAGTTTGCTAAAAAATTGAAATAAAGATTGAATCCTTTTATATTAGAAAAAAATACTTACCTATTTTATCACAATCTAACGGCTAATTGCTAATACATTCATAGACCTCCATTATAACATAATAATAACACTATTGTAAAAAGTACCCAATAAATGATTGAGGAGTTAGACAACAGACCGTCAACAACCAAATCTAAATATTTGCCAATAGCTTACCAAAGTGTCTTATAAAAGAGTTAACATTTTCTGATTTAGAAGAAAAAGGAAATTTATTAAAATAATTTTTTTATCAAAATGTAAGAGAGAGAAAATTACCAAATAAGTATTTTGACATGCCACATAGGCACTAATGTGGCAATTGGCACCCGCTTAGATTTTTTTTCTTCAGCTTTTACTCAATTTTGTCACTGAACCACTAGTAGTTAGAAGAATCAAGACATGAGGTGATTTCGTCATTTCCAGTGAAGAATTCACAATACTTTTTTTTCTACAACGAGTAGCTCATGAGGCTCCATTTGCAGATCCTTCAGACCATTTACATCAGTCATTTTAGTATTATATTTAAATGGTTAATCAGCCATCTACAAAGACCTGATCATTCTTAGTCAAGGGCAAGGTTGGGGTCTAAATCGAAGTATAAATAGGAGATCACTCCTACTAGTGAGGTTGCAATATTTCTCCTACCCATATTCCATCCCGGGCCTCGGCCTCGACCTTGACCTCGGCTTCGACCTCAGCTTTGACCTCGACCTCAGCCTCGGCCTCGACCAAAAATCTAATATTCGTGGACTGCTACCGCTTCACCAAATATGGTACCAAAGATGATAGACGTAAATGGTTTGAAGGAGCTGTAAATTAGAAAAAAGTCGCGCAAATGCTAGTTGCCACACAGGCGCCTGCATGTCATGTCAAAATACTTATTTGGTAATTAAGTTTCTCTCTCTTTTATTTTGATAAATATTTATTCTAATAAATTTCCCTAAAAAAAGTTACCATTCTCTTGAGATCATAACGTCAGGTCATGACAACCAGGAATTGCCCAACTATCATCTTATGGAAATGCAAAACTGCAAACAAATTGTTCTGAATCAACATACTCAAATTAAAATAACAGAAACTATTTGGTAGTTCATTATAACTCAGCTTCCAAAAAGGGTCGGATATGATCTCCATGCTTGTCTTCCGCGAATGAAAAATAGTAGAATAGGATACATAGCAGTCAGAGACCAATGGATTTCCTCATGCCTCGTTTATTGTAGTAGAATGCAATACATAACCAATTTTTACGCTTCTCTACAGTTTCCATATTTTCTCCCATCCTTTTTCCAAAACAAATAGCTCAGGTGTTGGGAAGATATTCCCCCACCTACAATGAGCCCAAAATAAGCCCCATATTGTAGGTGGGCATTTGGCAGTGAAAACCGGATATAGCCGGCTACCTACAATGAGCCCAAAATCATCCTGGGTATTAAGGGGGAATGAAACATACCAACAGGTAGGTGCATTATCAGTTACAGATGGAGTTGTAAGCTTTTCACCAGTTGGGCAATGCTTTTTAAACATCATTTGAAGATACCTTCCCTGTCGTTCTATGTGCAATTGCGGATTTCTATGACTCTACAGACACAAGCAAGACAAGCAGCGTTTTCAATAGAGTTACAAGAATTTCTAAAGTAGGAGTGACAAATCTGAGGCTTGTCTCCATATCTGAAAAGAAAAACTGGAGAGGTGGATGAGAAAATTATTATTATGATGTTACTTCCGGTTGTTCATGTAGTTGTTTCCAAACTTCCATTTGGAGTCGCAATGCTCCAGGTATGCCAATGCCTGCCAAAACTAAAACCGAAGAAGCTAACAAGAGCGAAGGCTCATGCTCGCTATTGTGAATCTAGGTATAGCAAGCCATTAGATTGAGATCTGACAATAAGCATTAATAAAGGGATATGCAAGTGATTCAAACTCGCCTGCCCCTTGAGTACTGTGAGCTGTCAAATCAAAATCTAAATTCTTGGTGCTCATAATCCTAGACTCATGTTATCAGGTCTCAAGTAAAACCTGCTATAGGGTCAGAAAAGCTAGTAAATAAACATATCTAGCAATTCAAAGTGTAAAAGATTAGCTTATCTACTTCTCAGAAGCTATCACATTAATCTAATTCACACTTGTCTAAGAAGTGAACGCATACAGGAACAGAATTTGATTTATGTTTAGAGGACTGATTTTCCAACTCTGAATTTCCTGCATGATGTCAAGAGATTTATAAAGGACATGCTACTTTTTGGAGTGACATTACTACGTCATACTTGCAAACACAACAAAAATTAGAACCTTCTCATGTGTCTGGTCTGGTTGTCCTACATTTCTGCAACTCCAGCAAGAAATAGCCTAATCTAACTTAGTAACTGCTGCAGATTGCGTCACGGATTAAGAAGCATTAGACATCTGTAAGTGGCTTTTCACGTGGAATCAATCACTGAACTTTCGTATGGTTCAACACACCTTTAGAAGCTGCTTCCATAAGTAAACAAGAGGAAATACAAAACAAATTTTGACAAATTGTCTAGACATGGTAAAACAAAATGCAGAAGAACGTAGCTTGACCGGGCTCCTTGATAAGATTCCCGTGACCAGCCCACATAGGGTTTTGAATATGATAAATAAAGAGCAATTCGCTATTTATGTGTAACTGCCTCTTATGTACCATGCTTGGAGTCTCATGTCTCCCGGTCATAAGGCTCTGTTTAGGGAGTTGGCCAGGAATATAATTTTTAATGCAGAATTACCCGCTCAAGTGCATATGGCAAAATTAGCCGAAAAAAAGAGTTGGAAAAAAATGATTGCTACCATCCATACGTTGAACTAAAAACAGAAATCCACTAGCAATCAGTTAAGATCTACCACTAATATTTTGTTAAAGCAAACTCCAACAGCATGGCGTTTATAAGATTGTAACAATCAACCGACATGATAAAGATGAGCAGAATCAAACTTGCAAACGACTTAATGAACAAAGGCGAAAGAGAGGTGTTAACCAAATATCAGTGACAAAAAAAGATGATAGAAATTTTAGCCAGGTCTGTTGATCCGTGCTTTGAATAGGAGGAAGAAGGTAAAGGTGGAACAGTGGAACTGGATGAAAAATGACGGGCTTTTCAACCTAACAAATATTTGTAAGAGTACAAAAATTTGTGGCCACCTAATATGCTAGTACAATCACAAGGACATGTTTCAAGAGGCAGAAACTCCCGTACTTTGTCTCTGTTTTTAACAAAATATAGAGCCTATACATAGAGATCTTGTCCGACCATCTCATTTCTTGGCCAGAGATTAAGCACATGCTCACTTATAACTAATTTCATCAAATGCGCCTCTGGATAGATCAGTTTGTATAAAACCAATATATCGTTCCATATTACGTTATTCCTTCCCTTCGAATACAAGTCATAGTTAGCACCCCATTGTCAAATGCTAAATACCGGAACAGTAATTTTCCAACAACACCTGAACAACATGAAAGGAAGTCCAATGGTACATAATGGATACATTTCTTTATTAGAGCATTCCAGTTTCGAAAAAAACAGACAAGCAAAACACTGCCGAACTACAAAAGGACTGAGCTCAAAAAAGTTATCCAGGACACGATATTACACCCTAAAAACTTATTGTCTCATGAGCCTTCGGCAGGATCAGAATCTTAAGGGATTTATCTCAGTGTGATTCTTTAACAAAGACATCACCAGCATATTTCCAGTTCATAACCTTCCATATGTTCTTCAAATAGTCTGGTCTCACATTTTTGTACTGCATAGAGAAAACGTACACTTGAACAACGGCGGAAACAGACAGTTCAAATCATATAATCAGCACAACCAAATTACCTGCAAGTAGTAAGCATGTTCCCAAACGTCAATTCCAAGTAGTGGAACTAAATTTGGTCCCTTTGTTACCAGTGGGTCCTGCAAAACATAGAAGTATATAGGGTTATTGGCTATAACATCTGAGTTCGCAAAATAGAAATCATGTGCTGCGGGAACCTGGTTTGATGTGGTTTCAACCACAAGTTTCTTTGCATCCTTGTCTAAGCCCAGCCACTGTTATCAGCATCGATGACCAAATAACATACAGGAAAAAGAAATCAGCTCTTGGCAAGAAAACCAAACCAAACAAGACAAATGCTATCATTTACAGTGTCTCCATAAATTGAAAATAAATCCTACACGAATCAGGAATTTCTCACATACCACCCATCCAGAACCCTGTACTGCAGCACCTTCAGCACTCATTTTCTGAATCAGTGCTTCCAAAGAGCCAAAGTCTTCATCAATGGCCCAACCAAGATCTCCTTTTGGGGGCTCTCCACCTCCTTCCTGCCATTATAACCCAGTGAAAACATGCCCAGCTTTAATATAAAGATTTCAGGAAAAAGGAGCAGATTTTTTAAGAACACTAACTTACATTAACGGGGGCAAGATTCTTCCAAAATAGAGAGTGGTTGATATGACCTGAAAAAAGAATAATCATACTTTGTCACTGCCTTTTTTAAGACAACACAAAATTTGTCCTTTCTTGACAAAAGAAAAACACATGAAGTCAACACCAACAAGAATAACTATAGCTCCAAATGTTGGTAAATAAAGATACGAGCCTTTAGGCCTTCCACCTAAAAAAAAGGTGAGGTGCAAAGTTTGAGGCACGAGCATAAGCCTCATTTTTATATTTTAATAATAAATACTCAAACATAATTACTTAAACATGTTAAAAAATAGCCAGAGTAAAAGTAAAAAGTATTAAACGTTTTATAGAAAAAAACCAAAATTATAACATGCATAACAGATCATAATGAACATTTTCTACTTTTATCTTCCACTATCTATAAAACATAGGACTTAACATATCTTTAGATAGTTATAATTGGCAATTCATATAGCCACAATATATTCACAAGGTTGAGATATACTCCAAAAAGAAGATATATCATTTACTAACAATTGATTTCTGAGGTCAATTCATCTTACATGGCCCACCCCATTGATCCCCGTAAACTTTGGAGTAGCAATATAGTAGGATTTGCATCGGGCATCCTACCTGGAGCTGTAGCTGTTGCTGCCATCTACACAACCTTAGTCAGCAGAGGGAACAACCTCTTTTACCAGCATACTAGATTTGCTTTATATGTTGCTAATGAATTGATTAAAGTGTTTTCATGCCTTTGTGTGAACTTTGTTGAGCTCATTAGTTTCTTATATAATAAATGTTGGTTAAGTTAGGTTATGACTTATAGTTTCTTATACAATAATGTTGGTTAAATTAGGTTATGACTTATAGTTGCATCTATCATTTCCTTCACTTCAAGGACAAAGTGGATTTTCAAGGCGAGGACAATGTGATGCCCCCCACAATTCTACCTCAACTTTATGTATTATTAAATTTGTTTTAGTGTGATTGGGTTTATATTTGAAATTCAAATTATAAATTGGCCTGCAATTAAGTCAAGAAACTACCGGGTTTCACAAAATTCATACAAACACATTAATGTAGTTGTAAAATCAGTTTATTAGCAGCATATAAGGCAAATCTAGTATGCTGGTAGAAGAGGTGACTCCTTCCACTGGCTGGGCTGTGTAGATGGAAGCGATGTTGAGCAACACACCAATTTATGAGGACACCCCATCTTACATGACCCACCCCATTGATTCCTCCCGTGAGTTATGAGCTACAATTTTAGTAGGATACACATTGGGCATCCTCACCGAAGCTGCATCATCACTGTCATCCACACAGCCTAGCAAGAGGAGGGAGCCACCTCTTCTACCAGCATACTAGATTGGCTTTATATGTTGCCAATGAACTAATTCTACAAGTACTTTCTGATAGAATAAAGACAACTAGGGTTTGAGAGAAAAGAGAAGAACTTTCTGCATTGCAATAATAAAAGAAAAGATATAAAATACTGATCACAATGAGCCTCTAATAGGCTAAGATCGCCAAATACAAGATAACACTAATCGATCTCATGTAAATGAAGGGCTGACCAATCACTAAATAAGAATGCATAAACTACTCCTTATACATGTAAACACAATACTAAGGACAACCAAATATATAAACTCAAGCAAATACCCCTCTAACACCTTAAACTGTAGATGTAGTCAACATCGAGAGTTGGCCTAACACAAACTGAAAGCAGGTCACAAAATGAGGCTTCATGAAGAAATCAGCCAATTGGTGAGAGGACTGGACATGTGGAAGCATCAAAATCCCAACGTAGATGATGGTGCACGAAATGATGGTCAATCTCAATATGCTTCGTGTGCTTGTGAAACACAGACACTAGGCTGACTAATGGATAAGATACTACGGGCTAGCTAGGGAACATGGAAAACATTGAAACAAACAAATTATGAGACTTGATAGTGCAAAACCAGACAAGGACATAAAATTGCCATTAGCAACATGAAAGGAAGTAAATTTTGAGGAGAAACCACAATTGTTTAGGTTAAAAAAAGATGTCATACGATTGGTGCCCCCAAGAATAAAAACAACCCATGTTGAGGGAGAAATAGGTAAAGTGGGAGGAGATGCAGCAGTGCCCAATAGGCAGGTCAAGTCAGCAAGGTCAGATTGAATCAAAGAAATAGTATTACCTGACAGAAAGTTGCGGAACTTGCAACGGATGTAGTAGTAACAGTAGTGGCAGTCAATGGACTATTACAAAAAACTATGGTCCACAAACCTACAGAAAAGTACAAGCTGGCTGGAATGCTGCAAGATGACCAAAAGGCTGAGATGATGCAGAAGAACATCCAATGTGCAGAGGCCGAATGGAACATGTGGCTTTTGTTGCCCCTTCTTATGGCAATAACTGCATTCATCCCAAGCAACCTTAGATTCGAACTAATTAATTAGTGTCCTATCAGCAGTCTTCACAGGGTCAAGAGGTTGTAGGGGTCCCGCAGACAAATGCATTTGACTAGTAAGGGGGCAGACAACCAAAAAGTTGGCAGCCCTGAAATAGAGATGTGCAGGGAGCGGAAAAACTGAGAAATCCCCTTCAAGCAAAGCCAGTGAACCTGGACCAGAGTAAATAAGAATTGTAAACCTCCCAGGTAAACCTTGCAGATGGCACAAATGAGTCTGAAGCTTCTCAGATGCAGTCCAGAAAGGGTTGCACAGAGGAGAGACAATGAATAAAACCACACCCGAGCATAAAATAGAACAGATGCAGAAGATTTAAAAACCCCTTGGCTGAGCTACCATGATAGAATAAAGACAACTCGGGTTTGACAGAAAGGAGAAGAACTGTGTATTGCAATAATGAAAGAGAAGACACAATTCACAACCACCTCTAATAGGCTAAGGTTGCCAAATACAAGAAAAGAAGCACCTGCCCTCACTTAAATGAAGGGCGGACTAATTGCTAATTAGGATTATAAAATAGACTAAACTACCCCTTATGCATGGAAATACAATACTAAGGATTGAACAAAATATATAAACCTGAGTAAATACCCCTAACACTTTCATGTGTTTGAGTGAACTTTGTTAAACACAATAGTTCTTATAACATAAATGGTTGTTAAGTTAAGATAATAATTTGCAGTTGCATTTATCATTTGCTTCACTTCAAGGACGAGGTGGATTTCTAAGGTGGAGAGGATGTGACGCCAAATTGAAAACAGGTGGACATGACAGTAGTGGAGGGAATGATCTTGGCACTAGATCAGTCATCAATCAAACTGACGAGGGAATCAACTCTAACGTTACCACTTTATAAACTTTAAGAGCTTTTTGATTAAATTTTACTTGTAAAACTAATTTACATAGCTGTTCACATTAAGCTTGAGAGTAGGATGGACATAGATACCTAACTGAATTTTATTGTTGGGAGATCCGTTGAAGCTCTCTCTTGATCTATTATAGTAGTGTACAAAATTTCATGCAATGCTCCTGTTTGTAATGATCAAATTGTCCAGTATGCTATTGTGTAAAGTTAAGGTTTGCATAATATGTTTTCCATCATGATGAATGAAGATTTAGAAGTGCAGGCATGCTATGCTTATTACCAGTCTTGGTGCCTTATCCATAGCATTACTTTCCAAGTGATATTAATAACTATATTCATATCTATGTTAGGCCAGTAACAATGGGTCAAATACATTTAATGCAGTTGAAAGACATGATCAAGTTGAAAAGATTCACGTTTAAAATAGGGTATAATCTAAAGCATAAGAATCTTAATGGAGCCCGTGTTGTTGTAGGTGTAGGTTGCAGAACCATTGGACTCCCAGCAGTAGCAGCAACAGGTGACATTACCTGAGCCAGAAATGTGGCTGCCAGACAGCCGGATCTTGTTGGAAACCATCACCAAAAGGCCCTTGACTGTTGGCGATGCCTTTCAGAATGAGTTCTGCCACTGGCATAAATTGGGTGCAGTTGCTTTAAAATAAGAAGGGAGAGAAGCTGGGTTGCAAAAAACAGCTGTTACCACCGTGAGTAGCTCTGCCAGGTTGCCAGAGGCAGTCCTCAGCCATCACCTTGTCTGCTGGCAGAGCCTGCCCGGTGCTCTGTTCTTTGCGTCCTGGTCATTTCCTGTGAGGAAGATGACCACTGGACAGGGAACTTAAAAAACCGGTCCGGTTCAGTCATTAAATATGAAAGTAAAGACTCCTTCGAATTGTATCTGGTTCAGGTGGCAAATGAGTCCATAATATTCATAAATAAATTATTTTCCTATGTTCAAGCCTTTTATTTTACGCTAAATCCATGGGAATCAGGTTCATGACAGCTTCCATACTCCAAAATCATATCACCATGCATCATATTCAACATACTAAACCAAAACACATATAAATTTCAGTAGCATCATAGTTCTCTAATATTCAAATGAGTTTGAAAATTTAGTCAAGTTGAATAGTCCTGAAACATAGAATATCAGAAAACAACTAGATTTAGCAAGTTAAGTGAACCATAACACCGAATTTGCAAAATTAAGAATTGAAGCAGATACATGCACAAAAAACTGATAAGAAAAAAGCTTGAAAACCGAAATGCCCATTTATAGGCAAAAAGAATCACTATTAACATTACTATAAACTTTAACAAAATGAAAGTCTTCATTCATGAAAAGAACGACTTTTAAGGACAACTAATAGCATAAAAGAAACAATCAGTAAAAGGAAAGCCATCTGGCACAAAAGAAACTTAAAATTGTACATTTACACTCTGATTTAAAAATAAAGCAAAGACATTGATAGTACAACAAGAAAGCATGCAAAAGAACCATAATTTAAGCATAATAAGGTCTACAAACATAGGTTTTAGACAAATGCAACAATATGAAACTACTTCCAATGCAATAGAAACATACATATCAACATGTCACTTAAACAATTCCAAAGTCAGAGCATTTACTCACAGCAGTCGGAAATTAACTCATCAAAAGCAAGTAAAAAACCATTCTATAAGGCATAATGAGCTCTAAAAACGCAGAAGTCGAAAAAAAAAAAAAACGTAGACATAGAACATTTGGCATGAGCAATAGCAAAGTCAGAGCATTTATTCACAAAATCAGCAAGTCATAACAAATATCCATATCACCACAAATAATTTAATAATGAACCCGCAATCCATAGATTTCAAATAGCAAAGAAATAAAAATGATCACATAAATATAGAGACAGCAATAGATCAAAAGGAAAAAGAGCAGGCACACCTCCACCGTTGAATTTGATGGCGCTCTGCAATTTGACGACGGTGGAGGTGTCACCCTTGGCGATGGCGGCGTCAAGCTGCTCGAGGGCTTTGTTGTAGTTGGTGATGTAGGTCTGGTGGTGCTTATGGTGGTGGAGCTTCATTATCTCCCCGCTGATGACGGGCTCCAGCTCGCCGTAGTCGTAGGGGAGGTCCGGCAGGGAGAAGGTTTGCAGGCCCCGGAGGCCAAGCCCCCGAGCCCCCAAAGCCCCGTTCGGTGCCCATAGGCCGGACCCGAGGGCCTTGCCGCTGCGGAGGAGGAGGCTCCGAATCGCCATGAGACTGGATTGGAACACCCTGGCTTCCGGTGACGAGTGTAGGCAAAAGGGAAACTGGAGCTCATAATGAAAGACTGCTGTTGGGGTCTTTGGGAGTGATAAAGTCCGATGGAAATATTAAAAAAATTATTTTTTTACTTAAAAAACACATTTGATTATGAAAAAACACACAAGATTTAAAAATAATTCAGTATATAATTTTATTTTTTACTCAATTTTTTTTACTTATAATTTAAATTATTATTATTAAAATTTAAAAATAAATAATAATTTTTTTTTATCTTGAATATAAAGATAAAATATAAAAATTTAATATTTATAGCTTTAGTTAGGTTGGGTTGTTTTGAATTAGATAGAAACTTGATCCTGCGTATTTGGGTTCAATTCATAAACCCAAACATGATATATTAAGGCCAATTCTAGTTAAATAGGTTTTCTCAATATCTTTACTTGAGTGACATCTCAGTACATAACATAATCGACAGGTGATCCTCATGGATTCCAATCCATTACTGCCCAAACAGGTTAGTTGGTTTTTAATTTGACTAATCCAAATAGGAGATCTAATAAAAAATTAGAATCTTATTAAACTATGTTCAAAAGGCGCTAATATCAATTGTGTATATATGATTAACTTACAATTAATTTTTATAATTATAAAATTTATAAAATAGGGCTTAATATACACCCTCAAAGTTTTATAAACCATCTTTATTAAAATTATTTTTTGTATTTGCACATAGAGCATATGGAGGTGGGTGAGTATATTTATATTTAGTAAGTAGAATTAAATTTTACTAACATGCTATAATATAAAATATAATTAAATATGCATAATACATTCTTCTAATAGTTTATATAATTAATGTTAAAAAGTCAGCTTAAAGTAAATCAAAATATCATTGCCGACTCACTCTGAATCCAAATATAATTCATTTATGAAATTTTAGATAAATTATTATTCACATAATATTGTTGATAATGAAGTAACATACATTTGTGCTTGGATGACAATGAGATCAGAATGAAAGAGATTTTTCCATGATATCTAATCTATATGAAAATAATAATTCTTGGTTTGCATATTGAAGAATTACCATTCAAATCCAATAATCCAATCTATACGAAATATCATTCAAAGAAAATAATAATATTCACAAGTTTGCATTAGGACAAAATCTCATTAAAAGGTGTAACAAGATGTTATTATTACGACATCATTACGGCCCTTAATGGTACCCATTTTGAAATAATCTTTTATCACAATATGAAAAAAATTACGAAAATATATGACCAAGTCGTAACATGGAATTAGAAGTTAATATCATCTACCCTTACCCTTGAAATTTTTCTGAAAGTGGATGGTGGACGACACCTCCCCTTGCCCTTGGAATGTTCTCTCTTTACGGCATCGAAAACTATTGGTAGAGCCTCCCCTCCCATGGACGATCTCTCCCTCCAAACTCGAAAGCAGCGAGTAGAGCCTCCCCTTGCATTGGAACAATCTCTCATTTTAGCTTAGAAGCAGTGGGTGGAGCCTCCTCATGCCCTAAAATGTTTCCCCTTTCTAGAAAAGTTATCTCAAGAAACAAACCCTTTCACAACATAGAGCACTATCATTGAGCTGAATTCACCTTTTGAACTATTTAAATCCGGTTGGAAACAACTCCAAAAAGAGGTAGAGAAGTTTTAGAGATGGGTAAAACCCAAAGAAATGGGAAAAAGTATGAGAACAAAGGAAAACATGTCCTCTTTTTATAGTGAGGTGGGAGCACCAGATACATGCCATGTGGTGGGAATCCACCTACCGAAATGGTTGCACATGTCTGGCCATGCAGCTGGCATCTGCGCCTAACACAATAATTATTATTTTTAATACAAAATAATTTTAAAATTCAAATGGCTATAACTCCCTACTCTGAACTTAGATTTACGTGTTTTTGGTATTGATGAACTAGTATCAACGAGCCCTACACAATAAGACCCCACGAGGGAATATTATCTCTTAATTTTAAAATGGGCTAACCCACAACACATTTTTTGAGGTCATAACCTACAATTCATGTGTTCGATTTATGCGTTCTTGAGCCTGATACTTTTGTTTTTCAAAACCCTATCAAAGACCTCCAAGTTCATTCGAAAGAATAAAGCTCAAAATGATTTAAATTTGAGAAAAATATTTACTGGGTCCAAAACTCACTTATGGTCCCCAAAAGTTATATTTTTAAAACTAGAAAATTCCAAGTTGTTACACTCACCTAGGCCACAATTGAGGTTATCAATTACTTATTTACCTAGCCCACTCATTAACCTATCCTAAATTTATTGGGCAAGTAAAATAATCATATAATCATACCAACCTAATTATCAATCGACTAAGGTATGAGTAACCCTTCCTCCATGCTCATTTCTCATTACCCAAATCACAAGATAGATTAATATCTCTTTGTTTACTTCAATGCCTCTTTATAAAGGGTAGATTTATGTAATAGAGGAGATAATTTAGTACCTTTCAAAACTCAAAGGTCACCACAGTACCTGTAGCCCAAAACAAAAAAGGTAAAGAACTAGAAAATGTGGCCTCTTGTGAATGAAATTGAAATTGTTGCTATCACAGAATTTCAAGTACACAATTGCACAAAAATTACTCAAGAAGTTTTTTAAGTAAAAACACAATCGAGAAAAAATAATGCAACCACTTTAGGCTAATTAATCATTGCACTATGAATATATGGAATTTACAAGATTAAATGTTACTAATCCCCTATCTAGAAGTCCATCTCTAGATCTCTAGGCCTCTAAAGTGCATCTTGGCACTTGTGAACTTCATCTTCTTCTTTACTAGTACAACCGCTTGATCATCTTGAAGTTGTAATCAAAATCCTTCTTAATTCGCTTCATCAATCAACTTTTGTGTGTGATGTGCTTATGAATTGCACAACTTACCGAATCAATTCATAAAGTAATTATGAATCAATCACTCACCATTTTATGGATATTCTCTCAAATTCATTTAAAGGTGCTTGAATGAATTAAACATAAAGCTCTCAATTTTTTCTTCTCAAAATATCCTACATTCTTTCTCAATTTTGTTCCCTTTAGGTCCTCAAATAGTGGGTCTAAGTTTATTAAGGTAATTGACTTTAAATAGGAAACAAATTGCTCTTAGAATGACATATTTCAAGTAGTTAGGCCACAACCTGAGCAATCGTTCTATAGGGCGATCAATTGTTCCCTACTATTTAGAAACCATAGCAAACTGATTGATCATTTCAACAATGCGATCGATGTTAAATTTCTTCGGATTAATTATGATGAGGGTCAGCATTTCCACCCAATGAGCTGAATGAAAGTCTGTCTTCCAAAAAATGAAGAAGGCTTGGGTATTAGATCTATTAAACATTGGTGTTATACGGAGTAATACTTTGGCAACTACCTCAAATTGCTTAATTGATGGTCATTGGTGGTGGAATCAGCCTATTAATCTAAGATGTGATCACCTTCTATAGAGAATCAATGATCATGGTCCTACTCTCAATCAAGAAAATAACGAAGTAAAATGGAAGGCTAGCTCTTTTGGAAAAGTTTCAATTAAATCAGCATGTAATGCTCTTTCCAAGCATTTTCCTAATTTGAGATGGACTTCTCCTATTTGGTTTAAACACCATATCCCAAGACGCTCCTTTATCAGTTGGCTGAGGTTGCATGGTTGTTTGCTTACTTTAGACAAGATCCAAGCTTGATGAGTCCACATTGTTAACAAATGTGTTCTCTACAAGGCTAATCTTGAATCAACTAATCATCTTTTCTTCTCTTGCAGTTACTCCAAATGGTTGACAAAAAACATTTTTAGATTCTTTAGAGTGGATATTTCTTGTAATCAAGCTCAATAGGCGATTCACCACATCTTGTTTTTCAACAACTCTATTCCTAACTTGGGTTTACAGATGAAACTTTTTTTGAATTGTACAATTTACTTCATTTGGAGGGAGAGAAACTCTTGCATTTTAAGGAATGAATTCACTTATAAGAGAAATCTTTATTTCAAGTGTGAGAGTTAAGTTAAAGTCTATGTTTATGCTAATTCTAATCTTTCTAAGATTGTTTCTGAGTTTCCTTTCATAGCTGAAACATGGAGTCTATAATCTTTTGTATATTGTTCCATTCACTTTGTTTTCCACTTTTTCTTATTTAAAGGGAGTATTCTTCCCCTTTAACTTGATAAAAAAATAGTGTGATCAATCATTCACTATTGTGGACTTCATGAAACTCACTATGATATTTTTCGACAGATGATCAATCATTCAATATTTTGGAAAAAAATATCAAAAATCATTCTAAGTATGATTGATCAATGTTCAAGGACGATTGATCGCTTATGATTTTCTTTGCAAATTTTGTCATTTTTCATTCATTATGTTCGTAAGACTCAAATAAGGTATTTTTTATAAAAATCTAAGTGCTTGTGACGTGTGTACATAATATTTACCTTTTACTCTTCAAACTTCACTCACTTTAATTAAGTCTTTTAGTTTGAATCTTCAAAATACATTTGCTCTAATTTTCCAATTCAATCAATATAAAATCTAACTCGACACATAACTAATCTAGTCATTCTTCATAAGACTTAAATACACACATGAACAAACATAATTTTGTTCATTGAAATATAACTAATTACAACACATATGCCACATACGTTTTTACAATCTCCCCTTTTGGCTATTTTATGACGACACTCTGCAAAGTATGAAAATAAAATTATTACAACTCTTTGACTTTAAGTGTATTGATTTTCACTTGTAAATAACTTGACTCTACTAAGACTTTAAAAGATATTTGGAATTGAATATGAAAAATCTTGTCATATTTTATTAATTTACATATTTCCACAAAAATGTTTGTATAGTATTGTCACAACCTAGATTTTTTAAACCATTTTTCAATAAAGGACACGTGGTAAATTACGAGAAATTTTTTTCTTTCTTAAATACAATATAAATTATCTAATTAAACATTCAGGTCATGATAACTGGGGTTTATAAATACAAATATAAAAATATATAATATCTTATACGTACCAAAATTCGATAAATAGTAGATTAACCATCTAAGTACAAGTTTGTCATTTGTTTGAAAATAAATAACCAAGTGAAGTTGGCTCTCGCGCCACTAATCACAATTACTTAAAAATTATAGCACTGAGAAACTAGATCTCACTACTGCAATGTTGTCCTCAATCGTCCATCGACATCCTGATCTCACTAGTCCTTGTCTAAAGAACCAACAATAAAACAAGATCAAACAACAACAAAACATCTCCTCCCCTTGGAGGAGCATTTTAAAAAGAACAAAAATATTAATTAATATTTTTTGGATTGGGCCAACATCACCAGATGTTAGTTGCCTACATACTTATTAGACATCATCTCCAATGTTTCCAACAAAATTGGATCCAGACGTAGTTTTGCCTAGAAACTATAATATCTCAAGAAACAGAGCATCACATATTCAATGCTTAAGTATTTTCAATCAACCCACATTTTATGCAAGTCCTTTAATCATTCAACTTGTTCTAATTAAATAAACAATATCAAACAATTGTATTAATTATCTCTCAAACCATTGTTCGATAATTAATATCCTCTTCTAATCCCAAAGATAGACATATTTATTAAATGTCAACCTAAGTGACAAATCATACAACCACTATGGACTATCCTCGAAAGGGAGCTATCTATAGTGCGGCCCTGGAATCTACCAGGAAGTGTCATAACCCAACCTAGACCATAAGGACCTGATCGGAGTGGAAGGGCATGACCCACAACTGTACCTAAATAGAAGTGACAGATAAAGCCAACCAAGCAGGATGTTAGCTTATCTAAATGCATGTACACTAAACGATTCTGAATAAATCGGTGGTGAGCCCAACTCACGCAGAGATCCCTCGGAACAAGTAGGTGCAACTACACGATCAAATCAACAGCCCCTCAATAGAGCTAAAACTTAGAAACGTCATTCTGACTATTTTTCTCATCAACAAGCAAAGGATTCTGAATGACTATCCCAAATCCTATAAGTCCCATCTAGACTAGGGTTAAACCTCAAAACTGTCATCGGTTCATTAACCAAGGCAAATCATTAGGTCAAATGACTTGTTCACTCTATGTACTAATTCAAACTCTTCTGAGGGTATTTTAGTCTTTATCTTAATTAGATATTCTCGCCCAATTCAAAGCCATATAACCCAATTGATTAATCTTTCATTAATCTTAAGCTAGTGATAAATTAATATCACAACAATAATGGCAAACATTAAAGCAAATGAAAGCATAAATAATACAAACCTAAACAGGTCTAAATGAATCTTAATACCAAGGTCCAAACTCAATTATAGTACTAAAAAGATTTGTACTATTATGCCCTAACTCTCCTCAGGTTAGGAGCATGTATTTTCATTAAAATAGGGTATAATAACCTAAAGGCATTAGGGTAATTTTCTCACATAGGATATGGTCCTCTCCGTTCTCGGGTAAGTCTTTGACCTCTCAAGAGGTTTCAGTATCAAATTGGCCCGTTAATTCTATTTACACAAGTGCGGGTCAGTCCGCTCTTAGAGGTATTTCTATCATTTTATTCAAAGCTTCCCTAAACTCTAATAGATCCAAAACTAATCTCAAGGGTACTCCTTGACGTTATGGACTTAAGGTAATTTTCTTGCCATTTAATGAGGTCGTAAACCCCTTGAATTGCCCCTGATTCATTTAACGATTTTACCTTAACCCTAGGGTTAAAACAAACAATTACCTATTTATTGAGATTTTTTCCCACCATGTACATTGGTCTATATTTAGGTTACACATGCACCTATCATTGAGATTTTTCTTAATTTTTAAACCCATTCATAAGCCCCTAAACTGGAGCCTCTAAATCGGGTCATAGAAAATTATTCTACGAATCAACTCATAAGAGTAAATTGATCATTTCAAAGCTTATGAGATTTTTTCCAGGTTTAAAACTTGGTCAAAACACTCAACATACTCTCCTAGTTGTTTGATAATTTTTCTAAATCAGACCCAGTTCAGTTTCCTTCTTTTTTAACTATGTGGGTCTAGCCCTACCCGGGTCCACTGACCCAGTTCCAGAGCAAGTGGGTTACGGTCGGGACTTCATCTTCCTCAGACCACTCTGCTGCTTCCCATCATAGAATAGGAGAAAGCAACGGAGTTCCCCCTAGAGGCCGATCCTTGGTCAGGAAATAGCGGGACGCTGCCCAAACTACCAAGAACCAAAGAGGCGGATGTGTGCTTGATGGATGCTAGCCACCTGCGCAACCCGCTGGGGAGGAATCGATGTCGACACACAGAGTAGAGCAAAACTGTAACCTCCCAGTCCTAGTGGTGAAACTACGATTGATTGGAGGTGGACTCAGCCGAACCAAACAAAAACATAGGAGGGGGAATCTTGCAGAGGTGTCCCCGGTGGTCGTCCAGCAACGCTGGCTCCAGATTCAAAAATCCCCCTTTGCTTCTGCCTGATCGATATAGTGCACAACACATTGTGTGGCACTGCCACCTCAAGCCGACGGAGGTTCTCTGCTACCCAACAAGGGAAAAGGGAGGGGGGAGGGCCACGGCTAGATGAAGCCCCCTCCGATAGCCCACTCCGCTAATGCTACCCCTCCTATGATTGAATCACTGTTCATTGTCAATGGTCTCCGGCGGCCATGACTGCCGAACCTCTCCAGGCACAGGGAAGAGAGTACGAAAGGCTGAGGACCGGCAATCCAATGGCCGGCCATCCGGCGGCTACCATCTGCACCCACGTTTCCCCCTTTGAAGTTTACAAAATTAACAGCAATAGTGATTTCATAATCATTATTCAAAAAATTACATCGACATTTGCTAATATACATTAACATTTAATTATCTTGAGTCTAAGGACTAAGAGGAAGATCCTATCCCAAATGTTGGGTTGTCATTGATCTATCACTGGTCTTCGAGCATGCTCCTCTCAGACTCCATCGCCAAAAAACTTCCTTGGCAGTTTCTCTTCTCTTCCCCATCAGCCCAAAACTCCCCTAATTGAACCTTAAGAAGCCTTTTTTATAAATATGGGATTAGGAATCCCCTTAGAAATTAGGCCAAGGTGGACTACTTGGGCTATATTTTAATAATTATCTTCACTTTAAATAACCAGGTCTGTAAAACAACTCAAATAACCCAAATACATGTCTAAATCAGGTAAAAGGGGGTCTCGTACGACATTTTCAATTTTGAACGATCATAACTCCCTCAACTAAACTCTGATTTGTACATTCTTGATGGCTTTTCGAAGCTCTTTCTGTTTACTTTCTAATTCTAGTTTTTAGCCACAAATTCCATCTATTTAAGAATTTATTCAACTGATAAGGTCAAGGGGTCAACATACTATTTTGCACATATTTAATTTTCTAAACCTAGGAAAATGTGGGATATTAAACTCTCCCCCCTAAAAAAGTATTACGTCCTTGCAATTCACCATGGTCAATCCCTAACAAGTTTGGTCTACAACTCAATAGCTTAATTTGCCCTCTCTAGGGTTTCACACTAATCCCACTCGAACTTCAGCTTTTGCTGCATAATTCATTTTAATGAATCACTACTAGGCAATAAATTTCTATGCATCCACACTAGTACTCATGTCCCATGTTAAACATATATAAGGGTTTCTCCTAAGCCATTCACAACCCTTTGGACCAACTTACCTAGGGTTAAACAAACACATAAATTCTACATTGTCCCATCAACTCTAACTAGGTTATAATCTTCAAATGACTTCAAACTTGCAGTTAAAGGAATACCTCAACTGCTAACTATCATGACTCAAATTTTTAAAACTCTTTTTAAAATAAAGGACATGTGATAAATCATGAGGAAATTTTTTTCTTTCTTAAATACAAAATAAATCATCCAATTAAATATTCATGTCGTGATAATTAGGGTTCACAAATACGAATATCAAAACATATAATATCATTATATTTATCAAAATTTGATAAATAGCAGGTTAACCCTCTAAGTACAAATCCGTCATCTGTCTAAAAATAAATAACCAAGTGAAGTTGGTTCTCGTGCCAGTAATTATAATTACTTACAAAATTCAAGTAGTAAGAAACTAGATCTCACTACTGCTGTCACGCCCCGGCGATGCCCGACCCGAGCCGAACCCGGTCCAGGAGCCGGTCAAGCGCGCAGGGGCGACGAAGTAAAAATTGAGAAATGATCTAGCGGAAGACTTAACCCTAACCACGGGCGATTAACAGCAACACGGAGTGCGCACAATCCTTTGAGCAAGAGTAAATAAAAGGGAAGAAAAAGGTGTTGCTTATCACAAAGTAAACAACAATCTCAAACCCACAAACTTAGTTAAGTAAAGCCCACACCGGCTCAAAATAGTCATAATCATCACAACTGTAGTATATGACATAAATCCAAAACAAGAACCCTACACAAAGGTTCGAACATAAAGCATGAAATAAACGATGATAAGTCACGCAACGATCTCCATCATCACACCCAAGCTACCTCTGACCTTTCCTCAAAGAGGCAATCCTGTATGTCTGCGTGTCGCACCATGCAGCCCCAAATCAAAACACAAAAGAGGGGTGAGTTTTAACACTCAGCAATGGTTTTAATATCACTGTCAACGTAGAAAATACGATAGCTTAGAAATAAGATCGTTCAGATCAAAGATTTACATGGTGCATCACTTTCTGATCACACATTCATATCACCTAACACTGCATCATAATGCATAATTCAACCTGCATGGATGTATCTCTAGCATACATATTCCCACATGCATTCACATCATAACCAATCCCGCATGGATGTATCTCTAACATACATATTTCCACATGCATAACATCATCACAATCTGCATGGATGTATCTCTAACATACATATTTCCACATGCATTTTATCATCAAAATCAACATGCATGGATGTATCTCTAACATACATATTCCACATGCATAACATCATCACAATCTGCATGGATGTATCTTTAACATACATATTCCACATGCATAACATCAAAATCAACATGCATGGATGTATCTCTAACATACATATTCCCACATGCATAATGTCATCACAATCAACCTCCATCAAGGAGTAATCACACATTAATGTCACACAGACGGGAGCATAGACAAGGCCACGAAGGCGTGTCATGGTCCAAAATTCTACACAAGAATTCAAGAAAGATCGGGGTTGTCAATCCCTAATACCGCCGCCTGGATGATCCTGGCCAAGGATGTCCCATTCTCACACAGAGAATCTAGAGCAGGGGTGTTCGCCCAGGGACATCTCCTGCGGAGGGAAGAGCCCGAGTTCTCACACAGAGAACCCTAGAACACGTGGTAGCGGGGTGCACACGACATACCACACTGGATTCTCAGGGTCCAGATGACACACATAATAATATTCTCACATATCCGCAAGACAAGTACACAACTCGTCCCCACATCATTCCATTAAACAAGACTCAACCTGGAGAGTGCACTTGTTCCACACAGGAACTCCAAATCGTTCCACACAGGAACTTCAAATCGTCCCACACAGGAACTTCAAAACAAAATATGTCCTTTCGGACCAATCAACTTGCGATTAATCCACAACCGATCAATCCGGCACACAATTCCATCACATTGCATCCAATCGGTCAAATTCGATTAATCACAATGAAGCCTCAATTGGAAATCCATTTTCATGATGCGTGCAGCATGGTACATGCGTGGGCAAAGCATACATGAATCCTAATCATGATAAGTGCTCTCACTAGCCCCTAATGCATCATTCATAATCACAATATTAAGCTTCAACATCATCATTTAACCCCCACATGTGTGTGTAACTAGTAGAAGCCTTTCACATAATGCATATCAACATGCTTGAAAATCAACTCACTACCACACTACACATGTGAATTTCTATCTAAACATGAATTCCAGCGGAAATCATAGTAGAAGAATCGTTGAAATCACAGCTAGATTCAAAACTCAACCACAAGGGCTAAACACCTATAACATCACTCATTTCATCATTGAGTCATGGTAGTCACCAACATTCACACACCATTAATCACAATTTATCATGACAAATCAGTCCAACAATGATTGTAGTCCTACTGAAAATATATGCTTAACCAAAGGGAAACAACCATTCATAATTTCAAGATAACGATTCCAACATCATGCCACAAAGCATGTCATTCCACCATCTCTAAGCATATATCTCAACTCCATAAACTCAATAGCATGTATTTCCAGTAGCCTAACATAGCTTAAAACACTCCACATTCATATAAAATTGGCAAGCTAAAGTGGAATCATCAAAATAGACATCATATGCCGATCGATCGATCGCCAACACGGCAGAACAATCATCTTCTTCTTTTCGCAAAATCAAACCGAAACACCATAGATAGCACTTCAAATCCACATCTAACACCCTAATCATCATCAAAAGTCCTCCTTGACTTCCAGAATATCAAACCATACCATAATAATGCAAAACCCTAAGAAATCGGGATTAAATAATTCCATTTTCTAATCTTACCATTAACATACTAAATCAAGCAAAACCATTTCGAAATAAGCCAAAAATGAAGAGTTTTACTATGGATAAACAGAGATTTCGAAGACCCATTACCTCAGCACTTGATTAAGCTCGGATTGAAGAGTCACCCTTCTTGAAATCCTTGAAAACATAATGAGTTTGAATTAAACTTTAATAGAAATCGATTTACCCAAGAAATCCCTAATTAAACCTTAGACCTAGGGCTTATTGGTAGTAAAAATCGAATTTTGAATATTAGGGTTTGTAGTAAAACACAAATCAGTAGCTTTTGATGGTCAAAAATGAATTGAATCAAGGGGAAAATGGTAGATTTGGAAGAAATTAAGAGAAAAGCCATGGATTAGTGCTTAATTAGAGTAAGCTTACCTTAATCGGCTTCTAATTCGGGCCTAAGTGGGGATTAGGCCAGCCCTCCTTCCTTAGCCTATTCCCAAAAATGAAAATGGCTCTGGTTTGCCCTTTTATAGTAAGGGTTGGGGTAGGCATAGGTAAGTTTTGGGGTGTAAATATGAAAAGTAGGCTAAAAGTGGGTATGTTACAAATTTAAGCACAATTTAAGCCTAATAAAATTCTGAAAATTTTTGTGGGACCTTAAGTATATGTCTCGGTTCATTTGACACAAAAATAAATTTTTTGATGGTGGGGCCCACAGGGGTCCCGCCAAAACCCTAATTTTTGGGAAAATAATGAAAATTCCGAAAAATCTCAAAAATTCACATTTGGTTTAAAATCACTTAAAACCACTAATATTGAAGTTAATTTTGGTTAAAACCATCACAAATACTATTTATTTCACGAAATCACCGAATAAGATCAGAAAACGCGTAAATCTCACGATAACCCATAATTAAAGAAAACCAAAATCGGTTCAAAGATGAGGGTCCTTACAACTGCAATGTTGTTCTCAATTTCCCATCAATGTCCTAATCTCACTAGTCCTCATCTAAAGAACCTGCTACCAAAAAAGACCAAACAACAACAAAACATCTCCTCCCCTTGGAGGACCATTTTTAAAAGAATAAAAATATTTATTAATATTTTTCGGATTGGGCCAATATCACCCAATATTAGTTGCCTATATACTCATCAGATAATATCTTCGATGTTTCCAACAAGATCAGATCTAGATGTAATTTTACCTAGGAACTACAGTATCTCAAGAAGCATAACATCATACACCTACATTTATGCAAGTCCAAGCCAGCAACATGGAAGATTTACCATAATCATGACATAAAATTTAGTTTTCTAGGAATATATCGTCCGTGTACAAACACACACAAAGAAAAATAATAAAGTTTATTACTAAGATTTATGGTGCAGTTGAAATCTCCAAAAATCTCTCGAAAACTCCTAAGTATGCCCCTCTACCTGCACACTAAGCTTTGCCGGGTCCTACAAGGTCTGGGGGGTGGTGAGTATTTTAAAATACTCAATAGGAAAATTTATATTATCAAGCATAATGTAAGACATGACAATTTTAAAGCACATAATATAAATAATACTTTTTATAAAACAAAGGTTTGCCTCTCACCCAAACCTCCCCTAGAGCTTCTTCTTATATATCGAAGATGCTTCCAGGGTTTACAAGCTCTCATGGCTTACTACAAGTATCCCAAACACCTATTCAATTTTAAGGACTTTTCTGCAAGTACAAATCAACCTCCTCTTAGTCCTCCACAATCGTTGTAAAACACCTTGTGCTCATAGGGTGATAGGATCAAGAGAGTGGAAAGTCTTCCCATGATACTCTCTACTGTACCCCGACGCGCATAGCCTTTTTAAGAGTTCTCGCCTTTCATTAGGGCCTCACCAGGCTAAAATAGGTATTGTGCATGCAATTCCAAATTGGATTATAATTGTGCCCTTTTCTAATCCATGAAGCTCTATGGGGACGTCCACCAATCAAAGCTCTAGACAAACAAATCAATCTTGAGTTCCCAAATTCATAAAAAGAAGTTTTTCTTTCAAAACATTCCATCTCAATGATTATCCTTTCAAAAACCTTAGCCTCACCTCTACAAGTTATGAGAGCATCACTAAGAATGACTATAAAGATAGGGTTGGTCGTTCATTCCAACGAGACAATTATCCTTTTCTTATCCCATTCCAGTAACTTGATCACCATGCTTCTACGTATTTTAAAAAGTTATCTTTGAGAACCATCATTTCGACAGGGAATAATTCTCAATAATCGTCTTTAAACATACTTTACTCATTTTTAATTAAAATAGTGACGAAACTAGATTTTCTCTATCTCACACAATTCAACATGCAAAATTCATAATCAAATACAAAGGATAATCATTTGGTAAAATGAATATACGAGGCAATCATAAAAATAACATTATATACTTCATATCGTACTTCAAAGGATAATTATTCAAGAAATTGAATACATAAGGATATCATAAATCATACCTTGAAACTAGCTCTAATGCTTAGCATGCTAGAGTCATATGTATATCAAGTTTAAAAGACAACTAATGTAAGCATTTATGCCTTAAGAAATGATAAAAAACCCTACCTCACTCTCTACGTGAGTTTGAAGGTGACAAGTATAACTCCATGTACTAACACAATATGTAGCCACAAAACAAAACCACAAACAAAAGAAGGGTGAACTTATCTCAATAAGGGTTTTGAAACGAAATATCAACTCATGAAAACACCACATGCATTTTTAATTTAAATATGCATAACGTATTCATTCTCTACACCTATGCATCATGAGATAAATCATATTTCATAAATACATTTACACCACTTGTGCATTATAAGTTCATTTATAATTCATAACACATATGCACACCTAGTGCAAACATCTATGTTTTATGGTTTATTCACATTTTGCATGAAACAAGTATAAAAATTCACATTCACCCTCCATAATCAAGTATATCAAACCATATTCCATCTTGCATGTTCAAAGGCAATCATTTCATTTGCACCATGTGTAACATAAGCATTATTGTTCCTACATAAATGTGTCAATGAGCATTATAATCCATACATATATATGAATTATCCTGGCTAAAGCACAAGCAAACATACTCACCTTGGAAATCCTAACAAGGAAGGCCTAAGCAGTTTAGGTAAATCTCTAACGGAGAAGTACCCCTTGGTAAGCTAGTGCACATGGACAAACCAGCCTAAAATCTCCTATCCAGAAACACATCAATTCTAATATGCATGAAACATGGTCCATTTGTGACAAATAAAATCATATACACATAAGCAAGACTATACATATATGGTCGTGTTCATATTTGAGCTAAAACACATAGAACATGGTTCATTTATACTTCATATGACATGTGCAAGTAATCATAATTAATACTTACTGGAATCATGGAGTACATGCGAAGAAATCATCGAAATACAGATCTAAAACAAGTAGAGCATCATGTAAAACCTAGATAAGTATATTCATTTTCATGCTTAAACTAGTTAACATCCAAAGAAGGTTCATATGTAATTAAGGTGACAATTATAACTACTCATAACTCATTATAGTGACTGAGAATTAGAATCATAAGAAAAGAACAAGAAATAGCTAAAAATCTACAAAAATAGCCAATTTCACAAAACTGTCGTTTGGCTGTTTGAACAGCCTTGCTGCCCATTCCAACGCCTGGCCGTTCGAATAGTCTGTCAGCCCATTTGATTGGTCTAAATAATTCACTTTTCTAGTTCTTCTTCAACCTCTTGAAATTCAAACCGAAAACATTTCAAAATTCCATATAAATTTAAAAATTATCATAAAATATTATATAATTAAAATCTAAGCCTAGAACATGATGGATCTAATATTTTCCATGCTCAATCATACAAAATAACCATAAATTATATGCTTTTAATAAATCACCATTACACACCAAGATGAATAAAAAACTCAAATAAAACCAAAATCATGACATTTCAAGAATGAAAACCACTTAAGGTAAAAACCCGTTACCTCTATTAAGCTTCTGAATCCCTTGAAAGAGATTCAACCTCAAAAAATCCTACCAAAAACTTAGGGCTTTAATTAATCCTAATCAAAACTAATAAATTGACTCAAATCAACTTTGAAAAAGATAGATATAAGATCTCCATAGGTTAAAAATAAAATTAGCATAATTAGGGTTCTAAATCGGAATTAAAAATATATTTTTGATGGAAGAAAATTAAAAATTAAAATAGGAGAAGTGAAGATAGAGATGATTAAGATAAAAATTGGAAGATTAAGGGTGATTAAGGGGAAAACCTTGCCTTAAGAAGGGTTTCTCCTTTACGAAATGGGGGTAAAGCTTAGCCTCCATCATATTCTTAGATCTTTCCCATTTGGCAAATGACTAAGTTTTTCTTTTTATAGTAAGGCTTATGGACTAGAAATTGAATTGTTGGGATAAAAAATAGGAGAAATGCCCTAAGTAACCATTCAAGTGCACTAATGACTAAAAAATAAATTTATTTACACTCAAACCCACTTAGAAAAATTAATAGAAGGTTGGAGGCTACAATGGGTAGCATGTCCTCCCATACAAACGTGGGTCCCACAGTGGGGCCTGCTCCTTTGACCAAGGAAAAATAAAATAAAAATGCCTTTAAATAGGTATAAAAGAATTTGGGTGAATCAAGCTTTACACTAATACTCTAAGCTAAAGTAAAATTAAACGTTAAGACATTTATTAATAACGTAACCTATTACCCCAAGAAAATTAAATCACCAACAAACAAACAAATTCACACAATTACAAGGAAATAAATTGGAGATCTTACAACAAATTAGCCTCTTGAACATGAAATGAGCATCCAAGTAGAGGCCTTTAGGATAGGAACACTTTAAGATGAAAACATAGAGTTTGAGGGACATGAATGAGCCTCCTTTGCTAGGTTTTCCATGAAAATCTTCTATTTATTTGAGAAAGGTGTCAAATAACCAGTTTGTAGTCGATTGGATTCAAATTGACTTAATTTAGGAAATTTTCCCAAGGTTAAATCGATGTACTTGAGTAGATTGATCTCGAGAACAAGGGATTGATTGAATGCAACTTACTTGAATCTATCAAGGACCTAGCGATCAATTGACTGATTGATCAACTTGCTAAAATTTTCATGTATTTGATACAAACTTTTGACACTTTCTGACATCTGGGTAAGATAGAATATGAAAAATACATGAAAAATATGAAAAATGACTAGAGTTAACCTTCCAAGATGTATAGATCTACGAACACATATTTTTTGGTAGAATTTTCACACATGGCTTGAACTTGAATTTCTTTATTTTGAATCTTCAATCTTTCTTCAAAATTTAAAGCAAACACATGTTCACTTTGCCTTCTTAGACAACCCTATAAAATTTAAGATATAAAGTGGATTGTCTATCCATATATTATAGTGTTTTTGTCATGAGATTTGTCAATACATACAATCGTCTATATAGACATGCACTAATGAACTCAAATTCCATCTTGGTTAAGTAGGAGTTCGAAACAAGGACATGGAATTATAAAGTATTTTCTTACAAAAAAATAAAAATTGAACAAATTAGTCAATAAATTGAAAAAACAATGTTCTTAGCATAATAATTTTTTATTTAAGAAAAATTCACTATGTTCTTCATCTTGACCACCTTGTGAAGCTTGTGAAATATGGGTCTCATTAAAGACTTCATGTAAGTTTACTTTGGTGACTCATTTTTTTTAATATCTTCAATGGTTTTATCTTCTTTAAAGACTACATCTCTACTTCTAATGAGTTTCTTATTTTTTAGGTCTCATAATGTATAATTAAAGTCATTATTTTCTTACCCATTAACTATTCATTCTATAGCCTTGCCACCTAACTTTGATTTTTTTTCCTTGGGTACATTTACAAATATCTTGCAACCAAAGACCTTCAAGTGTGAGTTGGAGGGATCTGTATTGCTCCACATTTACTTTGATACCTCACAATCCAATGCATATAAAGGAGATTGATCAACCAAGTAACAAGCGGTGCTCATAGCTTAATCCCAATAGCTCATTGTGTTGAGGTCTACAAGGCACGATCTTCTCATACCTTATACTATATTTGCTATAATAATCCTTATATCTCCTTGAGGTGTACTGTCCCCCATTATCAGTGTGAAGATATTTTAAAAGTTTTCCCATTTACCTCTTAATCAATGTATGACATTTGGGGAAATGAGTCAAAAATTTTATTTTTACTATTTATACCATACCTCCATACTTTCTTATATGCATCATCAATGAAATAAACAAAGTATAAAGATCAACCAAGAGATTTATCTTCCATAGGACTACAAATATTTGAATAAATAAGATCAAAAATATTTATTTTTTGGGTACTAGTATTTGAAAATAAAATTCTATGTGGTTTACCAATTAAATAATGATCATAATGGTTCAAATAAGTACCTTCCAAATTTGGAAGTATTTTCATCTTAATGAAGACCTCAAAGTCTTTCTTACTCATGTGGCCAAACAACAAATGCCATAGGTTAGTGGATGAGTCCTCAAGAGTGGCATTCACCTTACCTTTAGATAGTTGTCTTGCTATTTTGTAAAGAGTGCAATACTTCTTCCCCCTTGCTACAACAAAAGACCCCTTTGTGAGCTTCCACACACCTTTGCCAAAGTGTAATTCACCTCCTTCATCATCAAGTTTGCCCATTGTCATAAGATTCAAACTCAAGTTTAGAATGTGTTTTACATTTCAAAGAATCAAATTGTCAGTCACAAAAGTAAATATCTACTTTTTCAACAATCTCTAAAACCCCATTGTTAACCATCTTTACCACATCCAAGTCAACCAACTCATATGTTGTTAAGAATTCTCTATGAGAAGTTACATGAAAAGATGTCTCGAAATAAACAACTGAATTAGTTACACATGTTGAATTCAAACAATTTTCATGACAAACATAGACAATGAATGTAGCAACCAAAATTTTTAACACTAGAAATTTCCCTCAACATGGATCATCGATAGGACAATGATGTGTATGTTGATGAAACCATTGGTAAGCCAATGATGTGTCAATGACACAAACTCAAAATTGTTAAGGAAAAATCATGGGGGGTTATGCAATTTCTTACAAAGTTAGTTGGTTACACTCCGTAAAAGGCTATGATTCCTTCTAGAAAAAGGACTCTTTGAGATACAAAAACTAGAAAAGAGTCTTGAGAAAGAAAGAGTTTAAGATAAAGTGCAAATTGGTAGGGGAATTGCTTCCAAGAGACAATAGTAATTTGGAGTAAAATTAGTAATAACTAAAGAGAATTCCAACAAATATTACAAGTAGCAATTGTCTGCCCAAGTGGTAGAATTATTACAGTCATCCAAACAAATAAAATGTCTAGAGTTCTCCTACTATGGCTACCCATGTCTCTCATAGACAAGAGTTTATTCATCTGAATGCACTCACATCTTGCAACACTAAGCATCAACACACTCAAAGACACCCCTGTGTATACGAATACAGGCAATAGAAAATCCATACAAGAGGAAAACCACTTGTGAGCTTATGCGTAGTAAAATTACTCACACACACTAATTTACAAACTTATATTTTGAAAACACAACCCAAGCTGCAAGTTGTGTACACTTAACCCTTGATTTACCTTCTCAACCAACCAAGTTTTTCATAGACCACAAATAAAGTTCAAAATCAATAAGTCATTCCCCTCAACTTGGAATCCATTATTATCAACCTTGCTTTCAAATATTGCATGTGTTGAAGGTTGGTAAATGATAAAATCCTCTATTTAGGGGTCCAATATGGTATTTTCATTAATTAAGCTCATAAAACCTTATACCTCAATAGCATGTTAATTAATAACTAGCTTATATGAAAATAAAATATAGTGTTAAGGGCATATTGTAAGAACATAAGTGTCATTATGTTAGGCACTGACTTATTTTTATAATCAAAATAATGTCATGAATGTGTAATTTCAAGTCTATTTAAGTATAAAGATTGAATTTTGAAGATGGAGAAAAAGAAAGACTCGGATCTTTGCTTTTGACTAGTAAAAATACACACACATTACATTTACACACTTTAAGGCCAAAGAGACCTTAGGTGAAAGAATGGTGAGAGTTTAAAGTTTTTTTAGGTAAAAATAAAAAATCTGGTAAAAGTGATCAATTACCATGCTAGAACGATTGATCAGTTATGAACAATTAAAAACTCTCTAGAATAGTGTTGATCGATTGATCGCTTCATGGAATGATCGATCAATACTTGAAAATACTATTTGTTAATTTAAGCTTAGAATTAATCGATCGATCATTGTGTCGATAGATTGATCAATGGAAGAGTCATAATGTAATAGGAACAATAATTGATCGATCACCCTATGTAACGATCGATCGATAGAGCACAAAGTTGTCTATTTTAAAATTTTTCAGTTTGGTTTAGATTCCTAGTTGAAGTCATATTTGTTTTAAAACATGAGAGTATATAAAAAGGGCTTGGGGTGTGAGCAAAAGAAGAGAAGACTTAGAAAAAAGAGAGAGCTTGTGTGGAGTTGCTATAATGGAGTTTTAAGAGAATTAGTCTTCTAGAGTGAGATTTTATTTACCTTAATCAAAAGAGTGATTAGAGGTGAAATAAGAGCTCACAAACACATGTGATACATGGTGTTTGATGAAGATTGTTGCTAAGAAGATTCATTCTAAGGGAGGAGATTAAATATCTACATTGATTGAAGAGCACAAAGATGAGAAGATAGAATTATTTCCAGTAAATAGCCAAGGAGTGGTTGACTCATAATCAAGAGTGGTGTGAAGAACCAGCTGTTTGAAGAAAAAAAAAATCTTTGTTCTTCGTAATTAGTATATTTGTAATCTTAAGTTTATATAGTACATAGTTGATATAGACAATGTCCCTTAGTTTTTCTCTAGTTGGGTTTCCACGTAAAATTTTTTGTGTATTTTGCTTGGTGATTTAATTACAAATTTTTGTTAAACACCTAGGAATTAGGCACATTGAATTAAACAAAATATGTGTTTATTTTGTTTAAGAAATGAAAGACAAATCATGTAACTTAATTGTGAGTTAGTGACACTTTATTTTCCTCGGTTTATATATGCCACACACATAGATCACAAACCAACACATATAAATGTATGTCTTTTATGCATATCAAAATTTTCCAAACCTACATTTTGCTTGTCCTGGAGCAAAATTTAAAAGAAAATTCTAAAATAAATTTAGGGAAAATTATTTAAATAATGTTAACGAAGACGATCGTTTAACGAAGAATTTTATGACCCGATAAAAAATAGCTGACACTAAAGCCTGCATAAGTAATCCTCATGCCCCCTTCAATACGCTATTTAAACTTTCAGCCATATTTGTAGTCATCATGCCAAATGTCGTACAACCACCGTGGGCAAGGGACCACTGTGCAGGATGCAATTCTCCCCCTAAGAGAAGATGCTTTGCCCTAGGACTCTCTTGACCAATCAAGTCCATTTTAGCATCAAACTTTTCAACTGTAAGTGCACAAGCTGTTGCCCCAATCAAGTCCATCAGTGTATCATTTTTGAACTCCTTAAAATTGGCTTTTATGTGACAGATGCAATAATGATGGTGGTACAGAGGCTCAGGAAGAACATTAGGCACGACCTTTTGAAGCCCCTTATGCTGATCTGAAATAATAACGATGTTTGTCATGCCCATCAGTACATGATCCCTAAGTTCCATTAAGAACCATTTCCAATTGTCTCCATCTTCCTTCTCAACAAGCCCGAATGTTAGAGAAAATAACCCATTATTCCCATCTATAGCCGTTGCAGCCATAAGAGCACCAGGATATCTGCCATATAAGTGAGTGGCATCAATACCAATCACAGGGATGCAATGTCGAAACCCTGCTATAGATGGCCCAAATGCCCAAAACAACCGTGTAAATCTCCTACAAGTGCCACCATTTGCACGAGGTACTACATCACCCTCTAAGCAGTAGTAGGTGTCAAGATTCGCTTCTTGCACCACCCTTAGGTACATTGGCAACAATTTATATGATTCCACCTAATCCCCATATATAGCCTTGATCGCCATATTCCTTCCTGCCCATGCTTTTTTATAGGATATGCCAACATGATACTTCTCCTTCATTCTTTGAATAATATCCCTCGGTGTGAGAGTTAATTCGGCTTGGATAGCAGGCATTATGACCTTCAAAATAAAGGAGGCACTGCATTGCCTATGATCTAAGCTAAGTTGGGCATTCCGACATGTGTGGTCACCTTTGTACGTCTTTAATTTAAAGAACCCTCAACCCCTTTTTACTGAGCCATGAACTCTCTAAGGGCAAGTACTATCAATGCACTTCATTGTATACATTGAAAAATTTGTTCGTACAACCTTGTATTGGACATGATTTTGAATGGAATACTCCTGCAAGGCTGTAACAAATGCTTCTTTATTCTCAAAGATGCGGCCAACATATAACTCATCTTCATTTTGTTGGTCCATATCCATGGCAGAATTAACTACCGCATTTATCTCCTCATCTGTGATGTGTGCATAAAGTGGCTCCACTTCATAGTATGACGGCTCTTCATCATCCACATTCATATCATTTGCGGCAATAGCATTATCTACCACATCATCCCCCTCATCGTCAACCATCTGTTGAGCACTTTCTTCACCTCTGACCTCTTCTTCGTTCATATCTAAATCTTCTCCACTTACTTCATCAATATTATCTTCACCTTCATTAGCCTCATTTTCATCAATATCTTCATTGTGGACATATGCCGCTACATAAGAACATCGCATATGTATTAAATTACATATGCCTAAAAATGTTATATTCATCTATAGATATAAATTTCACCTTTGATTAGATGGTCCAACATCAGTATGACCAACATATGTGTAGGGGTAATGAATACTCATCGAACTTTGAGTTCCATACTATGCACCGCCTTGGGATATTTGAAAGCTAAATGACTCGTGTGCATGTGTTGTAGACCTTCCATATTACATACAAATAAAATTCAAAATTTAGCATCCTATATTTCATTAATAATTATAAGATTCAAAAAGGATTTTCAACTTAATAAACCTTACCTCCAATTCGGTCCACTTCCATCATAAATAGGGGCAGACGACCTATGACGCTCATTTGAAGCTACTGTCATAGATAAATTCTCTTCTTCTTCGTCATTCACCGACATTTGCATATGCATTTCATTGTTCACATTTCTATCCGAGCTCCTATGTGAGCTTCTGTGAGAGCTTATATGAGAGCTCCTATGTGAACTACTTCGCTTTTCACTAGTCACTCGGGCCTCTTTTTCGAGAAATAACTCGAAAGAAAATTTGTAACATGAGTGGTGAAACATAAAACCCATTGATGTATCATCATTTATGCACATTAGTATCGTTCTCAATCCATATGACGGAATATTACATTTTATAGTAATTTTCTATCTGCTTCGATCTAACCCAACCTTACTTGTTACGTGCATCTCTAATTCATCAAATGTAGATGGTTTCTTAATTAATAATCCTTCTATGCGTCCGTTGTAGTTAATTAAAAAACTAACCATTTCTTCAGCCATATATATTCACTTAATTCATAAATAATAAATTAAAATAATATTAGATCAAACGATCTCTCTCTACCTATTGATAGAAATATTAAACTAAAGACTAACCAGTCCCTAAAGACTTTAGAAAATATTATTATGTTAATTTAATGAATCTAATTAGTACAAGTCTGGGCACACACAATCAAGGCCCTAACAATTAAATCTTTAAACACACAAAATTCATAAGCTGAACTAATAAAATTCCATAACAATTTAATCTTTAAGTACACAAAATCATTTTTTAGGACTAGCATAACACAAGAGGATCATTAAAATCTAACAATTTAATCTTTAAGGCATACATTATGAAAAATTACAAATTCACAGTCAATAAAAATTACAAATTCACAGTCAATAAAAATTACAAATTCTCATAAAAAAATTACTTAAATTCAGTGATATCAGAAGTCAACAATCAAGGGTTTGAGTTCTCACTTAGACAAATGTCTTTCAAAATTTTCAAAATAGGGGCAGAAGTTAACCAACATGAGGTAATCAGACCCCCATATGGAAATGCAACTTGAAATAACAAATAGAAATCTTCATGAAAGAATTTTTTCCCCATTAATTATATGGATGAAATAGACAAGTATTGCCTAATAGCTTTACTACTAGGACAAATCTAATTCTTTTCATTTTCTGTATTGGTAAGAGACATTTTTTCTAGTTGAGATAGAATATGGGAAATGCAGATCCCTAACACATGAAAAATATTTGATGAAGATTATTTTATGGAAGGCCTTCCTTCCCCACCCACCCTTTAAATGACTCTCTTCCCCTTCTACCCCATATGAGGAGTGTGGATTCGATCCCTGCTTGGCCATCGTAAGAGACAATTTTGTTAATTGCTTATAGTTGCCAGTGAATAATGCAAATGCTTTGATGCAATGGAACATGAAACTTAAGCTTTACCTCAAAAGGCAGAAACTTTACTCCCAGCTCCATTAACTCAATAGAAACCAAACTTAAGATGATGCGGAGCAACAACAGTGGTGGAGTTGTATGCAAAAGTGGACTCTCTGATGCTGGTGTCAGCGTTGTGATGCTCCAATTGAGACCAAACAAAGATGAAAAAAAAAGAGGCTGCAACTTGAGTCTGGTGGGGCTAGAGTTTTAGGCAGGTTGAATCGAGTCCGAATGGGGGTAGCATCGGGGAAGCGGTGGGGAAGAGGTGAGCGGATGGTAGAAGTAGGATGCTAGGGAAGTCTGTTAGGTGGAAAATGAAGGATTAGAAGGTGGGTTAGGCAGGAAATGAAAGATTAGGGGTGGGTTAGCTAGGCGGGAAATGAATCTTCAGCCAATTATGTTATTGCTTTATACGGTTTTTGCTATGGACCCAGAGCCATGTGACGTGCTACTCCTTAATTGGTGTTCTGGACCAACTAAGCATATACATTGTGCATATAAAAATCCCATGTTTTGGATCCTCCGTGCCAGGACATTGTGCCTCTTCTCCAACTTCATACAACACAAGAGTTGCAAAGATATCTTTTCCTTCGCTTGCCACTTACCTTCCCCTCAAACAAAAAGTTTCATTCGATGATGTTACCTTTGTAGACAGAGAAATTATCAAATCTCTAAGGAGTTACTCAACATTTCACACATACAATCAATGTTGAAAATTGATGGTTTATACACTAGTGCACATTTGCGTAAGTGGGAGCTAACATCTATGCCATCAATTTTAAAGATCGATAATTCGTATAAAAAAGGAATAAATCCCATGTAGTACTCCCAAAATACCTATTAATATCTCTCATAGAAGAAAATGTTGGGGGTGTGGCAGTTTTGATATGCACACATTATACTGACACGTATAGGGCTGACAATGGGTAATTTATAAATAGGTAATGGGTAACATATGTGGGTAATTTTACCCGCATATTTATTAAGTGGGTAAGGTATGAGTAACCTCTTGTCCATACACATTACCTAGGGCCCTTAGTCCCTTGAGCCCTTTCATTTGGATCGATTAGCTAACTAGGCCTTTTGTTTCTCCACTCTCCACTCTAGTTCTCCTCTATCCGGCTGGTTGATCGAGTGCTAACTTTCCCTCTCCTGGTGATTGGAATATGGCTTGATCAAGGCTTTTTAGGCTAAATAACTCAAGTGGCAGAACAAAGATTAAATAACTGTATTGTCATTCAAAATGGTCATATATAGGTAAATAAAAAAAAATCTATTTGATTACTGTTTATATATTTTTATCTTAGGATTATACATAAGAGTTATGTAAGCTCATATCTTGGGATTATATGTAAGAGCTATATATTTTCCTTTTGAAAGATTATTGACTAATGGTTGAGGATGAGACTAATGAATGTTTATATTTTTTGTCATTCATATATTCATGTTCAATGAGTAAGTGGTATTAGTTGTTATTGATTGAATTTGTCTTTGATTGTTGTTTATTAGCTAAAACAAGTTTTGCCTTCGGTTCATCCTCTTTAATCATCTTTGTAATTATTTTAAGTTGTTCAGTTGACTCTTTACCCATTATCTATCTATTATAGGTAATGGGTAAAGCATAGGTAAAATTTTAGGAAGCCGGTATAGATGTGGGTGAAGCTTTATCTGACCCATATCCTACCCACTGACGTGACACTTCTGAAGTAATTAACTACACTAACTTTTTATGCCAGCTCTGTGTGCAACCTAAAATTTCTCAGCTTTAGGGCACCAGAGTGGATGGAGAAGAGATGCTATATTTTCAGAAGGGGTCCTGCATGACGGGCATTTTGTGAATATTACTCTTGTAAATGCTAGTTTCATAGTGGTAAATTGGCTGAATTTGGAGTCAAAGGGAACGAATTAGAGAAGGGTGGCAATCAGGGTCTAGTCAAAGAGGAGAAAGGGATTAGGGTTTAAAAAATTCAACGTGTCAAATTCCGTGCAATTTGTAGTTGTGCAGCTTAAATTACTAAAAACCCAAATTGGCCGCTAGAATATCAAATATCCATTTGACATGATATTTTCATGGTAAAACTTACTACAGAAATTAAATTTGATGATGAAATTTTAGTATATTGCAAATCTTGGAAAGACGAATCCAATGTCCCAAAGAACGAGAAAATCTGATTTTTGTAGAGTACATTATGACATAGAGAGGTCATCACTCTCATTAGCAAATGACCAACCGTTCAAGCAGCTTGCCATTAAGCAGTTCTTCTATGCATCACTCTCTCAAGTGCAGTTTTCCATTAAATCCACATGCAAATGACATAGTGCATATGTTTGAACGGCAAGCTGCAGTTAGTGGTTCAAACGAGCGAATAACCCGCATTCAAACGCCAAAATCTTGATGCAGTTCACTCTTCGTACAGTTTGTTGTTCACCAATAACAACATTAAATTTGCCTGTCAAAATTTGAGCTACAAAAGTCAATTTTCACTCTTCTATGGGGCATTGATTTCGTCTTTCCAAAACCAAGAATAAAGTAGAATTTTGGAATCAAGTTAAATTCTTATAGAAGTTATACCGTCTGAAAGTCACAAAATAATTCTAGCGACCAACTTGGTTTGCAATATCGTGAGCTATAAAATACCGAACTGCATGAAATTTATCTCGTTTGAAAGGCACACTTGCTCCATAACATACAATTTCAACTCCAAATGCTCTGTAAGGTTTAAAAGGAGAATTATGACCATGACAATATTGACGCTATCCTTGAGTCTGGGGATTTTTGCAACACCCTACTAAGTAGAATTTGGGCATGCATCTGGTTCTTTACGTTGATTGTAAAGTGAAAATCAATAGGCAAGATGGGTTTGAAGATGAAGATGAATGGGAGGAAGATGTAAGAAAGGATATGAAGCAATAATGCAGGGTACTTTTCATAAGAAAAAACCTTGCTCAAATTGTAGCTCACTACAGCTTTGGCCTATGGGCCGTCAGATCAGATCTGCATAAAATAAGAATTCCGCTTGCATGCGTTCTAATTTGGCAAAGTACCTGCCTTAAATGTGCAAACTACAAAGTCTCCCTAGCAAAAAATGTATTTCCCATAAAAAAATTATGATGGAAGGTCACTTAAAACCTTAATATTAATTACTTTTCTTGCACTTCACAAGAAGGAATGAATGCAAGATAGCAGCATTTTTATATGGTAGAACAACTGCGGTAATTCAACATTATACAAGGGACATAGGTTCGGGACTTGAACCAAGGAACTCGGAAACACTGCCTCCTTTGCCATTGAGTAAAATGTGCTTAGCTGTGCCAAGATATTTGACACCCACATGAAAATCACTTCCACATATTTGGTCCATTTTTAGTAAAAATTATTGGGTACTTCGGGACCACATGGAATTTAATCTGACTTTACAAGATTTGTTTATTCTTAGGATCAACATGGCACAGGTTAGTGCGTGCACTGTCGATGATGGATGCCTCATATAAAGAGGGAGTAACACCTAGACAGGGACGAAACTAGGATTTCATCTCCGAAAGGCCAAGATGTAGGCTATCAAATTTTATTTGAAAAGGAACTAGTATTTATATTAGTAGAGATTAATTTCCACTTAGTATACGAATCAATATGGAATATAGGAGATGTAAATCATAGAATTATAGATGTTCTTTTGTAGCACTATAGATTACAATGACAAACATGGAATTCAACGGATAGAGTAATTAGATGTTTTTACTTGTGAAGAGAAGGCGGTTTTCAATTAAATCTTGGTCAAAAAGTATTTATCAGAGCATATATGTTAGATATGACTTTGGTCCATAACTTATCAGTAGTGCGTTTCCCATGGAATAATGCCATGTCATATTTGATAGGAGCTCACTATGTCGTTCCGTCCCTGCTCCTCAGAGGGTACTCCAGGAGTACTGAATTATTTCTCCTGGTTTAGGCCAATGAAAATGAGCTGAGAAGGATTAATAAAATGGGTGGAAGGCTGACCTGGTTTTAACTGCTGAGGTTTTCAAAATGGGTATCGCAAGAAAGGGAGACAGAATAAAGAAACACCCACTTAGCCCCTAAGAGTTTTCAAATGTTGAGTTCTATCTCTAATTGTTCAAAAGAAAGCACTTCAGCTCTCTCAAAAGTACCGTAAGGCAGTGGGGCAGTTTATCTTGAAAACAATGTTGCGCAGTTGCTTACGTAGATAGTAGGTATTGGCTTTGGTAGAAACTGTAGTCCAAGTTATCATCATCTTGATGACTTTGATGGTTATCATTTTAAACACACAAATACTCCCTAATAAGTATCCTATTTTAAAAAAGTCAAATATTTTAAACTGCTTTATATTTGTAACATTTCATTTTTTTATAACGTCTAATATGAGGAGTTAGAGATAAGTAAAGAAATTTAGATAAGTTTTAATAGGTTCTAAGGGACAAAATCCCCTTATATAGGCAGAGCTCGAAATAACAAGGTAACGAATAAAAAAATGCGAGAAATGGAAGTCAATAACAAAAGTTGTGACCTCAAGAAGCATACCATATGAGCATGACCTACTTGACATGTATAGGATAGCCCACCCATGTATAGTCTAATTTTGAATGACTCGTCAATACGAGTTTGTTGATACTAAGAATGCACAATTTTGACTTAAGGGTAAAAAGATATTATGTTTTAAAGTTCGAATAATATTTGAATAGAATAACAATTTAAAATGAGGAAAGTGACAAAATTGTTAGCGTCATCAATTATGAGAGTGGCTAGCAAGCCGCTGCATGTGAGTCGCTCCATGCCGTGCAGTGCAGACCAGTGTGATGTGCGACATCTATGTGGTAGTGTACAGGCAGGTTCCTCACGTTACTCTATTTGCTTGCGGGTTTTTCCTCTATAAATAGGAAACTCGTGTAATCTTACAGAGGAGTTTCCTAACCCATTTGGAGTCCATTTTTGCCCGTTCAAAAGGTGTTCTAAGCTAATTCAATGCTATTCTATGCAATATAAGCGTCTACTCCTCGAGTTGGCAATTCTATAGAGAAAAAAATGGCTAGGGTATGAGGAGGTTTTGTCAATGTCCTTGGGCCGAAAGAGAGAGAAGTGGACTAGAGTAAGAGAAGGCTTTGGGCCGCATCAAGAGAAATGACCTAGAATAAAAAGAGGCTCTGTCCTTCATCAATGGGTCACATAGTGAGATAAACATCTTTAGGTAAGGGGAAAATATGTCTGTCGTCTACGAGCACAAAAACTGAGAAGCGTCTCTGGGTAAGGGGAGCTTATATCCGCCACCTTCAAACATGCAAAGAGTAATGAGTCTACGGGAAATGAGAGGTTATATTCATCACTTTTAGGTGTAAGAGTGATAAAAGCCAGGGGGAAATGGAGTGTCTGTATGTCGCCTTTGGGCACAATGAGAAAAATATTCCGGAGTAAGATGAGGCTCCACACGTCATCTCCAAACTTAAAGGAATGAGCAACTCTGAATGTTGCTACTTCTGAAATTACAAGGGAGTATCTGATCTTTTGATTTAATATGTGATTATAAGAATGCATGTGTAAATTAAGATGTATGTTATGCTCTAATCCCATATTTTTTTATATGGTTTGATCTAATATGATTTGCTAAGCTCTGATATGCTTTGTTTTGATCTGATATGCTCTGATCTGATCTAATATAGTCAGATAAGATATGATATGATATGATGTAATCTGATATGATCCAATATGCTCTGATATATTTTGCTTTACTCTGTGATAGAGTAAGATATGTGTTTATGCTAGTTAACTTCTATTTAACTATGATGATTTATTAATTTTTGTATGACTCTAATTAAATATTTGAATATACATATTTTGATGTGATAATTTTGTATTGCCTAATGCACATATTAGCTAGTAGGCAAAATTACATTTGGATCTAATTGTATTAGAATAACATCTTAGATCTTAGCTGATATGTACTTAGGTAACAAATTATACGACAACGTTGGCCTAATCTAAAATAAGAATAAAGTTAAGTTTATTCTAACATATGTGCAACAGAGTGCTTAATTTACATAATGCATAGAGGAACGTACGGCTCTCGTACTTAGACTCTTCCACTCTTGATTTTTATGAAAATTTATAACCTTAATTCTATGTTCCAAACACAAGGTCGGTTCTCGGTTCAGGGTGTTAGAATAACACTAAAAAATTTTCAAAATTAAACCTTCTTTTATCGAGACATAGAAAAAAATAATAAAATATATTTTAGAAAAAAATATACATAAAAAGGCATAAGAGTGGATAAAATAAGTGACAAAATTTCAAGATAGAGGGAATATTAAATTTAGCTAGCAACTAAAACCCAATCTAGCCACCCGAGAGGTGGATAAGACCTCCCTGTTGAGGGAGAGAGGTCCTAGTTTTGAACAGTCTGCGGACTTCAAAAAGATAATAACCAATTTTATGTCTTGCAACAAGTTATGAAATTGCAATTCAAATACAGTAGAAATTTGGTTGGTACCTGGGAAAAGATTAACATATTATGACTGTTTAAGATCTGTTGGATTTATGATGGGCTAGATGTGTTCCATGAAATTGTTTTCCATCATACAGTCATTTTACATTGTTAACGAAGTACATGCGTAATTATATATATGTAGAAAACAAATCTAATGAGTACTTTCTGCAAGCAGTTTGGTGTTCATACGTCCACTTTAACGAGCATTCGTTCGCCATATCGAGGTATCAACGAGGACACTCTTAAGTTCATCACACACATTTAAAATGCATGTTTTAGTTTTTGTATAAAAAAACATGCATGTTTTAGTTATCTAAAAGCCATCCCAATGCTTTTCTTCTCTCTGATTACCGATCTTGTTTTGTCCCCCGTACACCCATAAAAAAGGTGGCACTATGATCATAACGAGTCCTTTCAACTCAGTTTCCTCATTTTCCTTCCCAACAATATTTCAGGCAAGAAGCTGAAGGTAGTGAATTATCCCACGTAAGCACTTCTCAGTTCCATTCGGCCTGGTGATTAGTACCATGAAGACAGTAGGAATATAACTAGAGGTTAAGAAAGCATTGTGGCAGTGCCCTTTCCAGAGGTCAAGGGTTGCCCTCATCTAGGTGGGAGTGCTCGATCCATATATGATCCCGTTAGGCCATAATCTGCCTCCTACTTATGCTAAAAAGTTGCACCTCAACTAATGAATGATGAAAGGTGGTGCTTATTTTACAATTTGTATAACAAAAAGGACACAAAAGAATAGGTAAAGACTCCATAAACAAATGCAATTAATGGACAATAGATTCAAGGGTGTTTAACCAAATTACTTTAAAAAACAAGTACACATCAAAGACATTTGGTGGGCAGTTTCTTGTCACATCTGAATCAACATGTCAAATGCTTAAGTGAAGTGGCCACTTGTATAAAAAACAAAAAGAGAAAAGAAAAGCGTAGTGGCCACAGCTAAGACCGATGATGTTGCTTCTGGCATTGCCAGTGAGGTAAGGAGAATATGCATTACGCAGAGACAAGAGATGGTTAATTTTATAATGGACAACCAAGTGACTAATCTAGGCTGCTAGAAGCTAGCCCTGTAGCATATCGAATGACAGAGAAGGTGCGACAAGAAGAAGCAAAATGATAATCTTCTGTTGATGATGATAATACATTAAGACTTCACTATGTCCAATATATATCTTGAAAACATTATATAGGTGGCCTTGTATCAACCTTAGCAAATTGATAATCTACTGATGATAGTACTACACCAAATGGGCTGATTCAACTTTCGAGTCCAAAATCTTGAGGAAATTATACAGGTAACTTTGTTTCGTCAGCTTAGTATCAATGTCAGCGATATCAATACCAGGTACAGAGCGAGTCTCGACTAACCCCATAAATATTGGATGTGACCATAGAGAGAGATGTTAGTGTAGGATATGCTGGTTTGGCTTCTTAGTTTGGGTTTTGTTTGGGATGCGTCAGTATCAGTTCCATTAGTAGGGGTCCTAGCATGGTGCATTCATGCCTAACATTTTACATACCTACGTGGCATGTTCACCCGGTAGCTATGATCCCTATGTACTCTGGTAGGCCACGGAACCCGGGAACATTTTCTTTTTGTTTGGCTAATAAGTAATAACCCTTGTTGGTCGGTCACTGAATAAGGAGAATTTCCTAGTGAGAACTCACTGCAGGATAAGAAACATAAGAACACTTCTTCAAGGGTGCGTTACAATGGGATTTAGTTTGCATTGTGCATCGTCAAACCTTGATCTGATGGTCAGGGGCACGGGCAAAATTGATTTGCCCCAAAGCACTCGGTGCACGTCTATGGGTATGTGCCTGCGTATTAACTCGCCTCTTCTCAAGTTTACCCTTCTAAATAAACCAGGTGCACGGGCTCGTTTGATGAGCAAATTTCAAGTAAAAAATCGATCCTCAACTAAAATTTAAAAGGAATGGGATTCCCTATTAAATCCTAAGTAGTCTATAATTATTTCACTCGCATAGACGAGCATATATCATCATAAATTGGGTGAAATGACCACCCTATAGAATGCCCTGGATAGGCTGCAACCCCTACTATGAACAAGTGAACTACTTTCTGCATCAATCAATCGATATAAAAAAGGGACAAGAGGATTTGGTGCATAAATCGTGGAGTAATGAGACAACAGTAATATAGCTTCTTTTTCCCTGACCAACAGCTCTTTATCTAACGCCCCCATAGAGCAGCAGCTCACATGGCTCTCTCTTTTATTTTTATAACGAGATATTATTTTTTTAATTTAAAAAAATTGAGAAGTTTCTCACCACCTCTTTCAGCCTACCCACCCTCATTAATAAGGTCAGTAAATATCTACCGTTGTGTATATGTAGCGTGGGTTGGCTAAAATAGAGGTGACAGACTCCTCAATCCTAAAAAAAAATTCTTGATGGTACTCATCAAATGGAAGCTACGATGAAGATCAAGGCAGCAAAGCACGGGACCTGGGAAGAACTTTTGTTCCCACAGTCCCACTAAGATCTAACAGAATATTACTTATTTTATAGGAGCTACACTAGCACATATTAGTGTTTGAGTTTGTTGATTTTGTATACATTAGTACATATTAGTAAATGAGTTTATGACATTGATGTGTGCTAACACATGTACTGTTGATATCGTGTGCACCATCTATCTGATGATCGACAGCTCCCATTAAATTGAGGATATCCTAGAGGGTATCAGTGATATCCTAGAGGATATAAGTGTGAGTGGGAGGTACTAAAGATTTTCCCAAACATTTAGCATGAGCAGCATGTGCATCATTACTGGTTTCCTATATTGGTGGAACAGCGCAACACAAAGGCCATACCAACTTAAAATTTTGGTCACTATTTTGTGATAAACTAATACTTTGCAAAAAAAACATTATAATAAATCAAAATTGACCATAGGGGATTATAGTTCATCCTGGATTTGGCTCAGTAAAACTGAGTTGGCTTTATCTGTTCCTCGTGTGGTTGTCCTTCCTCGTCCTCACCTCTCACACTCTATTCAGCCCTCTTTATTTGCCTCTTACTATTCACCCTTCTCCCTTACCATACTCTTCCTTCTCCTCCACGCGAAATCAATATCTTGCTTCTTAGCTTGTCTTCATTTATCGTGGAAAAATTATATGCAAATTTAATCTCAATCTTTAAGCAGCTTTGCACCCAAGTACACTGATATAAGCAAATAATGTTCTACCTATCTTCCACCAAAAGAAGATAAAAGAAATTATAAGTGTGAGTTGAGTCAATGCTTATATGTGACTTTGAGTCAAGTATGAGTTGCAGATAGGAGTTTGTTACGATTGTGAATTTCGAAAAGTAGTTTTTGGTTGAAGAAGTGATCAATCCGCAGTTTCATGTCACCCTCAGATAAGTTGGTCATGCACATCAATCACTTAGATTAAAGGGTTTTTTGTAAATAAATTTATATTATCCAAAAGGCAAGGGGGATACCAAAAAGTACAAGAAAGAGAAGGCTAGAAACCAAACAAGATAAAGGCTTAATTTGCAATTAAAGACTCATAGAAGAAATGACATGAAGGAGCAGAGAGACCCGATTTTATCTTCCAAATATAAAATGACATGAAGGAGCCATCTCTCTTCGCTGTGTGAATTAAAAGTAGTCGTTTTAGTTGAAAGAGAGATTGTTCTTCTACAATTTCATGTGCTTTTAAATTTTCAATTAAGTACACATTGTAGAAGCTCATGATACTCAGTTTTAAATTGAAAAATTCGATTTCGAGATTGAGATTGATACACAGAACTCCACTGTGAGGCTAAAGTTGTTGGCTTTCGTTCACTTAGTGAGAAGATTTGGTGATTGTGTTGCGAACACCAAGTGATTCCAAAAGGCGTTCGTACTCGTAGTGGACTGCTGCACTTGGGAAAACAAAGGACGGAGATTCTGTGTGGGTAAGGGAATCAAAGCATTGCAAGTGGTGGGGTACACTACAGGTCAACAGAGTCCTTAAAGGGTGTCAATTGTCCAGTGTACTTTTGTATTCTTTGAATTTTTAGTTTGTGCAAAAGTTTGACTAAATTTAGTGGCCACGTAGTTTTTTAAACTAGTTTGGTGTTATTCACATAAAAAAATAGTTCACTACCTTGTGTTTACTTTGTATTTTTGTGAGGGGGAAAGCAATTAGGCTCTTAGCTAGAGTATAGTATTATAACACCCCAATCTGCTCAAGCACGTGCAAAGACCACCTTATCATACGAACTGAAAAGATCTAGATATACTGGCAAACATAACGGGTATTTGATCCTTCTGCTTATTCATTTGAGGTGTGTTTAATCTAATTACGTGAATAAATTCTTATATTAATACTCAAGCACTTGGAAATCCAAGCATCTTGGTCTATTGTTGATCATCCATTTCTATCTTACAAAAATAGTCTTTCTATAAGAAAGGCATATAAAATTGGTGACATTTTTTTCCTTGTCATTTAGTAAAGTTCTTGGAAGAAAATTGCTTTGCACAAGACCAAAGAGAGAAAATACCTCACTAGAGCAGCCTCAAAGCCTAAATGTGGATAGAGAGATTCTGAGATGTCACCTGTAGAAGTACAATCTAACTGGTAGGGCTGCCAACAGGAAGGGTATAAATAAATAAGGCTTTACCCGCATCCATATCCGCTTTGTAAAATTTTACCAATACTCAACTGATTACCTATTTCTCCAATTATTATCTATACATCATCCGTTACCCATTACCCATGGAGCAAATGAGTCAGTTACGGGTAAATATGCAACTAAGCAATTTGAGTTAAGAATAGACTGCATAGTTCAAAATTGATGGTTGCTTGTGAATCTTAATTATAAAAAGCAAAAAAAAAAAAGTGATACCAAAGGGCACTGAGCAAGATTTGCAAGACTTCCAGCATTAAGATATTAACCGAGCATTAACAACTTCACCAATTAGAGAAGCTACATTTGGAGTAACGTCATTCGTCTTTGTAACAAGATATTTATAGTACTTTTTTCGCTATTCTAATAGGTCCATTACTCTCTATGTAAATTTTGGACATTTATCAAGTCAATCATAGATAAGTCATGTATGATAAATGACAAACAATAAAATAAATCATGATACAAAAAAGTTTAATAAATAAAGTTAATTTTATATTCACAAAACTCACATGTGGATACTTTAACAACTTCTTTTGCTTCATCCTTGTCCCCAAGTATATATGTCAAAACTGTGATTATTTTCTTAGATAAATTTAATTTATTTGAATAAATTTTGCAACTTTGGTATAGAGATAGTTGTCATTAATAATTAGGTTAAGTTAACAAGAATAAAATGGTTGAATGGGTAATTACATATATTAAATCAAATGGGTAACAGGTATGGAGGAGGGGGTACTTGTAAGATCTCTAATTTTAACTTGGTTTAACTTTTATTTTTGGTATGTGAATTGTGCGGTTTTGCTTAATTACCGGTTTGATTTGATTTTAGGGTTAAGGGTTAGTAATTATAGCTTAAATAAGTTTTAATTTCAATTTTCATAAGTATTAGTGACAAACTTGATTTATCCAATTTCTATGGATTTTATGAGATTTTATCTTAAATTTTCCTTAATTGAGGGTGTAGACTCTATCATGGGCCCAAGCCCATATTGGATGGCATGCTACCCACTTAACCCTCTAAATTTTTATCTCTTTATTTCAGTAGGTTTGGATATGATTAAATTCATTTTTAGATAAAAAATAGCCTTAATTAGCTACTTAAGGCATTTTTAACCTATTTTATAGCCCAACAGTTTATTTATACAACACAAAATCTTTACTATTTAAAGAAAACCCTAGCCATTTGCTCAAATAGGGAAGAGCTTTGTTAGGAGAAAGGAGGTGTTCTACCCTCATTTCCTAAAGAAGAAAAACAGATTAAGGTATATTTTTTTGCCCTAATCTTTCTATTTTTCTCTTAATCACTCTTATCTTCATTTCCCCCAATTTGATTATTAATTTTTTAATTAAAATATTATTTTAATTTTAATTTAAAACCCTAAATGGGTGATTTTCGTTTTTAACCAAAGATTATTCTAGATCTACCTATTTTTAAGTTGATTTGAGTCTATTAATTAATTTTAATTAAGTTTTAACAAAAACCCTAATTTTCGGGTAGGATTTCCTAAAACTTGAGACTCTTTCATAGATCCAAAGGCTTCATAGAAGTAAGAGAGTTTTTATTTGTTGGTTTTATCCATTGGAATACACTATTGTGGATTTATGTGGGATCTTGCTTCATTTGAGCTTTAATTGTGATTTATTAAAAACATGTTATTTATAGTTATTTTATTGTGATTAAGCATGAAAATGATTAGATATATCATGTTCTAGGGTTAAATTTTAATATTATAATGTTCTATGGTGATTTTAGAATTTATCTTGAATTTTGAAAGATTTTCGGTTTGAATTTTGGAAGGTTGAAGATGAACTAGGAAAAATGAGAAAGTGAACAGTTAAGGGCGCTTGAACAGACCAACAGGGTGTTCAAATGAATAGCCATTCAAACGGTCTGTCTGGCCAATGAAACGGCCTGTTAGGCCGATCAAACGCCAACATTGTAGTTTTGTCATTTAGCCTATTTTGTGTAATTTACATCATTTCTTAATCTCTTTTCATAAATCTAATTCTGCATTATTATAATGACTTATGATTACTTATAAATGCTTCTATGATTGCATGAGAACTATCTTTGAATTATGATTTAGCTCAAACATGAATAGGACTATACTTGTTTAGTTTTAGTATGATGTTCTACTTGTTTTAGGTCCATTCTTGATGATTTCTTCATAATTATTTAATGATTTCAATAGGTCTTCACCATGATTATATATATATGCTTACACATATTATATTAATTTTAGGTGAATTATGTTTCACATATTTTAGCTTAAGCATGGATATTTCATGCTTGTCTAGGTCTAGCATGATGTTATACTTGTCTTGAATTAGTATTTTGACGTTTTCTACACATTTACTCCATGATTTCAGTTGGATAGGACTATGATAATATTATGGATCCTTGTATATATAACATGGGTTATAGTTTGTTCATGATTTACATGTCTTAGCTTAGGTTTGAACATTATCACTTATGTGATTTATGATTTTCATTTGACACAAATAGACCATGTTTTATGCACATATGGACTGATTTCACTTAGACTCAATTATCATTTGCTCATGTATGTATCATGTTGCATATATCATCAAAATAATTTATAAATGTGGTTAATTGTGATTAGTCATGTTTGATCGATTAGATACAATTGGATGACATTGGTTGTTGGATTAGTCGCTCAGAGACTTATTGCATCGGTTTTACGTCTGAAAGAAAGGGGTTTTGCATCCAATGGATGAGGATTTAAGTTCCCTTGAGGACGGGTTTCCTCTCTGGGTGAGAAGATCATAATCTTATAATGAGAAGTTATCTGGACCCTGAGATTCAAGGCTGGTTTGTTTATGTGTAACGGCTTACCAGAGAGTATTTTTTCGTTAGGGATCTCACCCAAACTGCTCAAGTTTCCTTTTAGGAGGTCGGATCTTCCTCATTAGGGATTGTTCGGGGTGAGCAGGTTATGCTTTAGCCGATTAAGCAGGGTTGTTTTCTCAATTCTGAGACATTCACCGATTGACTATGTGTTTATATAATATGTTATGCATCATGATATGCAGGTGACAGCTTTATGTGTGTCTAGAATATATGTGACAGGATGTACAAGTGGCATGAGTATATGAATATGGAATGTAAATGATGATATGATACATAGGTGCCATGGAGATATGTGATTTGTCACATGAGGAATGGGTGTGATGAATGTTATATTGATAATGCTTATGATATCATTATGAGTTTACTTTCTATATTAAAACCTATGCTGAGCATTAACTCACCCCTCTTTGTTTTGTGGTTTTATTTTGGGGCTGCATATCATGTCATGCAAGTTCTTCGGATGGGCTCTACGTTGAGCATGAGGAGGCGCCTGTCAGAATTCTTGTCTTAAACAGGTTTACATTCAATTTTATTTATTATTTAATGGTCATCGTGTGGTAGCCATTTCTAATTGATCTTGAGGATTTTTAAAATAAAGGTGGTTTTCAAAGGTTTTAATCAAAACTAACTTCACATGTATGAGTTTTAAGTGAATTTAAATCATTTATGAATTTTTAGTATTTTTTTAAAATTTTTAAAAATTAGGGTTTAGTAGGACCCCTGTAGGCCCCATGGTCTAATTTGGGGTTTTTCGTCCAAAATATTCATGACATTAAAATAAGTCATTAGAAAATATTTTATAATTTTTATGGTCTTAATTAGGGTTCAATAGCCAAATTACCTACTTTTAGTTAAGAATTTTATTTACACCCCTATTTTTTATTAGGTCTAACCCCTTCCTTACTATAAAAGGAAAGGTCTAACCTCTTTTCCATTTGAGAAATGGCTGAGTCTGGGATCAAGAAGCCTAATCCCCATTAGCCCAAAATGGAAGGTGATTTAAAGTGAGATTTTTCTAATCTTTCCTTAATCATTAGGATTTTTCGTAAACTTCTTCTAAACTCATTTTTCCCCATTGGTTAATCTCGTTCTCAAGCCATTAAATCACTTATTTGCATCTCTACTTCAAACCCTAGCTTTCAAATTTTTATTTTTGAGTCCATAAAGCTCTAGATCTAAGATTTTTCCTGTGGTTTTCAAGTTCTAAATCGGATTTAGGTGGGTATTAACAAAAATCACATTTTTGGGTAGGTTTCAGGGGAGATTAAGGAGCTAATCCAACCCAAGAAAGAGGTGAAAGGTAATGGGTTTGAATCCTCAAGACTGTTGTGTTTCAAATCTTGATTTTGAGGTTTTTTCTTGAATGGATTCCATGTTTAGTACTATAATGGTAGATTAGTAAAAGCTTAATTTTTGTATTAATTTCTTAGAGCTTTGATTGAAAATGAGTAGATTTAGCATTCTGAAAGGTTTGATTAAATTTTTATGATGCTTGAGGCTTGGAATATAAGTTTTAAGTTTGATTGTTGTTGTCTCGGTTTGGTTTTCGAAATGTAGAAGATGAACCAAATCAACTGTTACAGCAATTGATCGTCCTTGCAGGCCAATCAATCGACCAAACATAATTTTAAACAAATTTTTAGGCCAACCGATCGAACGGCCTTGTAGGCCGAACGATTAGCTACATCGTAGAATTTGGGCATTTTATTTCCTATGTTTATTTCGGTATGTTTACTCCTAAATGTTGTTTCTAATGTTCATGTGGAGTGTTTTGAGATAAAATAAGCTACTAGAAGGTTATGCTATTTATGTTGAGATTTATGAGGTACATTTAAGTATTATGTGAAATTACATGATAAAGGTTATACTTGTTAGTTTTGATTCTTCTTGAATCTATGGTTGATGAATTCTTATGTCTCAAACATGCTTCCAACAAGGTCATTGTGAGACAATTATCTAATGTGCTTTCTTATCGTATGAATAGATTGTGGGTGAATGGTGATACCATGCTAGTTTCATGTGTAGATTAAATATGCTTGTAGGAGTTGAGCATTAGACTTCACTTTATTGAAATGATGGTTTTGAATGGATTTCCCCATGATTTCAATTAAGAACTATGTCTAGATTTTATCAAAGCATGTGTGTATTGCCTCATGAGCTATTGTCAAAGCATGGTCATGTGCTTATGAATGTATGAACACACACATGTGGGGGATTTATTATGAAATCATGGTTATTTATGACTCAAATATAATGCATGTGGGGACTGATGGGGAGCACATTCCATGTGTTGAAATTCATGTAGAGCTTACCCACATATGTATCATGTTGTATGCATCATAGAATGGACTTCATGAATGAGACTTTACCAATGTTTAGTTGTGATTGATAGATTGGATACAATGATGTGAGATTGCATACCAGATTTCTCGATCGTTGGCTAAATCAAAACTTAGCTGGTCCAAAAGGACATGATTTTGATTTGAGTTCCTATGTGGAACATGTATACTCCCCGGGTTGAGTCGACTTGAGTTATGAGGAGATGAGTTGTGTACTCATATCGCGGCTGAGATTATTGAGATAGTCACACCTGGACACTAATCACCCAGGGTGGTACGCCTTCATGCATCAGCTACCACGTGTTCTAGGTTCCCTATGTGGGAATTCGGACTCTCCCCGCCACAGAGATGCCCTGGGCGAACACACCTGCGTCAGGTTCCCTGTGTGAGAATTTGGACGTTCTTTGCCAAGAACTGTCATAGGTGAGTAGATTTAGGGGCTGACTACCCCAACCTTTTATATTTCCCGTGTGGAAATCAGACTATGTCTTGCCTGTGTGGCCTTGACTATGTCACGCCTATGTGGCAATGATTGTATTCACTCCTTGATGGAGGCATTCACTATTTGTTGATGATGCATGTATATGAGATTATATTATGCCCAGGATTGCACAGGTTGTGTAGGGATAATGTCTCATCTGGATATGCTTGATTATGCACGATTGTGTATCATGTGTTTGACATGTTTGTCGTATAGGGTGAATGAGCTATGGATTAGATGTGGTAAGAATGCATGATATGAATTGTGTGATTGAGACACTATCATGCAGGTTTATGTAATATGAATACATAATCTGAATTGTGTGGATGAGGCACTATTATACAGGTTTATGTGATATGGTTGCATGATTAGAAAATATGTAAGAGACACTTCTCATGCAGATTATGTGTGATATTATGTTTGATTGTGATTAGATAAGGATCACTACCTATGCAAGATGGATGCTAAATTATAACATGATCATGTATGCCCTGACTTGATATATGTGTTATATGCATGCTAGATCTTTTACTTATTGATAAGTAGGGGTTTAGTAAGGGGATTATCAGAAAATGATATACCATGTCATTTATGGATCTGAATTGCCATGATGTTGTGCCGTGATGATTTTCTAATTAATGTTACTGCTTTCAAACCATTACCGAGTTTTTTTACTCACCCCTCTTTTGTGATTTATTTTGGGGCTGCACGGTGCGACGTGCAGACACACAGGATACCTTATATGAGGGATAACATGGGTACTCGTGGGATTAGCCTTCGTGGCATTCTGATGATGTTTTATTTTTTGATCTTTTCGTTCTTGATATTAAATAACATTATATGGTGGATTATGTATTATGCTTGAATTTATTTGTTGTTCTTGGACATGTCTAAAATTTTCTAATTTTGAGTCACATGTAGGCTCTGGAGTTGACTTTTATGTGGGTTTGTGTGAATATTATAATAGTTTATTATCCTCTTTGTTATCCTTATTACTCTTGCTCAAATGACATTAGGTATGCCACTCCGTTATGTGAATCGTCCGTTTGAGGGGCTAAGTCTTTTGCTATACATTAACCCGTCAATTTCTGTCTCCCCCGTGTACTTTACTGGCCCTTAGACTGGGTTTGGCTTGGGTCGGGCTGTGCTGGGGTGTGACAAAATTTTTGGTATCGGAGCACCTCTTTGTCCAAGAGTAAATAAGGATTGAGTGGCAAGTCTTAAGGGTTAATGTGTTGTGAGATGATTAAGGTCTAGACTTAACTAGCGATGTGAAATTCCGTCAGTTGTTTATCTTGAATGCTTGCTTGCTTGATTGTGTTGATTGTTTTGCTTGTGTGCTCATGTTGCTTAGTGCAATTAGGTTGTATGATTAATGTCTGGTTGTTGTGTAAATGGTTGGATCTAATCATGCAGGTGCTAATAACCATCGCAGTGCTAGAGACCCGAGGGTGGAAGATGTGTTAATTGCCATAGAGGGCTTAACATAAGTGGTCCAGGCTAAGCACGTGAGTAGATATGGATCTGAATCTCTTTCTTTAGAGGGATTCAAGAAGCTTAACCCTCCTAGCTTCAAGGGTGGGTTAGATGCTTTGGAGGTAGATAACTGGAGACTTCACATAAAGAAGATCTTTAGTGCCCGACATTGCCTTGATGAGGAGAAGACCCGACTTGCGGTCTTTACGTTTGAGGGTGAGGCTCAGAGGTGGTGATTGTCGATGGAGTGACAGAGGTTCCCTGATCGTGTAGACATCCTTTGGGAGGAGTTCTTGTCAACTTTCAATGACAAGTACTTTCCTCTCTATGTCTGGGAGGAGAATAAGAAGGAGTTTTTGAATCTTCAGCAGGGTTCGATGTCAATCTTGTCATACAAGACTAGATTTGTGGAGCTTGAGCACTTTGCTCCTCTTTCTTCAGTGACTGAGTATGAGCAGACACAAAAATTCAAGGATGGTCTGATGCCTTTCATTGAAGGCCGAGTTGTCTCATTCTGACACAAGACCCTAGCGAAGGTGCTAGAGATCGCTATCATTGTGGAGAGAGATGTGGATGACTATATGAAGAAGAGGGGACAACAAGCCAAAAGGGCGAGATTCGAGGATAGCCATACACGCCATAGCCATAAGCGGCGCAATGCTCGACATGCGAGGCATAACACTCAGCAGGTGCAGCAAGACTCTCATGACCGTCATGCTAGTATGACTTGCTTCAGATGTCGACAAAAGGGGCACTATGCTAATGAGTGTCCTAAGTGGGCTAACAACGCTCAGAGGCATCCTCCGGTGACAGTGCTAGTTATTGAGAGGGGGTTTATAGAGATGGATGGTTTTATGTTAGTTTGATTTTATGAGATGTTGAGCTTATACATTTGACTTTACTTTACATTTTGTTAGCCATTGTTGGTTTAAACTTAGTTAGTCATTGTGGGCTTGTTTATTTTATGACTAATTGATATAGGTATGAGTGAACTAATACATTAATTAATAGTCCTTTATTTGCTCTATTTGCTTTTGTACAAAGTGTTCATTCGCTACTCTATTGTGTGTTCACCTAAGAATAGGTCAAGTCTTCCACAATCTAACTCCACTTGGTCACATCGCGGGTTGCTTCCTCCTTGGACAGGGTTCGGCTCGGGGTGGCATGTGTCGGGGTGTGACAATACCCATATGTTACAAGTTAATAAATAGGCGCTTAAAATTACCCACCTATTAACTTTAGATCACGCAGCCTGAACTGGACCAACCGGTCAGACCAAGTTCAACCAAACCTAGTGAACAAGTTAGGTCGGTCCAGTTAAGATTGTAAGGGTGAAATTTTTTGGGAAAGAGGCGGGATTTGAAGTGGAACACACCCAACAACTTATAGTGAGGTGCTAACCACCTCTACCACATTGACTTTATATAGATACATATCACCAACTAATATCTTTGATACAATTTCAGTTAATATTATGACTAAAATTTTTGTGCTAAGGGTGGGATTTGAAATGGAACATACTCAATGACTCGAAGGCGAGGCACTAAACATATGTACTCACTGAATTTATGTTATATTATATTACTAATTAATATATTTTATATTTTTTTTTTAGATTTACTGTTAATGTCATTAATTGGGTCAACTTGAGTTAACCCACATTTGAAACTAATTGACCTGGACCGGCCACTCATCTGGGCTAAGGGCCGAGTTAGGTTTTAAAATATTGCCCATTGATAGCCCTACCCACTCTAAGGGCTGCCAAGTGTATAAGGTAGGAGCATGTTAAATAACGTAGAGCAAGTTGTAGTTTTTAGGATGAAAATCCTCAAAATTTGTTGAATTTTTTTTAATAAAAATGTTATGTACGCTTGCATAAATAAACAGTACATGAACACTCACAGTACACTCCCGAAAATGCATTGGCCCTATGCATGGGTTCATATGCTTGGGCTTACATGGGGCTTGTACGTCTCTGTGAGGTTGCTTTGATCATTCATATGTGCGGAGAATAAATTGGCCATTTTGGTAGGGTTCATGAGTCTTGACTTGCCGAGTCAACTTGTTATGTTTTATAGCTTGACTCTTCTTGTGGCTTAAAAAAGCGGCTGTTTTAGATGAGTTTGAGCTGCTGCACCTGACTTGGTTGTACTTGAATTATATGAGCTCCCAATTTTTTTAGGATGAAAAGTCCGTCACCCCTTATTTTATCCAGCTTATCTAATTTTTATACAATTATATAGTTGGTAGTATTCTACCGTTGGCACATAGTTGTCACATATGTTGGATATTTAACAATTGTGTTAAGGGGGTAGACCGGCTAAAAAAGGGGGTAAGAGACCCTCCACTATTTTTTTATGTATGTGTAATTTAATAAAATAACATACAATATTCTAAGTTTTCATTATGTAACTTGTTTTAATGCATTTAATTGTTTTAATGCATTTAAGTGTTTAATATTTCTCTTAGAAGAAATTTTTTCTTACGATGAGAATTATAAGTATGTTCACATCTCCTACTCGCCATGACTATCATGGCCTGTGCACGGGTTGGTCATTATTGTGCATGTCCCTAGCAAACAAGGGGCACGAGCATGGTTAATTAGCATACTTCTATTTATGATTAAAATATAAATTTTACTGTATGTGAGGACCTTTTCATGTCAAAAAAATGATTTCTTTATATGTTTTTTGATTTAAAATCTCATGCTCCTTCACATGCATTAAGTGTCCTATTTAGTATTTTATTTTAAAAAAATAAATAAAACACTAAATGTAAGAGAAAAAGAGTGAAAAAGTTAGTTGATAGGAAAATGAGAAATCAAATTATTAATAGAATAATTTTTTAAATGACATTATGAAAATGAGACTGATCGAAATATTTTAACATGTTGAAATTAAAGTAGGTTGACTTTGACTTGAAGGCTAGCCAAGCAAGAGCTCAAGTAGCTCATTTCAGCAATTTATATTGTCTCATATTAATAATTTTATTTAATTTTTTTAAAATAAATTAAAATTATTTTTTAAAAAAAAATTAAATAAAAAAATTAATAAAAATATAAAAAATACTAATAATAGAATAAATTATTAGGTAAGTTTAAGCATATGGGAAAATAGTGTTTATTATCGGCTTACAATTTATTATATGTGTTCACTACTCAAGTGATGAACACAATATATAATACTTTTTTTGTCTTATATTATTAATTATATTTTAAAAAATAATAATTTTTATTAAATAATAAAATTTAAAAAAAAAAGAAAAAATAAGCTTATAATATTTTTTTAAAATATCTTACTTAAATTTAATAAAATAAAATTATTAATATAAAATAAATTTTTTGACTAAGACAAAACCCAAAAAATCTATTTTGAATCTTATAAAGGATGAGAGAGAATCTGGATTAGAGAGATGAAAAGTAGGTATCAAGATACATGAGCAAATAAGTATCTAAGGAACGTTGACTTCTTTCCTCTGAGTTTGATGGGGAGATATTATCAGTGCATTATGGGTTTACAATTTATATAGCTTTATTTAATTTTTTAAAATAAATTAAAATTAAATTATTTTAAATTTTAAATAAAATTATTAATAAAAATATAAAAAATATTAATAATAGAAGAAATTATTAGGTAAGTTTTAAGAGTACGGAAAAATAGTGTTCATTATCGGCTTATAATTTATTATGTGTTCACTACTCAAGTGATGAACACTATATATAATACTCTTCGTCTATATTATTAATTATATTTAAAAAATAATATTTTTTATTAAATAATAAAACTATAAAAAAAGAAAAAATAAATTTATAATACTTTTTTTAAGTATTTAATTACTTAAATTAAATAAAATAAAATTATTAATATGAAACAAGCTTTTTTGTCTAATAGAGTCATGTAAGACAACCCCGAAAATCCATTTTGAATCTTATCAATAGTGAGAGAGAATTCGGATTAGAGAGATGAAAAGTAGGTGTCAAGATACATGAGCAAATAAGTATCTAAATACGTTGACTTCTTAACTTTTAGTTTGATGGGGAGATATTATCAGTGTATTATGGATTTACAATTTATATAGCTCTATTTAATTTTGTAAAATAAATTAAAATTAAATTATTTTAAAATTTAAATAAAATTATTAATAAAAACATAAAAAAATATTAATAATAAAAAAAATTATTAGGTAAGCTTAAGAGTACGGAAAAATAGTGTGATTATTATATATAGTGTTCATCACTTGAGTAGTGAACACATATAATAAATTGTACTATATTACTAATTATATTTAAAAAATAATAATTTTTATTAAATAATGAAACTTTAAATAAAGAGAACATAAATTTATGATATTTTTTAAAGTATCCAATCACTTAAATTGAATAAAATAAAGTTATTTTTGTCAAATAAAGACATTGAAGAACAATTTATTTTGCCAAATAAAGTCATTGATGTAAGACAGAACCCAAAAAATCTATTTTGAATCTTATAAGCGGTGAGAGGGAATTCGGATTAGAGTGATGAAAAGTAGGTGCCAAAGATACACGAGCAAATAAGTATCTAGGAACATAGAAACGTTGACGTCTCTACTCGGAGGTTGATGGGGAGATATTATCAGTACATTCGTCTGCATTTCTGGGTGGGTGTCTGTCATCGCCATCTAGAGTCCCGGAAAGAGGGAAAGCCTATGCTGCTCTTTATCTGCTCCCTTGTCCGTGATTTGTCTCCATCGTCGCCCTTTTCTTACAGTAAAAAAACAATCTTCGCTTTCACCAACGTAAAAGCATTTTTTTCTGCTTCCGGTTGTTTGGTTTGAATGCCATTTTTATTCTGATCAACTATAGAATTACGGTTGTATTGTCCACTAAACTGACCTATTAACATTTTAAGATAATGATGCTACTTATGCTGGCAGAGGTCCATGGCCCACATATTTACAAGCATAGGCACATGTTACTGAGAGGGTCTTGCAAGCTGGGTGTGCAATGTGCAAGACCATGTAGCAGTGAACCCTGCGCATGCACTTGTCACTTGTTCAGGTTGTAGAGGCCTAATGATTTTTGGCATAAATTCAAGTGTTTAGATTTCAGAAGCATGTTAATTTTGTTTTTAGTAAGAATCAGCTTGTCTTTTCTTTTTCTTACAATGAACCCTGTGCACAGAGAGGTCATGAAGAAGACTCATGATGACCTAACTAGTTCGGATATGCCCACAATCTTGAAATAAGCTTAAGAAAATGTCTTCTAAATTGGGTTCCATGACTAGAGCTCGTGACTATGGCACTAACCTTTGCATAGTATATAGGAGTTTAAAATAGTACATATATAGTCACCGGGTGACCATGTTAAGACCATATTATGCAGGCCCGTGCAATATTGAGCTTCTATGTACCATGTTAGGATTCCTATGTACTATAATCATAATTTCGATTTAGGCAACTAGTCATTAGACGCATCCATTAAGCTTAAGCCTATGGCAATTGGACACCGGCAGTCTAGCGTTATCACCAATACTTAATTTGGAGTATAGCATGGAATCATGGGTGATTCAAAGGGCAGGTGCCGCTGCTGCTGCCTAACAAATGGGCTGTCTTGGGAACTTCAGACTTAATTAACATACTGGGGAATATTATGAGTGGGCCAAGTTTGTATACATTTTTGTTATTAAAAAAAAAAGAAATTGGGTGCATGTGCCATATTATTTTACTTTATCGAAGTATTTTTTATTGACAAAGAAAAGATTACAAAGAATGCATAGAAGCCATTTGATATTTAAAATCGAGAGCACCATTTATATTTTAAATCGATGACACACACGTTTCTTAGGCTCGGCGCTTTATAGTAAAGAGCATTAAAAATACTTCTTCATAAAGGAAAATAGCAATAAATTCTCTTAAGCGAGTGACATGTATGTCACCTCGTTCGAATCAAATTCACGGGTTATTCTTCTCTATAAATGAAGGATATGCCTGGGTAATGTGTACCTTCCATAGTTTTCTGTCTCCAATTTTGATGTCCCAAGTACCTCTCTCTCCTCCCCCCCTCTCTCTCAAACATAGACACTCTCTTTCTCTCCCAACTCTCTCTCTCTGAATCACCTTGATGTAGAAAAGACAAGGGAAACTTTGCAGACATTAAGGTTTCTCCATGATCAGCTGGCACAGAGGCCAAAAAAACTTTAGGTGAGGAGGAGGTGAGGATACCAACAACACTAGAGGTTTTGCTAGCTAAGAGCCATTTCTTGTCTTGTCTCCATTTTGTTTGATGCCATACACAACAACCCCATCTATTGTTCTTGCATGCTTCTTGTTTGATCTCAACCTGCAGCAAACCCCTTTGAGGTGCCTCTTCCATCCTCATCTTACCGTCCTTCCTATTCTTTCTCCTCTTGGGTCGGTTTATTTCATCTCCTTGTACCATGTGCACAAGCAAAACTTCTCAAGAGCCAGAAGGTGCTCCCTGCGGAGAGTATGTGGTGCTCAAGGAAGGAGCAAGAGAGAAGGCAGGAATAGAGAACCTTCTCAAGAGGCCATGGTTCTGGGCACTCCTCAATGAGGTAAATCTAATTACTGTCCTTCCTCTATGCCCCTTCAGTTTTCTGAAAGCAGATTGCTACATGGTTTTCTGTTACTGCCTTGAAATTAATGTCTTTTCCATTGGTCTTATTCTCAGTAAAACCATGTTTGTACCTGTAATATGCCCGCATGATTTTAACAATATCTATAAGCCGATATGGGTTGCTCATTTAATTCTTATGGTAGAGAACAGCTCCTTTTCCAATTATTTCTCAGGGCTGGGCCAGAGAAAGCGATTTTATGGCATAAAAACATGTTATTATTCATCTCTCTCTCTCTGTCTCAATGTGAAATTGACCAGAAAATCTGTTTTGTGAACGTCAGTGTCTTTGTTTTATTGTTGACTAAGACGCAAATCAGAGTTCAGTAGTATCTTCAACTTTTTGACCAATTTTCTCTTTTTTGCGTTGTGTTTTTTAATTACCATGAAAACACCAGCCCTCCTCACTTACTAGATTCCTAGCACCTTTCCAATTTTGTTACACATTTTCCTCATTGTTGCATCCATGGTTTAATGGGCTCCAGCCAGCAGCAGCACCACCCTGATCAACAGTGGCAGCACTGAAGCCCCTGTTGCTGCTGCTGGGAGGGTGGCTCCCACCAGAGGTTTGTCTGTGCATGAGGATTTAGGGGGCATCTTGCCATTTTACTTCACTGTCTATACGTTGGGTTGTGAAGATCTCATCTCTTTTACTGCCATTAAAATACAATCAATGCCGTTTGAACAATGTCTAGACCAGGTAAAAACCATTAGCCTTGGGAAGACAATTGGGGACAATCTTCACGTTCACTATATCCTCCTACTAGATTTACTTCTATACATGTTCAAAGTTATCACCAGTACAGCTAATTAGGGGCAATTCAGTCATTTCAAATGTCCCAAACAAAGTAAGTACCCGAATTCAAATCCAATTGTGAAATTTCACCAGCCATAGATCCAATACAGACGCTCACAAAAATAGCAGAAATCACAATCCTGTGTGTAGCTACTGTGCATTTCCGTGTACGCCATCGATCTGAATCAAGTCTAGGGCAGGTGAAATTCACAAGCAACTCCGGTGATGAAGCTTCACCAGAAAATTTGAGTTCCATCATGCATGGATACCATATTCCAACCACGGATATGCATGGAATTTATTTCCACATAAGGCATTTGAGGATAACGCATCCTTTCCTATACTTACCATGTTTTGATCTACAGAGTACCCACAATCTGATCATCTTGATGCCTGGCTTGAAGATGGGGCATCCAATTTGGCTAATTATGACGTCTAATGATGTGTTTAGATGTTACACACGCCTCCACTAGGATATACAATTGCACATTTTGCTGACATAAAGTCTACCACACGAAACTGTTGAACTTGATATGGAGAGAAATTTCAAAAGGGAGAATCAGCTATCAGAGAGCCATTATCTGACTGGAACATATCAGGTCAGGCCCGCTCAGGACCAAAAGTGCAAGTTGATGATGTAAGTGGCTCGGCCCACTGGGCCCCATCCCAGCTCACTCGTAACTGCACCAGATGTCGTGCAGCAGACCTGACATGGGCTCCACTCTTATATGCAACCAAAAATAGAAGTTATAGTCGCGCTCCATTTCACCTTTTTTGCTGAGTGACAGCCTCATATAATTCCTTCGAGTCTCCTATTATAGATGCCAAATGATAATTGATCAAAGTGTATATTAGCCATAATCCTTCAAGGAAATTAGAAAAATCCTTCATTTCTTGATCATCCTGAGCTCATATAATTCCTTCCAGTCTCCTATTATAGATGCCAAATGATAATTGATCAAAGTGGGGGCCACGGCCCCATGCAGATTCTTATATCTGAACATACGCAGAAAAATCCTTCATACAGCCTCATATAATTCCTTCCAGTGTCCTATTATAGATGCCAAATGATAATTGATCAAAGTGGGGGCCACGGCCCCATGCAGATTCTTATATCTGAACATACGCAGACAGTGTATATTAGCCATAATCCTTCCAAGGAAATTAGAAAAATCCTTCATTTCTTGATCATCCTGAGCTTGAGCTTGGGCATCTATCTGTAAATGTGGCTGTATTTGGCACATGCCTTCTCTTTTTTTGGGCAGGGCACTCAGTGTTCATGGCATAAGCTGTCTCCCACATGCACTGGGTGGATTGTAGTCCGTAGGCAACAACCATGCTCTTTAATCCACCCCACGTTTTACAGCAATGCAGGGACAGAGCTATTACTATTAATTTCATCTATCACAGACTGCTTGGCAAGTGGAAGCAGCGTCACATTCCTGGCCATTTACGACTTTGTGAAGTGTATAGTGACTACTAGGCAGTACAATACTATGATTAGCTCACTTGAACTGGTTTCTGACTTTAGCCTGATGACACTATGCAGATCATACAAGAACTTCTTTCCCTTGGTGAAATCACATGGCCCGTGGTGATCACAGGCCTGCTCCTCTACTCGAGATCTCCCCTCTCCATGCTCTTCTTGGGACATCTTGGCGACGTTGAGCTCGCAGGTGGGTCGTTGGCTGTAGGATTTGCAAACATCACTGGCTATTCTGTCATGAAGGGTCTTTCCATGGGGATGGAGCCCATATGTGTTCAAGCCTTTGGGGCCAAGAAGTGGAATTTACTTAGCCAAGCCTTTAAGAAGACTCTCTTCCTCCTCTTGTTGGCTTCCGTACCTATCACCCTCCTATGGTTTCACATGGAGACCATCCTCCTGTGGCTGGGCCTAGACCCCGTTATCACATCAACGGCCAGTATTTACCTTGCCTTCTGCCTCCCAGATTTGCTGGCCCAGGCCGTCCTCCAACCCTTGAGAATCTTCCTCAGGAGCCAGGGCCTCACCAGGCCCCTAACACTGGCCGCAGCTCTTGCCTTCGTTCTGCATATCCCCATCAACTACTTTCTTGTAATATATCTCAGTTTAGGGGTGAAGGGAGTGGCTTTGGCTTCTGCCTGGACCACACTGAACATCAATTTGGCCCTCTTGATTTATTTGGTCTTCTCAGAAACAGCTCTCAAGCCTTGGGCACAGTCCAAAGAATCCAACCAGGACCTGGAGAGTTGGACATTGCTGACTATGGCCATGAGCAGTGCTGTCTCCGTCTGTCTAGAGTGGTGGTGGTATGAAGTGATGCTGATCTTGTGCGGGAGGTTGAGCACCCCACGAGAAAGTGTGGCTGCCATGGGAATTTTAATCCAGACAACTGGCTTAATGTATGTTGTTCCTTCTTCTCTGAGCTCAGGGATATCGACAAGGGTGGGTCACGAACTGGGGGCCGGATGGCCAGCCAGAGCTCAATGGGCAGCAGCAGTTGGGCTGGTGGTATCGACTGCCTGTGGACTGATGGCATTTGTGTTCACAACCATGGTTCGAAATGCATGGGGTAAGATGTTTACAGCTGATCCACAAATCCTTTCATTGGTCTCATTGGCACTTCCGATTGTTGGCTTCTGTGAGCTTGGAAATTGTCCCCAGACAGCTGGATGCGGTGTTCTCACAGGCAGCGCAAGGCCTAAGGCTGCAGCCAGTATCAATTTCAGTGCTTTTTACGTAATAGGGTTACCAGTGGCCGTGCTTCTCAGCTTTGGGCTGAAGATGGGATTTCTTGGGCTCTGGTTTGGACTGGTAGCAGCACAGGCTTCTTGCATGTGTATGATGGTCTATGTTGTAGCGCGCACAGATTGGAAGCTCGAAGCGGATCGGGCAAAACAGTTGACTGAAGCTGCTGGTGCAGATGATAAGATTAATAGCTTGGAAAGTGGCTTCCTTGCCTGAAATACAACTCTTGTATTTCATAGTCTCAATCCCTGACATGTTTTAAAAATTAGTAAATAGTACAGAAATTGATATAGCAAGCAATTCAATACCAAACTTAAAAAGGGATCAAATAAGGCGGCCTTCAAATTTCAATAGTTCCTAACAAGGGTAAAAATAAATAAAGATTTTCATCATGTATTATGGTCGTATAACCCTCCTCCCCTTCCCCCTCTCTCTCCGCCTGCAGAACAAGGTCAAAATGCATAAGTGGCAGCAACTGATCTTTCTCCAGATAATAATACATTGAACTTTTGCACGGAAAACTCAGAGAATAAGGTTTCTCCATATTATATCACAAAAGTTACAGGCATTTGCGGGGCTATCTTTCAATTCTCTATTTAAGTTAATCTCCACATTTAAAGTTTCCATTTATTTGTGGATATCATACAAAAAACTTCTCTTTCTTAATTTGCTTGAGAAAAGGTATTTCATCTGCCAATTACCTATCGAGCCTACCATGCAATATTTTACTTCAAAGCTTGTACATCTTTGTTGAGCTTCATACGTGGGGAACAACGTTGTCAGTGACAACTGCAGATCTATTTTCAATGCTAATTAGGGTCCGCTTCTGTTTCCTTGACCTGCATGGTTTATTGTGATGCAAACTTGAGCATCCTGCAGGTGAATAAGCAAAAATAAAAGGAGCAAATATCTCAACATACGAGTAGATTAATCTTTTTAAAAGATGATGAATTCTCAACCGGTGTGTCTTTAATGACCAAATAACTTCTCTAACATTTCAATGATTCAAAACTGCTAGGCTGCACGTAAAATTAAAGGATAAGGTGGAACAGAGTCTTGATTTTTAGAGGAACTTGAGGAAAAAATGAGAAAAACTATAAATTAAAGAGTTGTAAACAGTTTAATGAATATTTAGAAAATTAAATGAGCTACTTTCAACACCATCGTTGTAAATACTGACTGCACATCTACCCAAAAAAGGCATAACAGAACTCCTCAACAGCGACATGACTGCATCAGCAACACATATAATAATAAACTATCTATAGACATTAATAACCCCTTTGCCCTAGTGGTTACCCACATCATGAGATACTTGGCATAAACAGGTTTTTTTATTCCTACAGGTTTCCTACCAACTACTAGCTCCTCTTTCTTATGGATTTTTTTAAATCCACCAAAAAAAATGGAAAACAAAATGCAGGATAAGCTGAAGAGGATGATAGTTGATTAGTACCAGGGACATTTGATCAGTCACCTTGCTAGCCTTTTTCTGGCTCCCAGAAAATCAAAAGTATGATAAAAGGATCATTCCAATGATGGCCATCAGGAAGCTAAAGTTATTACGGCAGCTAAAAGTGTAAAAACTCTTATCTGGAGATTTACTTTTATTTTTATTTATTATTTAATTGTCATTTTGTGGTTTAAGCCTATTTTGATCGATTTTGATAATTTTCGAAAACTTAAAGTAGATACAAAAGGATTTAAACAAAATTATCTTCACATTTATGAGTTTTAAGTGAATTTAAGTCATTCATAATTTTTTGTGAATTTTTAGAATTTTTTCAAAAAATTTTAAAATTTAGGGTTTAGCGGGACCCGTGGGCCCCATGACCAAAATCTAGATTTTAACCCAAAATGTCTCAAACATTAAACTAAGACCTTAAAAAATTATTTCAAAATTTTCCAAATTTTAATTTTTAGGTTAAATAGCCTAAGTAACCCATTTTTAATTATGAATTCTATTTGTACCCCTATATTGGATTAGGTCTAACCCCTTCCTTACGAAAGAGGCTTCCTCTTTCCTGTTTGGGAAAGGGTTGAGCCTAGGATCAAGAGACCTAATCCCCCATTTACCTAAAAATAAAGAAGATTAAGGTTCAATTTTTTTAATTTTTCTTTAATCCATTAGGGTTTTACTTAAATCTCTCAAATCTCTTCATTTCCTTTGAATCAATCTCAGTTTTCACTTAAAACTACTGAATTAGGTTTCTATATCAAAACCTAATGTTCAAATTTTTATTTTTAGGTTTCTAGAACCTTAGATCTACTTATTCTTGAAAGTTTTTAGTGTTCCAAAATCGGCTTTAAGAAGCATTAATGAAAATCATATTTTTCGGTAGGTTTTGGAAAAGATTAAGGAGCTATTCTAACCCTAAGAGTGGTGAAAGGTAATAGGTTTAAGCCTCAATCTTCCTCTGTTTCAAATCTTTATTTTTGATAAATTTTCTTCCATGGATTCCATCGTTACTGCTCTAATGGTAGATTAGTAAAAACTTAATCTTTCATATTAATTTCTTAAAACTTTGATTGAAAATGAATTGATTTAGCATTATGGAAGTTTTAATTAAATTTTATAAAGTTTAGAACTTTGATTAGAGGTTTTAAGTTCAATTGATGGTGTCTCGGTTTAGTTTTTAAAATGGAAAAGACAAACCAGACCTACTATTATGGCAATTGATTCGCCTTGCAATATAGCAGATTTTGGTCATTTTAATTTATTTATTTATTTAGATATTTCTACTCCAAAATATTATTTCTCATGTTCATATAGGTTAATTTAAGTTAGAATAAATTACTCGAAGGGTATGCTGGTGATGTTGAGATATATGAAGAATAATTAGGTATCATGCAGAATTACATGATGTTAGTTAAACATGTTAGAATTGTTAACTTAAATCCATGATTTGAATGGTGGTTTTCGTTGGTTTTTACTTACGAATTCTAGTTTGGATCCATGATTATATGTCAGAAAAAATATGTGTAGTACTTTATGAGCTATTGTCAAAGCATAGCTATATGCTTAGGAATATATATTGTATTTTAAACACATATGCGAAGGAATAATTATGATATCATAGTTGTTTATGACTCGAATATGATGCATGTGGAGATTGATGGGAGCACATTCTATGTGTTGGAATTCACATAGAGATTACTTACATATGTATCATATTTCATGCATCATAAAACGGATTTCATGAATAAAATTTTATTGTTGTTTAGCCATGGTTGATCAATTAGATACAATGATGTGAGATTGAACACCGGATTAGTCGATTGTTATCTTAATCGGAACTTAACTAATCTAAAAATATATGATTTTGATCTGAGTTCCTGTGTAGAACATGTATACTCCCAGGTTAAGTCGATCTGAATTGAGTTGAGATGAATAAAGATGAGTTGTATACTTGTCTTGCGGTTGTAATTTCTTGAGATACTCATCTAAACCCTGAGAATCCAGAGTGATATGCCTTTGTGCACCAACTACCACGTGTTCTAAGTTTCTTATGTGAAATTCAGACTCTTCCCACTACAAAAGATATTTCAGGGTGAATACACATGCTCTAAGTTCTCTGTCCGAGATTTAGACATTCCTTGGCTAGAACTATTTAGGGCAAACAGACTTAGGGGCTGACTACCCTGAATACTTTATGTTTCATATATGAAAATTGGACTATGTCCAACCTATGTAGCTTGATTGTATTCTCTCCATGATGGAGACGTTCATCATTTGTTGATGATAGATGTATATGAGATAATATTATGCCCATATTACACAGGTTGTTTCAGGATAATTTAAAATTATGTAATACATGTGAATATAATTTACTATACATGATTTAGTATCATGTGATTGAGACTCTTATCATGCAGAGTAAATAATCTATAAATGAATGTTGTAAATATATATTATATGAGTACATATTATGTATACGTATTATGCAGGTTGAATGCTATGAATGAGAATGACTTGATATGTATGTGAATGTGATGATGTGAGAATCACTAGTTATATAAAATAGATGTTAAGTTATATTTTGATTATTTATGCTCTAATTTTGAACTATGTGTTACATTTATACTAGATCTTTTACTTATGAATAAGTGGGGTTTAATAAGGGGGATGATAAAAAAAAATGGTATGCCATGTCATTTATAAATCTGAATTACTATATCGATGCGCTGTAATGATTTTCTTATTTAAGTTATCATTTTTAAACCATTACTGAATTTCATATTCACCTTATTTTTTGTAATTTGTTTTGAGGCTGTACGGTGCGATGTGTAGACAAGTAGGACTCCCTTTATGAGGGACAACATGGGTACGCGTGGCATTAGCCTTGGTTGCATCTAGATGATATTTTATTTTTTGATTTTATTGTGGTTGACATTAGAGAACATTATATGCTGGCTTTTGAGCCGACTCTAAAGACTATTATGTGGGTTGGTGTGATAACTAAGACAGTTTTATTATCCTCTTTATTATCCTTATTTCTCTTACTCAAATAATATTAGGTGTGCTACTCCGTTATGTAAATTGCCCGTTTAAGGAGCTAAGACTTCCGCAATACATTAATCTGTTAATTTCTGTCACTCCGTGCACTTAACCGGCCCTTCGACTAGGTTCGGCTTGGATCGGGAGGTACCGGGGCGTGACAAAAAAGATCATGAAGAAGAAAGTATCAGAAAGCCTGAAGCAGACATGCTTCAAGGTGCCCTAGGACTTAGCAGGTTGTAGATTAAGTCTTTTCAATTACAAGAAATGTTTGACAATGCAATAAAGCAAAATAAACAATTAAAACCTGTTATGACAATGACACCACAATTCAAATGTCAAGTTGTGCATAAAATCATGTGCAATAGAGATAGTAAGTAGAAGGTTGTAATTAATGTGTACCACTTGAGGTGTACATTTAAAGCCAAAAAAATTTGATTTATCAAAAGCCCATCTAGAAAGGAACCAAATTTCAACAAAGTTGTCTCCTTGAACACTTGGGTTGAAAAGACCTTAAACCTCTTTTGAATTGTGTTTAATACAGATAAAAATTTATGAACATCCAGATACAATCTGAGCAATACAAGTTGTGACGACTGCAAGCAGAGATGAGACAAAACCCAGAAGATTGAGCTGCATATATGTAACAGTTGCAAGTTCAACACCAAGAAGAAGGATAGAAAGTGAATAGTATGCATATATATAAAAGAAGCAATTTTTTTTGCTTGGACATGAATGAAGAATAAGTAGATCCATGTTAAAAAACAAACCAGGAGACTCACAAGAAATTGATGTTTTCTTGCATTAAAAAGTATCCGAAAGTGTCTGAATCTATTTCCCAAAGAATGTCATCTCAAAAAGGGAAGCATTTTCTATGCTCCCTACTGACAGTGAACCTAGCGTAAGGAACGCATGGGAGCTGTTGATATTTAGAATCAACAACACACACACTAGTGCATGTTAGTGTTATTGGCCATGACACTAATGTGCACTAACATGTGCGCTGTCAATTTTCTAGATGGACGGCTCCCATGCATTACTTAAGCTAGGTTCACTATCAGCGGGGAGAATAGAAAATGCTTCCTTCAAAGAGACCTGTAGGGATGATCATAAATTTTGTCATATGCAAAATTAAATTAAGCCAAAGCACAGAAACTAAATTTCTATGTATATACATATATGAATGGCCAAATGGTACGTGGAGTACTCTAATCTTTGATATTAAGTTTATTGTTAATTTCTAAGGCCTTTATATGATTGCCTTGTATGAATATATAAGCTATTTGAATATCTGTTTTTCTCATTTCCAGAAATATTAAAATTGTGTACACGAAGCACCTAATAGTTAAATGCTAGAACTCAGGTTCTTTGGGCTCAACTGGGAGAATATTGGAACTTCATAAGTTATGTGTGCTCATAGAAACCTAATATAAGTTGATTTCAATAAAAGCTTCACCAATTTTTGAAATGTTCTCCACATTAAGCCAAAAATGTTCTCCAGGTTTTCTAAAAAATTCCTAAATGTTCTAAAGGTTTTCCAAAAATGTTCTCCACATTAAGCCACGTTGGCACAATGGCAACCAACACAGGGAAGAGAGGAGTGGATCAAGAGCAGAGGCCAATTGTGGAGGCCTGACAGATGTGGTGAGATAGAGAGAGACAAAGGGTAGGGAAATGAGGACTTTGACACCAAATAGGTAGGTGATTCAATGATTTGCAGGGGTCAATTTAGGCCAAATTTCTTTGTTTGCTTACAAAATTACTGGTGATTTGTTAGAATTGAGTCTATTTTATATATTGTTTTTCTATCCACTTTTATATTAAGTCTAATTTTCTCCCTCAATATTAATTGTATATTAGTTTTGATATTTGCCTCATCAGTCTCAATTTGTATTATTTTGACAGATAATTTCACAAAACAAAACAAAATTAGGCCAATTAGGTTGGTTGAACCAGTTTATGCCAAGAACATTAATATTACCTAATGAAATCGAAAGAACAGCATGATAGATATATTCTAAATATATGAATGAGGATTTTCACAGAAGAACAATGACAATGATATCAATAAGATTTTGAAAATGACCCATGTTTTGGGAGAGGTGTTAATGTCAAAGTCCCAATTCCAAAAGGTAATTCGCAGAGCACCCTCAGCGTACAAGAGTCTGGTTTTTCATATACTCAAGGGTGACATATGATAAAGATAAAGATTAAAGATATCCTGTTTTCATGTACAAGACCATGGGCACTCGTAACATGTTGGCACTTGAACTTCCCGCCTGCACCACCCTCTTATTCGGAGGAAAATATCTAAAAAAAACAAATAATTTGATTTTAAGATTTCAAGAAATAATTGCTATAATTGAGAAATGGTTCATGTTTCGACTTAAGAATGATTTCTTTTCCAACCTTCGACTGAATTTGTGATTCTTGACAATCTTTATATAGATCCTTGCATATTTTACTCATTGGTCTGGATTATGTTATATTCTTCCAATAAAAATGTTGAAGACTATTCTAAGTGTTCTCATGTGTCTAGATACATCTAGATACTATGTACTTTCGAGCAAACAAAATGTCTTGTGGTTGAGGAATGAGAGCAACTACTGGTATATTTTGTACTCATTATTTGTTTTAACTAGATTCAGGAAGGTGGTGACAGGACATTACATGATAAACACATATCGTACTATTGGTATAGACGTCCATATTTAGATATCTTGTTTTGTAATTCTGGTGTTCTATAATGAGTTTTCTAATCCAAGTTGTAAACAAAATTATGCTATTTGCACTCAACTGCCTGAGGTCCATATTTTGTACAGGTTTAATTACGAAAATAAGACAGAAATTAACAACAAAATACCTGTCAATGATCGGGATATTACAGTTTACATTATCTAAGCAACTGTGAAGAAGGTATGCTAGGATGTTAGTACACCAGGAAGCCTGCAATAAACAAAGTTGCAGCTGAAAAGAACCAAGATCCAATCAGAAAAAATAAGTCAAATTGCACCAAGAAACTCTATAATGGCGTTGCAGAAGCAGTAAACTCAACTCAGTTGAGGAGAGCAGAAATGCTTCACAATAGAAACGCAATTTGTATTGAAATCAGAAAATTGCAAAAGGTTGCAGAACTTTTATTAATACTTTTCATCTCAGATCCATGAGATTACCGGTACAGTGTTGAATCTACAACACAAAATCTGTTGAAATCCACAAGAAGGAAATGAGCTAAAACTCAAACAATGGAAAAAGTTCAGCAAATGAGTGAACATTCAACTGTGAAAATGATACTAACTTCAGCTATTTAAACTTCTCCAATCCCAGGTTAGCTCCATTTAGAGATCAACAACTGACAGTTGTCCATGAGCTGTACCTGAGCTGTCTTGTCTATGTAGGGTACCAACCAGGATAGGTGGCTAGGCAAAGGTCACAAACCAACACTAATTTTCGTTATACACTGAAAGAGACAACCTACCCTTAACTAACTTGAAACAATTGTAAATTTCCACTTCTGCTTCTTTGCGTAAGTTTAATTGCAAAACTGTTTGCTGAAATGTCTGAAAGAACTGGAGATTTTAAACATCATCAAAACATAGCTGCCTCGCTCTAGTTGCTACCCTAACCACAATTGCACCTTTTCACATTCAATAGTCACCTATACCCTTTGTGAGAGAAACTCAGTAGAAGTAGCAGTAGGTACTTATGATTTTAAGACCTCATTGAAACTTGTCTGAGGGAAGTTTAGTCAGCTCCTTTTGTTTTTAACTAACTACTTTAGCTTAGAAGAAATTTTGGTGCCTGTTCGCTTCTTCAAGTTTTTGTCATGTTGAGCATAGGCAAGTGATAACCTGGCTGTTGACTTAATTGTTTATCTTTCCCCATGACATCAGCTCGTCATGCATAAACATGGTCAGCCAAGACCGTTAGTGCCTTGAACTGGATAGACTGGCTAGTGCAGACTGCACCACTAGCTTGTTTGCTCTATATTGCATAGAGTGATTACTGTAGACAGAACCACTGGTGTTGCAGTGTCTGGCCACCTTAAGTCAATAAAGAAGGGCTCATTCAAACTAATAGTCTGTTACTGACAAGGGTACGTTTGCAAGTTTGCCATCTTCCACTCTAACAATGCTACTAAAACAAGGGGTGAAATTGTTAATACTAAAATGCCAGGTGTTGTAAGTGATTTTAGAATGTAAATCACACAATGTGTTGCATTTTAACCGTTAGCTAATCCGAAGTTAAAACTGAACTGTGGTAGTATAAAGCAAGCAGCAACAAACACAAGATTACAGGAGGATCTTTGAATATAACAGTTACCAACTAATAAGTACATAAGATCAATATACCTGTTATGATTCACCCTAGGGAGGTCCCACCAACAAACCGTTTCACATCAACACCTGATAGAAGACAACAGAATTGAAACAAAGGCTAAGATTCAGAAGTTCAATAGGGCTGATATTAATATGTTAAAACCCATAACAGCTTTAGGATCAAACAGCTTGTGTTTAAATAATTTCATCTATAACAAGAAAACAGAATGTGACAAGAAGATTCCAACTCGTCAAGGATATGGCTGGAAATCAGACCCCACATGAATACGTTTTCTCAAACTTTTTCATGTGTCCCAAGCATACAACATACTTAATAGTTTTTTGCATTTTTCCTATATTACGCATGTTCTCATCTGCTCATTCTTAACATGGTTGGAAAACTCTCAACGAGCTCTGTCAAATGAGACTTGCCGCCAAAATGATTCTAAACATAAAAGGCACTTTTTTTGGCATGAAGTCCTTCGACACCATTGTCATCTCCAACTTGCAACCTAATATTAAGCTCATAAGATTTGGATTTACAATTTCTAACTATGCAGGGATGGAGCCACCAAGAATGGAAAAAAAAAACATGGGCCACATGGTCCCTACCTAAAATAAAATCGAGAAATTTGATTGGCTCGGAGGGGGGGGGGGGGGGGGGGAGGGGGGCATGGTCCCCCAGCCCCCCTGGCTCCATCTCTTCTACTACTAGTGCATTTTGATTGGTATAACGCTCATAATTATATGTCCGTGTAATTCAAACTTATAAATCTGGGCATTATAAGATATGTGAGGGCAATACAGGAAGATGACAAAAATCTATGATCGCTCTTGGCCCTTTATACAGTAGTATAATTTGTTTTATTTTTCTTATTTTATTCGGCATTTACACGCAATGAGAGTACTTTCAGGCTAGTAAACTAATACCGCAAAATGGTTTTAAGATTACAATTGCACTTCAGCCACCTACATCCAGAGAAGGCTGTAATCGCAATTTAGATTGAATCAGACGAACAATGACTCTGGAAAATAAAACGAAGAAATCATAATAAGGGAGACTAACGTGACAACGACGATTCGACATCCGACTATCCACTGCTCGACAACGCAATGCAGAAAAATGATAAAGCCGCAGACATCGACTTTTTCCTACTAAACAACTTCATTAGTTAAAGACGAAGACGGAAATGGGAAAGTACCGAAATAGAAAGCAAAGGTGCCGATGACGGACTTGCAGACGATCCGGCTCAACCCCGGGGCCCTCCGTCCCTGCTCATCCGCACGCAGACACACATCCTCGGCCTCAGCCTCAGCCTCTCTCTCTTCTCATTCCGGCCATGGAATGCAGTACCTGTACCGATGAAGTATCGATAATTATCGATATGAATATGTATCGATATACGAGTTCCGTTTATATGAACCCGGGTTTAATAGGCCATAGGATTTATATCCGGCGGCCTATAATACTCTTGGGTTTATAATTTTCATAAAGCTCATAAATATTATGGGCCATTGAATATAAATATGATGGTTTATAAAGTCCGGGCTTATATATAGCCCGGGCTCACGTAAGTATATATGAGCCCGAGCTTATATAAATTTTTTCCATCAATATATACTTAATATGGCATAAACTTTTAATAAAATATTATTATAATATTTATAATAAAGCATAATAAAACCAAATTAATTTATTTTAAATTTACACATTATTACTCTATTTATCTAATATAAATTATTACTTTTTCTATTATATATTAAGTATTATAAAATTAATTTATTTTAAAATTAAATAAAATATTTAATAGAAGTCAAATAAATAATATGAAAGATATTTAAGTAAATATATAATTATAAAAAATAATTATATAAATTATATAGGCCTATATATATTAATTTTATATAATTTATAAAAAAATATTTAATATAATAAAAACATCATCATCTGTAAACCTTCTAATAGTTTAGGTTTGAATTATATTTTTATTTATAGGAATAAAATTTAAAAAAAATTTAAAAAGTTATTTTAAAATAAAAAAATATTAATACGTAGGCCGTATCAATATGATATGGCCAACACAACTAATACATATCAAATATTTATGGGGGCATACAACTCTGTATTCTATCAGTATTGGCCAATACAGGCATGTATTAACTAATATGGCCTTCTATGATTCAGCTCATCAAGTACATGAGGTGGGATTTTAAATGCCCCTAATGTTGGTGATTTCATCAGAATTGCCATTGCTAGCTTCATTATTGATTTTGGCACTAGAGTTTCGGTTCTTATTCGATTTTCTTAATCCCGAACTTAATCCTTCAGTCCTTTCGATCTGTTCAAGCCAACCGGTTTAAATTGGCTGAGAGGCATTAAATAACAAGTACCAATGGTTTTAAAATTGACCCAGCCACCAACTTGAATTAGTGGTTTGGTGCGGGTTCAACCGAAATAAATTAAATTCAATTAGATAAATCTAAATTTAACTGTTAAATAACTTGTCCTAAAAAATTTATAGGGTCCCAACCACCTCCACAAACCAAAAAAGGTTGTGGAGATGTTTTTAAATGAGTTCCTCGTCGCCGAGAACCCCTCGCTTGATAAAAATAGGGTTTAGGGTCATCGGGTGTCTTGAAATTTCATCTTCTTAAAAATAACTTTAAAAGATGTTATATTCTTGTTATTTAACTTTAGCATAAAAGGTTTGTGACCTTAAAATTAGAGAAATTTTGTTATAAGGGAGTATAAAGTAAAACACTAACATCGAGATAATTAATGTTTTTTAACATTAAAAATAAATGTTTATTAAAGTATAACCTTTTGGGTTGTTAACAATGATATACTAACTAGGGTCGAGATTTAACCGGTTAGACTATTTTTGCATTAGCCCAGCCCTATCCTTAAGCATTTCAAAAGCTAGGCCTTAAGTGGGCTCGGGCCACTTGTAGGCTTTTTTTTGTATTTTATATTTTTATTTACAAATTTATTTTTTAATACAAAAATTTATAAACTTTGGGTGGAATTCTAGTAGATAACCCTATAAATAACAGGATAATATGTTTTTTGCAACTCTATAAATTACAATATAATATGTCATTGCTCACAACTAATTATGATGACTTTAAAGCTTAAATTATCCTAAATTTATTGAAAATATGTAAACTCCTCCCTTTTTCCAACCTTTTCGGCTTATGTCAAATACTAAAAAAATGTGAAGATAATCATTTTAATACTTGAAGGTGGTCCTATAGGTTTTTCTGCCTCTAGGCCCTATCCTGACCCTACTAAAGGCATACTAAAAATTTGAAGGCCCAGCCCTCACATCAGGCCTAAAATTTTTTGACTCTAACTTGCATTTCTATAGGCTGGGTGGGACCAAGCCGACATTTATAAACTTCCCCCCTAATTCTAACTTGTAATAATTTTGCTTTGAAAATGACAAACATAAGGACAATAATGAAAATACTTTATTCATGTCAAATATGATATATTAAATTATATAAAATTTAATATATAAAAATCTTTAAAAGCCCCTTATTCCAAAGGTATGTGTGATGTATTTAGTCTTAAGGATTTGGATGCTCTCATTAACAAAAACAAAAGAAGAAAATACATATGAATATTTGCTAAATAGTGTTTTAGTCTAGATCTAATAACAGAATTGATCACCTTGATAAAGACTACATTAGCTATTAGATGATATAAAACTATGAACCAAGTAGAACTAAATGTTGAGATATTGACCCTTTAAAAAGTCATTCAACCAGTCCAATTATGTTGGGGAAATGATATTTATATTCTATTTTTTTTATACTATAAATCTAACACCACTTTTAATTGGATAAGGAAAATAGGTCCTACCTGACAACATGAGACTTATGTTTCTTTATCTAATCATAAGTGGTGTCAGGCCATGTCATTTAGGAGGTTATGGGCAAGGTGGAGAGAGAGAGGAAAGAGAGGGAAAAAAGAGAAAAGAGAGTATAGGGGAGAAAGAGAGAAGAGAGTATTGCTAAAACGAAAGACTTTTAAAATTCTGTGGGCTAAAAAAATTTGTGTTTGTAGGCCAAGTGATCTTTGAGATCTACCTCACCAATTAGCCCAAAATATTTATCAAATAAGCCATAAGGGTAAAATTATATCTTTCTTTTGTCTCACGTAAATAGTCTTATTTAATTTTTAAAATAAATTAAATTTATTTTATTTTAAAAACCAAATAAAAAATTAAAATGGGATATTATATGTTACTTTTTGTCTCTCTTTAATAGTCTTATTTAATTTTTAAAATAAATTAAAATTATTTTATTTTAAAAAACTAAATAAGGCTTTAAAGTATGACATTATATGGTATTTTTTGGGGTTATTGCTTTTTTTATAAATATTTTGGGCTTATTAGTAATTGATCCCTAAAGATAGAAAAGTTTATTATATAAAATGAAAGTATTATATATCAGGCTATTTTATGTCCACGTTTTATTGAGTTTGGTACGAAATCATTGTTTCAAGGAACGAGATAAAATATAAGCTATTTCCTATTACGAAAACATATACGGATGCTGAATTCGTTTTTATACTTCTACAAGTTAAATTAAATGTATTCCATACAAGAATCACCATCATTCTTTGGAGCTCGATTCTAATACGGATCAATTATGCCCCAGCTCCCAACTTATTGCACCTCAATACACTTCATTAGATGGACATGATGGAGAAGAAATTATCCACTAGAAACTGTCGTGCAAACCACGTGGTGCATACATCTATTTAGTGTTTATTACATTTTAATAATTTTAATGTGTCTAAATATGAGTAATAGATAAGGATGCTTAATTTATAAGGATGCTAATTTATTACTTTTTTACTTCATTCAATAATTAGTATAAGAAGGAAAACGTGAAATAGGACAATTAATATAGTACCGACACCGAGGGTATATTTTAAGACCCGACATATTTTAATTAAGTTTATATAAAATTTTAAATTAAAAAAAGTAGAAAAGGCAAAAATGGTCATCAACAATTTCAATAAACAATTTTTTATTAACTATTGAAAGGAGCAAATAACTAATTAGGAACATCAAGTGTACCTATAAAAGTAGGAAACCAAGAACCCTAAACTAAGAAGAAAGAGGAAACCCTCCAATCAACGACCTAATAAGCTAAGAGAATATCTAAAAAAGATTTTTTTTGTTTTTGGCGAGAACTTAAAAAAGATTCTGATCAGTTCGAATCAAGTGTTGTTTCACCGTTGGCGTCATCATCAACCGGGACAATCTTACTGGACGGGTAATCGGGCCTGGGCTTGGCGGGCCTCATGTCCTTCCACGAGGTGCAAACGTCCAGCAGCCGACCCGCCTCCCTGCCCAGTTTCGTCCACCACTTCTGCCCCATCTTCTGCACCAGCGACCGGACGGGCTCCTGCACCACCAGCCCCGCCACCGCCTCCTTCTCGCCGTGCGCCCACCTGTTCAGCAGGAACCTCACCTCCACCTCCTTCTCATTGTGGCTCCCCACCCCAATTATCCCCGCCATCGCCCCTTTCTGGGCCAGAGCCGGGCCATCTCTCATCACCTCCTGCAGGTCCCTCACTACCGCTCTCTCTTCCCCCGCCGCCAGCATCCGGGACCGGTATTCGGAAACTGTCGACAGCCAGTACACCACCACTGCCGCCTCGCCACGCAAGCCCCATGGCTGGCCCTGCCCGACAGCGGCCAGAATGAGGCCCAACCCGTTGTCCACCGCCGCTATCCGCTTCAAATTGGACCGCTTCTGCGCTAGGATCCCTACGGCCCGCATGGCCATCTCCCGCCTCTCCTCGTCACCCTGACGCTCTACCTGCTGGAGCAGCACCTCAAAAGGCATCTCCTCTCCGATGATCTCTCGCCACTCCGTGCTGCCCTCCGAGATTGAAGAGATCTCCTGCACCACCCGGCAGGCTGCCTGAGCCAGGGCCGATGTGTTCGTCCGGCCTAGCATCTCGACCAAGTAGGCCGCCCGCATCTGCTTCGTGATCTTCTGTGTTACCCTCAGCTTGACACCGGCCTTCTTGCACCAATCGTCGATCAGCTCGCGGACAGCTGGTACCGGTGTCATCTCCGCCTCACCGCTTCCATCAATCACCTCGCCGGTTACCGGACAGGACTTGTTGCCGGCGTTGAGCCAGCGCTGGATATTTGCCCGATCGTACACGGCTCCAGTGCTCAGCAACACGGGGTCCCGCATCACGGCGCCAGTGACTGGACACTTAACGGCTGGCGGGAACACCCAGTCCTCCCGGGGGCACCGCTCGTAGGTCCGCGGGTCGGGCCATGCCTCGCCAAAGATAACGAACTTGCTGTACCGGACAAGCTCGCCTGCCGCCTTAGCCGCAGCCCCGGCCCTGTCATAGCAGGAGGCGAGCTCCTGTTCCAGCAACTTGATCTCTTTCACCTGAGCCTCGAACCCAATCACCCCAATCCGGTTGAAGAGCCTCCGGGCCTCTTCCCGGTCCGGGAAGAAGTCCTTCACAATCTCTTCAATCTCAGCCACGATCTTCTCCCTCAAATCCAAATCCTTCTGTTCAACAAACTCGTTCATCTTCTCGCACTCCTCTTTGATCCGATTCATCTCCGCCTCCCTCGACTTCACATCCTCGACGAAGCCGAGCGACCGCCACGGGAAGAGACCGAGCACCTCGGCCAGCTCCCCTACAAGAGTCCGGAACTCGTGGGAGTGAGCATCAGCCAGCAGGAGGGCGGCAATCCGGCTTCCGGTGGAGCATAGCTCAATCAGGGAGCGTGCCCACTTGAGCACGACGAAGACCTCCTTAATGCAGACGGCGGCAGTAATCGACAGGGCTTCCCGGCCGTCGACACACGGGGAGAGGGAGCTCTTGACGTGATCAAAGATGGGGGCCAGGCGGGCGGCGATGGAGACAAGGGCGGAGATGGCAGAGCGGTGGGGCCATTCCGGGGGCTTGCAGAGGGCGATGTCTCTGGCCAGGAGGGCCAGCGACTCGACGGGCTTCGTCTCCACTAGATGTGTGACGATGACGGCGGCATCTCCGTGGTCCTCTTTCATTCTGAGAGTGTGGGAATGGAAGGAGAAGGAGAGGAACTGCATTTTTTTTGGCGTTGGGAGGATGATTTATGGTAGTTTAAACAAGATAAAATTTATCTTTGGTGTGAGCTTATCTTGTTGGCCCGACTACTCTTGCATGGATGTGGAGATCACTGAATGGGTTTGCATGAGAAGAACTGAACCTATCGTGTCTAGCGGGGTTGAGCGATTGTTGGGGCTTGTCCAGCCTCACCGGTCTACGTAAGTACGGCTGCGTTTACCCTAGTTACTAAGCCAGAAAATATAAACATTATGCATATAAATAAAATAAAATATATATTAAACAAAGGTATCCCTTACCTGCTTATAATCACAAGGATCGTAATAATCGTTAATTTTACACACAAATTTTATATTAACTCATATTCATGTGTGATATAGGTAACCGTGAGTTTAAAGCTAAATATTATTATATCATAAGTTAACGAAGATAATAGTATTAAAAGACTTTGTGTTATAGAGTACACTATTTATATTTAAAACTAGTTTAGTGGCATGTCTCATTTGATAGAGCTTCATGAATGTTTTTAAAGGGTTTTAAAAATATGTAAATTTAAATATATATATATATATATATAAGTTTCAAAAATTATTATTGAGAAGTGTGCTATATATGTAGGGTTTACAAAAAAAAGTTAAGAAAACATAGTTACTTGGGATCTCATTTGATAGAGTTCATTGAAAATTTTTTAATGATACTAATAACGCGTGAATCCTAATTTGGGAGTGCAAGGTATAATATTACAAAGTTAAAATCAACATAACCTAAAAACTAGAGTTTTTATCCTATCAGCAACTAATACATGATTTTATTAAAATATTCTCAAATCACATATTAATTTAAACTTGTCTATCACGCATGAGATGTTACTACATCCAATTAATAACCATTGTGTTATTTTTGGTTACCTCTTGTTATTTCATTTATGCGTTATGATTATCCTAGACTCAACCTATCTCACACATGATGAGGGCATAAAATCATACATGGAGACAACACAAATCATAACATGCTTTACCAATAATTTTCAATTATAATATTTTCATACAAACAATGTATGTATCATACATACATGTTACAACAAGTAAAACCCTTTAACTGCAATACTTTGAAATCATGCTTGTGACTTACTCGCATAACTGTATGTTGTTGGAACATATGTGGAATATGTATAATAATTAGTTTTTTTTCTTAGAACAAAACTATAATGCCATGTTCCCTTGGGCGTTACAAATGGTGAAGTGTTGAGACAAGTTGTCAAATGATTGTTGCAACTCTCACATATAGAGGATGATCGCTGAGGTAAGAGAAATAATTTTATTATGATACTTTGACCACGGGTCGAGTTTTGCCCATGAGTTTGAGGTACCCAAGGGCTTGGGGCGTCGCAAAAATTATGTCCATTCAAGTGTGTATTTGAGTCTTAGAAAACTGATTTAGTTTGTGGTATTAATTTAGATTTAAAATTGACAAACTTGAAGAATTAGAGCATCCATGTTTCCAGAATTCAAGGTGGAAGACTTTAAGTGATCGAATTTTGAAGCTTAAGGTGAAAACTACACACACTTAGGTTTAATGAGTATTTTTCATATTTGAGTGTAACAAAAAAGAATGGAAAAGAAAAGGAGGAAAATCGAAAATTATTCATAAGCGATCAATCGTCTTCAAATAATAGATCAACTGGGTATGAATAAAGTTGGGATTTTACAAAATTCTTAAGCAATAGGTTATCCACATGTAACAACAGATTGAGAAAAGTCCAGTACTATAACTCCTGACCCCCACACTCAATGGATTGATCGGTATACCTCTAGTAACACAATTAATGAATTAGATGATTGAAATTCTAAGGTTGAGAGAAATTCATATAAGGAACAATCAACTGCTCCATGTCGAGTTACCTATTTTAAGTTAAACCGGGAACTTTTTTCCAAGTACAATACTAAAAGCCTAGCCGACTTAGACATCTATAGTAGCAACATTGACCTGAGTGGTACTTGTAGAAGCCAATGTTATGTATAAATCCTTCAAATTTCTTATACCGTTTTCTTGGAAGCCATTTTAAACCATATAAGATTTTTTTCAATTTGCATTCCCAATTCTCCTTTCTTGGCACAACATGGCCTAATGAGTGATGTATAAAGATCTTCTCCTCTAAATCTTCCATAATGAATGCATTTTTCACATCCAATTGCTCTAAATGCAAGTCTTCAATTGCTATAAAACTTAAGGCAGTCCTAATGGTACAAAATTTGAGAACTCAAACATATTTATATAAAGTTCACTCTATTTCATTGCTCAAAACCTTTCACAATAAGCCTTGCCTTGAATTGCTTAATCTCATCTAGTTTTTCCTTCAACTTGTAGATTCACATATTGTGCAAAGTTTTTTCCCCTTCGGGCAACTTGACTAGTTCCCAAGTATTATTTGAGTTTAGTAACTCTATCTCACCATCCATGACATACTCTCACTCAACATGAGTGCTTACATGAGATGCCTCCCCAAAGCTTTATGGCTCTCTGTTATCTATCAACAAAAAATAATTTATTGTAGGAGACGATGGTGTCTTTTGCTTATGTTGTCTAGTAAATGTCCATTTAAGATGTGTATGAAGCCTTGCCTGAGATATGGCTACCTAATTCTCTTCATTGACATCCTGAGTTTCTTTATTTGAAACATGAGTTTTATCATTGCCAACTTGAAGAGTTGGACTATCTTCAAGTTCCACAAATTCCTTATCAAACTCTTTCCCCTTTTGTAGAACTTGTTGGTCTTTACACAGATCCGATTCATTAAAAACCACATCAATGTTTCTTACTACATACTTAAGTACAAGATTCCAAAGCCTATAACCATAGTTATCACCACTATAGCCTAAGAAATATCATTTAGAAGACTTGACATCAAACTTTCCCATGTTCTCTAGCTGAATATGTACATAGCTGGCACACCCAAATACACATAAGTGATCAAATATCACATTCTTCCCTGTCCATGCCTCTTATAGTAACCTACCATCCAAGGTCTTTCACATCTAAACTATAACTACTTAAGCTTAGGATCTCATAAACTTCCATAAAATACACTACATCTTCTCTTCCTCTTTCCCCTTTCACCTATGTGGAGCTATCTAAAAAAGTAAAAATAATATTTTTTATACTTAGGGTTGGGTAAAACGGGCTTCTTTCCCTGGCCTAATTTAAGGTGGGCCTAAATTATTTAGGCCCAGCCATAAGACCATGACAAAGAAATTTCTATCATAACCTATATTTTTATGAGTCGGGCCAACCCTTAAAATTTTCATCCATATCCATGATCGGCACCCCTTTGACTAACCCACATAAGGCCCCAAACATGGTATATAAGGGGGTATTAGTTTCTATGCACAACTGCTCTCTTATGCACCATGTTGAGACCTCTACGTGAGTTAATTAAGGATAAGGGGGCTAGTCAGGTAGAATTGGTTAGGGATTTCCCTGACCAGCTCCTTGATTAACTCTCCCTGACCATTGACTAGACCACATAGGGCCATTATCCCTTGCCTAGCCCACATAGGGCTTTCAACATGCATGGTACTGATACACATGAAGTATATACATTTTATATACCTTTTTACCTTTTTTGCTAGTATAATATTAGGTTAATTCATAGTTTATTTATATTAAGATAAATACTAATATTTTAATTTAATTATTAATTAATTTGGGTGCTATTAGGAGTTTAGGCATGTATTAAAATTAAGTCAGGATTTTATTTATGTACTACGCGTCTAAAATGTGATTTTTTTTATATTTTGTAGGTAATGCATGCTTCTCGAGGCCCATGGACAATATGAGAAATAATTAACACTCTTGAAACACTTAAGAGTGATTTGGACAACTTTCTAGAATCACAAACACGTTAGAAATTAATATGGATATGAACAAAAAAGCTTAATGAGCAAAGCAAAAAATTAAACAGGAATATGGATTATCCAATGAACGAACTTAGTTTCTTGAACATAAACTGGACACGAATGAACTAATTTATCTAGATTGCAAAAACAGTATACCCGATTGATCCGGCACTTAGGGCAATCAATCGGTTTAACATACAATTTCTTATTTTGAGTCAGTTTTGAGTTATTGTTCAACTAGAACCTCTCCTATGACTCTTATGTTTATAAAATTATATGAGGCTCAAAATTGATGAATTCCAATATATTTTTTGAAGAGAAAAAAGGAGAAGAAGATGGAGAATCAATCAAAGCTTTCAATGGAGATTAAAGAGCATTCTTCTACAATGTAAGGTTAAGTTTTTCTTTTACTTACGAGTTTATGACACAATAGATAAGTTTTAATTTTTTTTCCTTTTAATTTAGATCTCAGTTGTGAATAATAACAATTGTATGACAAAGATTTACTTTTAATGGAAGAGTTTTCATGTTTATTCAATTCTATGTTGATTTATTGTCTTGTAGATGATAGATTTATGCAGTTTTAATATTTACAACAATTTTAATCTTTGTGATTTAGATGAGATGGTCAATGTAATAGTTTTAAGGTTAATATAATTAATAAATTAGATGAATTATACTAAGATTAAGTGAGCCATGCCTATAGTTTACTTTAGTGTAGATGATTCGTGCTATTATCAAAGATAGTTCGTGTCATAGATTTAATTAATAATTTTTTTTAACGTAATTCTAGTTTGTAGCTAAGAATACTTGTTCATATTCATACTAGATTTAAATTAAAAGCTAAGAAATTGTTATGATCAAATAGTGATTCAATTTCTTAAGAAATTGCCATTATATTGTTATCTTTCATGTAGTTTAAATGATTATTTCCTTCGATTAATTGTAGTTTAATTCTTTTAGTTTTTAATCAATAAATTTATTCATAGATTTAGTAATGAATTCATCTATTTATTAGTTCAACAACCCTTAAATATTTATCCTAGTATAATTACCTTGTATACTTCTAAATTGTTTAGTTATAAACAATCAAATACATAATAGGGTAATTGTATGTAGAAATCGATACCCCCTTATGTACCATGTTTTGAGGAGGGTATTGGTCACATAGACCGGTTAGGCTAGACAAGCCCTTTGAGTGTAGGGCCCATGTTAAAGTGTAGCAATCAATGTGTGAAAATATTTAGGGAAAGAATATATGTAAAAATGGGGAAAGTGGGAATCACACTACCAAAACGAAAATATTTTCTTGATCTACTAATATCCTTGAGTATGCCACATAGAGTACCTAATAGGATACATAGAGGCTTCCATCTCCCATAGCCCCATTAGGCTAGATACATTCCTACCAAAATTGATTTAGAACTTTAGCTATGGAAAAAGTTACACGCATCATGTAGGCCTGAGCATTTCAAGTTGCCGCATATTAATAAAAAGGACAAATATGTGATTTAAAGTTGTTTATCCCTTGGTAACATGTGTGGTTGAATTGAAACCCTAGGACTTCGATGTTCAGGGACAGGCTTACGTGCATGAGCCCTCTTCTTTTCGACTCCATTATGATATGGAAAAAAATGATTGATTTGAAAATGTTGTTAAGAAATGAATGTGTCACAACATTCTCAACTCTTACTAAGACTCATGAAAAAAATTTAGGTAAAATTAATAAAAAAATAATTGGTATAAAAGTGGACGTCGAAAACGGTCTCATATGTAAAAATTAATAAGTGACTCGTGATTGTGGTGATTGGGGTTGAAAACCACAATAATGAAGACTCATAATTTCAAAGTGCAAGAGCACAAATGCATGTACTAAGGATAGAGCTAGGGGCTAGGGGAGGCCATGACCCCCCGACCAATCAAATTCCATTGTTTATATGAAAGTGGGGGCTATGTAGCTCCATAATTTTTCTAATTCCATTATTTATTTTTCACGAGCAACATATTATTCTTGGTCAAAAAATATCACTATATATAAATACAAAATGAGAAATATTATATTACAAATATCTATGATATATAACAAATATATAAAAGGTGATGATGGGCCTTGGAAGAAGAGAACAGGGTCAATTAGGATGTGGGCCAAAGTTAGGGTTGAAATCGGGTCGGGTTAGGGTGGACCAAAGCAGGGCCATGGTCCGGTCCTAACTTTAGGAGGGCTTCCAAAAGCCTGGCCCTAAGTGGGCTTGGGCTAGGCCACAAGCTTTTTTTTTTTACTTTTTGTATTATTATATTATTTTAAAAATAATTTTATAATAAAAAATTATAACCTTTATGTCCACTAGTTGACTTATGGGCATAAGATCATAAGCCTTTGACCTTTGGGTAAAATTATTTATAACCAACCATAATGACTTGCAAACTTGAATTCTCTTAAACTTTCTTAAAATATACAACTCTAAGTCTTCTTCCTTCCTTTCTAAAGTTAAAAATATTTCTTTCTTTATACTTAGAGACAAGTCAAAGAGGCATGCAAAATTTTTGACCTTCAACCCTAGCCCTGCCTTGTTTAAAGTAATTCAAAAAATTTAGACCCTAGCCTGCATTTTTATAAGGCAGGTGGGGTCAGGCTAGCAGTCGGCCCTTTGAAGTTTCACCCCTAACTAAAGTGAACTAGGTGTTTTTGATGAAAAAAAAGATAGAAAAAAGAAAAAAAGGTTAATAAAAATTGGTACCCTTCTTGAAATTGTCATGTCTCTTTACTATCAGCCTTCGTAGGAAAAGGAGGCTGCCTGTCACGCCCCGGCCATGCCCGACCCGAGCCGAACCCGGTCCAAGGGCCGGTCAAGCGCGCGGGGGCGACGAAGTGAAATTGAGAAACGATTCTAGCGGAAGACTTAATCCCTAACCACAGGCGATTAACAGCAACACGGAGTGCGCACAATCCTTTGAGCAAGAGTAAATAAAAAGGGAGAAAAGGTGTTGCTTAACACAAAGTAAACAACAATCTCAAACCCACAAACTTAGTTTAAGTAAAGCCCATACCAACTCAAAATAAGTCATAAGCAAACATAATTGTAACATGTGACATAAAACCACAACAAGAACCCTACACAAAGGTTCGAACATAAAGCATGAAAGAAACGATGATAAGTCACGCAACGATCTCCATCATCACACCCAAGCTACCTCTGACCTTTCCTCAAAAAGGCAATCCTGTCCGTCTGCGTGTCGCACCATGCAGCCCCAAATCAAAACACAAAAGAGGGGTGAGTTTTAACACTCAGCAATGGTTTTAATATCACTGTCAACGTAGAAAATACGATAGCTTAGAAATGAGATCGTTCAGATCAAAGATTTACATGGTGCATCACTTTCTGATCACACATTCATGTCACCTAACACTGCATCATAATGCATAATTCAACCTGCATGGATGTATCTCTAGCATACATATTCCCACATGCATTCACATCATAACCAATCCCGCATGGATGTATCTCTAACATACATATTTCCACATGCATTTTATCATCAAAATCAATATGCATGGATGTATCTCTAACATACATATTCCACATGCATAACATCAAAATCAACATGCATGGATGTATCTCTAACATACATATTCCACATGCATAACATCAAAATCAACATGCATTGATGTATCTCTAACATACATATTCCCCATGCATAATGTCATCACAATCCACCTCCATCAAGGAGTAATCACACGTTAACGTCACACAGACGGGAGCATAGACAAGGCCACGAAGGCGTGTCATGGTACAAAATTCTACACAAGAATTCAAGAAAGATCGGGGTTGTCAATCCCTAATACTGCTCGCCCTGGATGATCCTGGCCAAGGATGTCCCATTCTCACACAGAGAATCTAGAGAAGGGGTGTTTGCCCAAGGACATCTCCTGCGGAGGGAAGAGCCCGAGTTCTCACACAGAGAACCCTAGAACACGTGGTAGCGGGGTGCACATGGCATACCACACTGGATACTCAGGGTCCAGATGACACACATAATAATATTTTCACATATCCGCAAGACAAGTACACAACTCGTCCCCACATCATTCCATTAAACAAGACTCAACCCGGGGAGTGTACTCGTTCCACACAGGAACTCCAAATCGTTCCACACAGGAACTCCAAATCGTTCCGCACAGGAACTTCAAATCGTTCCACACAGGAACTTCAAATTAAAATATGTCCTTTCGGACCAATCAACTTGCGATTAATCCACGACCGATAAACCCGGCACACAATTCCATCACATTGCATCCAATCGGTCAAATTCGATTAATCACGATGAAGCCTCAATTGGAAATCCATTTTCATGATGCGTGCAGCATGGTACATGCATGGGCAAAGCATACATGAATCCTAATCATGAGAAGTGCTCTCACCAGCCCCTAATGCATCATTCATAATCACGATATTAAGCTTCAACATCATCATTTAACCCCCACATGTGTGTGTGTGTAACTAGTAGAAGCCTTTCACATAATGCATATTAACATGCTTGAAAATCAACTCACTACCACACTACACATGTGAATTTCTACCTAAACATGAATTCCAAGGAAATCATAGTAGAAGAATCGTTGAAATCATAGTTAAATGCAAAACTCAACCACAAAGGCTAAACATCTATAACATCACTCATTTCATCATTGAGTCATGGCAATCACCAACATTCACACACCATTAATCACAATTTATCATGACAAATCAGTCCAACAATGATTGTAGTCCTACTGAAAATATATGCTTATCCAAAGGGAACCAACCATTCATAATTTCAAGATAACGATTCCAACATCATGCCACAAAACATAAGTCATCCCACCATCTCTAAGCATATGTCTCAACTCTATAAACTCAATAGCATGCATTTTCAGTAGCCTAACATAGCTTAAAACACTCCACATTCATATAAAATTGGCATGTTAAAGTGGAATCATCAAAATAGGCATCATACACACAACATATAGTTTTCTGTGTAGCCGATCGATCGCCCTTCAGGCCGTTCGATCGGTTACACGCAAAAATTTGAAAATTTCAGTTCAGCCGATCGATCGCCCTGCAAGGCCGATCGATCGCCAACACGGCAGAACAGTCATCTTCTTCCTTTCGCAAAATCAAACTAAAACACCATAGATAACACTTCAAATCCACATCTAGCACCCTAATCATCATCAAAAGTCCTCCTTGACTTCCAGAATATCACACCAAACCATAATAATGCAAAACCCTAAGAAATCGGGATTAAATAATTCCATTTTCTAATCTTACCATTAACACACTAAATCAAGCAAACCATTTCGAAATAAGCCAAAAATGAAGAGTTTTACCATGGATAAACAGAGATTTTGAAGACCCATTACCTCAGCACTTGATTAAGCTCGGATTGAAGAGTCACCCTTCTTGAAATCCTTGAAAATACAATGAGTTTGAATTAAACACCAATGGAAATCGATTTACTTAAGAAATCCCTAATTAAATCTTAGATCTAGGACTTGTTGGTAGTAAAAATCGAATTTTGAATGTTAGGGTTTGTAGTAAAACACAAATCAGTAGCTTTTGATGGTCAAAAACGAATTGAATCAAGGGGAAAATGGTAGATTTAGAAGAAATTAAGAGAAAAGCCATGGATTAGTGCTTAATTAGAGTAAGCTTACCTTAATCGGCTTCTAATTCGGGCCTAAGTGGGGATTAGGCCAGACCTCCTTCCTTAGCCTATTCCCAAAAATGGAAATGGCTCAGGTTTGCCCTTTTATAGTAAGGGTTGGGGTAGGCATAGGTAAGTTTTGGGGTGTAAATATGAAAAGTAGGCTAAAAGTGGTTATTTTGCAAATTTAAGCACGAATTAAGCCTAATAAAATTTTGAAAATTTTTGTGTGACCTTAAGTATATGTCTAGGTTCATTTGACATAAAAATAAAATTTTCGACCGTGGGGCCCACAGGGGTCCCGCCAAAACCCTAATTTTTGGGAAAATAGTAAAAATTCCAAAAAATCTCAAAAATTCACATTTGGTTTAAAATCACTCAAAACCACTAATATTGAAGTTAATTTTGGTTAAAACTATCACAAACACTATTTATTTACGAAATCACCGGATAAGATCGGAAAACACGTAAATTGCACGATAACCCATAATTAAATAAAAATCAAAACCGGTTTAAAGATGAGGGTCCTTACACTGCCTATAGTGATGGAGCATGGGAATTCTGTCACGCCCTGGTGCTGCCCGACCTGAGCCGAACCCGGTCCAAGGGCCGGTCAAGTGCGCGGGGGCGACGAGGGGAAGTTAAGAAATGGTTTAGCGGAAGACTTAACCCTAAATACGGGCGATCTAACAGAATTACGGAGTACACACATTCCTTTGAGCAAGAGTAAACAAGTAGAAAAGAAAGAGAATCGCTTAACTCAAAATAAATGACTAGTCTCAAACCCACAAGCTTAGTCAACCATAGCCCAATCTGGCTCTAAAATAGGTTTTAAGCAATACAACTGTATAAAGTAACATAAATCCAACAGAGAACCATACACAAAGGTTCTCAACATAAAGCATAAACAAGGAAAATAAGTCACATAAGAGTCTCCGCGATCACATCCAAATTGTCTCCGATCTTTCCTCAAAGAGGAGATCCTGTCCGTTTGCGTGCCATGCCACGTAGCCCCAAAGCAAAACACAATAAAGAGAGGTGAGTTTAAAACAACTCAGCAATGGTTTTTAATATAACTATCATTATCGGAAATACGATAGCATAGCAATAAAATCATTCAGATCAAAGATTGACAAGATGTATCATTTTCTGATCACACATACACATCACCTAAACCTGCATTATAGTGTATAATCCACATAGTGCCATTCACATCATATCATGCCTCAACATCATGTTAACCTGCATGAGAAGTATCTCTAACATACATATCCAACCATGCATCACATCATATCAACCCGTATGAGATGTATCTCTAACATACATATCCAATCATGCATCACATCATATCAAGCATACCTCCATCAAGGAGTAATCACAAATAGCGTCACGAAGACGGGAACACAGACAAGGCCACGTAGGCATGTCATGGTCCAAATTCTACACAAGAATTTAGGAAGATCACATCATATAAAGAATGCCTCCATCAAGGAGTAATCACAAATAGCATCACGAAGACGGGAACACAAACAAGGCCGCGTAGGTGTGTCATGGTCCAAATTCTACACAAGAATTTAAGAAGATCACATCATATAAAGAATGCCTCCATCAAGGAGTAATCACAAATAGCGTCACAAAGACGGGAAGACAGACAAGGCCATGTAGGCGTGTCGTGGTCCAAATTCTACGCAAGAATTTAAGAAGTTCGGGGTTGTCAATCCCTAATTGCTGCTCACCCCAGACGATCCTGGCCAAGGATGTCACATTCTCACGAAGAGAACCTAGAGCAGGGGTGTACGTTAAGGACCTCTCTGCGGTGGGGAGAGTCCAAATTCCCGCATTGGGAACCTAGAACACGTGGTAGCTGATGCAAAGAGCATACCATACTGGATTCTCAAGGTCCAGGTTCGACTGTCTCAATAAATAAATCTCAACCGCATTAACAATTCAAAACAACTAAACTTGACTCGACTCAACCCGGGGAGTGCACTCATTCTACGAAGGAGCTCAAATCAAAACATGTCCTTTCAAACCAATCAAGTTTCAATTAAGCCACGACCGATTAATCCGGCACGCAATTTCACCACATTGCATCCAATTGATCAAATTCGATTAATCTCGATAAAGCCTCAATTGGAAATACATTTGCATCCACTTAACTAGACTCAACCCGCCTCAGAGTGTGCACGTAAAAAATACTTCTATGTCGACTCTAGTCCTCACCTCCCATACCATGAGTATTCGTGACGCCATAGAAGCAAATTTAACTAAGCACTAGCACAACGAACCTTAGAGCTATCAATCGACATAATGCGTCCATACCGCAAGTGTCTAATGGTTTCTCTTCGGCTGTTCCACACAACTGATCAATTCCAATTAACCAACGGTAAAACCTCAATTGGAAATACATTTTCATGATGCATGCAACATGGTACATACGTGGGCAAAGCATACATGAATTTTAATTCAATATAGGTGCTCTCATCAGCCCTTCATATATCATTTATAATCATAATATCAAACATCAACATCATCATTAAACCCCACGTGTGTGTACCTAGTAGAAGTACTACACTCAATGCATATCAACATACTTGAAATTAACTCACTACCACACTACACATGTGAATTAACATCTAATCATGAATTCTAGTGGAAATCATAGAGAAGAATCATTTAAAATCGTAACTCGAATCAAAGCTTAACCACGAGCTAACCACATATAAGATCATTCACTTCATACTTGAGTCAAGACATAACACTAACATTCACACATCAATTAACCACATCTTAATATGATATATCAGCCCATTAGTATGTTGTAGCTCTACTGAAATACACCTAACCATAGACAATCAACCATTCATAACTTCAAGATGGTAATTCCAACATCATATAACCAACCACAAGCCATTCCACATAACTCTAAATATATATACTATAACTTCTAACATCAATAGAATACTCTTCAAGTAGCTTATTATAGATCAAAATACTCCATATAAACATAAAAATAATATTTTGAAGTAGATATGTCAAAATAAGCATCATACATAAAATTGTTAATTTCTGCAGTGTAGCCGTTCGAACGCCCTACATGGCCGTTCGAACACCAACAAGGTAGATTCGACCTTCTTCTTCCTTTCGCATTTTCAAATCGAAACTCCATTGATAAAACTCAAAATCACCATTAACAACCTAAATGCCATTAAAAGTCCACCATAACTTCCAGAATGCTAATCCACATCATAACAAGATAAAACCCTATGAAATCGGGATTAAAGATTACCATTTACTAATCATGTCATTAAAGCCTTAAATCAAGTAAAACCATTCAAAATAAACTACAAAATCAAAAGTTTACCATAGGAAGACTAAAATTTTGAAAGTCCATTACCTTATCCCTTGATTAGGCTTGGATTTGATGGTCACCCTTCTTGAAAACCTTACAAAGACATAAAGTTTGAAATAAACCCCATTAAAACCGATTTAACATAGAAAACCCTAATTAAAAACTTAGATCTAGGGCTTGTTGAACATAAAAATAAGATTTTTAGAGTTAGGGTTTGAAGTAAAGATGCAAATAAGTAGTTTTGATGTTTAAAAACGAATCAAAACAAAGGGGAAATGGTAGATCTAGAAGAGATTAAGAGAAAGCTAGGTTTTGGTGCTTAATTAGAAGGGACTTACCTTAAACACCTTCTCATCCGGGCCTAATTGGGGATTAGGCCTAACTTCTCCTTTCTCAGCCTATTCCCAAAATGAGAATGGCTCAGGTCTTGCACTAACTAAACTAACGGGGTGTAAGTAGAATTTTGGGCTAAAAATGGGTATTTTACAAATTTGAGCACTAATTAAATCTGAGAAAATTCTAAATTTTTTTGTAAAGTCTTGTGTTGATGTATGGGTTCATTTGGTCCAAAAATCCAAATTTCGACGGTGGGGCCCACAGGGGGCCACGCCAAACCCTGATTTTTGGAAAAATAGTGAGAATTCAGAAAAATCCCAAAAATTCACATTTGATTCAAAATCACTTAAAACCAGTATCTGTAAAGTTGATTTTGATTAAAACTATGAGAAACACCATCTATCTTTGAAACCACCGAATAAATCAGAAAACTTGTTAACCTCACGATAACCGATAATTAAAGTGAAACGAAAACCGGTTTAAGATCAGAGATCTTACAAATTCTATTGCAAAGCTGTGACCAATGTTAAAAGAGGAGGTGGTTAGGTGTTACTCATGGGATCCGCTCATCCACGAGATCAACGATGCACACGCTAGTGCACGTTAGCCCTAAACCCTAAACTCTTAAACTATATTGGGGGGGGGGGGGGGGGGGAGGGGGACTTGGTGAGCTAAAATGTATGAGCTATTGGTACGATGGCTAACCTTACAAATGACTGTAAAAAATGCAACAAAGGGTTGGTTGGGTGCCAGGAGCGCTGTTGGCTGGGAGATGGGGCTCTCCAACCCAAGGGTCGATCGTTTGCCTTATGGCCATGTTGTAAAAAATGGCCTTTGTATGCACGTGGTTGAGATAAAGTATTCATACGTATAAGCTACCTAAGTTGGATTTGTGCATTGCAAGGCTGCGTCCCCCTCCAGCTAACTTGCTTGGGGAATGTTCCAGCACGTCCAGATGTCTGCCTTGGGACAGGTTTGTCGATTGAGTTTGCCGGTTAGATGCTGGGTCAAATGGCATGAGGTCATCACCTTGATGAAGAAGGCTGACTCACATGACTATTTGGCCTTGTGAAATAGTCGTGTGAGTGCCACACGGATGGCCGCTTCTCGGGCATCTCCGTGACAAGTGGTATCACACTTACATTAATGTGCGCTAGCGTGTGCGACATCGATCTCAAATATCACCATGCATACCTTACATTTGGCTCATTGTCAAAGGGGAGCATGAAAATCTCTTCCTAGTGGGAGAGAACAATGACCAAAGTTAGAAGAGGAAAAGTGGGGGTTTAGGGTGGGCTGAGGTGGATTAGGAGTTTTTGAAAAAATGATAAAAAAGAAAAGAAAGAAAACGAGTTGAACTAATCATTTCTTGAGTTGGTAAAAATGGTACACCCTTTCGAGTACTTTTTTTTTGTTATTAAATCAAATTCAAGTAGACTTCCAAAAATCTCTTCATATTTGAGCAAATATGTTCTCGATTGATGTTAATCTATAAAATTAAGAGTACAACTAGCATGACACTGGTCTCACATGTGTCAACTTGAGCCCGAGCATCGTAGACCATTGGATTTTGATCCAATTGTGCACATTACATAGGGGGCAGAGGCAGAGGTAGGGGCAAGCAAACTTGCATCACCTACCTGCCCCTCAATAAACATGTATCATCTAATCTTGATCCAATGAAGCATGATGCCCTGGCTCATGCTTGTGAATAGTAGTATGGGCTCATGTTAATTAACTTGTCCCATGTTAAAATTTTACTTCCAACAAATATTCAACCTAGGAATCCAAATTTCTACAAAATAAGCTAATAGAAATATTTTATAAAAAAAACATATATGAAAAGGGTACAGAAAAGTGTCTCACAATTAAAAAAATGAGACATTTATTTAAACATTATTTTTTTAAATTGGATAATTATTTCAGGAAGAAGGGATTACTTTAGTTGGTGGGAATGCCAATAGTGATATTTCAGAAAAAATGTATATAAAAAGGGCATAGGAGAGGAAAAAGTGGTTGAAGTACACTTAAACGAATGAGTCACTTATTGAGGATATTGTTTTTCTAAATGGGACAATTATTTTAGGATAGAGGGAATATTTTAGTTGGTGGGATGGGACCACAGGCCTAAAAATTCAATCTTTCTTAAGGTATTGTTATTAATATTTTGGCTAATAATTATACTATTATATAAAACAAATTGGGTAATTATAGAATTTTTATTTTAGGACTATTTTATTCATATTTTTTTACCCTTGATTCTTATTTTATTCATATTTTTATATCATTATGTTCTTTAATATAAGTTTTAATTGGTATGTGATTTAAGGATATTTTAGTAAAATTATTTATTAAGACTTTTTTAGATGTCCACCAAATGTCAACATAATAATAGGGGTTGATATGGCATGAGTCCTACTATTTAGGTTATGTTGATTTAACTTTGTAATATTATATCTTGCACTCCCAAATTTAGATTTGTGGATTCTTTATATAGTTAGAAAACTCTTGATGAACTCTATTGAATGAGATCCCACATGATTATATTTTCTCGAACGTTTTTATGTCATGTATATAATAAACTTCTCTACAATAATTCTTATTCTTTTTTCCTATATTATACATATTCAGATTCACATATTTTTTACGCATTTGGAAAACTCTTGAAGTGCTCTATCAAATAAGACAAGCTGTCAAACTAGTCCTGAATATGAATAATGTATTCTACAACACAAAGTTCTTCGACAATACTTTTGTTTTTGCTGACCATTGACATAATATTTAACCTATAATATTTGAACTCCTAGTTGTCTATTACGAGTGTAATTGAGTCAATATACAACTTTTGTGTATAATTTATAATCGTTATTATCTTGAAAGTATATTTTACAATTATAGCATGCAAGAGTGACCTTTGTATTGATTTATCTGATCTTCGTGTGCATTCTTGGTAGTAAGGTATTGTTTGCCTAGATAATGCTATGGTAATTTTTTTCCTCTAAAATTTTAACTTAAGTTATGATCAGCCCAAACCAAAACTTTAATCCCATATGTGTTTATTAAAAACATATACAACACTAATTAGTTAGGTATGGAAAATAATAATTACCCAACAAATATGTCCAACAAAACTGTCCAACTAGTTTTGATTGGACAACAACTATGAACCGAAAGTGAGCCTTATGTGATACCTTCATGTTCTGTCGAACCTAAACTTAGTTGGAAGGTTTTATTAGACGGTGTATATCTCTATCTGGCCCGATGATTGCTTCTGGCTAAGGGTCACGTGGAAATTAATCATAGGAATCTAATCACTTCTGCCTTCAAAACTTGAAGGCAAATACCAGAACTTAATTTGTTACACTCTCATGCATTTAACAATAAATGCTCAGTGTCATGTACTTCAAGGCAATTTCCCGTGCTCCACATGCGATGCTATTCACGGAGACGTTTATTTGATGCAGCTTACTTGTAACATATACTTTTTTAGACATTGCATGTGAGTCCAACATTTGGTAGCAATCCGGATGCTTTTCTTGTTTACAAGGTTTTATAAGTACTCTATCAAATTAGCAAGTTTGAAGAAACACTTTACCAGCTGGCTTGTGCATGTTTATTTTCCAAGATGAGAGAATGGAGAAAACTAGTCCTACAAATTGTGCAGCATGCTCAGCGCATCCCTCCCCACAAGATCGGATGACATAAAAAGGAAGATTAGGAGGCAAAATGTAATGTTTACAAATATTGGGATGATATAAAGAGGGAATGATAGATCGTTTTATGATTTAGGAGATGAATCGACTTAGGGTTGGCATTGACAAGGGAGATATGGAGTTAGGAGGAGTGGGGCTTCTAGTGGAGCAAAGCTTGATTAGGGGGCATACCCACTTGAGCACGACAAAGGCCTCCTTGAAGTAGATGGATTGATGCGGTCTTTGGTAAGGCTTCCTGGCCATGGATAGATGGGGTGGGGGAGTTCTTGACATGGTCAAAGGATCCGAATGTGGTTAGTGTAATATTTGAGATTTTCTAAGATTTTTAAACTTGATCATGTAGAGAATAGTATGTTTGACCTCTTAACTTTATCATTTGAATAACTTCTTAAATAGGTAGAATTTATGGCTGAAATATATGTGGTTAGAAAGTAGACGGAAAGAGCTACAAAACATTATAATAACGTATAAATCAGAGTTAGAATGGAGGAGATATAGTTATTCAAAGTTGAGCATCGTGTGTAAGGCCTATTTACCTGAATTAGATGTGCAATATGCCGTTTCATGCGCTCTACGGGCCCGGTTAACTAAAGTCAAGAGAATGGGTTTATGAGGCTTAATTAGGCTACCCAATGAAGGTTGAGTTGGCCCAAACTCCTTATGAGAATTTAATTCTCATTAATTATATAAGGTCATTTAGGGCTTCTTAAAGGGGGCTTTTGACTTTTGGAAGAACAGAGCCACCAAAGAAGACGAGTCCCAAAGAATTTTCAGCAAGTATGACCTGCCAATGAGCTCCGGCGAAGGTAGTAGGATCGCCTAATGAATATAAGGCCTTTGTGAGATTAAGAAGTTTTGGTGTCTAATTACTTGAAATTTCTTAATTTGCTGCATTAAATCCAAAGAATGAAGGTGGGTGACTATGGGATGGAGCCACCTGCCGGCCCACCACCTCCCTCTGGTGGCCAGCTAGCCACTTATAGTCCTATGACGACTAGGTCTTGCCAAGGCTGGCTGGCAAGGAGAGGAGATGTTGCCGTCAAACCAGGGGAATTGCCCCTCCTTTGGTTTGAATTGTTGTAAAACCATAAGAAAGAATAAGACATGATGCAGTAGCATCTCTTCTCCTTACTAGCCCGCCTTGGCAAGGCCCGGCTGTCATTGGGCTATATCTAGCAACCCAATTGTAGAGGTGTAGTGACTGGCTGGTCACCGGCTAGCAGTGGCAAGCTAGCTAGTGGCTCCATCCCTCAATCACCCTTCATTATTCCGATTTAATGTCGTAAATGAAAAAATCTCAAGTAATAAGACACCAAAACCTCTTAATCTCACAAAAGCCTTTAATTTATTTAGCGATCCTACCTTGAGTCTTAGGTTGTTGTTGATTTATCACTGTCGGAGCTCTGTCATTAGTCATACTCATTGAAAATTCTTCAAGACTCCTATTCTTTAATGTCTCTCCTCTTTTGAAAGTCAAAAGCCCCCTTTATGAAGCCATTGATAGCCTTATATAATTAATGAGAATTAGGTTCCTAATCCCTTAAGGTCTTGGCTAACTCAACTTCTTAAGGTCTTGGCTAACTCAACTTCCAATGGGTAGCCTAGGCCTCCTAAACCCATTCCCATCACTTCAGTTAACTGAGCCCACAAAACACATGAAACAACTCATTTGTGTGTCTAAGTTGGGTAAAAGGGCCCTACACACATTATTTAACTCTTGAACAATTATATTTTCTTCCTCCTAACTCTAATTTATATGTTCTTAGTGACATTTTGAACCTTTTTATTTGCTTTCTAACTACATAGATCTTAGTCCTGAATTAAACCTATTTAGGAAGTTATTCAAAGATAAATTTAAGGTGCCAAACAAACTATTTTCCATGTGGTTAAGTTTAAAAACCTATGAAAATCCCGAATATTACACTAACCACACATTCAGATCCTTTAGTAATACACAGGAATGAATATTTTCTATGAATAACAATTGCAAACTGATTGATATGCATTCAAGTTATCTGTGAATATTTCCAACAAAGCCAACTTCCCCATATTGCATTGCATACTGAGACCACTCATTTCACATCAAATAATTTTTTTGACTAGCCAAGTCAAATCGAACCAATTAAACCCAAGGCATTGCTCCTAATTGACACTAGCTTTGGCAAAATGATAACCGGAAGACACGACCTATTTTCTCACGCTCCCTGAATTTTCATCAATGCTAGTTGTAGTGGTGGTGATCCTTTCAAGTGTCGCCTTCCCCGTTCCTGCCCTAAGCTTCATGAATTGATCCGCCAGCACCTTCACAAGCTCCATGACAGTCATCGGACTGAACTGTTCTAGCAAAGGTGACTGATCGTTGACATGGCAAGCTTGGCATTAATATGGGAATGGAGACGAGTCTGGTAGAGCTACTACTCAAGGTCGAGCAGGTTTTGCTCTTCCTCCCTTATCTTCTTTTTGTGAAGGCGCTTCCACTATCACTCTTTGAGCCCCCTTAAATGTAACACCCCGTGTTTCAATTAAGCATAAACCGAGGGACATTTGGTTACACCTAAACTGAGGGCTTAGGGGTAACCAAAGCACAGGGTGTTACATCAAATATGCCTAATCCCACTTTCCACACTGAAGCTTTCTTGTAAGCATTAATCCCTCTTTTAAGCGTTGAAACCCTCTTTACATGCCAAAGCCTCATTTTGTGCAGTGAACTTTGTTTACTCTCTTTTTCTCTTTATTTTGGTTTTATTTTTCTCTCATTTTTGTGCTAAAGGCTTTTGTGGCGCATCGAGGCCCACAACCTTGTGATTAGGCCTTATACCTAACTCTACGAGCAAAAACATCAAGGTGAAATGGAAAAATTAAATATGCCCAAAAGTATAATTTTTCAGTCAAAAAATAAGCAAAAAATAATCAAAGAAAATTGTAGAAATGGCAAAAAAATTAGGGTTATTATAGTCCCTCAACTAACATATGATATTCCTCATACTGCCAGACAAATCAAAATTAGTCTTGGATGTTACTTCAAAAAAATAAACAAAAATATATATTTAATATTAATGAATTAATTATCTATTTATAAACTAATATTGCATCTTTTATTACCGAAGAAAAACTTAATAATTTAAATGTATTAACTTTATGATAGACACATAGAAAGAACTATCATGTGTTGTTTACCTTAGTTCGTGATTTACTAACCGAACCCTTCCCCCGAATGTTCACAGTAGCATCAGAATTTGCTTTAAGTGCAGGATGTAAGGTGTTGGATGATAGGTGAAGTCAACCAGCGCTTAATGTAGTTGAGACATACATATGCTTAAAGGATTTGTCGAATGCAAAATAAATGACACAAGTTCTCAAGTTTGAAGAGAAAATTAGAGAAAACTTACAAGACATAGCAATCAATTAGTTAATAATAAATTTTTTTATTTATTTTTATATTTTAGGTTTTAGATTATAGTTACAAATAATAAATAAGTAGGTGTCAACCTAGTTAGGATATACTCAATCTATAGTGATGCAATTCTAGTCTCTATTTTGTAATTTTTAAAAATTATAATAATTATTTTTAAAATTTTATACAATTTTTTTTAAAGAGGGGAGGAGCAGGCCAAGCATGGGCATGAGGGGGCCTCAACAGGCCCAAGCAGGCCAGTTGTCACCCCTAATTGCAATCCTCTTTCTTTTTTAGCAAATGACATACCAATCCTCTTAATCCAATAAATGTTGATTACTGTTATCCTAATGAACACATCTAGTTATCTTAGTGAACCAATGTTTAAGTGAAATGCTTGACTTTAACTCATCAGCATTATACATTCATCACAGATATAGTTGTTATCTTAATTCTTCTTGTTAGATTCTTTAAGTTTTTTTTTGTTAAATTCTTTAATGTTATCATTAATGTCTTACTTTTATTGAATTCTTCTATTATGCATTTATTTTGTACTCTCACTATTATGAACTAAACAAAAATCTAAATTTCTAAGATCATAACTTATTGGTAATATAAAATGACCCTTAAGCTAGACCATACTTGGAAGGGTAGCGGAGAGGAAAGTAACCGACTGATTCAACAAATAGAAGAGAAAGGGCTGCTCGCTGGGTTTTGACTTGTACTAGCACGGTTTTTCCATCCTGGGGTGGAAGAACCCCTTTTCTTAGACGATCGGCAGTGGATCCATTTAGCCAGGGATTCATATGGATGAAAAATAGTTGACTCTCAATTTTTGCTTTGGCACTAAAGATTGTGTTTTACTCCGTAGCAACTTTACTTGTTATGCACTTAGCACAGGATAAACCAACTAGCTTTTCTAATGACATTCCTTACTGGATTTACTATTACAGTTGTTCCCCACTCAGCCGCAATTGCGTAACCTGGCAAGGTACAACTTTACTGTACTTTTTGAGGACAAAACTATGGGTCCTTTGATCTAGTTATCCACTTCCTACGCCACCTACGTGGATGGGCTCGATAGGACATACTGTGAACTACATATGCATATAAATAGAAGTTCAAGCTAGTTACAGAAGACATGATGTTCAAATTCGTTTCTATCAGAAGTAATAACAAAATGAGCTGCAATTTGGCAGCATATCTGCCACATGAAACATAATGAAATGAGCATGACTCGGTGGTTGAAACAACATTTAAAACAGGAACATTTTCACATAAAAGCTGCTTCAAGTGTCTACCTCCTTCGAAGATCTCGCTGCAAAGATAACAGGAGAAGAAACAAAGTAATTATGACAGATAATAATATTATTCCAATGAAACAAAAAAAACCCACGAAAAATCAATGATCAGCCATGGAATTTCGTCTCCAATCTTTTCGCTAAGTTTTTCTTATTTAAAGTTTTTTATTTTTTGAATAACAAATGATAACCAAATTCAATAGTGACTAGAAAGAACAGAATTATAGTGACATCAAACATTGCATTTAATGTTGCATCAGAACAAGACCAACTATAGCCAGGAATGTTGCTTCCAAGAGCAGGCAGAAGTAGACAACTTACTCGTGGACCACGATTAGTCACGAGGGATGTTCTACTACTTGTGGATTCTGTTTGTGGAATCATGTCTGGGCTATCGTGTTTGTAGAAAGCCTGCAGGGCTCTTACAACAAATGGGCGCACTATATTCACTTCCATTGCAGATAGATTTTTAAGCTGCAGAAAAAAAATCACAAAGTAGGGAGCAATTTATACAGAGGAACTGAGACGAACCACTCTTTATGTATATCATCATACGCACATAATGCCATACTGCACTAAAAGTTGAAAGATTAAGCAGGACAATCAGTTATTTCAAGATGATCATTTATTCCCAAATTACTAAAGATCCTCAAATGGATAATGAAAATTGAAGCTGACCAATTCCAGCACGCAATAATCACCAATTCCTCCAAGAGTTAATCACCCATTAAAGATAGTGACAAGCATACACAGGAACCAGGATGAGCTACTCTTAAGCGTATCATATGCTCATAAGGCCAGAGTCTAAGCATACTACACTAAAAGTTAAAAGCTAAAACAGGATGATCAGTTATTTCAAGATGATAAGTTATTCCCAAATGACTATAGATCCTCAAACGGGCAATAAAAATTGAAGCTGACCCACCACTCTATGTGTTAATCACCCATTACTTTCAAAACATAAAAAATAAATTATCCTTCTATAGTTTCAATGCATTCATGATTTTAATGCCAATGAGAGGACTTAAAGGGTAAAAACTTTTACCTTGACTGCATGTGTGCGACCAGAAATTGTCTCTAGACCAGTTTCAACCTTATGAAACCTCACATCCCGAATGTCCTCAATTAGTGATCTTACCTGCGAGGAACTCAACTTTCCATAAACTTAGCTTTGTGCTTGCATACCATTGAAAGAATTGGTTTCCAATCTCACCATATACAAGTCTGGGATGTCATCACGAGCACTAGATCAAGAAGAGGTCAACATCAGATTCCATCAAGTAACAAGTAACAAATTAATGGAGGAAGGATGAGCTTCAACTTTTGCCACATACTGGTCAAATAAAAGTCTTGAAATTTCTAAATAGTGGAATGGCAATGGCTGAAATTCTCTTGGAGATTCCCGCTCGGATTCCAAAACCTTTGTTAAGTTCTCTAGTCCATGAAGCAAAAGATTATACATTATCTCTCAGCCAGGGGCTTTAAATTAGTATAATCAGATAAGACAACTAATTACATTCCAACACAATAGAGACTAAAACAATTATAAGATATAACTGAGTTGTTAGGAATGTCATGACAAAGAAATGTATGTTCCTTTCTAAGGTGATTGACCTAAGCAGAAAGCTGCTTGCATCCTGTAACGAGATTTCTGTTTACTGTTCACGTATGTGACTTCAACAATACCATCAGCTGCCTATCTTTATACAATATTTACTGCATCGTTCCAAGGAACCACATTTTCCACAGATTATGTAGTTTTTGGGGTTAATTTTGTATTCTTTCTTTAATAGACAGCTTTATTAGATGTATAAGATCACTATTAAGCAATTAATTAACTGTCATATAGCCATTTCTTCAGAAGACTTCACTCTTGGCCTTCTTAATAGAAGTAACTCATTAATCATGAGTCTTCCAAAGTCAAGGCAAAGTCCCTACGGATAGGACATTAGAGACAGTCAATAAACAGTAGTTGCAAACAAAAAAAGGCTTGACCCCACCAGCTGGACTTTAACCCTTGCAGGCTCAAGTCGTGACAAAGTGGTAGCTAAGGCAAAGATTCTAACAAATTCAAGTGATAACCTAACCTAGGAGTTGAAGGTTGGATGAGAAACAAGATAAAAGAGCTGGCTAAACTCTCAGACATGAGATCCATTAAGAGTTAACACCATTGCAATGTTTCTTATGCTTAGTAACCCTTAGAATTAAGCGAAGTAAATAGCGGAGCCGGGAAGGTCAACAATGCCCTTGACCAGATCGGTAGCAGGAAGTCAACAATTCCAGTTTTTGAGGGCAACAGCAGAAGGACTTGTTCACAGTCCAAATTCATGTGAAGCAGCGGGCACAGAACGTGCAACATTAAGAGCCACATCCCTCCCCTCATTTTGCATAAGGATTATATACATAATAAAGTATTGCTGGATTACCTAGTTGAGCCTCTACCCATAATATTGTGGCATAGCATTTATGCCAAAAAGGAAAGTTGATGAGTGCTTACCAACAGACATCCAATCAGGCGACTGAACCATGCACTTTCCCCTTTTCTTCAATGCTATAGCAAGCCAAAGTGGCACCTTTGACGCTATCTGGGGCAAAAATGGACCAAAATCTCCCTGAAACATATTTATTTCGCAAAATTACAGCCATGGAAAGGTTTTAAGAGAAGAATTAGAAAGACTATTTGAACAGCATCTTAACAATGCTTCCATAAATCCAAACAGAAAAAATTATGAAATACATTTTTAGTAATTAAATACAAGAAGTAGAATTACACAAATGAAATTCAACTCATTCATTCGCATATTTGGGACAATCTGCACTATCTCATCTTCAGCAAGAAACTCCACCTGGAAAAGTGAGAATCCATTCTTTCAGTAAACACCATACAGTCTAAAAGTGGTAACATTAACCAAAATAAGGTGAAAATTTTTAATACAGAAATACATGTCATACACAAAAGAACAATTATACCTCTGGAGCAGAGAACATTGATAGATGAGGTTCGGACTGTCCAGCCATATCTGCAACTTCGATGAATCAATAATATTTTAGCAATATTCAGTTAAAGTTCATGAGAAATCTTTCAAAGAGGTTTAGTCCCATAGGAACCTAAGGAAATAAATCAAAAAATCATATACTCAGGATCGCTGTCACAAAAATGTAGAACGGGGAAAATACGGTCGGGGGCCCATTTGGTTTGGTTCAGAAAATTAGACAAAATTCAGGGAAAAAATAGGCAGCTAGAAAACTATGATACCAATTTCTATGAAGATGCAAATCAAAGCAATTAATATAACAAATGATTAATCCCAAAAGTTATCAACATAAAACCCAAGTATACAATAGACATATGGTAGTTAGAATGCACGTGTCTTATCAAATATAGTGCAATTTAAAATTTGAACAACAAATTCAAATCACTCCATCTCCCCATTGCTTCCTGCAAACCTCTAGCACATAGCCCTTCAATTTCAAACCTATTAATTCCATCCATTCAAACTTCAATCCAACCCAATTTCCATTCCAAGACTCCAACAATCTGTTATCCGCTACTTAAAACATTTTTCACGCATGCAAAATTCAGCAAGCCATGCGCATGACCATAGGAACTCTGTTCATCTAGTGACTAGAGAAAGAAAAACTGAAAACAACTATAGGACAAATAAAGCTAACAACTTTCATAAGAAATCTTCGTATAACTAGTACAACATCGTAACTTCTGCTAAAGAACAATAATTTCCATATACGCAAAGGTCTACAACCTTAACGAGATATAAAAACTACTGAATAACATCCATCAGACCCAAAAACAGCATGACGCCAACTATATTACGACCCTAAGAAAAAATCGACACACATAACATTGAGCTGCATTCGAGCCGATTACATCGGACAATGGCATCAAATCAACCGATGAATTAAAGGGGAACATTTTTATTAAAAAGTACGAACACCCGCGAATCACAAATTGAGATTTATCGCAAGCACTGAACCAAATATACGACATAGCCTAAACAAGAAGAAGAACGAAGCGAAGGCTCACCTCAGAAGCAGCCGCCGTAGTAAAATGAAGTTTGTGAGAGAGCTTGCAACAGTCAACAATGCAACAGGCAACAGGATCAGAAATATAGAATCAGATGGGAGCAGGAGCAGGGGAGCACTTCTGTTCTGGCGTTTGTGAAGGCCGCAGCTGCAACGGAGCCGCAGAGGGGCATCCTCTGTTCCTCCCCATCGTCCCGGGTCGGGCCTGGCGAGTGGCGGCGGCGGCGAGTCCAGCGACTGGCTCTAGACTCCGGAGTCTGGCATCTGGGGCTCGCCGGCTTGGGCTTACTGTAAAGGCGGAATGGGAAGCGGTGAGTTGGAAAGCCGCAAACAATTTCTATTTGCCAGCGACGAGGGTACACAGTGATGAGGAAGAAGAAGAAACCGATGACGATGAGAGGCCACCGAAACTGGCGGGGAAGAATTAGAGGCAACCGGCGACGAGGAAGAAGAGGAAACCGATCGACGATGGGGAAAGTTAGGGCAGACATTAATGGGGGTATACAGCTAGTTATTTAGAGGGGTAAATAAGTTAAATTAAATTAAAATTTCAGTTCGGGGGTATGTTAAGAAATTATTTTAAATTAAAACAGGTAAACGAGCAACGGGCCCTGAGGTATAAGGGTGCTAATGAGCCGAGTCAAACCGAGTTTTTAAATTTTTTGACTTGAACTCAATTTTTGAAAGCTCGGTTTGAGCTCGATCGAATAGCTCAATTCCTGGCTCGAGCTCGGTTCGGCTAAAAACTCGAAACTCGACTTGAGCTCGAGTTTGAAAACATATTATAACAACTTGAACTTGTGTTCGAATTGAGCTTTAATCCCATTTATAACCAAAATTATTTTTTTCTTTAAAAATCTATATTAATTTAGAAAATTATACTAACATTACAAAAATAAAAAAAATTATAATAAACATAATTTTATTGTATTAAAGTTGTAAATATTATTTCAAAATCCATGGTTAAGATAAGAGTCAATAAATACCCAACAAAAAATTTTCATTTGTTACCAAAAATTTAACTAATGTTATTCAAATATCCCATATAATAAATATAATTATATAAGAGTCTCATTAATATCATCCCGAGCTCATGCGCGCCGGCGTGCACCCGGGCTGATTGGGCCGTCAGATCAAACTCACGGGTTTAAATAATATTAAGTTTTCCCATTATATAAATAATATTAAAAATAATAATTATCAAAATGACATAAAGGGGAAAATATTTACTAATATGGTGTTTCTTTTCGCGAGCGCCTCCGTGATTTTTTTTAATTTATTTTTAAATTTCATTCTTAAAGAGGAAAAATTCAATATAATATACTGATTTATGATTTAAAGGATGAAATCAATGCAAATGTACTGATTTCATTATTTAGAAGGATAAAATCAATAATGAAATAATTTTGTCCTCTCTTCTCTCTACTATATCTTCATTCTCTCTCTCTCTCTCCTCTCTCTATTCACTCTCTCATCTCTCTATTCACACACTCTCTCTCCTCACTCTATTCGCTCTCTCTTCTCTCTCTATTCATTCTCTCTTTCTTTTGGCTATATCTCTCCTCTTTCTCTCTCTTCACACACTCTCTATTCACTCTCTCTTCTCTATATTTCTATTCAACCTCTCTCATCTCTTTTTTGGTTATCTCTCTTATTCTCTCTCTTCACTCTCTCTCTACACTTTCTCTTTTCTATGTCATCTTTTCTTTTTCTTTCTCTCTCCCTATCTCTCTCTCATGTGCGTGACATAAGCCCTAGCTCTAAGAAGTGGGGAGAAAGTAGAAAATTTTAATTTAATTTTTTCTTATTTATATATTATATATTAAAATATTAAATTTAAAATAAAATATAATATATTTGTGAATGATGAAAATAATATTTTTTAAAATTTCTCATAATTTTGTCTTTTAGAAGAGAGGAGAGAGAAAATAGAAAGAGGAGAGAAAGAAGAGAGATAACCGAAAGAGAGAGGAGAGAGAGAATAGAGAGAGGAGAGAGAGTGTGTGAATAGAGAGTGGAGCGAGAGAGGAAAGAGAAAAGAAAAAAAATTAATTCATTATTGATTTCGTCATTTGGAAGAACAAAGTTAGTACATTGTATTAATTTTAGTGTACTTATTTTATCTTTCTAAAGGATAAAATCATAAAAAAATATTAAAAAAAAACCACACAGGTGTCCGGGCCTAGTTAGTGAAAATGAACATCATATTGGTAAATATTTGTCTCTTTCCGTTATTTTGATAGTTATATAAAATTTCTCATATAATAAGTCACAAAAGACTGAACTAGTCACCAAAGTTATGACAACTCTTATTTACATATTTCATATCTAATTATTCTAGTGACTACAAAAAAATTCATAATAAGAGAATTATTTAGACTTCAGCAATAACATATTTCATGATGTGTGGATTGCTTGTAAAAAGAAAAATTAATATAATTGGAATTAAATAGTAAAATCTAGACTTGGTTCACTAGATATATTTATAGGAAAAATCTAGATATAGTTCACTAAATCTCTAATTCTAAACTAATATAATTGGTTGAATTAAGAATGTTTATTTGCAAGTAGAATAACATATTTATATTTATTAGGATTAGAATGATTAAAGGTAGTATTTAAAATTTAAATAATATTATAAAGATGAATAGGGGTAGAATAGAAATAAAATAATTTATCATACCTACATTCTCAATTTTATTAGTAGTAGGATTTATATTTGTTTAAAATATAATAGTATAATATAAGTTTTATATATCATATTATATAATATATCATATACCATATATTAATGTATATATAGGATATATATTTTATAAATTAATATAAAATATTATGAGTACATGAATGGTAAAGGTTAAAAAATTTATATAATATGGGTATAATAATTAAAAAGTGATATATAATAAATCGAGTTGAGTTCGAGCCGAGCTTCGAGTCGAACCGATCAGGTGTCAAGTCGAGTCGATTCGAGTTGGCCTATGTTCGAGATTGGCTCATTTGATTTCGAGTTCGAACCGAGCTCAAGTTGAGCTCACTTCGAGTCGAATCGAGCCGAGCTAGTTCAACTCGACGAGCTGGCTCGGCTCATTAGCAGCCTTACTGAGATATATTTGGGGTGTATATAGCTGCATTCTTTTTTTTTTAATAACGAATTTTTAAAATAAAAAAAAGGCGCCAACTTTGTAAGTATTCAGAAAAGGCGCTAAGTAGCCCGTGTTTTTTAAAGTGACCAAATTTGACAGGTCAGGCTAGTTCAATTATGGGTCAGCCCGGGATAGTGATGGAGGATGACTAGATGGCCAAACTAGGTTTAGTCCAACCCAGTTGAACTAACCAGGCCAGGCTAGTTTTCAAAACATTGTTTATGGCTCAAATAAGCATTGAGTTATTATAATTAAACACTGATTAAAGCATCTTTGTGATATAGATGATATAGAAGACGAAGGCGGAGTCGAAGAAGCAAAGGAAGATGGTAGCAAAATGGAATTTTAAGTGAAGGGAGAAGACGATGGGTCAATTGCAATGGGGGACCCTAGGTTGTTATTTTTTATCTGACCCAATCTTATCTTAGTAGATCGAGTTTGGTTTATTTAGTAAATAGAATTGGTTTGAGTTTTAAATTCTTATCACGGTGGCAATAGTTGTCGGGAGTAAGGAGGACGAACCAGTAGCTCATGTGAAGGGGTGGGAGGTTAATTTTTGGGAAAATTAGATTTGATATAGAATCTTCTCCACACAAAAAAAAACACACAACTAGAGTTTTAAAATTGAGAGTCGTTTGTATGAGCCTTAGCTCACACAAGCCAGCGTGAGCCTAAGCATCTTAGGTTTTCGGATTTTGATCCGATGACACAAATAACTCTGCGCAAACAAGTTTGAATCACTGCCCTATCCTTTGTGTCATTAAATTGAGATCCACTGGCTTCGCTAAGGCTACAACCCTTTAATATTTTCTTGTACACAATTATTTTAAAATTATGGAAAGTCCGCAACCCTAACCCATTTTTCCTAAATCTCCAAGCCTCACATTTATAATCTCTCTTCCCTTCCATGCTCCTCCCTCTAACCTTCCCCACCTCTTGCATATGGAGTTGTCTCCTACGCTACCCATAGCTAAAATTGCCCTCCAATGTCGTTGTGTTCTGCCCCCACCCTTTCCCCAATCTCTTCAACAACAAGTCTTTGATGTCACTTGACCATCATTTTCTCCTATTCCTAGCAACTAAGAGGCCGATCAACAACTTCGGCACCCAAATCTGGCTTAGCTAAGGCTACAATTGTTATGATTCGGATTTTCAAAACTCTTTTTAATAAAGGACACATGATAAATCACAAGGAATTTTTTTTTCTTTCAATCAAATCAAATCAATGGACTAAATATCTAGGTCATAATAACTAGGTTTCACAAATACTAATATCAAAATATATGATAATATTACACATGTCAAAATTTGATAAATAGCAAGTTAACCCTCTAAGTACAAGTATGTCATTAATCTAAAAATAAATAACCAAGTAAAGTTAACTCTCACGTCAATAATTACAATTACTTACAAAATTACAAAAGTAAGAAACTAGATCATACTAGTGCAATGTCATCCTTAACCGCTCATCGACATCCAGATCTTGCTAATCCTCATCTAAAAAACCTACAACCAAACAACAATAAATCATCTCCTCCCCTTGGAGGAGCATTTTCAAAAGAATAAAATTATTATTTAATATTTTTTGAATTGGGCCAACATCACCCGGTGTTAGTTTCCTATGTATTCAACAGACAACATCTCCAATATTTTCAACAAGATCGTATACAGACATAGTTCTGCCTAAAAACTATAATATTTCAAGAAGTATAGCATCACACGTACAATACATAAATATTTTTAACCAACCTATATTTTATGCAAGTTCTTTAATTGTTCTATTTGTTCTAATTAAACAAGCAATATCAAACAATATTATTAATTATCTCTTGAACCATTGTTCAATAATTAATATCCCCATCTAATCCCAAATACAGACAGACTCATCAAAGTTCTACCTACAAATGCAATCACTATGGACCATCCTCAAATGGAATCATCTATAGTGCAGCCCTAGAATCCATTAAGAAGTACTATAACCCAACCTAGCCCATAAGGACCTTACCAGAGTGGAAGGGTATGACCCACAACTGACCTAAACAAAAGTGGAGAGAGAAGCTAACCAAGCAGGATGTCAGCTAATCTAAATGTGCGTACACTAAACGATTTTGAATAAATTGGTGGTGAGCCCGGCTCACGCAGAGCTCCCTCCAACAGGGAGGTGCAACTTCACGGCCAAATCAACAACTCCTCAATAAAGTGAAGACTCAGAAAAACCATTCTACACCCTATCTTGCTAATCAACAAGTAAGCATTATGAATGACTATCTCAAACCCTATTAATCCCATCTAGACTAGCGTTAAAACTCAAAACTGTCATCGGTTCATTAACCAAGGCAAATTGTTAGGTCAAATGCCTTGTTCACTCTATGAACAAGTCTCAGACCCCTCTGAGGGTATTTTCTTTATCTTGATTAGGTGTTCTCGCCCAATCCAAAGCCATCTAACCTCATTGATTAATTTTTCATTAACCTTAAGCTAGCAATAAATTACTATCACAACATCAATAACAAACATCAAAACAATGAACAACATAAACAATACAAACCCACACAAGTCCTAGCAAATTGTAATATAAAGAACTAAACTCAATAATGATATTAGAAATGCTCGCGCTCTCATGCCCTAACCCTAATTGGGTTAGCTTTTGTAACATCCGTAATTTTTAAACTCTTTTTTATGGCAAAAGTTAGGTGTATTGAATAAAGATTGGTAAGATGAGCATAACAAACCCAAGAACACGTGAAACGGAGATCGGGAGCAAAAGTTACAACCTTGGGAAACTTTTAGAGGGCGTGCTCCCCATCCAAGTGCAAAATAACCCACCCATGTGGGTCTATTATTGAAGGGCTCGTCAATATGAGTCAATCAACACTAAGAACGTGCGAGTTCAACTTCAGGATAAGAAGTTATTGCGTTTTGAAGTTAGATTGGTATTTGATTGAAATAATATTAAAAAATAAGCAAATAACAAAATAGTTGGCATCATTGATGACGCCAGTAGTTTGAGCCAAGCCATGTTGTACGCTGTGGCTTGCGTTCACGTCAATGCGTGCATCAAGCGTGGTGGTGCTGTGTTTTTGGCTAGTTGTCGCGCTACACGTGTCGCGCACACATGCGTGCCACTCCGTCAACTTGCGATTTTCCCCTATAAATTTCATTTCCATTCATTCTTCCGGAAGAGTTTCTAGAGTCATTCTGAGTCCGTTTTATTCAGTTCAGTAGGCATTTTTACCTAAATCGAGCATATTAGACATCATGGCGGGGTTTACTTTTCTATTTAGAGATCTCTTAAGCCCATAAACCTTACATCTAATTTCAGGGTATCCAGCATATCATTTTTTTTCTTGCGTGAGAAGTAAGGTGGGGGTCATAAATACTTACATTAGTTGTCTTTGAAAGTTTATATACATAATTCTAGTTAAATACTTGAGTAATTTCTGTGTATGTTTTGGGATTGCTTCATATAATTGTTTTATTGAGTGTTTATCTCTTGAATTTAATTATGAATTAAGCTTTATGATACATGTGATATAAAGAAAATCTAGCTTCGCTATTATTTTAATTATAGTTGAGTATGGTAGGATTGAAAGACGGTTTAATGGAATTAGTGCTCTATCAAAATGATTTTAGAAATGTGTACAATTATGACCATCGAGTTGTTGAGATGAGATAGAGAAGGGGTAACTGTCTCGTTGGAATGAGCGACTAACCCTACCTTTATAATCGTTGTCAGTAACATGACCATGACTTGTAGAGGCGATGCTAGGATTTTGAAAGGTTGATCTTTGTGGAAGATTGTTTAAAGTAAAGAAAAAGAGAAGGAAATTCCTGTTTGAGTCGAGCATATAAGAGATTTAATTGTCTAGAGCTCAAATTGGTAGACGTACTGATAGAGTTCCATAATTGAGAGTACACATGTATAATCCGGTTTGGAATCAGATACACGGTACACACATTAGCCTGGTGAGCCCCTAACGAAGGGCAACTATCAAGGCTCTGTGCGCTAGGGTAGAGAGTATCATGGGAAAACTTTCTGCTCTCTAGATCCCAACGCCCCATGAGCACAGGTGGCTCTTCCCTCTACAAGCACGGAGTGTTTTACAGAAAATCTATAGAGGAGTAAGAGGTTGCTGCTTTATACCCACAACAAATTCTTTATAATAGAATAAGTGTCTGGGATACTATTAGTAAGCCATGAGAGCTTACAAACCCTATAAGCATCTTCAATATATAGGAAGAAGCCCTAGGGAAGTTTTTGGGTGAGAGGCATGCCCTTACTGCTTCTTTTGAACAATATTATCTATTTACTTGATCATATAATTTAAAAACTGTCAAATGTTATATTTATATCTGATATGATAAGTACTCCTATTGAGTATTTTAAAATACTCACTACCCCCCAAACCTTGTAGGGCCCAATGTGGAATAGACATGGGTAGAAGAGAACAGTGAAAGCACTTTTTGGGAGCTTCAAGCGGTGACTAAGGAGTCTACGATTGCACCAGTAGTTTCCTAAGCACATTTTTATTCTTTTGGCTTGAGAAGACTTGTTTATATCTTTACTTGTGTGTTTGTACACAGACAATGTATTTCCTAAGAAATGAAGTACATTATGTTATGTTTATGGTCATATGTTTCAAGGTTGTGACCTGAGTAAGCTTTGATTATACTTTTTAACTCTTTATATGTTTTATAAAATCTCGGGTCGTGACAACTTTATTAAACTTTTATGAAAAATGGATCATAATGCACCTAAGGGTATTAAGGTTATTATCTTACATTGGAAATGATCCTCTCTATTCTCGGGTAAGTCTTTGACTTCTTAAGAGGTTCTAGTATCAAATTGGCCCGTTAATTCCATTAACGCGAATGTGAGCCGATTCACTCATAAGGGTATTTCTATCATTTTGTTCAGGGCTTTCCTGAACCTTAATGGGTCCAAAACTAATCTCAGAGGTACTCCTTGATGTTATAGACTCGAGCTAATTTTTTTGCCGTTTAATGGGATCGTAAACCCCTTGAACCGACCTTGATTCATTTAATAGTTTTACCTAAACCCTAGGTGTAAAATAATCAATTATCTATTTACTAGGAATTTTCCCTAGCTTGTGTATTGGTCTATAATTAGGGTACACATGTACCTATCACTCAAAATTTTCTTAATTTTTAAACCCACTCATAAGCCCCAAAATAAAAGCCCCTAAACCAGGTAAGTGAATCGTGACTTAGCTATAAGGGTAAAATGATTATTTTATAGCCTGTAGAATTTTGTCCCAACTTGAAACTTGGTCAATATACTCAAACACCTCTCAAGGTCCATTGGTAATTTTTAAATTTTTTTGAGCCTTTAAAACCTCTTGAACTAGACCCGGTTTAGCCCCATCCTCATTTTTTTTTCTTAAACAGGCTTAGACTTGGGTCGTCTCTCCCGTAGCTAGCCAAAGGCGAGGAAGCCTCTGACGATGTTGCCCCTAGCTGCCACGACGGGGCAAGGGCTAGGCCTGGCCGAATCAACACTATTTTTCACATGTTTAATTTTCAAAACCTAGAAAAATCCGGGATATTACAACTACAAGGCCTAGGTTGATCTAGCCAGGATGTTGATGTTATGATCCAGAATTTTAAAATGGCCTTTTTTATAATATTTGTCACATCCCAAAGTTTTTCAAGTTTGTTTTGTAATTAAATAACATACATTTTTTATCAAAACATTTGTCAAGTTATCTCGGGGTGCAAGCCACTTAGTTTTTGAACATGCAAATATCAAACAAGAGTGTAATGGTAATCAAGGTCAAAACACATCATAAACTAAACATGGTCTTGCCCAAGTATATGTCTAAATATCTTGATATACACAAATATAAATACATGACACTCACATGCCTACAATTATCCACCTTAAATTTGAGTAAGATGATAGTTATACAAAATAAACATGTTTGGTACCTAGCAACATCAACCTTGCCGCACAACTAGTTTCATAGAAAAACTTTAATCCTGCAACGTACCTATATAACACAGATGTTAAGTATATGGAATATACCCAATGGGATGGCTAAACAAGAGCCACTATATTATAACAAAGATATAGATAATTCATAATCATATTGTATAATCAACTATAAAACAAAAAGGGTGGGTCACTAATATCTGGCAACATCAAAGAGTTCTCCATGACTCCATGATAGATACCACTCTACAAAGTAGCTTTAGAATCTTGTTGAAGACTATCACCCTCTTTATTCATACTATGAAGTTAATGCACATAATTGCTCATGGGCCCAAGTGGTTGAGATTATCATCGTTCTATAAGTATTAAGACCTCCTTTTGAACTTATGATCCTAATGTAATGACCCGACCCGAGCCGGGCCCACAAAATCACTAATAAAAAATTTTACTTTTCTTTGAGCCATGAATCAATATCTGTGTGCGAGAGGTACAACGTTTGTCTATGCACTACGGAGCTTTATGGCTTCCTCGTACGTAGACTTAGGTTGTGACGAACGCATACACACAATGAAACTTCATAGTTCATCGTGTGTAAAACCGAATTAAAACATGTATTTATAAATAATGTGGATCGGGCCAACGTTGCCTTGCTGTTGGTTGCCTACGTATGTATTTGATAGTATTCCAACACGATCAGATCCAAACGTAGTTCTGCCTAACGGCTACTATATACAACAATTGTCACAAAATCATATACGTTAAAATGCGTATATATCGATATTTACAAAAAATTGTCATATATTGGAGTCAAGCGGAAGTTAATAAGCCAAAAACGTACATCTCGCTCTACCACCGAGCGGGATCATAATCACATATACGCGTCTCGCTCTATCACTGAGCCGAAACTGAAAACACAAATTACACGTCTCGCTCTACTCTAGAACGAGACCACACACGTCATATAAGCATACATCATAACATATAAAGCACACATCATAGTATATAGGCACACAACATGGCATATAGGCACGTAGCACAGCAAGCATACAGATTGTAGCATACCGCACATCATAACTGGCACATACTGTTCTATAATTAAAATGGGAGATCAGGAATGCTTACTCCCATCATAACTCGTACAGTATTGGTATCTACGGACAGAACCCCGTCTTGCTCCGGGTTTCTTTTTCTTGTTCCGGTGTTTGGGCAGGGCTTCCCCTAGTCTCGGGGCATTTCCTCCTTATAAGATCATCAGCTCAGAAAATAGAACCCACCATCGTGTATTACACCTTCGATTTAGTCAAGAACGCCTCTTGAATCGACTAAATCGGAGTTAGGATGACCAAAAACAGAGAAAACGAAGTTGGTCGGTACGGATAGAACCTTTCATTGTCTTGGGGTGTTTCCTCTTCATACGATCACCAACTCAGAAAATGGAACCCTTCATCGCATAGAACATACTCAATTTAGTCAAGAACACCTCTTGAATCGACTAAATCGGAGTTAGGATGGCCAAAAACAGAGAAAACAAAGTTGGTTGATGCTCGAAGGTAAAGGGCATAACCTCTCCTTATCTTGGGGCATTTTCCTCCTTATATGGACTCCAACTTGAAGAAAGGACCTCTCCATTGCGTAGAGCACACTCGATTTAGTAGGAAACGGGTCTTGAACGGCCTAAATCAGCCTCAGAACGGTCAGAAATGGGGGAGGAGAAGTTCTGGGTCTAGAATGAAATGAAATGGGGGTATAAATAGCCCCCGAGCCTCGCCGAAACCGCGGCTGCGCTGCTGGTTTCGGGCAGCGGTGCCTGTCGTACGTGCACGGTGCCTATGGTAACGTGTGGCTCGTGCCTGCGCCACGGAAATGCCGCACCCACGTTACCGTGGGCGCACGCGGTTTCGAGGCCTCGTGCCATTTCTTTATTTATTTATTATTTATTATATATTCAAAACTTCAAACGCGCGTATCTCCCTACCCCGGATTCGGATTCGCACGTTCTAGGTACCGTTGGACTCGTATCAACGAGCTCTTTGATACTAATGCACTTAAAGCAATAAATCACACTATTTCTAAGTGGGTCCCGCCTATTGTCTACGTTTCTCAAATATCGTAACTTCCGGTCCTGACCTCCGTTTCGCCCATTCTTTGATTTGTTATGCTCTTTTCTTCAAGCTCTACTCAAATATGGAGGTTTTAATGGTTAAAACCATCTATAAATTATTAAAAAAAATCACTAATTACCTCTAATCCCCTTGGTTAGACGTAATCGAAAAGCGGGGTGTTACACCTAACATCTGATTGACACATTCTTGGGTTCAATACACTCATCGCTCATAACCCTATCAAGGACCAAAGAGTTCCTTTAAAATAATAAATCTCAAAATTATTTAAATGGGCCCAAAAAGTCATAATGGGCCCAAAAGTTATATTTTTAAAAAATTTAAAGAAATCGGGGGTTGTTACAACAGATACCCTAGCCAACTTGGAAGACTATTTAAATACTTAAATGTGATGAATTGGAGACGGGGGAAGCAAAATTTTAGTAAGAAAAACGTGAGCTTTATGTCAAAAGTTATTCTCTAATTCACCTTTTATACTTGAGCAAAAAGTCAATGAAAGGTGAGTGTTTTATTTCATACACTTTATGAAGTAAAGATGAGTGATTAGGCACATCACAAACACAACACAAGTTACTTAGGAGGCTTGTTCATAAAGGGATCTTGAATAGGGTTAAACAACATAATTGAAGAGACCTTTGATTAGAGGAGTACTATTGAAGAAGACAAAGATTAAACTTAAAGAAAAAAACATCAATGAGGTGTCATGGTGGCCAAAAATTCATTTAGATATGGAAATTTTGTTTTATGTAGAGGTTAATAGTTTGAGTCTTAGAAGCTCTTACTTCATAGTGCATTGGTTTAGTCAAAAAGACTTGTTGACCGTAGTTTTTTTTCTCAATTTGGGTCTCCACATAAAAATCATTGTGTTGATTGTGATTGCATATTTAATAGAATATTTTGCACTAGTAGTATAATTTTTCTTTATTGGTTTGCGTAACTTAAGGTCACATCTTGTAGTCTTTTGCCTTTAGAAGGCATTTGGGCTGAGGCATCATGGTGATCATTTAAGTTTAAGAGGATATTAAACTCCCAACTATTGATACACCCTGATGTGTTGATAGGGTTGTTGGTGAAGGCCAACATGAGTCCAGCATGTTGAGGCTTATCAATGAGAAAGAAAAAAGGCAAGAATGTTTACTGTCAACTCATGATGACATGTTAACATGTCATACGGGTTAAAAGTTAACATATGATACGGCTTAAGAGTTTACATACATTAATCCCCAATCTTATGCTTATTAAGTACTTGAGTAGTTATTTTAGTTTTATCTAATAGGAATTATGTTTTATGTAGGATAAGAAGAATTAAGCATAGTAGGCATACATAGTTAGAACTTATAGTACCCACATACAGTGAAAACAATTAGATGTGATAGAAAGACTACTACTCTCCCTAATATTTGATTGTGATGAAACAAATTGCATTTGATTCTAGAAGTTAGCTTTATAACACCACTGGCAGTTCATCAAATGGAGTTTCGAGCGAAAAGTTGTGCTCATTGGAAAATTAGTGCACAATACCTGACTTTCAGGTTGATCTCCTTGGGTTTTTTAAGGGAATGGATGCTACTGGAGACAAGAGAATAAAATCAAAAGTGAGAAGAAGAAGAAGCCATGAAGATCTCCATCAACATGTGTTTCTTCATTAACCATGAAGGGCTAAATTTGTAATTAGGGATGTGATGAAACCCTATATGAGTAGCAACTTCTTTTACTTCTAATTTAGATCTTTGTGTAATGTATTCCAATTGTATAACATGAGGTTTATTCAATGAGACAAATCTTAATGTTTATTTGAGGGTATATTGATTTTATTCATCTTCTAGAAGATAGATCCATGTAATATTGATATTCAACATCAAATCTAATACCTACGGTGTAGATGGGATAGTTATGTAATAGGATTCATGCTTATGTAATTAAGGAATTGGATAAATTATGTTAAAACTTGATGAGTCATGCATATATCCTAGAGTAGTGTAGATTATTCGTTCTATGTCAAAGATAGTTTATGCGATGAAATTGTAACGACCCGACCCGAGTCGGGCCCACAAAATCACTAATAGAAAATTTCTCTTTTCTTTGAGCCAGGAATCAACATCTGTGTACGAGAGGTACAACATTCATCTACGCACTATGGACCTTTAAGGCTTCCCTGTACGTAGACTCAGATTATAACGAACGTATACACACAACGGAGCTTTATAGTTCGTTGTGTGTAAATCAAAATAAAACATATATTTATAATGATTTGGATCGGGCCAACGTTGCCTTGCCGTTGGTTGCCTACGTACGTATTGGATATTATTCCAACACGATCAAATCCGAATGTAGTTCTGCCAATGGCTACTACATACAACAAGCATCACAAAATCATATACGTATAACGTATCTCCGAATATTTAATCGGAAGTATACAAAAACTCGTCATATATCGGAGTCAAGCAGAAGTTAATAAACCAAAAACGTACATCACGCTCTACCACCGAGCGGGATTATAACCATACATACACGTCTCGCTCTATCATTGAGCCGAGACCGAAAACACAAATTACACGTCTCGTTCTACCCTAGAGCGAGACAACACACATCATGGCATATGAGCACACATCATGGCATATAAGCACACATCATGGCATATAAGTACACATCATGGCATATAAGCACACATCATGGCATATAAGTACACATCATGGCATATAAGTACACATCATGGCATATGAGCACACATCATGGCATATGAGTACACATCATGGCATATGAGCATACATCAAGGCATATAAGTATACATCAAGCATATAAGCACACATCATGGCATATGAGCACACATCATAACTTAGCACATGCTATACTATAATTACAACGGAAGATCAGAATTGCTTACTTCCATCATAACTTGTACGGTATCGGTATCTATGGACAGAACCCCATCTTACTCCGGGTGTCTTTTTTCTTATTTTGGTGTTCGGGTAGGGCCTCGCTTAGTCTCGGAGTATTTCCTCCTTGTAAGATTATCAACTCAGAAAATGGAACCCACCATCGCGTAGAACACCTTTAATTTAGTCAAGAATGCCTCTTGAATTGACTAAATCGGAGTTGGGATGGCCAGAAACAGGGAAAATAAAGTTGGTCGGTACGGGTAGAACCTTTCCTTGTCTTGGGATGTTTCATTTTCATACGATTGCCAACTCAGAAAATGGAACCCTCCATCACGTAGAGCATACTCGATTTAGTCAAGAACGCCTCTTGAATCAACTAAATCGGAGTTAGGATGGCCAGAAACAGAGAAAATGAAGTTGGTCGATGTTTGAAGGTAACAGGCAGAGCCTCTCTTTATTATGGGGCATTTCCTCATCATACGGTCTCCAACTCGAAGAACGGATCACTCCATTGCGTAGAGCATACTCGATTTAGTAGGAAACGGGTCTTGAACGGCCTTAATCGGCCTCAAAACGGTCAGAAACAAGGGTGGAGAAGTTCTGGGTAGAAAAGTAGGAGGAATGGGGTATTTATAACCCCCGAGCCGCCAAAACCACAGCGCCAAAACTGGCGGCGCCGCTGTTTCGGCGGCGATGCCCGCCGAAAACACGCGCCCGCCCGTGGTAATGCACGGCATAGGTCGCGCCTGCGCGTTGTGCGGGTCGCGCTCGCGTTCCGCGGCGCCCGCGGTTCCGCGGGCAAGTGTTTCGCGGCGCCGCACACCGGCTTTCCTTTTTTATTTTACTTTATTTTTATACTCAAAATTACAAACGCGTGCAACTTCCTACCCCAGATTCGGATTTGCGAGTTCTTGGTACCATTGGACTCGTATCAACGAGCCCTTCGATACCAACCCACTTAAAATAATAAATTGTGCTCTTTCTAAGTGGGTCCCACCTATTATCTACGTTTCCCGAGGTCATCACTTCCGGTCCCGACCTCCGTTTTGCCCCTTCTTCGAATCATTACGCTCATTTCTTCGAGCTCTATTCAAATACAAAGGTTTAAACTATTGAAAACCTCTATTATTTATCCCAAAATTATCCAATTAGGCCTAACCCTTCAGGTTAGACATAATCAAAAAACGAGTTGTTACAGAAATTGATTATTGATTTTCTATAACTCATTCTAGCTTACAGCCAATAACACATTTTTCATACACATACATGATCTAGATTGGAGGTGAAAGACATTATTATAATTCTAGTGATAGGTTCATATCCCTAGTTATTCACTCATTGACATTTTTCTTTCACACTCATTTTGTTGTAGTTTTAGTTTCTAATTAATTAGACATAACATAGTAGTGTTAAGTAACCGAATTATTGCAGTACTTGAGGATTCAACACCTTTGTACTCATCCTAATCCACACACTACACTTGTGCTTTTGCAAGGGTTAAATATTTTACTGATCACTAGGGGTGTTTGTGCCATCAACAATGGTGCCAACAAGAATGACAAGTAATGTTGGGGCATACTTAGGATTGAATAATACATCTTTTATGATGTTTAATTAGTTTTATCTTATTTTAAGAGCCTTGTTTAGTTTATGACTATCTTTATTTTGTAATAAATGATGATTTGTGCTGGTTATATATCGTAAATGCTACTTAAATATTCCTTATCAAACTAAACTATTTTGTTGCATTGCTTTCATGGTTTAGTACTCTGAAATTGAACCAATTGTTTCATCTTGATTTGTAGGCATTGATATGGGTTGTGACACATTAAGCAGCCATGATCCCTATTTACAAAAAGTTCATTGATAGTTCATACTCATGTCCCAAAAATATTGTTATAAAAAAACTGTCACTATTCAATTGAAGAAGTTATTACTTGGTGTGGAATTGAAGCTTGTCAAAGTACAACATCTAAGAGTGTCTCCAATCACATATGCTAAATGTGACTTGGCATACCCAACAATCAGATTTAGAATACTAATACTAACAAAGAATATTTTATTCAATAGGCTATGCCAAATCCTACATGGCATACCCGTAAGGAATATTCCACTTAATTAGTAAATCAAACTTGTTATACCAATAAGAATATAATAAATTCAATTTTATGTGAGGACAGATGCAATATTGTATTTACTCTTCCACTACAAATTTAAAAAAAATGACCATTGATATTTTTTTTATCTTTGTGTATTTTCTTTCTATAAAATAATAAATTTGAAGTATTAGAGTTCATTTTGTGAGTCAAAATCCCACAGACATATTCGTATGTCAAATTTTGCCACCTAAGCAAATGTTTGGCATAGATGTTTGGAGTTGCTCTACAAGAACCCTCTCATTAGGGCTAAATTCGGTTACTATTAATCCCCCATGCAATGAAAGGGTTGCAATGCATTTGCCCTAACCAAAAGAGTGAGCATCAGTTCCCTATATATTATTATTACAAGGCAATGCACACAGGTGAAGAGCCTGCATTAATTTTTTTACGAGAAGTGAAAAACAAAATTTAGTAGGGTATTAGGCAAAATTCACTCAAACTACCCAAGTTGATCAGTAAAATAATTATTTACTAGATTGAGGTCATTGTGAAGTGCCCCAGGGATAGGACATGGTCCCTGCATTTGACTCTTTTTAGTGGGGGCAATGATTTACCAACAAATTAGAAGCGTGTACATGAATTAATTTGGTGATCGTTGAAGATTCCAAAGATTAGGGATAAGACTTGGGAGTCATGACGCAAACAATGACCAGAAAGGCAGAAACCACGTTAAGCGAATAAATCCGTGGGCGGAGGAAAGTGGGCTGCTGTTGCTGGGAAACAGAAAGATTCAGAAGCCAGATTCCAAGTACGAATCTGTTTGAATAATGAGAAGCTTCATCAATAGGGGAAAGTATTAAACACATTTCTCAATGCACAATTCAATCAGATAATTGCACTTTGCCGCAATTGGGCTTAAAATAGCATGCATAAATGTGATTTCCGGCTCTTTAGGATCAGAATCTATTTCCATGTGATTTTATATGTCCATAGGATTCCAAGTTGTATGGGAAACTGCAATGGAAAAGTATGTCCAGATGATCACTGCGACACTAGCAAGTTCATTGACTGTTCCCCCTGGATCAGGCCAATTGGTTTAGCCAAGTTTGGGCTACTTGATTTTTAAACTTTGCCCTGATGTATGATTTTAAAGACATGGTCTTAAACTAATACATGACTTTGTGGACGCCACATGTACATTAAACATGACATTTGTTAGCCCCTTGGTTTATTTAACGTACTCCCTACGTCTTGTATTAATTAAGGGCTCATCAATTAAAGTTGGCTAGGCGCTTAAAAAAGCATCTCAAAAGTTTATTTTCAAGAATTGTGGGTCTCACCATCCAATAGAGCTGCTATTAATATGGGACAAAAGGACTATGAATATACTTGGGGAGGCCAGCTTTTGGTGTATATATCTAAAACAATGCTGATGCTATCATTTATATTTTTCCATGATTATCATTTATAGAAAATAATAACTTTGTGCATAATTGAAAACAATTTACAAGCATGCTGGTATAATTCAATCAAAACTTGTGTATTTCCTATTTATATTTTATACTGAACTCTTAAGAGTGGGTTATTGCTCATTAATTCACCCAACTAATGACCCTATGATATCATGAAAAATATATATATCCTCTGACGAGAAAGGGGGCCCTAAAAAATTTTTAGCCTCCTTAATTTTGTTCCCTCACCATATACATCCTATAAGCGAGCAGGATTCAACCTTACGACCTCTGTCGCAACCAGGAGAGATCCAATTAGTGATTTCAAGCCATTCGTGCACTTGAGCCTCTTAATCCAAATATACGAAAAACTTCAAATCTCCATCGTTGATCTTGCAATAGGCGGATGAAAGGCGTCTGCATGTCAAAATTAGGCCCACCTCTTTGTTCTTCCACATTCGCAGCAAAATATCCAATATAAATGGAAAATGAAAGCTGATGGTGACTAATAATTGACTGTTTATTATCAAGTGACCTAATGCATTGTATTATTAAAAAAAAAAACAGTGATCTAATGTATTACTCTTTTTATTTGTCAATAATAGCTCTATTTGTTTTTTTAAAATAATCTAATTTTAATTTATTTTTTAAAATTTTTAAAAACTATTAATATAGGATAAAAAATATATAAAAAGATTAATTTTTATAAACAATGCATCATATTAACAACCAAAGTATTATGATAGGTCTCAATTAAGTTAGGTCAAAATTTTAAGCTATACCAAACTGATCATTGATTGAGGCAAATTACGAGGAAACTTCTCACCTGCCTCCATCCCACCCACCCACCCACCCACCGTGGTGGAGGTCTCTTAGGTCTGCGGATCTTCTTCACACACCCCCTCCCGTAGGTGAAAGGGACCCCGGTGTACGGAACTCAATTGCACCCACACGAGTGAAATGTACAGGCCGATCCACTGGGCGCGTGTGAAATTGAGCAACCCATTGACCCCGTTAAGGCCCTCGGAACCTTCCTAAGGCAAAGCCACCGCCAGCTGGCTACACGGCAAAAAAGATGACGGCATTCGTTGACTGTTGACTCCACTTTTGAAATATTTTGTCCTCCAAAAAAGTGGGCCCCGTGTACAGGGGGTGTCGCGTGCCTGATTGGAGAAACATTGATTAATTGTGTATGTGAAGGGGGGACCCACAGAGACCTTGACTTCCATCTTGAGTCTATTTTATTCATATGTTAAATCAGCATCTTCATGGCCATTGATGAAGTGGGCCCACATTTTCTATGTACAGACATGATTTAACGTTTGCACATGAGCATTATCCCCGTTTGCTAAGCATTTTTCTTTTATCTTAAACTTAACAAAGAATAGTGGTCCTCCTTATTAGGACCACATGTGCCAGGATAAGAAAAAAAAACAGATAAAGAAAAATGCTATTAAATATGTGATGTGGCAATTCTTGTACCGTTGGATCTAGATTAAGAGCGAAGTTGTTAAAAGCCATGGTGCCCTTATTTTACAATTCAATTTATGCAGTCTGAAGGCGCTTGGCACACTGTCCATCTGGAGCTAGATTTGGCTCACTGTGACATAGTGAGGAGGCTGGTCTGATTTGGCCACAATGGCCGTAGCCAAAATTGGCTCTGCTGTAGCCGACGCGGCCAAAAAGGCCGCGACTTTGCCTCGTCTGGTACATGTATCACGAATGCACCATTGGGCCCAGCATTGTAATTATATATTGTAAAATACACAAGATAGATTTTAATGAGTTTTACTCGGGTTAAATTTAAAATGAGGTATAAAAATATTCTTTGGGGTGTATATAGTCGCATTCAACCCGTTATTTCCATGGAGTACCTCAAAATTGCCCCATATGAACTCATTCCATTGTAGGAGTAACTCAACGTGAGTCACGCTTGAAGGGAAAGGGCCAGTGAGTGTGGGCCACGTAGGTGGTGGGTATAAAGCGAGTGCGCCAAGGCGCGAGCGTACCTAGCAATACTTATTTTAACGCCTCCCAGTCCCAGATATCTATTTAAATGGCCTATATAAGTAGAGTAGCTGCTGTACATCACATTCCTGATTCCCCTACAAATTCAGCGTCAAAGCTTTTGGCCGACTTCTTCCCATCACCACCACCGGCACCGCCGCCGCTAACTGTTTAACCCAGAGCTCAAAAGATTAGCCATGGTGTCGCCGCCGGCCTACGACCCGAACCCTCCGTCCGTGCCGGACTGGCTTAACAAGGGGGACAACGCGTGGCAGCTGACGGCGGCGACGCTGGTGGCGCTGCAGAGCATGCCGGGCCTGGTCATCCTCTACGGCAGCATCGTCAAGAAGAAGTGGGCCGTCAACTCAGCTTTCATGGCCCTCTACGCCTTCGCCGCCGCCCTCATCATCTGGGTCCTCGTCGCCTACCGGATGGCCTTCGGTGATAAGCTCCTTCCCTTCTGGGGCAAGGGCGCCCCGGCCCTCGGACAGAAGTTCCTCACCCGCCGGGCCCGGGTCCCGGAGACCATCCACCACTACAACAACGGCACGGTGGAGACCCACGCTAGCGAGCCCTACTACCCCATGGCCTCCCTCGTCTATTTCCAGTTTACCTTCGCCGCCATCACCCTCAACCTCCTCGCCGGTTCCGTCCTCGGCCGCATGAATATCAAGGCCTGGATGGCCTTTGTCCCCCTTTGGCTCATTTTTTCCTATACAGTTGGTGCCTTCAGCCTCTGGGGCGGCGGCTTCCTCTACCACTGGGGCGTCATCGACTACTCCGGCGGCTACGTCATCCACCTCTCCTCCGGCGTCTCTGGCTTCGTCGCTGCCTACTGGGTAATTGTTCGCAAAATTCGACTTCTTACTTCCTTCCTACCTAAATCAGCCAGTATGGAAGATACTGACACGTTGGCGATGGCTACTTGATCAGGTCGGGCCGAGGCTGAAGAGCGACCGGGAGAGGTTCCCGCCCAATAACGTGCTGCTTATGCTTGCCGGCGCTGGACTGCTGTGGATGGGCTGGTCAGGGTTCAACGGCGGGGCGCCATACGCAGCCAACGTCGACGCCTCCGTCGCCGTGCTCAACACCAACATCTGCGCCGCCACCAGCCTCCTCATGTGGACCTGCCTCGACGTCGCCTTCTTCGGGAAGCCGTCTGTGATCGGCGCGGTCCAGGGCATGATGACCGGACTTGTCTGCATCACTCCCGGCGCAGGTAGCAAATAGATTAATTTATGTGTTAACTGTATTATTGTAATCTTCATCAATATTATATGTTTGTTAACGTGTTGTAGTCAATGGTTTTGCTGGAATTGAAAATCGGAATTCATGCAGGGCTGGTGCAGTCATGGGCGGCCATAGTGATGGGCATACTTTCAGGCAGCATTCCATGGTTTTCAATGATGATCCTTCATAAGAAGTCCGCTTTGCTGCAAAAGGTGAGATTTTTCTGTTTATATGAAGATGGTGGACCATCCTATAAGCTAGAACCAAAGTAACAAATGTGTACAATCTTTTTTCTCTGTCTATTGAGTCCCTATTAATTTCACATTGCTACTAAAGCTAAAGTGGTTGGGCTGTATTTAATGATGGACAAAATAGCTATTAGGGGTTCTATTTTACTTAATTTTTAACAAACAAACCACTGCCAGCGAGCCATGAAAACTCAGGTAAGTGCTCGTAGCATGTTGGGCTGTTGTTAGAGGAAGCGTTTTTTTTATGCTCCCTTTCTTACTGTGAGTGGGATGTAAAGAACGAATGTGAAACATTTATTTTTAAGATCAACGATAGTTAGCATAAATAGTATTTACGCTAAACGTATATTAGCCTGCATGCTGTCGATTTAAAAAATGAATGAATGTGTGTTCTTTTATACTTGGCTCATTATTAGTGGAGAACATTAAAAATATTTTCGTTGTTAGAGCACGGCTCCACAACGGATCCAAAGCCGATAATTTCACTAAGGTGATAGGGACCCATTTATTACTGCTAAATAGAATAATCTATTTAGATCAAAATCCAATAAGTCTCTTAATTGAAATGGGCATGATTTTTAGCCTGGGGCATCATATCAGATAATTCCCCTATTATGGCTGATGTTGATTTTTTAAATTTATCACACCAATTAATGCTGAACATGCTGTTGGAATTTTTGATGTTGAAGGTTGACGACACGCTGGCCGCCTTCCACACGCATGGGGTGGCGGGGTTCCTCGGCGGGGCCCTTACCGGACTCCTGGCAGAGCCCGACCTCTGCGACCTCATCCTGCCGGTCACCAACTCGAGGGGCGCCTTCTACGGCGGGGTCGGCGGGGTCCAATTCTTGAAGCAGCTGGTGGCGGCCTTCTTTGTGATCGGATGGAACATTGTGTCCACCACAGTGATTCTGCTGGCCATAAGGTACTTCATACCCTTAAGAATGCCGGAAGATCAGCTCTTGATTGGAGATGACGCAGTCCATGGGGAGGAAGCCTATGCACTGTGGGGAGATGGAGAGAAGTATGACCCAACAAGGCATGGAACAATGCAAAATGAAGATCCCATGTTTGCCGGGCATATTGTGAATGGTGCAAGAGGCTTGACTGTTCAATTGTAGGAAGTAAAAGAGACGAGCAGTTGAGGTCTTTGGTGGGTGGGTGGGTGGGTGGGTGCCCACTTTCATGTCTTGAAAAATCATTGTGGCATACTTTACTTGTTACGTTTATGTACAGATAGAGAGCCTCATTTGAGATGTATGTGAATTTCTTCAACAAAAATGAGCTGCATTTTTCCTGCCTGTCTGCGGCTTGACGCAGCCAAGTTAGACATATGAAACAGATCTGTGATGATTGCTTGGTTGATATTAGACATGGTTCTGATAACGAAAGGGGCGCATTTCAAGCTGGGACTGGTCGGGAAAGATGAGCTGGCTAGGGTTCCCTTGGAAGACCGGGTGGCTAGGGTTCACACGCCATGACTTTCGAGCTTTCCTAATTCTGTCTGTGTCCCTTGTAGTATGCGTACATTCTCCTCCGACATCGCAATTGGGTCAGTTAAAGGGAGCACGTATTTTGACTTTTAATGGACTTTGACAAAAGTACCATTCGTTGGTGCCTTCTTGAATGATCTCTTTTGGATTTTTCAACTATGAGAATCATTTTTAATGCTCCTTAACGAGCCTAATATAAGAAATATACGAGAACTCTTATATTTAAAAAGCGGCCTATAAGCTAAGTGTATGTTAACGTTAGTATTATTGATACTAACATGCACTAGTATGTGCATAATAGATCTTATGGTTGAAGGGCTCTCATATATTCATTACGTTAGAGTACATTATTAGTAGGGAGAATAAAAAATATTTTTTTTAATTAATATTATATTCAAACATATCCTCATGTCCTCTTCTTTGCGTGGAAGGATCAACGATGTTATGGAATGAATGAGAGTGTTCTCATTTTGTAAGCAGTCATGAGACATAACGAGCTTAGTGGAGAACTTCACCAACTGTTCATCAAAGATATCAATGGTGCACTTGCTAGTGTATATACTATGCAAAATATCCTTTTTGTCTTATATTAATAGTTTTAGTTTAGTATATTATTCCCTCATCTTATATTAGTAGCTATATTTGAAAAAATGAAGGTTATTATTGAATGGTGAAACCTACAAAAAAAAAGGCTTATAGTACTCTATTTTAAATACCTAGCTAACCACTTAAATTTAATAAAATTGAGCCTTTAGAGGCTGTTTGGGAGGCTACGTGAGGTGGGGAAAGGGGGAAATGTTACCAACTCACCTCGTCGGGAGAGTTAGAGGAGAAATCTATTTCCCCCCTTGGATGTGACATATTGCATTCGGAGGTGGGGGATCAATTTTCCCTCGAAAGTGCTTCCCAAACTGTCCCTTAATATAAAACAATTCTCCCCCAAATGGAGCTATTAATTTAAGATGGAAAGAGTATATAAAATTAAACAAAATTATTAATATGAGACAAAGAAAGCAATGGTTTGCGTCCACGAATAGAACACTCACCCTAGTGAAGTTTCACAAACTGATTATTGAGCAATAATCTCCGAATCATGATTCAACAACCTTTGCATTTAAGTCAATTCATAGCTTAAATAGTGAACTACAACCCTACTGTAGCATGACTGTTTTTAAGCTCTTTAGTAGAGTTGGTTTTAATTTATAAATTTTCACTTCACAGAAGGCCATGGGCTTATCCCCACTTGTTAGGTCGTCATAATTTTGGGGGACCCCTATGTTCTCTCGAGCGTGGTAATCCTTCTACAAGCCAATGCCAATGGTTCTACGTAGGAAAAAATAACTTGTTTAGGAGAATTAATTTTCATGACTAAAACTTGATCACCAATTATAGAATGTTGCCACATCACTAAAAAAATAGTGAGAGAGAAATGTGGGAACCAAATCCAGTGGCTCCCAAGGTTTCCCCTCCGTATGTCCATTGGTCATACATTAAGGTCATGATAATTGCTCATAAAAATATTTGTAGTAAAAAATACTTTAGGGTCCCATATTTTTATTCTCACCAAAGCTATTATAAATGTAACTTGTTAAGTAATTCTAAAGTACATTGCATTGTTGGTTTCGATAAAGTAACAACTACCAAATTAATTTGGACACTGAAATAAATTTTTTTTATGGCTAAATTGAATTCATAGTTCATACATCATAATATACACTTTTTATCCTAATAAATAGTAGTTGTAAATATTAGCCAAAGGTCTATAATTTTGTGCCTTATAGGGTTAAATAGTAAAACTTTATTGAAATATAATAAATATTTTTATTAAAAAATTATTAAAGAATAAAGAAAATATAAAAATAAAAATCATGAACTAAGAAGGAAAAGAAAGGGCTGCAATCGGGTCCTAGCCTGCTTAGGCCAGGTTAGGGCTTGACTTTTTTAAGCCTACTACGCTAACAATGGTTGGGCCTGGTTCTAGCTGGCCCTAGCCCTGCCCGGTTTCAGCCCTAGTTTTGATAAGGTAATACCAAATTTATATGGACACCACGATAATCCTAATTTCTTGATAAATTAAATTTGTAATTCATACATCCTAGTATACCTCTTTATCCGGATAAACAATATTCAGTATAAACCAGTTATAATCTAGAAAGGATGAAGACACGAAGTTCTTTGGGCTAAGGGGATATTCAGGTAAGGGATTCTTTTGACTTGGAATGTCTTTTATGTACACGAGTCTGATTCGTTGGTGCTTTCTTGAAAGACCTCTTTTGACTTTTCAACAAAGCCTAATAATATTCAAAGATGAAGCTCATGTAAAAGAATCATCAATGTTTTAGAAAGAATGAAAGTGGACGTTGCTATTGGCCCCCTCTAGAGAGAATGAAAGTGGACCGGCCCCCATACTTGCTATTGGCCCCTACTTGCGTCCTTTAATAAAAAATTAAAGATTGTTCATCTATTATTATATTTTTAATTTTTACATATAGATTTTTTGTAAAATATATTTTCTTTATTTTTTTAAAAAAATTATAAATCTCATCCATTCATATTATTAGTTGCAACAATTTTGAAATTTAGAATAACAGGTATTAGTATCATCGACTTTCCTAATTATTTTTATGTGATAATAATAACTTTAATAAGAATCTATGTGACTATCGCATTAAAATATTTACATGATCCACAAAACCACAGTTGTCTGTTAATAATATTTAAACCAATGAAAGAGAAATGATACACTCACGTGCCTAGGACTCTCTATAAATATAGAGTAGAACTTCATTATAGTTACGACCTTTACCTTACCTTCGAATTTTGACCCGAACACCTACACCACAAAGAATGCAAAGTATACAAGAATACTTAGTGGGATAATAATCATAAACTAACACAAAGATTCGATCAACATACAATAAAATTCTTGTTAGAAAATCAGTCGATTCATCACAATAGAAATAATACATACTTTTCATATAGATCATTCCATTCATAAGCAAAATCATTCTCAAAAGTTCTTTAGACATAATGACCTCATCTAAGAGCTCCACTCTACTAGATATTAGGCCATCACATTATGACCTTAGTGCAATGAAGTCTGCCTCTCCCCATCCATACTATGAAGTAAAGGCTCAATAGGGCTCATGGACCTTAGTGTTGAGCTTCTGACTTTTCATGATCATCAAAATCTCCAATATTGCCAAGGTACAAAGGGTTCTTGTAATATTGGTTGTCATATACATAATATTTTAGGTACCTATTCATCACAATCAAAAGTTTCATATACATGCATTGGGGTTTACTAGCCCCTAAGTAATATGTGCATAATTGATCCTTCTCCAAATCACATATCACATCAAAAACTATGCAATATCAATTATATAATTTCTATAGCATACCCTAATTATATTCACAATGAAATCCTTAAAAACACATATTCCATCAATAGCTTTCCCGACATGTCGGTTACCCCACCAATGACCATTGTTGGAATCATCAACACGTTGAACCCTGCCGACAATGACTATGAGGTCTATTGGCAACCTCATGGATAGGTTAGAGTTCACACCGATGACCATTGGTGAGTTCACTGACATGATTACCTTACAAACAAAATCTATTAGTGACCTTACAGATGAGTTAGAACCCACACGATGACCATTGGTGAGTTCACCGATGCATCGACTATTACTGACATCAATAACAATATCTATCGATGACTTCTACCCTTACTGATAGCCATTAGTGAGTTCACCGACACATCAAATGCTATTGATAGTTGAATGTCACTCTTGTGTCATTCTCACCGATGCCTCATTTAAGTGTCGTTCACATTGCTCATGATAAAAAATAACATGCTTGCTACACATGCATATATGAGCATTGTTCATCTTCGTACTTTCATCGGTGTAACCACCAACATGTCGGTAACTCTACCAATGATCGAAAACATGCACAAATGCTCTCATTCATTCAGGAAAGACAAATTTATATATATTCTTCTTAAAAATCTTTCTCAAATGAGGAAATCATCGACCAAACCATGATTCTAATTCCTAGTATAGTAAAAACTAATGGTGCTAACGAGCCAATTCGAACCAAGTTTTGCAGTTTTTTTACTCGAGCTCAATTTCTAACAGCTCGGCTCAAGCTTGATTGAACATTTAGGTGCCTAGCTCGAGCTCAGTTCGGCCAAGAAACTCAAAACTCGACTTCAGCTCGAGCTCAAAAACAAACTATAGCAACTCGAACCTATGTTCGAATTAAGCTCAAATCCTATTTACAACCCACACTATTTTTTCCTATAAAAACTATATTAATTTAGAGAATCACACCAACATTACAAAAATAATAAAATTATAAAAGAACATAATTCTATTCTACTAAAGTTGTAAATATTACTTCAAAAACTATGGTTAAAATAAAAGTCAGTAAATTACCATACAAAAAAATTTCATTGGTCACCAAAAAATTAACTAATATTATTCAAATATCTCATATAATAGATATAATTATATAAATAATATTAAAAAATAATTACCTAAATAACAGAGAAAAAAAATGCTTACCAATATGGTATTCCTTTTTGCCAAGCAGGCGCTAGCTAAGCACTAGTGCTTAGTGTTTTTTTTCAAAATATTTTTTAATTTCGTTCTTCTAAAGAACAAAATCAATATAATGTATTGACTTCATCTTTTAAATTTCATCCTTTTAAAAGATGAATATACTGATTTTGTCATTTGGAAGGATGAAATAAATGATGAAATAATTTTCTCCTCTCTTCTCTCTCTCTTCTCTCCTCTATGATTTCCTCTCTTCACTCTCTCTCCTCCCTATCCTCTTTCTCTCTCTCTTCACTCTCTCCTCTCTCTCTTCACAAACTCTCTCTCCTCTCTCTATTCACTCTCTCTCCTCTATTCACACTCTCTCTCCTCTATTCACACTCTCTCTCTTTATGCTATCTCTCTTCTTTCTCTCCCCTCTCTCTTCTATCTCTTTCTTCACACACTCTCTCTATTCATTCTCTCCTCTCTATATCTCTATTCAATCTCTCTCTCCTCTCTCTTTTGGCTATCTCTCTTATTCTCTCTCCTCTCTATCTTCACTTTCTCTTATCTCTCCTTTCTTATTTCTCTTTTTGTCTCCCTATCTCTCTCTCTCATGTGCGTGATGTGAGCCCTAGCTCTGAGAAGTGGGGAGAAAGTAGAAATTTTTAATTTATTTTATTCTTACTTATATATTATATATTAAAATATTTATTTTAAATAAAATATAATGTATTTGTGAATGATGAAATCAATATTTTTTAAAAAAAATTTCATGATTTCATCCTTTAGAAGAGAGGAGAGTGAGAAGAGAATAGAAAGAAAGAGGAGAGAAAAAGAAGAGAGATAACCAAAAGAGAGAGGAGACAGAGAGTGAATAGGGAGAGGAGAGATAGAAGGGAGAGAGGAGGGAGAAAAGTGAGTATATTGTATTGATTTAAGCATACTTATTTCGTCCTTCTAAAGGATGAAATTATGAAAAAATTTTAAAAAAAACATGCGGTGTCAATGCCTAGTCAATGAAAATGAATACCATATTGGTAAATATTTTTCTCTCTCAGTTACTTTGATAGTTATTTTTTAATATTATTTATATAAAATTTCTCATATAATAAGCCACAAAAAACTGAACTAGTCACCAAAGTCATGCCAACTCTTATTCACATATTTCATATCTAATTACTCTAGTGACTACAAAAAAGTTCATGATGAGATAACTATTTGGACCTGTCGAATAATATATTTCATGGTGTGTGGATTGTCTGCAAAATAAAAAATCAATATGATTGGAACTCAATAGCAAAATCTAGACATGGTTCACTGGATATATTTGTACGCAAAATCTAGATATAGTTCACTAAATATCTAATTCTAAAATAATATGATTGGTTGAATTAAGAATATTTATTATGCAAATTGAATTACATATTGTAAGGTCCCTGATTTTTCTACGATTTTCTGGGATTTTTCTACTATTTTTCTAGTCATTTTCGGCGGGAAAATGTGACGCTTCAGCGTATTCATATTTGTGTATTTTCCTCCCGTAATTATACCCATAGAGTTGGGTGTGGGGCTTAATCGCAGGCCTCGCTGCGCGCTTACGGCGAGAATTTAGAGGTACGACACATAACCAGGAGGTGAACGTGTATTGAGGACGTAGATGTAAAAATTAAAAAGATTAACTATATATCTTTCCACCCATCGGATTCCATAGAACCAACATCGAGAAAAAAAAAAGACAACGTCTAGTAACATTTTGTGAGAACCCAAGCTTGATTCTGTCGCTTCGTTCTCCCTCCTCTGATGTCGGATTTTGTTGATTCTTGTTAGGATCCAATTTGCCTCACGCCACGAGTCCGTAGGTACCGGCTATGACCGCCGCCACAGCCTCTTCGCTCCTCCACGAGGTACCGAACTTTTCTTTGGGTTTTTCTCTCCTTCAATCCCGTTTTTGAACTGTGGGTGTACAATTTTGACATCGTTTGTAGCCGCTCTCAACTAGACTTATGTTTAGTTGGTTGCTAGGAACCTATAGGCACTAGCTAGAGCCGCCGCCATGCTTTCTTCGCTCCGTGGTGAGCTATCGGCACTTTCGTCGGGTTTTGCTTTTATTTCCATCTCACTGTCCGTGGGATTTTTTTGGATGCCGGTGTGTTTCTGGTCGTCATCTGGCCACGGGACAGACTCCGTCCAGCCTACCGTGACCCAGTGCCGGTAGGGGGTTACCATTTTCGACCCCACTTCACCCTATTGCCTTGCTCTGCCCGATTAGATGCTTTGGGTGCGTCTCGAGTCATTGGCATCGGCAAGCTGTGGGCCATTTGGCCATTGTGGTCTTTGCCCCAGCTCGGTGATAGTGAGGGTCAACCCCACTTGGCCAATTATATTACCACTCGGAATGGGCCGCTTGTCATTGCCCTATACCGTGCGAGATGCACAGCCGCCCGCACTATGGGTATTGGTTGTGGGTGGCGATCGGCGATGTTGCCGCTTAGATTGGCCATAGCTAGGGCCTTAGCCCTGTTGGCCTTGGGTCGCCCTCTTTCAGCCCTCTCCCCCGCCCCTTTGGGCCGCGTGTGCATATGGCCACACATGTGCTTTTGGGTTTAGGCATCGTATTCGCGCCGCCTGACCATCGGTTGGCTTTGCCACCGAGTGGAGTTGACACATAGCTCTCCTCCACCTCTCCTTTGTCCTCGAGCGTTGCCCGACACTCTCCGCCCTTATGTGGGTCCATGTTGATGCGAAATCGTCGCCATTGGGTGCTTTCTACGGCCGATTTCAACGTCTTGTGGCCGGCTGAGCACGTCTTAGCCACCGGCCGATCTTCAGTGAGTACACCATTGACTTCTGGTCACACTGCCACATATGTTGGCATGACATTTCTCTCGGCCGCCCTAGTGTGCCGCCGTGGATCGCGGGTTTTGCCGCATTGTCTTCTGACACCCTGTTTGGCCGTGATTGTTTTCGGCACTTCCTAAAATCCTCGGGATAGCAGCTCTCTCAGCCAGGCAACGGTTTTGACCGCCAACTCCACTGTCGACGCTGCCACCATCGTGTGCTCGCCATCAAACGTCATGATTACGAGGTAGGGGAGCTTTGAACTTGTAATTTTATGATAACATGCTTTGAATGAGTAGCAACATGCTAGGATTGTATGATTCCATGCTTTGGATGTTAAGTAACGATCCGATTGCATGACGTACATGTAAGCATGATTATATGGTATGTTGAAATGCATGTTGGCTATAAGTATGTTGGATGTAAGTATGTGCTAGTGATGACTAGCGTGTTTGTTGGTAAGTTTTGTATGTTGATTGAGTATGTGCTAGTGATGGCTAGCGTGTATGTTGACGTATGTATGAATGTGCTAGTGATGGCTAGCGTGCATGTTTGAAGTATGTTTGGATTATGCATGTGCTAGTGATGGCTAGCGTGCATGTTTGGAGTATGTATGAATTATGTATGTGTTAGTGATGGCTAGTGTGTATGTTTGACGTATGTATGCATGTGCTAGTGATGGCTAGCGTGCATGTTTGAAGTATGCATGGATTATTCATGTGCTAATGATGGCTAGCGTGCATGTTTGAAGTATGTATGAATGTGTGTGAATGTGCTAGTGATGGCTAGCGTGTATGTATGACGTATGTATGCATGTGCTAGTGATGGCTAGCGTGTATGTTTGACATATGTATGTATGCACTAGTGATGGCTAGTGAGCATGTTTGTAAGCTACGTATGTATGACCGTATGTGTATGTTATACGTATGTGTGATAGGCATACGTATGTATGATGGCTAATTGCCTATGCTTTGGATATGCATATGTGGGCAGAGGTATGAGCTATGGATGGTAAGAAGTATCAGTGGTTGGTATGGATCTGGATATGGATGTGTAAGCGTATGACGGATGACAGAGGATATGGGTATAACGGGTGAGGTTTGTCAGACAGTAAGAGTGTGCATAATTGTACAAGCATAACGTACAGATTATGAAGTGAAAAGTAAGCATAATAAGTGAGATATAAGTAAGAGGGCGACAACTGGGTTGGCTCTGAGGAGCTTCATTTGATGATGTGAATGTAAGATGATTTGGCCATAAGATGGATGACAAAATATGTAAGACTATAAGGGTTTGATGTACGATGAGTTTTGTCCATGATGTGGACGGGTAAGTGAAGTTTGCTGCCTTGACGGACTAGGGTTTCGATCGGGCTCAATTTCGGTTTGATCAGTCGAGGACTATGAGTTTGTGTGGCATAATTGTACCACATAATATATTTAATTCAAACTTGAATTATAAGCACAACTAATGATAACATTGTGAGTTTGAGACCTGAGGGTTCGACAAATTAAGTTCCGTGTTTGAGCTAACAGATAATGAGTCAGCCAAGCATTTCTCATGTCTTGCCATGGTGTTTATCCTGCGGGATGTTGTCTGTGTTCTGTATAGAGCACCGGACATCTGATGCTCTGTTGAGAGTGACATATGTTTTCGATTTGGTCTGCATGTTGTATAAGCCCAGATGTTTGATGCTTTGTTGAGAGCGATGTACGTTTCTGACTTTGTCTGTGTGCTGTATGAAGCCCAAACGTTTGATGCTCTTTTGAGAACACTGTATGATTTCCGCCCAAGAGTGGCACTGTATGTTTTTGCCCAAGTGGCATTGTATGTTTTCTGCCCAAGAGTGGCAATGGCACTATAAGACCATTATGGTGGGCAATTCTATGGCACTATAAGACCCATTATGGTGGGCAATTGTATGACCCCTTATGTGTAGGTGTTTATGTTTGTGCGCTTAGGTAAGTAGTATCATGGATCTACTCTTACCTGTTTGATCCAGTGCCCCATGAGCATTGGTGTGCCTTACCTTCGGAAAAGTCCATGGTGTCTAGTCACTCCCCGAAGGTTAAGGTGTTGCCCCAGTGGCATTCTTTTCCATTCGACGTTGGAGCTTATTAGTTGTAATGAGCTTCAGGGGTCGATAGTATGTGTACGATTATGTGTATGAGCACGACTGTAAGAGTATGTGTATGAGTACAATTATAAGAGTATGTTTCTGAGTAAGATAGTAAGTGTAATTTTGTGTAAGCTGTACGAGTAAGGTCGTACGAGTATGATTGTACGAGTAAGGTCGTACAAGTATGCGTATGTTGTATGAGTAAGTTTGTAAGACCTTGAATAAGGGTGTTTGTGTAAGTTTATTTTGATGGTATGATTTTGGCATGATGGTGCATTTGGTATGACTTTGGCATGATGGTGCATTTGGTATGACTGTATGCATATGAGCATGATATTGATATGCCTATTCTGCTTCATGTTTGAGTTGCATGAACGCATGTATTTATGAACTTAGTGAGTTCATTGTTTTGGATTCCCTTACTAGGTATTTTCCTACTGAGTATGAAAATACTTATTACCCTACTTTTTAGCCCCGTTGTACCGGAGGTTTTGCAGGTTGTGTGGAGAGCTCCTGGAGATGGATGCTCATTTCAGCGGTGGATTGATTCCCGTTGACTCAGGTATATACTTCACTCATTGCGAGTATTTTTGTGTCACGATCCGATGTATTGGGTGAGATGAGACGTTAAAATGTTTATATTTTGGACTTTCGGTTGGATTAGATTGTGGACTGCTATGGGACTTGCACTCAGGGATTTCTGGGAGGGATTTGTATTTAAAGTCTATGATCATAGCAATTTAGTCGTACGTGTGTTTTCGAGTAGCGCCTGAGGATATTTGCTTTGGCCATACGATGTTTGACTGTATGATAAAAATATTTAGATGGAAAATGGATGTTTACTGTTTTAAATTATAAACTGTTTTATCAGGTTTTGATTTTGTCATTTTTCCTCCGATTTACAGACGTTATATTGCAAAAAAATTTCGTGAATTTTAAGGAAAATGTATGAAAAACCTCGGGCGTTACACACATCTATATTTGTTAGGATTAGAATGATTAAAGGTAGTATTTTAAAATTAAATAATATTATATAGAGGAATAAGGGTAGAATATGAATAAAATAATTTATCATACCTATATTTTCAATTTTATTAGCAGTAGGATTTATATTTGTTTGAAATATAATAGCATAATATAGGTATTATATAGTATATTATATACCATATATTAATGGATATGTAGTATATATATTTTATAAAATAATATAAATTATTATGGGTACATGAAAGGTGAAAGTTAAGAAATTTATAAAATATGGGTATTATATACTATATTATATAGTATATTATATACCATATATTAATGTGTATATAGTATATATATTTTATAAAATAATATAATATATTATGGGTACATGAAAGGTGAAAGTTAAGAAATTTATATAATATTGGTATAATATGTAAGAAGTGATATATTTCAAATTGAGTCGAGTTTGAACCGAGCTTTGAGTCGATTTCAAGTCAAACCGATCAAGTGTCGAGTCGAGTCGATTCGAGTTGGCCCATGTTCAAGATCGGCTTGTTTATTTTTGAGTTTGAACCATGCTCTAGTCGAGCTTACTTCGAGCCGAATCAAATTCGAGCTGAACCGAGCCGAGCCTGTTTAGCTCGATGAGCTAGCTCGGCTCGTTAGCAGCCTTAGTAAAAACCATGAATTTAACTAAATATTGTAAAACTCAAGGATTTTACTTCAATCAACAATATATCCAACACAAATCATGAAAAGCATGAAGGAAATCCAAAACTACACTAATCTGATAAAACCTCAAGTTTGGAAAGTCTTCACTTGGACTCCTTTTTTCTCCTTCTCAAACAATTCCTAAGCCTTACCCACAGAATTCGAAACTGAATAACCGACTTGTGTTCCAGAGTAACTGCATACATGCAGTTACCATCGGTGGCTTCATCGACGTGTTAATGAGTCCACTGACGAAAATTTCTTTAGTTTCATTGGCAAGTCCATCGACACATAGATGTGTTACTAATAACCTAAAATACAAAATAATTTATAATATTTTTCTTCAAAAAATACGGGGTGTTACATCTATACCCCCTCTTCCCTTTCTTATTTCTTCTTCTTTTCTTTTTTCTTTGTTGTCGGCTAAATGGGAGCGGTTGCATTGACAACTGTTCCATTGGCCATAATCCCATAGGACTAGTTAGCTAACCAAACCCTGGCAATCGTGGCCATGGCTATAGCAGATGGCCACAACCACAACAAATGTGGCAATGGCAGCCACAACCATGGTAGCTGCAGGCAGCTCTGTGCCATGGCTGGTTGGGGTAGATCCAGCTAGAGGTGCCATGACAATGGCGGGCTACTATTCTAGCAAGAGCCATCATGATAGTTGTTAGCCCCTCCACTTTTTGCTTAGACAAGGGGGCGGTTACCCCCTATACTTGGCAGCGGAAAACCAAGTTGACTTGGGCGACAGACAACCTAAGCAGCCCCTTGGGCACGGTTGGATGTTGGGAGCAGCATTGGAGCAGTTCCAGATGAGCAGTTGCCTTGCGGAGTCCCTGCGCGGGCAAGACTCCTAGTGGCGTGCTGGGCGCCACAACACCCTAGGGACAGACTCCTAGGAGCACTGGGATACTTGGAAGCAGCACAGTGGACTCCTAAGGCAGATAGGAGAGGAGACAGCAGACTTTCCTGGGACGGATGGACTCTAGAAGCTGATGGACGCTGGACTCCTAGTCGAAGTTGGAATCCTTCACAGGTTTCCTTAGTTGGCTGGGATGACCTTCACAGGTTTCCTAGGCTGGCTGGGACGACCATGGGCTGGGAGAGTTGGGACAGGGAGGGATGCTGTATTTTGGGTTGGGTTGTATTGTATTCCTAGTGGGACTCGGACTTGTATTGCTGAGTCTATATAAGGGGGAGGATGGGGCGGCCATGGCCTCCAGAAATCCAGAGAGAACCTTGAGAGGACGGACTAGAGAGTTTTGGACAGCGACTGGCTTGTTAGCCTTGGCCCTCTCCCTGCCATTGTAACCCAATGGACAGAGTTTACAAGCATTGGGTGGAGCCCTTTTCACAAGAGACGGCCATTGCTGGTTGGTTCCTTGTTCCTCTTGCGCATACAAGAGGGAAGGAAGTGAGAGTTGGCTGCTGGCTGTGCGAGGCAGCCAGGCCATCACAGGTGAGGACGCTAGTTAAAGCTCGCGCCTATGACAGTTGGTTCCATTGCCGGGATACGAACAAACCAGGTATGTTCCAGGTACGCTTGTAGGGGATTTGGAGAGCACAGATCCCAGGTTTCCTTGCTGAATCGGACAGCCAAGGAACCACCATGACAGGCTCCATGCTTCAGCGTTTGACAGAGGTGGAGGCGAAGATGGAAGCCCTGAAGTTGGCCCCAAGGACGCTGGCTGAAGTTCAGGCTACGCTGCGATTTGTCCAGGATCGCATTGGAGCCTTTGACCAGCGTCTCTCCTTGTTGGAGTTAGGTGCCTATTTGGATGAGGCCGGAGAAGGCACTTCCACTGGAGGTGCTGCTCGAGTGGCTGCAGACACAATTGCTACGAAGGAGTACATGAGGGAAAAACTGATGGATCTGAGGACCAAAACTGATGAGAAGGTGCAGGAATTGACGAACAAAATAGCCCTCCTTGAGCGAGCTGTTTTGAACTCAACACCTTTAGGGGCAGAGGCGGAACCCAGATCCAAGATAGGGCAGTCCATGAAGAAAGCGAAGGTGCCTGAACCGAAATCCTACTCTGGCTCACGGAGTGCTAAGGAGATCAAAAACTTCATTTGGGATATAAAGCAGTTCTTCGCAATTACCCATACTGTGGACGAGGAGAAGGTTATGGTGACAAGCTTGTATCTCTCAGGAGATGCCAAGTTTGGTGGCGAACCAAGCTGGAAGTTGATGCTGCTGCTGGGCGTCCCCCTATCCAAACCTGGGCGTTGATGAAGAAGGAACTCAGGGAGCAGTTCCTCCCCATGAACACGGCGTGGGTTACACGAGATTCTCTTAGGAAGCTGAGGCAAACGGGGACAGTCAGGGAGTATGTTAAACAATTTCAGTCCCTCCTCTTGGACATCAAGCACATGATAGAGGAGGACAAGTTGTTCAACTTCCTGACCGGTCTCCAGAATTTGGCGCAGAACGAGTTGAGAAGGCAGAACATACAAGACCTCCCTTCAGCCATCACAGCGGCTGAAAGGCTGGTTGACTACAAGTCCGAACCAGCCACACAAAAATGAGACAAGGGGACCTCTTCCTCTAAGGGCGGACGCAGACAGAATGGTGGGAACGGTGAGGCACGCAGGAATGACTCTAAGGGGAAGCGCAGTGAATAGGCTGAACCCAACAAATCGAAGGGGATAGCCTGCTTCATCTGCCAAGGTCCTCATCGTGCCAAGGAGTGCCCGAAGAGGGAGAAGATGAATGTTGTGGTTGTGGAGAACGACTCTTCTTTGGAAGAGGAGGTCACTGCCCACATGAACCCCATGCAGATTGTGAGCGCTATCTGAAAGGAGAAGGCAGATCATGGCGGGCTGATATACGTTGAGGCTGTTCTGGACAAACAGCCAGTATGGGTGCTGGTTGACACAGGTGCGTCCCACAATTTCTTTGCAGAGAAGTGTGTGAAAGCTTGGGGTCTGATGACGGAGAAGGCTCAAGCCCGGATCAAGGCAGTGAACTCAGAGGCAGCCCCTGTCCTAGGAGTTGTCCATGACTTGCCTGTGCGGATTGGTGATTGGACGGGCAGAGTGAACTTCACTGTTGTTCCCTTGGATGACTTCGAGTTGATCCTTGGGTTGGACTTCATGAGATTGGCTAGGGTGTCCGTGATGCCACACCTTAGGGGAATCCTCATCGGCGACGAGAGAATACCTTGCTTTGTTGCTGAGAACAAAGGCGAGACAAAAGTACAGGTTGTGTCTGCGCTTCAATTGAAGAAAGTCCTTGAACAGGGCCATAAGACCTACTTGGTCACGATGGTGGAAGCTGAGAACACAGCCTTGGACATTCCAGAGAAGGTGGAGAAGTTGCTGAGCGAGTTTGCGGACGTGATGCCACCCAAGTTGCCGCAAACCCTCCCACCTCGACGTGCTGTGGATCATGCTATTGAGTTGATTCCAGGGACTCGTCCTCCAGCCCGAGCCCCTTATCGCATGGCTCCACTAGAGCTAGCAGAACTCATGAAGCAGCTTGACGAGCTGTTGAAGGCGGGCTTTATCAGACCATCTAAGGCTCGCTTCGGAGCCCTAGTCCTCTTTCAGCAGAAGCAGGACGGTTCCTTATGTTTATGTGTGGATTATCGAGCGCTGAATCAGATCACTGTGAAGAACAAGTACCCTGTTCCTCTCGTGGCTGACTTGTTCAACCGCTTGGCGAAGGCTTCCTATGTCACCAAGCTGGATCTCAAGTCGGGTTACTGGTAGGTACGTATAGTTGTGGGTGATGAGGCAAAGACAGCGATGGTAACACGCTATGGGCTGTTTGAGTTTCTGGTCATGCCCTTCGACTTGACGAATGCACCAGCCACTTTTTGCACGCTGATGAATGATGTTTTCAGACCCTACTTGGACCGGTTTGTGGTTGTCTATCTTGACGACATCATGGTGTACAACGCTTCCTTAGATGAGCACGTTGGCTAAGGGAGCACAAGCTGTTTCTGAAGCTCGAGAAGTGCTGCTTTGCACAAATAGAGATCGAGTTCCTTGGACATTGCATAGCGGACAGAAGAGTAAGGATGGATGGGCGGAAGGTTAGGGACATTGCAGAGTAGCCAGTCCCGACTAAGGTGACAGAGCTGAGATCTTTCTTAGGACTTGCGAACTACTATCGGAGATTCATCAAGAATTATACGAACAAGGTAGCAGTGCTGACTGACCTTCTGAAGAAAGATAGGCCTTGGTGCTAGGCTGAGGCGTGTCAGGCAGTGTTTGAGCGGCTTAAGGATGCCATATCCTCTGAGCCTGTGCTCAAACTTCCGGAGTTCGATGCACCCTTTGAGGTACAAACTGACGCTTCGGATCGGGCAATTGGAGGTGTGCTGATCTAAGCTAATCACCCTATTGCATATGAGAGCTGAAAGCTCAACGAGACCGAACAGAGGTATTTAGTCCACGAGAAAGAGATGACTGTGGTCGTCCATTGCCTTAGAACTTGGAGACATTACTTGCTGGGAGCGAAGTTCCTTGTCTGGACAGATAACGTAGCCACAAGCTACTTCACTATATAGAAAAAACTTTCTCCCAAGCAGGCACGTTGGCAGGAATTTTTGGCTGAGTTCGATTTCGTGTTGGAGTACAAGCCGGGCAAAGCCAATGTTGTGGCTGACGCCCTCAGCCAACAGACTGATCCGGAGGCAACGATGGCGGCATTGGTGCAGGGGATATGTTGGAACAGATACGGGCAGCCACAGAGAAAGATCAAGTCTGCCTAAGGCTGATCGAATCTGTGAAGGATGGGTCTACATGGAGATTTTGGTTGGACGAGGGGGTGTTGTATGCGAAAGGAGGACGACCTTTCATCCCCTTGGCTGGCGGTTTGAGGAGCCGGTGAGAGAGACCCATGATTCTGCGTGGGCAGGTCACCTCGGGCAAGAGCGAACTCATGCACTCTTGTCTCGGAATTACTTCTGGCCGCAGATGCTGGAAGATGTTGAGCACTATGTCAGAATGTGTATGGTTTGCCAGCAGGACAAGACGGAGAGGTAGAAGGAAGCGGGCATGCTGCAGCCCCTTCCCATCCCAGACTGACCTTGGGTCAGATTGTCCATGGATTTTATAATTGGTTTGCCGATTGTGCAGGGATTCGGATTGATTATGGTGGTAGTAGACCGCTTCTCCAAGTTTGGGATGTTCATAGCAGCCCCAAAGACTTGCAGCGCTAAGACGGCCGTTGACTCATTTTTTTAGAACGTTGTCAAGTATTGGGGACTACTAGCGGACATTGTAAGCAACATAGACACTCGCTTCACAGGCAGATTTTGGACTCAACTGTTCGAGATGTTAGGCACTCAGCTTAACTTTTCGACCAGCAATCACCCTCAGACGGATGGGCAGACAGAACGGGTGAATGCTATCTTAGAGGAGTATCTACGCCACTTTGTCATAGCGAACCAGAAAAACTGGGTCAACTTGTTGGAGGTCGCTCAGTTTTGCTATAACCTACACACTAGCTCAGCCACAGGAAGCAGTCCCTTTGAGTTGGCCACTGGCCAGCAATCTCTTACACCAGCGGATGTGGCCTTGCAGCAGACAGGAGGCAGGTGTCCCGCTGCCTATCACTTGGCAAGAGGGCGGACTGAGAGAATGGAGGAAGCGCATGACTGCTTGGCCAAGGCAATCAAGCGAATGAAGTATGCGGACAGAGACCGGAGACCTGTTGAGTTTCAAGTTGGGGACAAAGTTATGTTGAAACTTACTCCCCAACTTTGGAAGAAGCTGCGAAGGAAAGACGTGCACAAAGGGTTGATACAGCGGTACGATGGGCCCTTTGAGGTGAAGCGACGAGTTGGCCAGCTAGCATACCAACTCGAGTTGCTTGAATGCTTCAAGCTTCACCCCGTTTTCCATGTTAGTTTCCTGAAGCTGTTTCATTCATACTTAGAAGATTCTAGTAGAGGTACTTTGAAGAGAGCCCCGCCTACGATTAGAACCTCTTTTGAAAAGGAGGTTGACGCTATCCTTGACAGGAGAGTTGAAGGGATGAGCAAGAAGAACATGAGGATCTTCTACTTGGTTAAGTGGAAGGGTCTTCCGGAGTCAAAGAACAGCTGGGAGCGAGACGTCGCGTTATGGCAGTTCGAAGACAGGGTTCGTGAGTACTTAGCTTTGATGGGGACGTCAAAGGGATTGGTTGGGGGAGGCCTGTTAGCCCCTCCACTTTTTGCTTAGACAATGGGGTGGTTACCCCCTATACTTGGCAGCGGACAGCCAAGTTGACTTGGGCGATGGATAGCCTAAGCAGCCCCTTGGGCACGATTGGATGTTGGGAGCAGTGTTGGAGCGGTTCTGGATGAGCACTCGCCTTGTGGAGCAGGCTGAGGCGGAGTCCCTATGCGGGCAGGACTCCTAGCGGCATGCTGGGCGCCACAACACCCTAGGGACGGACTCCTAGGAGCGCTGGGATACTTGGAGGCAGCACAGCGGACTCCTAAGGCAGATAGGAGAGGAGGCAGCAAACTTTCCTGGGATGGATGGACTCTAGAAGCTAATGGACGCTGGACTCCTATTCGAAGTCGAAATCCTTCACAAGTTTCCTTAGTTGGCTGGGATGACCTTCACAGGTTTCCTAGGCTGGCTGGGATGACCATGGGCTGGGAGAGTTGGGACAGGGAGGGATGCTGTATTTTGGGCTGGGTTGTATTGTATTCCTAGTGGGACTCGGACTTGTATTGCTAAGTCTATATAAGGGGGAGGATGGGGCGGCCATGGCATCCAGAAATCCAGAGAGAACCTTGAGAGGACAGACTAGAGAGTTCTGGACAGCGACTGGCTTGTTAGCCCTGGCCCTCTCCCTGCCATTGTAACCCGACAAACAGAGTTTACGAGCATTGGGTAGAGCCCTTTGCACCAGAGAGGGCCATTGCTGGTTAGTTCCTTGTTTCCCTTACACATACGAGAGGGAAGGACGCGAGAGTTGGCTGCTGGCTGTGCGAGGCAGCCAGGCCATCACAAGTGAAGACGCTAGATAAAGCTCTGCACCTGTGACAATAGCCATGGTTGGCCGCGACTCTGGCCAAATCTTGCCAGAGCCACCATGGCCATGTGATGTAATGCACTGGGTGTAGCACCCCATGTTTTGATTATGCTTAACCCAAGATTGTTAAGGGTAATTAGATAATTTTAAATAAATTTTAAGGGGTTTCAAAGGATGAAATTCTTGTATTTAGTTAGAGCTCGAAGTAATGAATGTAGCGAATCAAATAACACATAAAACGGAGGTTAAGAAATAAAGTTATGACATTGAGAAGCATGCCACATGGGTGGGACCCACTTTAAAAGTGTGAGATAACCTACCCATGTGGGGTCTAGTTTTGAAGGGCTCGTCGATACGAGTCCATCAGTACCAAGAACGTGCAATTCCAATTTTGGAGGAAATAAGCAACTCCGGACATCACCACTTTCGGAGCTGTAGGGGAGTCTGCTATTCTGACCTTCTAATTTAATTTGATTTATATGAATGCACATCTTAATTAGTAATTTGATATGAGAAAAGTATTTTGGAGTTAGAGGAGGTTCTGCTCGCCATCTCCGGACCTGAAAAGGAGGACGCCCTGAGGAAACAAGTAACTCCGGACGTCACCACTTCCAGAATTGCAGGAGAGTACGCTTTTTTGACCTTCTAATTTAATAATATACTTATTAAGATATATAATTTGTTATGATTTGATATATGCTGATATGTTCCTATTCGATCTAGTTTGATATATTCAGTGGTGATCCGAATTACGTTAAAATGCTCTATTTTGATATGATATACTCCGATCTGATCTGATATGATCAGTATGGTCGGATGAAATATGATATTATTTGATAGGATATGATATGATCAAACATGCTCTATTGTGTGTTCTGCTCCGCTCTATGATAGAGTGAGATGTGTGGTTTTGTTAGTATTCTGCTCACCTATATGAGATGTGTATTTTGCTGATTTATTGGCTTCCGTTTGACTCCAATGATTTATAAGATTTCAGTTTGATTCCGAATGAATTATTCGGATATAAAGTATACATATTTTATCGTATATGATTTTCTGATGTCTGATGAATGTATTAGCCCTTAGGCAGAACTACGTTTGGATCCAGTCGTATTAGAATAATATCGTGGATGATATCCAATACGTACACAGGCAACCAACGACAAGGCAGCGTTGGCCCGATCCAAATTAGTTATAAAATTAGGTTTGTTCTTATCTCTGCACAATGGAACGTTAAAGCTCCATAGTGTGTGGAAGAACATTATGACTCTCCCACTTAGAGTCTGCAGCTCTTGGTTAGTTGATTTTAATTATTTTTGCTTATTTAATACACTCCGATTTTGTATTCCGAACTAACCCCCAGTCCAAGTCGGGTTTTTCGGGACGGGGTGTTACATAGGGTCCACAAGCACCTTAAATGTATAGGCAAAACTCGACCTGAGTGTCAAAAATACCATGATAATAATTTTTACAATCAACATTGTAGCACCCTCGATTTTTGTTCTAGAATTTTTAGAGATTTTTTGACAATTTTTCTAGCTCCGTTTGATAAAAAAAAATGGGAAGTAGGTGGGCAGGCTCGCAAGACTAGGTTGGGCCAGACCCTCACTGGCCTAGCCCGTTGCCCGTCTGTCATGTTGCTTTGGTGCCAAGTTAAAGGTAACCAACCCTAAATTAATTTGATTTGAACTACCTTGATTTGATTTGATCCACTCTAATTTGATTTGATCACATTGGATAAGTATGAAAAGGTAATCAACCAATTAAAACACTTGCCATGTGAAGGAAACCTACCAAAAAGGAGGCCACCCTCCCCCTCCCCTCATCCTCTATAATCCTTGGCCGAACGCCCTCTCCCTCTTCTCCCTTGTAGTGGCTGAACCAGCCCTCTGCCATTTTCACTTTCTCTACTAGTCTCCACTCTTCTCTCTCCGCCTTCCTCTTCCTCTAGTTTTGCTTGATCATCTTGCCACCATTGAACATCCATTGCAACATCTTCAAGAACCTTGGAAGAAAATTGTTGAAGCATCAATTTTGGGGAAATCCACTACAACTTGGTGCACCATTAGAAAAACTTTCTAGAGTGTTTTGATTGATTTGAGGTAGGTTAAATCGAATCCTCATTATTGTTGATGATTGTGTAATTGGAAGCATGGTTCTTAGGGTTTTGATTCTTGAACTAGGGCTTGATAAAGAAAGGTGCTTTCTTCTTCTCTCTTCTTCAAGAATCATGTTTGTGAACTGGATTTCAAGGTAAGTGACTTCTCACTTGTTAATATGCTTTCTTATAGATATTTTCATGTATATTTTGAATGATTAAGCCTATGTTTGTTAAATCATATTTCAATAGTGATTATTACACTACAACAAAAAAGACTATTAGTGATGCTTTTATTAGCGATGCAATATAAATCATCACTAAAAATTACTAATTGCAACGCATATAAAAGCATCGTAAAATTTAGAACTATTTGCGACACTTTTCTAAAAGCATCACAAATAGTATTTATAATGGAGATGCTTTTATCAAAGCTTCCCTAATAGTTGTACTATTAGCAATACTTTTAAAAAACGTCGCTAATAGTTATAAATTTAAAAAAATAAAAAAATTTAGAACTATTTGCGACACTTTTCTAAAAGCATCGCAAATAGTATTAATTATAGCGATGATTTTATCAAAACATCCCTGATAGTTGTACTATTAGCGACGCTTTTGTAAAGTGTCGCTAATAGTTATAAATTTTTAAAAAATAAAAAATTTAGAACTATTTGTGAGCATCGCTATAATTAATACTATTAGCGACGCATTTGAAAAAGTATCGCTAATAGTTATAAATTTTTTTAAAATAAAAAATTTAAAACTATTTGCAATGCATTTTTAAAAGAGTCACAAATTATATTAATAATAGCAACGCTTTTTTTACCAAAGCGTCTCTAATAGTTGTACTATTAGGTATGCTTTTGAAAAAGCGTCGCTAATAGTTATAATTTTTTTAAATCAAACTATTTGTGATGTTTTTTTCAAAACCGTCACAAATGATATTAATAAATAGTTGCCCATCGCCGTCCTTGCTCCGCCTCCGCCAGCAGTGGCCCCCTATGCTCCCTCTTCTCCTCCTCCCCCTTTGTGGTGCCCCGAAGCCCATTCTAGCCCCGCTGCCGCATAGCCTCCCCACAGCTGCCCTCGGCTCCGCCTCTATAATCGCCAGTGGTGGCCTCCTCTATTCCAGCCAGCTCCTCCCACAGCCCTAGCTGCGCCTTTGCTAGCCACGGCCTTAGCTCCGCTCACCCCTCCCCCTCGGTACGTGGAAGCGATACATTCCTTATTTGATATTTTTTTCCACTTAACCATCTTACACGTTTCACTTCTTTATGCATCGTATATCAAAATTTGAGCTAAAAACATTTGTGATGCATCGAAGCCCAACAGTTGCGACTAAGCCCCACACCCGACTCTACAAGTATACATATTGGGGTACATATATGAAAATAAATACGCCAAAGCATCATATTTTCCCACAAAAAATCTTAAAAAAACAAAAAATAACATAAAATCATGGATGTTACAAGTAATTCTCAGGATTTTGCATTGGGAAGAAGCCTTTGGGGAGTCCAAGAATGAGTAGAGTATTTGGGAGCATAATTTAGAAGGATTTGAGCCAAAAAGAGAGCCTCATGTGAATTTCAGGCCAGTTTGCATTCTTCTTCCTTGATCAATCAATTGGTGTATAAGAATGATTTTCTTAAAGTTGCGCATGCACATCAATTTCTCAAAGTACTTTATGCATTGAAGTGCAGTAATGGTATTTTCAAATTGGGATGGTTTCACTATCCCGTTTTGTGTATAAAATGTGTAGAAATTTGAATTTATGAAGGTTTTACCCTTTTTATTGGAAAAGGTGTTCAGATAACCAGTATGGTCTATGTTCATTTTCTTCTTAACCATAGACATGCCGTTGTCTGTGTCAATGAAGGGAGGAAGATCAACAATAACTACACTTGCATGTAGGGTCAGGCTAGTGTTCACTGGTCACCGATAGTGAGACTTAAGCATTGGGGTCGTGTCGGTAAGGTGGGCTTTCCCATCCAAATTTACATCATATAATGATACAATCAACGTAAGTCCAAACACAGAGAGTCTGAAGACCCAAAATACAAAGTCTAAAGACCCAAATGACGGAGAGTTCAAAGACCCAAAATAGATGAAAAACTCGTCAAATTTTTACAAACCTTTTAAAATCCTTTTAAAACATTCATGCATAATTTTAAACATATATAAACCAGCTATGAATAGCATGCAGTTTCAAAAATGTACACTCATGTCTTTACATATGCATCACAACCATGAAGCCACGTAACTCACGGACCACATCCTTTTCTCCTTCTTAATACACTTGGCATGACCCCTAGCCTAATGTAAATACCAATCACGACATGTCTCCCCCATGTCAATGCTTCATCAACTCATGTTTACCTCCTTGCTTCGACTCATGTTGACACACATCGATTATCATCCAAAACTTCCCCAATTCTCGCTCTCTGTCGCGTACTCACCTAAGAAGTCGGATGACATTTCCCCAACATCATTCTTCTTGGACTCCTTGAGACTTTTCCTTTAGAGTTTCTGTCATGCACCCAATTTTATAGTGCCTTTTTATGAAAAACATTTATCTCCAACTATGAGAAAATATTTTAAAATCCCTTCTACCTTCGAAGAAGTAGCATATTAACTATTCATATAAATGCCAAGACGCAAGATATTTAAAACATAAATTAGGGGCATGAAGAGCATCACTTTCACAAATATTTGCTATGATAAATATAAAGGTTACTAAATATCTAACATGTTAAAATATTCGTAGGATCCACAATCACATAATTTTTTGCTACAAATGCCCAAGTAATGAAATAATAAACTACACTCTCGTGCCTAAGAAAACCTAAGAGGAGATGTAAGTCATAAATCTGGAAGTAGACTCAAAGCTACAACTATGTCCTTCCAGTTACATCTAAGTCTTCTCCTTGGAAACATGCACCACGAAGGATACTGAATATATGGTATACTCAATGAAATTACAATCAATTGAAAACAAGAGAATTCAATTAATATACAAGAGAAGAGCTCATTGGCAAAACCAAGAGAAATAATATAAGATCATAATAAAACATACCTTTCATAAGTAAGAGTATAAAACCCAAGAACATTCCCTTTTAGGGTTCTCTAGACATGATGACCTCATTTAGAAGTTTCACTCGACTAGATATTGAATCATCACAATCTGACCTCAATCTTTGCCTAAAGCCTGCCCCACCCCATCAACGTTATGAAGTAAAGACACATGGACCCTAATGCCAAGATTTCGACTATCATGATCATTGAAACCTCTTGATTACACTGCGTGGGATCGTTCATATTTTAATACTCTAGCCCATTCAAACTTGACTCCCAAGCCAAGGAAACAATTCTATATAACTCCCACTCTTAGAGAGCCAGAAGATCTTAATCTTATTTCATACTAAACCCTTCTATTACGTGGCTAATGACTTATTTAAGGAGCCAAGGCACTAGGGAATCTCATACCGCATGCACTGATACAAAAGTTCAGGGTGTCTTATCCCTCACATAACATGGTCTCATACACATGCATTAGGGTTCACTAACCCTTACTTAATAAGTACTTATTTGACACTTAATTCGTATCATAAAATCCAAAAAAATCATGCATTTATATGCATAATCATATAGCTTTATTATTGCTATAAATTCCATTAAAAATTAAAACATGAGATACCATCGGTGACCTCATTTGTAACGCCCGAGATTTTTCACACATTTTCCTTAAAATTCACGGAAATTTTTTTCAATATAACGTCTGTAAATCGGAGGAAAAATGACGAAACCAAAACCTGATAAAACAGTTTATAATTTAAAACATAAAACATCCACATACGGTCAATCATCGTACGGCCAAAGCAAATATCCTCAGGCGCTACTCGAAAACACACGTACGAATAAATTTGCTATGATCATAGACTTTTAAATACAAATCACTCTCCCAGGCATCCTTGAGTACAAGTCCCATAACAGTCCACTGACTGATCCAAATGAAAGTCCAGAATAAACATCTTATGTTCTCATCTCACCCAATACAGGAGATCATGGCACAAATAAACTCGCAGAGAGTCAAGCAGATACCTGAGTCAACGGGAATCAATCCACCGTTGAAACGAGCGTCCATCACCAGGAGCTCTCCGCACAACCTGCAAAACCTCCCGTACAACGGGGCTAAAAAATAGTAGGGTGAGTATTTTCATACTCAGTAGGAAAATACCCAGTAGGGGAAATCCCAAACGGTGAACTCCAAGTTCAAAAATGCATGCATCATGCAACTCAAACATGAAGCAGTCAACATAATAATCATAACATGCTCAAACGCATACGATCATACCAAAGGCACCATCGTGCCACAGACATATCAAAGCATCATCGTGCCAGAATCATACCGAAGGCACCATCGTGCCAGAATCATACCAAAGGCACCAACGTGCCAAAGCATACTATTCAATCAACTTACACAAACACCCTTATCCAGGGTCATACAACTTACTCGTACCACTGTACGCATACTCATACAACATACGCATACTTGTACGACCTTACTCGTACCATCGTATGCCCACTCATACAGCTTACCCATACATGTACGACCTTACTCGTACAATCAGACTCGTACGACCTTACTCGTACAGTCTGCACAAAATCATACTTACTGTCTTACTCAGAACCAATTTCTCACAATCGTACTCATACTCTTACAGTCGTGCTCATACTCATACGCTTACAGTCTTACTCATACTCATATGCTTACAGTCTTACTCATACTCATACGCTTACAGTCTTACTCATACTCATACGCTTACAGTCTTACTCATACTCATACGCTTACAGTCTTACTCATACTCATACACTTACAGTCTTACTCATACTCATACAGTCGTACTCATAATCGTACACATATCAACGACCACTGAAGCTCATTACAACTAATAAGCTCCAGCGTCAAAATGGAAAAGAATGCCACTGGGGCAACACCTTAACCTCCGGGGAGTGACTAGACGCCATGGACTTTTCCGAAGGTAAGGCACACCAATGCTCATGGGGCCTTTGGATCAAACAGGTAAGAGTAGATCCATGATACTACTTACCTGAGCGCGCAAACATAAACACCCACACATAAGGGGTCATACAGTTGCCCACCATAATGGGTCTTATAGTGCCATAGAATCGCCCACCATAATGGGTCTTATAGTGCCATAGAATTGCCCACCATAATGGGTCTTATAGTGCCATTGCCACTCTTGGGCAGAAAACATACAGTGCCACTTGGGCAGAAACGTACAGTGCCACTCTTGGGCGGAAACATACAACGCTCTCAATAGAGCATCAAACGTCTGGGCTTACACAGCACACAGACCAAATCAGAAACGTACATCGCTCTCAACAGAGCATCAGACGTCTGGGCTTCATACAGCACGCAGACAAAGTCAGAAAGGTACATCGCTCTCAACAGAGCATCAAACGTCTGGGCTTATACAGCACGCAGACCAAATCAGAAACAACACCGCTCTCAGCAGAGCATCAGACGTCCGGTGCTCTACATAGCACACAGACAACATCCCGCAGGATAAACACCATGGTAAGACATGATAAACGCTCGGCCAACTCATCAGCGGCCAGCTCAAACACGGAACTTAATCCGTCGAACCCTCAGGTCTCAAACTCACAACGCTATCATTAGCTGTGCTTATAATTTCAGTTTGAATTAAGTATATTATGCGGTACAATTATGCCACACAAACTCACAGTCCTCGACTGGTCACACCGAAGCTGAGCCCGATCGAAACCCCAGTTCGTCAAGGCAGCAGACTTCACTTACCCGTCCACATCATGGACCAAACTCATCGTACACCAAAATCCTTACAATCTTACACACTTCACCATCCATCTTATGGCTAAATCAGCTTACACTGACATCTCAAATAACGCTCCTCAGAGCCAACCCAGTTGTCGCCCTCTTACTTATATCTCACTTATTATACTTATTTTTCACTTCATAATCTGTACGTTATGCTTGTACAATTATGAACACTCTTACTGTCTGACAAACGTCCAACATACAATCCAGCCCAAACCGATCCATTCTAATCCTTACCCGTCATACTCTTATCCTCTGCCATACGCTTACACAACTGTATCCAAATTCAGACAGAGCTTCTGTCACCTCTTACTGTCCATCGCCCATACATCTGCCCACATACTCTTACACACATCCAAAGCATAGGCAAAATGCCATCATACATACGTATGTCTCACACATACGTACAACATACACATACGGTCATACATACATAACTTACAAACATGCATGCTAGCCATCACTAGCACATGCATACACACATCAAACGTGCACGCTAGCCATCACTAGCATATGCATACATTCACACATACATCAAACATGCATGCTAGCCATCACTAGCACATGCATACATCAAACATACACGCTAGTCATCTCTAGCACGTGCACACACATTCTTACATACTTCAAACATGCACGCTAGCCATCACTAGCATATGCATACATTCACACATACATCAAACATGCACGCTAGCCATCACTAGCACATGCATACATCAAACGTACACGCTAGTCATCTCTAGCACGTGCACACACATTCTTACATACTTCAAACATGCACGCTAGCCATCACTAGCACATGCATAACCCATACATAGCATATTGACATATTTGCTAGCCATCGCCAGCGCATACATAATCCACATCCATAAAACATGCATACATCTCATGCATATCAATCATACCATACAATCATGCTTACACGCACCTCATGCAATCGGATCGTTACTTAACATCCAAGCATGGAATCATACAATCCTAGCATGCTGCTACTCATTCAAAGCATGCTTCATGAATTTACGAGTTCAAAACTCCCCTACCTCGTAATCATGGCGTTCGATGGCGAGCACACGACGGTGGCGGCGTCGGCGGCAGAGTTGACGGTCAAACCGTTGCCTAGCTGAGAGAGCTGCTGTCCCGAGGATTTTAGGATGCGCCGGAACTATCACGGCCAAACAGAGTGTCAGAACTCAAAGCGGTAAAACCCGCGATCCACGGCGGCACACCAGGGCGGCCGGGAGAAAAGTCAAGCCAACATATGTGGCGGTGCGACCCGAAGTCGATGGTGTACACTGAAGATCGGCCGGTGGCTAAAACGTGCTCAGCCGGCCACAAAGACGTCGAAATCGGCCGTGGACAACACCCAACGGCGACGATTTCGGTCAACAAAGGCCCACATACGGGCGGAGAGCGTGGGGCAACGCTCGAGAATCAAAGGAGAGGTGGTGGAGGACAGCTCTAGTGGTCAACTCCACTCGGTGGCAAAGCCAACCGATGGTTAGGCGGCACGAATGCGGCGCCTAAACCCAGAAGTACACGCGTGGCTACATGCGCACGCGGCCCAAAGGAGCGGGGGAGAGGGCTGAAAAGAGGCAACCCAGGGCCCACAAAATCCAACAGGGCTAAGGCCCTTAGCTGTGGCCAATCAAAGCGGCGACATCGCCGATCGCCACCCACAACCAATACCCATGGTGCGGGCGGCTATGCATCTCGCACGGTATAAGGCCATGACAAGCAGCCCATTCCGGGCGGAGTATATAATCGGGCCAAGTGGGGCTGACCCTCACTGTCGCCGAGCCGGGGCAGAGCCCATAATGGCCAAATAGCATACGGCTCGCCGATGACCACGGCCCAAGACGCACCCAAAGCGTCTGGTGGGCGGAGCAAGGCAATAGGGGCGAGGCGGGGTCGGAAACGGCAACCCCCTACCAACACCGGGTCAAGGTAGGCTGGATGGAGTCCTACCGGTGGCCGGACGACAACCGGAAACACACCGGCGTCCAAAACATCCCACGGACAGTGAGATGTGAATAGTAATAAAAACCCGACCAAAAGATCGGTAGCTCACCACGGAGCGAAGAAAGCATGGCGGCGGCTCCAGCCAGTGTCTATGGGTTCCTAGCGGCCAACTAAACATAAGTCTAGTTGAGAGCGGCCGCAAACGATGTCAAAATCGTACACCCACAGTGCAAAAACGGGATTGAATGAGAGAAAAACCCGAAAAAAGGTTCGGTACCTCGTGGAGGAGCGAAGAGGCCGTGGCGGCGGTCATGGCCAGTACCTACGGACTCGTGGCGGTGAGGCAAAGCGGATCCTGACAAGAATCAACGGAATCCGATGACGGAGGAGGGAGAACGGAGCGACCGGATATGCCCTCGGGTTTTCTCAAAAACTCACTGGACGTCAAAAAAATTTCTGGAAGTCGGTTCTGTGAAAACCGACGGGGAGGAAGATATGTATAGTTAAACTTTTTAATTTTTACATCTATGTCCCCAATGCGCGTTAACTCACTGGTTACGCGCTATAGCTCCAAACTTCGCGCCGTAAGCGCGCAGCAAGGCCTGTGGCCCACGACTAAGCCCCACACCCGACTCTACGGGTATAAATACGGGGAAAAGACACAAATACCCATATGCTGAAACGTCACATTTTCCTGCCGAAAATGACCAGAAAAATGGCAGAAAAATCCCAGAAAATCGTAGAAAAATCAGGGACCTTACATCATTGATAGGTCGACCACCTCACCAGTGCTCATTGGCAAGCTCACTAACGTGTTGAACCCTACCGACCGTAGGTTGGCCAAGTATGCCCTACCTCACCGACACTTGATTGACATGTCGGCCTTATTGATGATGACAAAAAATAGCATGCATATCATTGCATGTAAGGCTTCAAATGGGCCAGGGTTGGCCCAGGCCCGGCCAGAAAAAAAAAAGAAATTGCAAGGCCTGGCCCCGGCCTGGAGCCAAGGCAAAAATTTTGGCCAGTTCCTAAATTTAGATGGGCTCAGGCCAGGCCACAGGCTTTTGGGCCCAAACGTACCTAATATAAAACATTTTTCTAACTTCAATTTTCAAGTATTTTACCTTTACAAATTCACAAGTTAATCCCAACAGCTTACAAGTTGCAACAAACCTTAGACAAAATGCACACCTCACTACAGATCTAATATACAATAATATTGAGAACTTAAATAATTTTACAATAAGAAAATAACAATATGGCTAAGACATCTCTAATGATTAGGCTTGATTATCTTCTTCATAAATGGCAGTGTGATGGGCTGAGATTTTAGGGATGGACTAAGATTTTTGGGCTTGGGCTTAGGGTAACTCAGTTAATAACTTGGTATTGGGCTTGGTATATAGGTTATAGGTAGCAAGCCTTAATAGTTACGGGCTGGGCTTCTATGCTTTTTTTCCCAGGCCCAGGCCCGGCCCTAATAACAACAGATTTTAAATTTTCAAGCCTGGCCTGTAGCTTATATTTTAAGGCCCAAGCCCGTAAATTTACGGGCTAGGCTGCGAGCCAAACTGTATATCTTGCAGCCCTAACTGCATGTATGCAAGAGTACTGTTCATCCCCTTAATTCCTTTCACCGGTGTAGTCACCGACATATAATGACCTTTACCAATGATAAAAAAGTTAAGAACATAAATTAAATAATCTTCTAAATAATTTCTTCTTGAACAGAAATCCAATAGAAGTATTTTAAAAGAGGAATCATGCTACTTAAAATAGAAATTCAATTTTATCATGAATTCATTTCCTGTCACAATCTACATGAAAATAACATAAACATAATTCACAAGTTAATGTTTAAGGAGAACTTGAAGAAAATCAGAGATAAAGTATTTTTATTGTAAATCAAGCAAAGATTGCAATCCGACCTCACAAACGCATTCTTCATCTTCCTCTCCGATTCACGTTCTCTCAGGGTAGGCGCTAAATAGTTCCCACTGGTGCTCTCTCTTTCTCCTTGACTCTTGATTTTTCTTAAGAATCGGTTTCCACTCATTTTTTTATTGAACCAATAGGTGCATGCAGTTATTACTAGCAACCCATCTACGTGTCTATGCCTGCTGACAATGCAAGTAAGTGAGCCATAAGCAACTTCATTGATGTGTCAATGGTCACCGATAAAATTTTAATTATAATTTATTTAAAAAGGATTAATTTTCTTCTTAAAAACATGGGCTGTTACAGTTTCCTTCATCCATGGAACTTCTCCCCTAGGGTTTCCCCTTCTCCCTGAGACTTTACCTCAAATTTTTCATTCTCCTTGAGACTTTCCGCTTTCTAAATGTTTATCTCACAAAATGACCCTCCCACTACATAGATCACCCTAAAATTAACTAAGATTGTTTTTTGAACATGACCAAACAAACTTAAAATGACCTCACAACAAGGAAAATAGGTTTGGGAGATAGGCAAAGGGTAAGAGAGAAGCATAGGTGTGTGTTTGAATAAAAAAACCCTCGCCCTTTAATAGGCGTGTGTTTGTCGCATGGCACCATGTGGCACGCATGCTGAGCTGCTGGTGGACATACTTATCATGTTGCAACGAGTCACATGGAGTCGCAACATGTTGCAAACCCACATATTGCATGGCGTAGTGACACCATGTTGGCATCTTTCCGTTGGCATAAGCTCATTGACATCAGCTCCACTTTATTATTATTATTATTAGTATTATTTATTTCAAATCTGATTTTGATTTTTAAATGATCATAACTCTCTACCCCGAACTCAAATCCTTACGTTCTTGGTACCGTTGGGCTCTTATCAACTAGCCCTACCAAACAATACACCACATAGGTAGGTTATTGATTATTTATAATTAAACCCTTTGCAAGTAGTTGTCAAACCTCAAGGATGGATGAATTATTACTAAATCTAAGAGAAGAATTTGTTAATTAAAAACTAAAAGAACTTAAACTTTAATTAAGCAAAAGAAGTAATCAACTAATTTAAAAGAAAAAGATCAATATGATGGAAATTACTTAGGAAATCAAATCCACTAGAGAATCATAACAATTTCTTAACCTTTAATCTAAATTTAGTGTAAATATGAACAAGTATTCTTCGGTACAAGCTACATTTACTTCAGAAAGAATCATTAATTAAATCTATGGCATGAACTATCTTCGACAATAGCACAGATCATCTACACTAAACTAAACTATAGACATGACTCGTCTCGTCTTAGTATAACTCATCCAATTCATTAATCATATGAACATTAAAACTATTGCATGGACATCTAATTTAAATCACATAAATTAGAATCAATGTAAATATCAAAACCACATCAATCTATCATCTACAAGACAATAAATCAACATAGATTTGAATAAACATGAAAAACTCTTCCATTAAAAGAAATCTTTATCATACAATTGTCATTATTCACAACTGAGATCTAAATTAAAAAGAAAAAAAACTGAAACTTATCTATAGTTTCATCAACTCCTAAGTAAAAGAAAACTCTAGCCATGCATGGTAGAAGAAATCTCTTGAATATCCATTAAAAGCTTTGAATGATCTCAATTTCTTCTCCATTTTTCTCTTTAGAAAATTTACTAGAATCCCTTAATTTCGAGCCAAATATGTCTTTATATAGGCATTAGAATCATAAGAGGAAGTTTAATATGAAAAGGACTCAAAATTGGCTCAAAATAGGAAACTGCGTGTTAACCTGTTCTATCGCCCTACATGCCCGTTCGAACGGCTATAATGTCTTTTTTTTCCCAAAATCTCATTCGAACAACAACGAAGAATCTGCACAAAATTAATATAAGTAAGCCAATTCACTTCAAAACATCATACAAGCTTTTCCAAACCTAATTAAATTTAATTTCTAATTATTTAAACTATACTAACTCTTAAATAAGACTAGACAATAGAATAATTAGGGATAGAATAACATACAAATCATACTTATCAGTTATCTCACACTCTTTAAGTGGGACCTAGCCATATAGCATGTTTCTCAAGGGCATAGCTTCCTTGTGCCTTATTTATGCGTTCTTGGGCTCGATATACCCTTTTCTTCGAGCTCTAATCATTTAACAAAGTTTCACCACTCTAATCGTACAAATCTTCCTCTAAATTTAATTATTATACTTATCCTCTCACATCAAACCTTATTGGGGAATGAGATGTTATAACACCATGGAGACGAAAAAAAGTTGTCATCCACTGGCCACCTGTAGTTGAGAAGAAGGGGAAGAGAAGGCATGGGGTGACCAATACCAAAATAGTGGGAGGCTATTGGGGGGCTGATCAATAAAAAAAATTACAAATACATTTTTTCTTTATGGGGGGGTAGTGAACATATGTTTTTTTTGGGGGGGAGGGGGGATAGCAACATTCATTGTCGTTTTGTTTAGGGAAGTCATGAGACATATTGAGTTGAGTGTGAAGCTTCACCAGCATAGTGAAGAAGCTTCGCCAACCATCAATCAAAAGATATCAATAGTGCACCCACTATTGCGTGTGCTTTATGATGTAAATTTGCATATATGAATTGTGCGCTAATGAATGTGTTGTCGATCTTTTTAATCAACAATTTGTAATAGTGAAGTTTCACCCAAATTATTACATCTCATGTTGCCATCTCCACTTATAAGTTATGGTCCAACACTAAGGGTAAAACTTTTTTAGGCCGGCCCATTGGCCTAGCCCTACCAAGCCTGTAGAAATGAGAGTTAGGGCCAAAAATTCTTGGGCCCAATCTTAAGGTTGTGCCTTAAAATTTTAGCCTATTTTAAAAAGGGTTATGCTAGGGCCGATGGGTAAAATGCCCATAGGCCAGTTCAGCCCGCTCTCATGTTTTAAAATGAATATATTTACATTTTTCAATAGTTTGATATAAGCAGAATAGGAAGGAGAAAATAAGGAGGTCACATATTTTGAAGAAATTTAGATGATTTTAAGCTTGCAAATCATCATGTTTAGTTGTATATAACCTCACTTAAAGGCCAGAGGCATATTATCTTGTATATTATGACGTTGTAAACTAGTGGAACCCCACCCAAATATTATAAATTTTTTAATTAAGATTTTTTTAATAAAAATATAAAAAAAAGAGAAAAAACATGGTCTTGCCAGAGCTTGCTTAGGGTCGGTCTTTTGAAAACGCGCATAAGATCAAGGCCGGGCTATGATCGAGAAATAGGCTAGCAAGCTAGGGCCAGGGCCTAGATCAAGCCCAGCCAGTATCTGCCCCATCAAACATGCTTGGCCTTTGAGTTGATTCTTAGCTGAAATAATAACCTACAACTTCATTGTAACTTTGAAGGTCTTTACTAGCCACATGGATGGAGCTCAGGGGCCGGGGGGACACCCTGCCCCACAAAATTTCAACACTAATTTATTAGGCGGGACCACATGACCCCCTGATTTGTTCTATTTTGTGGGACCAAGTGGCACCCTAATAAATTTATGCTTTATAGAGACTTGCTTATATGAGCCTAGGCTCATGCACATATGCGTGAGCCTGAGCATCATGCATCATCAAATTTCGATCCAACGAGCACTTAACTCAGGAGGCAGATTGATTTCTACCCCTTGCACTATTGGATTGACTCACGATGCCTAGGCTCATTCTAACATACTTGAGCTGAGGCTCATATAAACTTTTTCCCACTTTTCGTGGCCCCCTTAAGTCATTTTTATGGCTCTATTTGACTTGGCCTGGATGAGAAAGGGTTGGTTTTATTTACGGGCCACAGGCCTATGCCAAATTGTTTGGTCATTGTGGTTTTGGGGGACCTCTATGTACCCTTGAATGCGGTAATCTTTCCCTAAAGCAATGCCAATGGTTATATGTAGGAAAAATCACTTTAAGGGTGCCATAATTTGTTTTGCACCAAAGCTTATTAAAATACTCCATCTATCCTAATTTAATAGCTCTATTTTGTAAAAAAAAAATATTCCGTATTAATTAATAGCTCAATTTTGTTTAAGTTAAGTGGTTGAGTACTTTAAAAAGGGTATCATAAACTTATTTTTCCTTTTCTTAGATGTGGGTTTTACCATTTAATAAAAAAATATTATTTTTCCAAATATAGCTATTAATATGAGAAGGAGTATAACTTGATAAGTAGTTCTAAAGTACTTTACATTGGTGGTTTTGATTAGGTAACAACTATCAAATTAATTTGGACATAGAAATAATTTCTCTTTCCGGATAAAATGAATTTATATAGTTCATACATCATAGTATACCTTATTTATCCTTATGAACAGTATTCAGTATTAGCACCAAACTGGTTATACTTACAGTTGGATGAAGTTCCTCTGGCTAATCAAGTGGTTCATACCAATTAACGAAAAACAATAGCCGCAAAACCCATAGAGAAATTATGTATCTTCATATCAATTAGAGAATCATTTGTTCATGTTCCATAAAAAGAGGAAGAATCAATTGTTGTACTTATCATCATTAGAGATTTTCCGTCAACAGAAGAAAAGCATCTCATCTTCAAATTTCAGCAAGAAATTTCGCATGATTTATCAGTTAAGTTTAGAAAGCATATATGAAAGAACAGGAACAAGGATGTTGACATTAGTGGCACTCAATTAATGATACTTGAATTCCTAACTCTGCTAATTTCAGTTGTTCGACGTGTAATGGTATGAATGATTTTGCTGGTCACTCTTCAATTTATATTCTTCAAATTAATCACTGGTTATATATCAAATGAAGTCCAAAGAGAATTGGGCCCAAAGTTACACGTAGTGACGCCATCACATTGGGTTAGGTTGGGTTTTGCCTAACCGAACCGGCCCGTTACCCTTTTAAGAAATGGTGACCCAAATTGACTTGGCTCTAATGCGTACCCGGCTGACCCCATTTAGAATATAAAAAACTATTTTATTTTTTAAAACTATTAATTCTTAAAATTATAAAATTTTAAGAATTATTATAAAAATGAATATAAAAATTTAATATTTTAGTCATAGTCAGTTCAAGGCAAGTCGGATCATCTAAAACCCGAACCTGCGGGTTCAAATTAGAAACCCCAAGGTTTAGTTATCCTATATACACAACATGAGTGACTTCGTTAGTTACTCATGTTCAAGGCAGGCATGAATAGTTTCTTCTTGATGCGTAGATGAAAAAGACGAGTAGAGAGGTCTATGGGACTCTTGGTTGTACTTCTTTGCCATGGAGGGCGTGTGGGTTGCTTCGCTGGCTTATCCAGGCAGCGACTTTCTCCCCCAAGGGAGGCTCTTGATGGATCACTTGTTGGCATTAGGCCCCTTCCCTAGAGTTTGATTTGTCTACCTTTGGGTAGACTTGTCGCCCATCTCCTATTGGCACTGTATTACAGCATTGGCCGACCCTTTGGAGACTATTTATGGAGTTTGAGGTCCTCTACTATAATGGTGGTCTTCATTGTTTGTCATTGGCGCAATTGGGCTTTCTATTCTTTACTATGAGCTTGACATGGTAGATACGAACGTGTCATATGTTGTTCTTTTGTGTTGTAATTAATATATTAGTGGAATTGGCCGTGAATGGCTTCTGGCAATCTGTCCAGGGAGAAGTGCTTGTAAGTTTATGTGATGTTTATGAAAAGTACCAAATAAAAAAAGAAGATAAGAAAGAATTCGTGGTGGAAGATTGGAGTATCCGGCACTCTGCAGCTTAAAGCTATAAAATCCAGCGAAAGCAGCTCCAAATGGGTATCTCCATTACTCTATCCCAACAACACCAATAACTGCCAATCGATCTCTGTACCACAACAAGCTAGCCCAAACCCCACAAATGAACATAGTTACAGTAAGCATCATCTTGCTTATGTTTATGGATTTATCCTCCTCATCTAGTTAGAAAGTAGATTCAGGCCCAGAGGGCAAGCACAGACATGGAAGCCGATCCAAGCACCAAGGCACTGTAGGAGGCTTTCTTCAGCCATGGATTGGAACCCATGAGCTTGCTGTGGAAGAAGTCCACACTTATGAGATCAACTAGAGCCATGTATATCAGAATCCCTGCAGATACAGATCCCAGTATCCCCTCCATTATCAGTGCATTAGGGTTGTTGTCGTCATAGCCGGTGACATAGAAGATGAACATCCCCAACAAAATCCCCATAGGAGTGGTCACAGCAAACATCATACACATATAGCCCGCTGTCCACACATTGAACCCAGCCTATATATCATCATCAGAATGATCACTAACTCAGCTAATCTCGTCGCTTGAATCTAATTATGTATATTTTTTAAGACTGGTAACAAACATGCTTATTGTGGAATTTACCTGAGCAATGCATCCTCCAAGGCCCATTCCTTCAAAGATTTGGTGGAAGGCAAGTGCAGCAATCAGAGGCCTGATGGTACACCGATTCTGCGACATGCCCAGTGTGACCCCAATGATCACAGAGTGGAAAATGATTCCGATTTCGAGAACTTGGGAAACTAATCTCTGCTTTATCTGCGCTAATTCACTATCAAGCATTTGGTTCCCATGGCACTGAATTGGCTTCGTCTTGTTTTCGATGGACTGGGATTCCTCCGACACGACCGGCGAATAGTGGGACTGGTCAGCCACACGGGAGCTGGCGACGATGTCGACGAGCAAGGCGAGTAGAGCTCCAATCATGGTAACAAAGCCGGAGAAGGGGAAGTCCCTCCAGGGATGGCTGGATGCCACTTTGCAGTCGGCTAGGGCCTGGAACGCGTCCGGTAGGACATGGACGAGGGACGTCGACAGAATTACACCAGAGCGAAGCACTTGACGAGGGCAAGGATGTTGGAGTAGGCGGGGCGGCCATGGAAGATTTTTGCCAGTGCAATTGGTGATGATATCCCGGCGATGCTAGTGACGAAGATGACGAGGATGGCAACGAGCTGGAGGTGGGCAGCCGCTCGGCTGTCTCTGCAGCTGGTCCGGCCGGTGGCGGTGGTGGTGGTGCAGCCGGCCATGGCTGGTGTTGACGGTGGCCTGGTCTGGTCTTGAGAGAATTGATGGAAGTAGGCAAAGACAACAAAATGGGAGATGTGGCTATCTTGTGGTCCTTGTGGAGCTTGTGGGGGCTGGACTATGCGGAAGGAGGAAATTGGACTTACTAGGCAAAATGACAAACTAATTTCGTGTGCGGTTAATTTGAACGTGACCCCATGCTGACCTTTAGGGTTGAGCAGTTATTCACGGGCCTTGTCCCGCACAACTCATCGCGTAGATGGAGAAAACCATCATTTTAATGTGGGATGACAATTCTCATCTAGAATGTCACTTACAGTTAAAATGTCAGGCAACCCAAATACGTGGTCAAAGCTGATTGGCTAGGAGCACCATGTATGTGAAATGACACGAAGGTGGTGTTTCGGGACCACTAAATAATTTATCCTTTTGGACTGTTATGTGTAACAAAGCGGCCACTACTATCAACATTTCTAAGATAAAATTTGATACATTAACTTATTTAAGTGGTAATTTGAAATAGGGATGGTCGTGAACCCTAATCACATACTTCAAACTTATAATTTTATTACTCTTTCTATCTCATAATTTTTCAAAGTGAACTAAATTAAAGAATTGAATGGAGTTTTTGATGTGGGACACAAGGAAACATAAGTAGGAGGAGTCGAACCATCATTTTTTTAATGAATGAATAAAATCAAATTTTTGATGGAAAACCACTTTTTAACTTGTCATTTATGACAAAGCAAAGGAGTCCAAGGTGCCTCGCCACCATTGGAACAGTCTAATCCGCTTCAGTCAACTTCAACAAAGTTCACTGGAGATGCTCTAAGAATGACACATTTTAGGGTAGGACTGACGATCATTTAAGAATCTTAGTGGACTTAGAATTTAATAACAAAGGAAAATTTTAGCCTATCTTGTTGTTAGATTATAAAAAAAATAAATAAAATATATCCTTCTTAATAACTCGAGGAAAATTTAATTATGTTATATGGTATTGGAGCTCCAAGTTATATGAGGTCTTGGGTTCAAGCATCGTTGGAGGTCGTTATATCCTAATTATGTTCTACATGCCACGCTTGATAGACGCTTACACTTAAGGGGGTATTAGATTATAAAAAGATAAATAAGATTTTTTCTTTTTGACCGCTCGAGCTTTTAGAAAACTTAGTTATCTTACTTGTATATTTGCATTGAAGGGAGTGCTGCCCTCAAGGGAGGCAACAATGACATGGAGCATGTGTAGAGCAAGGTAAGGGGCAAAAATGTAAGGTAGTATTAGAATATAAAATAAATAAATAAGATTTTTCTATTATAACAACTCGAGTTTTTAGGAAATTTGGTTATTTTACATGGTATCATACCTCCAAATTTTGGGAGGCCCTAAGTTCTAGCCTCCTTGGAGAGATTTATACTCCAATTGTGTGAGATTTATATTCAAATTGTGTTCCATGTGTCACGCTTGATCAACCTTTGTTGTAGCCTCCTTAGAAAAAAATATACTCCAATTGTGTTCTATGTGTCACGCTTGATCAACCCTTGCACATAAGTAGAAGTACCACTCTTTTGTGTTGGAAGGCTACTGAGAAGAGTAGCAGATCAAAAAGAGGGAGAAGGGAAGATGGGAAGGGTTACACGGCTTGCAAGGCTTTAGTTTTACTTATCTTGCACCATGGTACAAATTAGGCGGCCCTTTTTACTAATACTAAGAGTAATACTACGTGTGCTTTGGTACACGATACATGGGCTCCATGTGGGTCATATACTTCTATTATGTCCAAGTAATAGGATTTTTTCATTGTTAGAAGTGGGCATTATATTTAATGGGTTAAGCCAATATCATTAAGGTAGGTATAATATTTACATGGGTTAAGCCCATAATATTTATGTCGGTCAAGCCCATATGGTAGAGATAGCCCAAGCCCACTTTGTGTTAAATAAGAATTACACATGTGAATTGGTTGAAGGAGTGAATAGTCCCACATCGCCTAGAAGAATGTGATATTGTTGGTATATAAGGCACAAGTTTGGCATTTCAACTTAGGTCATTGGGCTAACCCACTTTTGTGGAGGAGAGACATGTTGGACCCATGCACCTAGGTGGGCTAACCCACACACGCAGCTAGCCAGTTGGGTCAGGTCGGGTCAACAAGATAATATTTTTGGGACAAATTCATTTGAATTGGTTTTCTATTAACCAAAATGGGTCAAATTTTCTTTTTACTAAAGATTGTATCCGTTAACGGATGGACGCATCCGTTTGAACGGGAAAATGGTGTCTTCAACGGGATTTTCTATAAAATCATTGAAAATGATTTCTGCAATAATCTGATTCTAGATTTTTGTTCATTCCCCTTTCTGTGAGAGCATACATATTGTGGTTCGCTGCATGTACAATGTTGGAGGTGCTCCTACAGTACGTGGTTGATCGTTTTATCTTGGGAGGCAGACGTACAAGAGTCCTAAGCATCGTTAAGGAGGGCGAATTATGTCTTAAGGACAGAGCAATTTGCTTGATTCAATCATAAAACTTTGAGTAAGGATTTTCATCACCATATTTGCAAAGGTACGAAAATAACACTCAATACTAATAATTCGTACTCTAATTATATCCAATTTCATCAAGAGCTAATATTCATATAGATAAAGTAAATTAACCACCTAATATGTGAGGAGTGCACACAACACAAGAGATTATGAGATTAGAGCCAACTACAACTCAACTTGAGGTTTATAATTTGTTCTCTAGTGCATTAATTTGCCATATTTTCTAGTATGTAAATTAAATTCATCTTTCATCATAGATAATGTACTAAACTTTCAGGATCAAATTCAATTTCTATTGGACGTTCCACTATTGGAAAGTTACAGATGGCAAGTAGATATACATCTGAACATCCAACTTGAGTTTGCAATATCTTGAACTATGGGTTTATATTTCAAAGCTATGTAATATAATAAAGTTTCATAATAATATTAGAATTTTAAACCAAATAATTAGGGCATGATGATAATATGATGGAGATGGTGGAAGAAGTGAATGAACAAAAGAACTTACAAAGAAAAGGAAAATGAATAGGGGATGGAAGAGGAGGATGGTTGGACAAGGGAGCTAGAGTTTACTTCTAAGAGAAGTAGAAATATTGTAAGAAAGGATAAAGGAAGAGGAAAACAGAGGGAGGGAAGGCTTTAAAGTAATGATCAAGTGTATTTTGTCCAAGAGGCTTTAAATATTGAAAAGAAAGTTTTACTTTTTGTGGACTATAATTAGTGAAAAGTGTTGATCTGATATGCATAAAGTCTTTCTCTCTCTACCCAAAGAGTAGTTTCCCTAACTATTTTTTGTGCTTTGTATATATTTTTTTGAGTTTTTTTCATATTACCTGGCTTGATATATAAATATTCTATATTCCCTGAATTTTAATACTTAATCTCATATGACCTCGTTTAGGACAAATATACCCTTAGGTCACAACTAAAGTTATACCCAAGCTCTTAGCTCATTATTGGTGAAAAATTAGCGATGATGGCACAAATTTGTATGAGCAAAATCAAAATACTCAGCATACAGAAAATAAATCACCCACTTAAAGATGATCGATAGAAAGTAAAAATTTCTCCTTCTTAATCCTGTGTTCCAGAGAACAAACCAAAATAGAGCCACCTCCTGGTTTCATCCAAAAATTGGTTCCTAAGTAAAAAAAAGACGAAAATAACAAAATTCAAAACAGGTAATCAAAGGAAGCCACTTTAGTGCTTACTGAATTGCAACAAACAGAATATTTCGTCAATCTGAAAAACTGGGTTGCATTTAGAATGGATTGAAGGACTCTGGAGACTTGCTGCAAATGGGGATTGAACGCTGGAAAAAGAAAGGATTTTTGGGAGTACAATGAATCCGAATGAAATCGGGTAGGGTACATCCACTTTGCATGACTCCTAAGACTTCGGAGAATGAGAGAACGAGAGGATGACTCCCACTAAACAGACCAAAAATCTCACGCTCTGCATGGCCTATGTCCAACACTTAATCCATATCGCATATATGATAACTCGACATGTCAATAAAACATATGTTTGATAATATAATATGTATTCTTTGAGCCAACAACCCATAATATGATATCATCTATATCGCATATACAATAACACGATATTCGCCATAGCGTGTTATCGATAACACGATATGCCAACAATACATGTTATTGATAATACAATATGCTACGATATCCTCTATATCGCATATATAATAATACGATATTTGCCAAAGCGTATTATCAATAACACGATATTTGCTATAGCATATTATCAATAACATGAGATTCGCTATAATGTGTCATCGATAACACGATATTGTAGCATAGCGTGTTATCGATAACACGATATGCCAACAAGACGTGTTATTTATTTTCCTCTATATCGCATTACTATAACATAATATTTGTCATAGCGTGTCATCGATAACATGATATTCGCCATAGCGTGTTATCGATAACATGATATGTCAACAATACGTGTTATTGATAATACAATATGCTATGATATCTTCTATATCGCATATACAATAATACAATATTCGCCAAAGCGTATTATCAATAACATGAGATTCGCCATAGTGTGTTATCGATAACACGATATTGTGGCATAGCGTGTTATCGATAACATGATATGCCAACAAGACGTGTGATTTATTTTCTTCTATATCGCATTACTGTAACATGATATTTGTCATAATGTGTCATTGATAACACGATATTTGTCATAGCATGTTATCGATAACACGATATGCCAATAATACGTGTTATTGATAATACAATACGATATGATACCCTCTATATCGCATATACGATAATATAATATTCACCAAAGCGTGTTATTGATAATACGATATTTGACATAGCGTGTTATTGATAACATGATATGCCAACAATATGTGTTAATGATAATACAATATATCGCATATACTATAATAGGTTATTTGTCATAGCGTGTTATCGATAACACGATATTCGGCATAGCGTGTTATTTATAACACGATATTCATCAGTATTTGTTATTTATACAATTATTCATCAAGTAAGGGATAAAAACCTCTGAGATCGTGTACATGCTTACATAAGATGTTGTACATAGTAAAACTTGCATATAAAAATTCATACTAGAGTCCCTCTTTGCATAATAAGGCTATCATGACTATTTTACAGTGTCCTTCCTCTACATCTACATCATTCTTCATTCTTATATAGCCATGTTCTCCCTAGATAGTTCCTCAAGAATCATTTTTTGAGTTACATTGATATCTTGATCTTTTGTAAGGATAAATAGTTTATGTGGTTAGAAATTTTTGGACAAAAATCAGAGAAGAGCGATCGCCGATGAATGAAGGAGGCCGACAATCACCGAATAGAAATTAGAATTTGTTGTTAATGAAAACTACCGGGCGAAAATCACAAATTGTCATTGAGCTCTGATCTCGTCTTTGTTTATGCGTCATCACAACTAGTTTACATGATTTTAAACCCTAACCTGATGAAAGGGCATTTTTGTCCAATTTTTTTAAATATTATATAAACCCAGGTTCTATAGAATATTTTTGACAAAACCAGAGAATATGAAATATTTGTATCTTTGCTCAGGTAATATGGAAAAAACTTTATATTTTTTGTGTAAGGAATTGTGTTCTATATGCTAACAAATGTTGTAACTTGTTAATACCTTGTCACAGTATCTACGCAAGAGGCATGAATCAGCACATGTTCAACCCAAACTTCTTCTTTCAGGGATTATTCTACTAGATTTTATTGAATGAGGAATTTTTTCCTATGATATGATTTCACAATCTGGATTAGCATTTTTTTATAAAACTTCACTTGAAGCTAAAAGTGAAAAACTCTAAAGGCTCATCACCTCAAGCTGAAAACAATAACACTGACCTTATGTTTTGTTTTATTTTATTTTTAACAGGTTGGGTTTAACTCCATTCGTTTGTAATTTTGTTTATTATCAAAGAGTTCAACCTTTAGCCTAGTCATATATGTGGCTTGTGGAAAAAGTAGTCAGTTAGAGAAGGAAATAAGTGGTGAAAGGAAACAACATATTCCCTCTATCTTTTATTAATAGTTATATTTAGAAAAATAGTAATTTTTATTAAATAGTAAAACTCATATTTAAGATGAAAGAAAATAAACTTATAATATTTTAAAAAAAAAATTAATTTTTAAAATTGAATAAAATAGAGCTATTAATATAAAATAAATATTTTTATCAAATGGAGCTATTAATATAAGATAGAGAGAGTAATAAACAAGCCTCAAACAACTAAAGTAGTAGTGCCCAGTGGCGAATTTACATTATAGGTAGGGTGGTCAAATGACCACCGTAGCTTTTGAAATAATTTAGATTTACCCTTAACAAGCCTCTATGAGTTGGGATGGGAAAAAATATTCATACCATTCATTGACCCCTCCCAGAAAAAGGCTTGACCAATTTATGGCATAAAAATTTATACAACTCACTTAAAAAATGCTTCTAAATATGGCCTTAATATAATCATGGTTTGGGATGGATATTAAATTTAGGGCTATGAAAAATATGTAAACATAAAGATTAGCATGCTTTGGGCATGTCTATGTTGTATTGTGATGTAGCATTTTCTCCTAGTTCAATATTTTCATAGCCATCATTCTAAATTAAGCATAATGAAGTAATTAAAATTTGAAATATGGGTTCTTACCTAAACTATGATAAGTTTCATTAAATATGAGAATAAGCCTATGGATCATACTACTGTACCTTTGAGAATAAGGATCATTGTCCTAATATAAATAATTTTTGTGGCTTATAAGATATAGACTGGAGACACCCTTTTTTGTTTTGGTAGCTAATATCCTATAAGAAAATATTGTTAACCTTAATATGTTAAAGATCGAGGAAATGAGGCTTGAATCCATTGGGCTAGTCTTAACAAAATGCCACATATCCAATAAAACACAATTTTTCATAATAGTATGTAATTATATATTAAGTATTTAATATTTTATTCTATTAATAGTGTCTATATAATTACTTAATTTTTTATTTTTATAATATCTTTATGCTATTATATCTTAATTATAATTTTTTGTAGTTTATATTAGTTAAAAAACTATTCCCAACTAAGTTGTTTTTTTATCCCCCTAATAAAAAATCTTGCATCCGCCACTGGCAGTGCCCAAAATTGAAGAAACTCCAAATGAAGTAATTTTGGTCATTTATAAACAAATTATATGCGGCCCTTCTGTTTCTAATGGAGTAGTTATAGGTGACAAGGTGATATCACATGATTCACATCACATCCTCCAAACAAACTTACTTACGTCCTGCCAAAAGCAGTGGTCAATGGCATGGTTCTAACGACAACCAACGTGTGTAGGCCTGCAACTTGTGTAAAATGAAAAGTGCTTGATGAATGCCCGTTGGTTATCCCACACAAAAATAGCCCATGGGCTTAGCATGTCTCTTCATTTTATATGAAAAGCATGTAGCCTATGGCACACTCTCCAAAGTAAGCCCAGCATAAAGTATGTATATGAGCTTTTAATTATATTCATTTTTTAAATTTGGCTCATTGTCACAAACTGAACGCTTTTGCGTGAAGCCTCACCCTTGCTATTGCATGGGGCAATATCGAGTGCAACATAATTTGACCGCTGCACGCAAGTCATGTACAAGAAAATGGCCATGGCTCATGCGCAGGTTGCCTTATTTTATACCATTATAATCAGATCATTATCATTTCAAATTTGGATTATGTAGTCGGTAATAACCATTTGTTAAAAATAAATTTGTGATGTTGTTCTACTAAATTCTAATAATACAAGAACAATTTAATAACATGAAACTTGTTCATAAATAAAAATAATCGCATAAAAGCTAAGTTTACTAATTTTGATATAAATAAGCATTTAAGATGTGAAATTTTGCATAATTATTAAAACAAGTAGACAATTATTTGAATCACCTGCCCTCCCTCTAAATTAATATGCATTATTGGATCCATATTTAAGGGCTTGTGATGTCTAAGTCTATGCTGACATGTGTGATAGGGGTGCTAATGAGCCGATCTGAGTCAAGTTTTGGGTTAACTTAGCTTGGACTCATAGTTTTTTTTGTATTGGCTCGAGCTCGAGTCAAATTTAATTGAGCTACCAATCCTCCAGTTCGAACTTGACTCAAGAAGGAAATTAGAAACTTGACTTGTGCTCAAGCACAATATGCAGTGACCATATAACTTAGCTCAAATTTGGCTTGACTACAAATCCAACCATGTGTAAGTAGAAATTTGAAAAGATTCCAAAGTCGGGGTTTGAGCTTGCAAAGAACAAACTCCTTGACCACTTTACCAATAACACCTTTTGTGTCAAGCAATTCAACAAAAAAAATATAAGGTTCTCATCATTGAAATATTTTTTTTTTACTTATTAAAGTTGTATGTTTGGCTCATGTTATTTTAAATAATATTTGTATTTCTTAAATTAATATTAGAATTCAATACATAAAAATGAATGTAAAAACTTAATTAATATTTTTACCTCATTATACTAATATATACTACTTGCTTGGTAAAAAAATAATATTATTAAATGCTCAATTCGTCTTGAATTAATAGCTATATTTTATTTTTTAAAATAAATTAATTTTAATTTATTTTTAAAAACTAAATGGAGCTATTAATATAGGACAAATAGAGTATTTATAGATATGAAAAAGTTTATGTGAGTCAAGGCTCACACATGCTTGCTTGAGCTCGGGCTCTATGGGTAGAGTCTTGTACACAATTGCCATCATTTACTAAATACTCATAAATTTATAAATGGACAACTAAAGTATAAATGATATTATTTATTTATTTATTAGCTTTCCTTTCTAATATTTTTATTTGTTGTTATGTTATATCTTGTGTTTGTATGTTTAACTATATATGCATTTTTTAGTAATCTTCTATGCTCATATGTTTGTATTATGTGCATTAAATTTACTTTAACTGTCATCTTATAACCACCAAAAAGAAAAAATTAGTGCCTTTGTCGTTAACTATATTTGTGTATATGACAAATCATATATAAATGTATACTATTTATTTATATTATACATAAATATAAATTTAAGTAAATATCATATATATATTATATTTATTTAAAATATTTACTTCCAAATAATATATATCATGTGTAATATGTAGGGGTGTTAAGGAGCATAGTGAAGTTGAGTTTTAGTATAGTGAGAACATGAAACTTGATGTCTTGTCTTTTTCTACTCATCCCAAATAAATATAATTTACCCTAATTTTATGAAAAAAAAAGATTCTGTGAGTCAATGCTAAAAAAATTTAGAAAAATATTATAAAATTTAAATTTCTAAGGATTCTAACAATAGTTTTATAAAAAATTTGAAAAGATATATATTGTAATTTATTTGACATGTAGATATAGTAAATAATATTACCATAATATATTGTCTAATGACTGACATACTGTTTGATATGTAGTATAATATATCTTATTTTTTTACTCAGTTGTACTATATATGTATATTTTATTATAATCTTATATCTATGATAAATCTAAATTTTAATACATGTCACATGTAGACATATGTGTATTATGTGTCTTAAAATGTTTACTTCTCAAAAATATATATCATTGTAATATAAGCTAATACTCAATACATAGACATTATACATTCATTAATAATATATAAATTTGCTGCATATAGGTATATGTTATAAATGTAAATTAGGATTGATAATTGTGTATATGTATACATGGTGTCAATATGTGTGTGTGTGTGTATATATATATATATATATATATATATATATATATATATATATATATATATATATATATATATATATATATATATATATATATATATTCATGAATTTCATTTGAGTTCCGGTTCAAGTCAAGCACAAGTTGAATTCAAGCCAAGTGTAAGTTCTATTTGAGTCAAGTCGAGTTAGGGTATGCTTGAACTCAACTCAAAACATTTGGGTTCGAGATTGGTTGTTAGGCTAGGTCAACTTAGTCTAACCATGGTTCAACCGTAGGTTGGTCTATTTATGACATAATTAAATAAAATAAATTATTTTTTTATTAAATTTATAATTTAATAATAGACGGCTAACAAATACATCACAAAATAATGGCAGCGCAATTGGTTAAGGCCAGTCATCCGTACAAGACGAGAAGAGAAGAAAAAAAAAATTTTGTGCATTTTCCCCATATAGATATTAATAATTTATAAATATTTAAATATACTTACTCATCGTAGCCTAATTAGCGGAGGCCCATGCAATTATTATCAAGTACCCTATTTGAGTCCCACACTTTACAAAAAAAGTTTTTGTACCGGCCCGTTTTATGTGCCGGTTCCAATTGTACCGGGTTCAACTAGCTAGATAGGTTCGGGTTTTAAAATAATAATTCAAGTTGACTTTGAGCCACATTTGAGTCTCTAGGCGTGAGTCCATATTTATTAACTTTTTCTTTTAATAATATTGTATCCATGGTGAAACTTTATAGTGTAGTGGCTTACGATTTAGTCAAGCAACAAAATTGGGTGGATGATGATGTGAGCTAGCAAGTTCCTAACGCTTCAAGTCTTAGAGTGGATATTGCTTATTTCTGAAGAGGTAAAAGCCGACGTATGAACATGTAACGAAGGTTCTGATTGCTGTGGATTATTATTGAATGCTTTAGTTACAAATGCAAGTAAACTTCTAGATTGGATATTTCTTCTTTTCAGAAGAGGTCAAACACGGGGGAGGGGAATCCAAAGGGGTAAAAAGCCCAAGATGGGGTATTACTTCTCTCCGAATTCTGATTCTTCGTTTCTTTTGGTTTCTTTTGGCTGTCATTCTGTCAAAGACAGCGCCTTTGCATCTTTTTACCTGGAGTAAACATTACTGCCAGTCTGAGAAAAGTCTTCGTTTTTCTTCTTTTTCTTTGCTCCCACAGTTGTCTGCTGCTGCCTCTTATTAGTGGGATACTCCACATCTATCTTCCTTTCTGTTGAAGGCAGCAGCTTGATCCTGTCTTCCCACCTGTTGCTTGGTTCTCTGCTTCTGGGTCTCTTTCTGTTTGGTGGGTTTGGTGAGGATGAAAAGCTCAATTGTTAGGATTCCTCCCGAGAGCTCAAATGAGGAGATTGATTGGGAGCTGAGGCCCGGTGGGATGCTTGTGCAGAAGAGAGATGATGGGGTTGGTGTGTCGGGTCCCACGATCAAGATTAAGGTCTCACATGGGTCTTACCAGCATGAGATTTCTATTCCTGCTCAAGCTACCTTTGGTAAGATGCTAAAATTGAGAGAAGAGCTGACTTTTTTTTTTCTTTGCTTTTTTTTGTCTATATTTAAATAGAAATGCCATTTGAGATGCTGGTGTTCTATATTCGTGAAATGTATATGGTAAATACGCGAGCATTTTGTGGAAACTGTGGTCGATGTCTTGATGGCTTGTTAATTGCTGTTCTTACTAAAGCCTTTGATTTGATCTTTGTAAAGCATAGTTGAGAATTTTGTTGATTAATGTAGTTCGATTTTGCTCCAAAAGCTTTTTAATGGTGTTTTTTGAGCAACCATTCTCTTTGTGTTTTGTTTGTTGATGATACGTGGTTCATTCTGGTTTGTTATCATTATCTCTTATTGACATATGATGGAGCTAGTTATAGTGTTTTACTGCTATTGGCTATTCCAAATTTCCTTGTCTATATGGATAAGCACTATCGTGTTTGTAACTGCAATATAATGCTGACATACTTGTATTATTCATGAACATTATTTGCTAATATGGTATGTAGCTAGTTTTGATATTTTATTGCTGATTGAGTAATGTTCATGTGTTCCTCTCTATACATAGAAATGAAAGTTTGATTTGTGTCAACTGTATGATTCTGAGGTGCTTGTGTTATTCATTGATCTTTATATCATTATTCTTATTTCATGGTTTATGCTTTTTCGTTCACTGCATTTTTTGTGCTTGAGCCTTTAAAATGGGCAAATAACTGTATAACAGAACTCAATAGCTTCTGTTCGTCCACTGAACTATTCTTTTTTTTTTGCCGGTTTCACTTAATTATTCTTTTTACTGCTTTACAAATGAAGGGGATTTGAAAAAGCTTTTAGTCCAAGAAACTGGTCTGGAGCCCCAAGAGCAAAGGCTATTATTTCGAGGAAAAGAGAAGGATGATGAAGAATGCTTACACATGGTGGGTGTAAAGGATATGTCAAAGGTGGTTCTTTTTGAGGACCCTGCTAGCAAGGAGAGGAAGCTTGAACAGATGAAGAGGGATGAAGGGATGTCTAAGGCCTGTGAAGCTGTGGCAATTGTCAGATCAGAAGTTGATCAGCTTGCATTGAAGGTTATATCATGCACGCATCATTTTGGAAATTTGGTTGTTCGGCTAATTAAAATCTACAAAGTTCAGAAATGTACCATGTAATCTATAAACGGGATAAGGTGATGTTGTTGATGATGATTATGATTTACCATGTAATCTCCCTTCTAGGTTTCTGCCTTGGAGGCACTGGTCCATGGTGGGACCAAAGTTGATGTAAAAGAGTTTGTAGTGTTGACAGAGTTACTCATGAGGCAATTGCTAAAGTTGGATTGTATAGAAGCTGAAGGAGAAGCCAAAGTGCAGAGACGGAGTGAGGTAGTATTCTGCCTTTGCTTTTTTTGAAAAGAAATATGCTTAGTGCATGATAAAGTACCTGTGTCGTTTTATCTCCTTGTTTGGTTTGATTAATCCAATTAGTTTGTAAATCATATTCCTCATGGAGCTGAGGTTGATGGTAATAATAAATTTTCTGAACCATTTTTACTATCCACTGAATTTTGCACGGTAATGATTTGCTTTCTTCTGTCGTTAAACTGGTTCTACATTGTTATTCCTCTGTTTCCAATCTGTTTCTTTAAATTTTCCATAAGCTTTTCATTTTTTATTTTGTCATGCATTGAATTGTTCGCAAAACTCAATAACTTTTTTTTAAATTTTTTTCACAGTATATAGAATTGTATATTAGTTGAGCTTATCTACTTTGCATCTTTACCAATGTTGGTAAAGAATCCCAAAGCTTTTTGAGTGAAATTTATCTCTATGTTACATGGAAAGAGTAACTGGTCGTCAAATATTTTCTCAAACCTGTCAATAGTCCGTCTTTTGTTTTAATGACTTGCTTTATGTATCTGTTCAAGAGGCTAAAAATTCATTTTACTTTGTCCAACTTCAAGTCATAAAATGGCTTCTAAGTTCTAATCTATCAACCACATAATCGAAGGAGAAGGTGCAACTGAAGTTTGGGATGTGGGCAAAAGGCTGAAATTAAGCCTTCTATAGTTTCTGACTTGACCTTTTCAATAGCTAATCTTCCAGTATGTCATCATCAAAGTAGAACAAGATACCGTATAATGTCCAATTTTGTGTAAAGGTTTTTCTTATGGCAATCACATAATCCTTCAACCACCTTTATAGATATTTTTTACATGGCACTCTAGCCTGTTTTCTGCCAACTCTTTTGTAAGAGATAATATTGTCATATCCTTTCTTATTAATACCATTTAAGGTCTCTTAAGTCTTGCTCTCCTCCTTTTGGTATCTTCCACTTGCATCCCTACCAGGCTATTGCTAGGTCTTCTTTGTTTATTTCCTATACCAATGCAACCTACACTACCTAAGCTTCTCCCTTAAAGGTGTTGCCCCTAAGTTTAAACACATATTAGTCATTTTTAATCTTATCTTTCCTATACCAACTTAGCATCCTCATTTTTTCGACATTTAGTTTATCTCTATGACTTTGCTTAGGGTTGAACACTCTGCTACATAAATTACTGCCAACCTAATTGTTGTCCTGTAGAATTTGTCTTTAAGCATATTTGGGATGTGCCTATCATACAACAGTCATAATGGGGCTCTCAACTTTTCCAATCCTGCATGTATCCCATGCAAGGTTCATAATCTTGGATCTTGGTTTTGTCTAGGTTGGCCAAAGGGAAGAGATCTCGGAGAGATCATGTAATGCCATCTTGGTCATCACAAGAAAGGTTTTTTATATGTATTTTTGACAACCTAAGTATCTACATATAGAAGCATTAGAATCATATATTAAGTAGAAAATTTGAGAAGATACACCAAAATAAAGCATAGAAGTCTTGAAACTGTTGGCAGTTCATGCTGCCTGCCAGCAATTTGCTGCTGACATTGAACCCATCGGCAGTTTAGACCATGAAGGAAAATAAAAAGAAAAAGGAAGAAGAAGAAAACAAAAGAACAAGAAAAGAAGAAGAAAGAAGAAAAAAAGAGGAAGAACAAGGAGAAAAGTGGAAGGAGAAAAGAGGCAACATGACCGTATGATGCTAGTAGTTTTAGTGTGAAATTGCAGTCAACAAGTCTGAAACTGCCAACAGCAGGTCTGAAATTGCCGGCCAACAATTTCAAATATGTTGCCAATAGTGAACCCACTGGAAGTTCAGATCATGAAGAGAAAAAAAGAGAAACGAAGAAGAGAGGAAGAAGGAGAAAAAGGGCACAAGAAGAAGGAGAAGAGGAAGAAAAGGGGAAGAAGAAAAATGACTAATCCTTGTCTTGCCAAAATTTTTAATTCAAGGGAAGTAATTGGCCCCAACTTACATCAATCATTAAATGGGAATAATTGAAGCCCCAATAGAGTGGTGGTGAGGATTTTTAGTTGCCTTTCTTTTACTGTTTTTTATGTAAGAAATTGGCGAGAAATGGCGAGTCTGGGTGAAAAATTGGCGAAAAATTACTGAGATTAGCGAGACATTATAGAGATCTCGCCGAGATTGTGTAAAGAGGCAAAATAGCATGGTTACATGGTCTCTTGCTTTGGAATCCCTATTGAGATCGAGATCTTGTAATATTGCAAACCTTGATCCTATGTACTACATCACGATTATATCTCTCCCCTGTTGATAATTGGAGCATAAATAGCAAAATTGGTTACATCTTGGCACTTCTTCCCTTCTATTTCAACTAAGGGTCCACCTATAATTCTACCTTCCTTTAAGTTGAATTCCATGTAATTCATCTTTTTTTGTTTTTTTGATAATTCCATTCACTTCATCTTAGTTCTACTTATTGTAAAACCTTATGATTCTAAGGCTTCCCTCCACATTTCTACCTTTGTAGGAAATCATATACTTTGTGCATGTGTTGTTGCATATAATGATGATTTGTACTCTCTTAATAATATGAGGATATTCACACAATATTGATTCAAGATTGTTGATGCTGAGTCCACATTTTGAATGGATAACAGCTACATTACATGTATTGTGGTAGGTTTCTGTCAGCTCTGGGTGTTTTTAATTTCACTCGTCAAGTTTATACTTTATTTAATATTTCCTGATACAAGTATTTATATGCTCGGTTTGACATATCCTTTATTTCCTTTAGAAAAGGTGAGGCTGAATAACATTTGAAGGAAAAAATTAAATTTAATCCAAGGATTTTTGGGAGGTCCATACCATATGAATCTTATAAGAACACAATACATAGAAAATACGTTATTGATTTCAAATGGGAAACTAAGGAGAGATAGACATATCTGATCTGCCAACTGCTCCATTCAATCTTTCAGCTGCCTCAAACTAACCTAATCATGGTGTGCAATAGATGAAAAATGCACAAATTGCCTTGTTATATACATTTTATTTTATTGTTATGAAAATGAATCTAAATTGTATTTTCCGTATAATATTGACTATATATGGTTAAGAGTTTGTGATTGTTTTTTTATTAACAAAGCTAAGTTTGAAGGCTATTTTAGGATGCTTTAAACTTAAAATTCAATTTGATGTAAACAATGGAATTTAGTTAAATATTGAGGAGCGTTTGAGTATTGATATGGAATTCAATGAGATCATTAAGCTTCCCGCAATAAGTGCTTTGGTGAGAAAGACTTCCAACTGCAATTACTTGCAGTGGAGATATCTTTGTTGCTGAACACTTCGTTAAGGAATTTTCTGTGCAATTTTATAATTTTTTGGATTACAAAAATTTCAGCATCAGATTTTGTAAAAGGAGACTGCTTATACAAGACTTTTTTCCTCATTGTTTTGAGCACAAATATTCCAGTTTTATTTCCAGTCATAGTCATCTCCACTATATGAAATGCTAATCCCTTCTAATTCAGAAAATTCCTTTTTGTTTAGCAGTTTTTACTCCACACAGAAATATGCATTTAGTAAAGAAAACTAGGTTGAAAGATCAATAAGGACTCTTACATAATATCATGTGAAGGCACAGTTGCATTACATGTTAAATGTTGGTTAGACAAACTTAAAACCTGGGTAGCTGCGGTTAGTTTTTGCCTACTTTGCTGCTTCTTGAGCAATATAAGTGTCCCAGTCATGTGGAGTGGCGATAACTCAGTTTTGTGTCTTAAAGATTGTTGAAGTTTTCCAGGGTGTTTTCGGGGTCCCCCTAATGTACTAAGGTGCTTCTATACTTTTCATGCTATCTTGCTTTCCTTTAGTTCCTCTTGCTTCCTTTGTAATGGTTCTCATCACTGCTTTTTTCTCTTACAACTACTGCACAGGTTCGTCGTGTACAGAGCTATGTGGAGACATTAGACCTCCTTAAGGCGAGAAATGCCAACCCTTTATGCAGTGGTATCAATACTGGTTCGGTGACAACCAAATGGGAAAAATTTGAATCTGGTTTTGGAAGCCTAAGTGCACCACCTCCTAGATCGTCCTCTGCAAAGGCTTCTGAAGATTGGGAATAATTTGATTAAGAGCTCTTGGTTCCCCCCTTTTTTGGTTTGAATGACTTATGAACCTGGGTTGCTTTTACAGTTCATAGCGATTGATTTAATGTACATATACATGCCTGGATCTTGTTTTTGTGCTGTTGGCTAAATTCAAGAACCAGCATTTTTACATAATCTGGAATTTTCTGTCGAAGTATTGCTAGGTTGACATGGCAAAACCAAAATCTTGGTAGTATACTCTTTCCAATGCGAATGACAGTGATGGAGAGAGCACGTTGTATATGGGAGCTGTCCACAAATCCAATCATTTTAAGCAATGAAATTTGGTTGATTTGCAGTATTGCAGTATGGAGAGAGCAATTAGTGTATGGAGCTCTCCAATCTCCTCACTTTACATTATTGAAGATTATTTGACGTGCAATTGATTGAATGCAATGCAGAATAGCTTAAGGTGAATTCTGTAGCTTGGTGTACTAAAGCATCTAGTAATTTCCTTTTCAGCGGCTTTCTTTTGCCGGCATGGAGATGGAAACTCATGTTTTTGCAGAGCAGAACATCTTCACAACTTCACATGTAAACTTCGTTTGACTGCGACTGACCAGTCAAGCTTCCTCCTCAACATGCCTCCTGGAGATTTCGTAGAATATTTAGCTATATTCACAACTTTATCACAGCTTGCCAATGCGTTCAAATGCCCCCGGACCATACCATAGTCGTTTTGTTGTAAAACTTTAGCCCTCCAGGAATTCTGATTATTAAAAAGAAAAAAAGAAAAAGACAAAAAAACTGCGCCATCTAGTTACCCTCAACATATGTTGTGTACTAACACGCAGAGTTGAATTTCGGTTGCCATGTGCTTAGCTCGCTTATTGGAGCGGTGCTCAAACTCCAACTCCTTGTACTCCATTTATTATTTGACCAAAAAAAGTTATTTTAAAGGAATGGTAGGACTTTTAGCTAAGAGAATGAAAAATTATTTATAAGAGACTTTTTTAAGTACTCAGCCAAATTTAGCTATTAATATGGGACAAACTTTGGAGTAAATTGTGCCGGTGAGACTTCATAATCTTTCTGTCCCATATTAATAGTTCTACTTGGCAAAAAAATGTTTGATCCATATCAAATGTTCCATGTTCTGTTCATTTTAAGTGATTGAATACTTAAAAAAGAGTATTATAAGTTTTTTTTCTTAAATGGGGGTTTCACTATTGAATATATATATTTTTTAAAATATAGCTATTAATATAGGATAAAAAGAGTATATTTTTTTTATAATTTTACTCCAACCAACTATAATGTTTTCTACAAGATTATTTTTACATCCTAAAACTCATTACGGCATAAATTAATACCTTCAACATGGTCATCAAAAGTGGAGGGTATTATAGGCACACTTGATATTGTCCAGTAAACTTTTTATAGTGGCATTAATTGTTATTGCCTCCACTTAGGCTAACAGCCTAACACAAGCTGCATGATCATTATTGCATGGTGTGCATCCTGTACATTTTTTTCTTATAAATATTACTTCTCCAGTTTAATATTAATATTTATATTTAAAAAAATAATAATTTTTAATGAATGATGAAACCCATATATAAGAGAAGAAAAAATAAATTTATGATACTATTTTTTGGGTATTAAATTATTAAAATTTAATAAAATAAAACTATTAATATGAAACAAATCTTTTTTGATATATAGAGTTATTAATGTAAGACTGAGGGAGCAGGGAGCATATCATTAACTTTGTAGAATAATTACATAGACTTGCTCGAATTATGTATGCACTATGTGGCTTAAATTCGCGAGTCAAGACCATTCAACTTGGGCCTACGTCAAACTCAGCTTATCTAGCCCAAACCTGAAGTATGAGTAGTGCTTGGTTGACCCAGCTCAAGTCGAATTGATCCAGTTAGGCTTGAAGATGTATAACGGATATATACAATGGAGGAATTGACATAAACAGACTTTAGGTCTTTAGGAATGATAGAAATGTATGCGAATCTTGAGTAATAACAGTAGATTTACTTGCATGTGAACCCCCAATCTTCCAGTTCACTTCCGCTAAATGATTGAACCAACCATGCCTCACATGTGCTCCCAAGTCCCAACTTCATCCCACCTCCGCTCCTCCTCTTCATTTAGTAAGACTGACTGCAAACCAGCCGTGGAGCCATTTAAACTTTGATTTTTTTTCTCTACAAGCTTTTATAAACATTTTCAACTACTTAAAATCAACAATGTGTTTTAATTTTACTTGATTCCAAGCTTTTTCCAACATTGAACAATACTCAAACCTCCATTAATGGCTATTTACTTCTTTTACAAGGTAGGGAGCTGCCAACTGACAATATACCCTTGCATAGTATAGTTCGCAACTAAAGTATGCTGACAGCTACAACATTGTCTCGAACAATACAAATTTACATAGTTGTATTACCAAATAATTAAAGAAATAAAATAAAACCCTGGACTTCCATTAATGACTACCAATTCCTTATGTTGTGTTGATATAACATGTAATTGACAGTTGATAATTGATAATTGGCGGTTGATAAATTTGCATATGGGTTAAAGGAATTTGGTTATCGGTTTTAGGATCTTAAAATCCAAAAATCATGAGAAGTGGGGATGTGATCTTCATGGAGGACAAATATGACTATGTTGAATAAGAGGAGGATGAAGGGAGCAATATAATGTTGATACCAAGTAGTAGTGAAGTTACACAATTCTGAATTATAGAGACTATTGTGCCCTATTTAAAGGGACACGATCTTAATTTCGGGGAATGGAAGAATCTCTATGGAGTCTAAGCAAGAGCGGAGTGCTTAGATGTGGGAGTTTAGAAGAGTTCACCCAAGGAAGGAGGAGCAGTGCATATTCTAGGTCAAATCACAAACCTTGCTAGTGCATGACGTTCAAATTGCATGTTCTTTATCTATTTTCATGATTATTGGCAAATTTTGAATGCATGCATGGTTGTTTGTATGATAATTTTACTATGTTCTAGGTAACAATAGTGATTTCATTACATGATGATCATAGGGCATCTTTTTATGTTTGAACTGTAAGAATCTAAGTTTATAAGTAGAATTTATCATGTTTTTTATAAGAAAATAATCACAAAACAAGTATAGTCTCTTGATTATTTTCTTCCCGAGCATCAACACAATTGTCAACACATAGGTGACCAAACCAGAGGTTGGAGAAAGATAAACAATATTGTCACCAACATGCTATGCCATTTTGGTGTTCATCTAGTTATCGATAGTGTGGCCAACATGTTAGTTGTCACGCCCCGGCGATGCCCGACCCGAGCTGAACCTAGTCCAAGGGCCGGTCAAGTGCGCGGGGGCGACGAAGTGAAGATTGAGAAACGATCTAGCGGAAGACTTAACCCTAACCACGGGTGATTAACAGAAATACAGAGTACGCACAATCCTTTGAGTAAGAGTAAATAAAAAGGAAAGAAAAAGTGTTGCTTATCACAAAGTAAACAACAATCTTAAACCCACAAGCTTAGTTAACTAAAGCCCACACCGGCTCAAAATAAGTCATAAGCATCACAACTGTAAAATGTGACATAAATCCAAAACAAGAACCCTACACAAAGGTTCTAAACATAAGCATGAAACAAAAGAAGGTAAGTCACACAACGATCTCCAAGATCACATCCAAGCCATCTCCGACCTTTCCTCAAAGAGGAGATCCTATCCATCTGCATGTCGCACCACGTAGCCCCAAAACAAAACACAAAAAAGAGGGGTGAGTTTAACAAACTCAGCAATGGTTTTAATATCACTATCAACATCGAAAATACGATAGCATAGTAATAAGATCATTCAGATAGAAGATTTACATGGTGCATCATTTTCTGATAATATATACATATCACCTAACACTGCATCATAATGCATAATCAACCTGCATGGATGTATCTCTAACATACATATTCCCACATGCATCAACATTCTCATTCATCATGCATGTATAAGTGTCACACACGCACACTAGTCTAACATGCAAGTCCGTACCCATAGAGAATAAACCTGCTCTTTAAGGCTGGAGCCCTCGAGCAAATACTTATCAAATAGACATGCTCCTCAAGGCCAAAGCCTTTGAGCAAACACTTATCAAATAGATACTTATCAAATAGACACTTATCAAATAGATATGCTCCTCAAGGCCAAAGCCTTCGAGCAACCTCTGCCTACTAAGACACGAAGTCTCAAGCAACTCCTGCTCCTCAAGGCCAACGCCTTCGAGCAACGCCTGCCCATCAAGTCTAAACTCTCGGGCAACCCTGCTTGTCAAGACTAAAGTCCCAAGCAACAACACCTAGCAAGCCGGTGCACTCAAGCAAACCAGCTGGATTCTCAGGGTCCAACGAATCATACATAATCTAAATCCACAAGACAAGTACACAACTCATCCCTACCTAACTCTATTTAACTAGACTCAATCTAAGGAGTGCATTTGTTCCACATAGGAACTCAAATTAAAACATGTCCTTTCGGACCAATCAACTTACGATTAATCCACGACCGATCAATCCGGCACACAATTTCACCACATTGCATCCAATCGGTTAAATTCGATTAACCTCGATGAAGCCTCAATTGAAAATCCATTTTCATGATGCATGCAGCATGGTACATATGTGGGCAAGGCATACATGAATCCTAATCCATGATAAGTGCTCTCATCAGCCCCTAATGCATCATTCATAATCACAATATCAAACTTCAACATCATCATTTAACCCCCCACATGTGTGTGTGTGTAACTAGTAGAATCATTTCATATAATGCATGTCAACATGCTTGAAATTAAACTCACTACCTCACTACACATGTGAATTTCCATCTAAACATGAATTCTAGCGAAAATCATAGAAGAAGAATCTTGAAATCGTATCCCAATTCAAATCTCAACCACAAAGGCTAATCACATATACAATCACCCATTTCATCATTGAGTCATGACATTCACCAACATCCACACATAACTAACCACAACCTATTATGACAAATCAGTCCAATAATAGGTTGTAATCCTACTGAAAATATGCTTAACCAAAGGGAATCAACCATTCATATTTTCAAGATAACAATTCCAACATCATGCCACAAAATATAAGTCATTCCACAAATTTCTAAGCATATATCTCAATTCCATAACCTCAATAGCATGCCTTTACAGTAGCATAACATAGCTTAAAACACACCACATTCATATGAAATTGGCAAGCTAAAGTGGAATCATCAAAATAAACATCATGCATTAGAAAACCAATTTGCTGTGTAGCCGTTCGAACGCCCCTCAGGCCATTCGATCGGCTAAACAGAGAAATTTGAAATTCACAGTTCGGCCATTCGAACGCCTAACAAGCCGTTCGATCGGCTGAACTGAAAAAGTGTCGATCCGACAGTGTTGCCGTTCGAACGCCTAGCAGGCCGTTCGAACGCCTAGCAGGCCGTTCGAACGCTAACAAGGCAGAACAGTCCATCTTCTTCCTTTCGCAAATCCAAACCGAAACACCATTGATAACACTTCAAATCCACATCTAACACCCTAATCATCATCAAAAGTCCTTCTTGACTTCCAGAATATCAAACATATCATAATAACGGAAAGCCCTAAGAAATCGAGATTAAATAATTCCATTTTCTAATCTTACCATTAACACACCAAATCAAGCAACTCATTTCGAAATAAGCCAAAAATGAAGAGTTTTACCATGGATAAACAGAGATTTTGAAGACCCATTACCTCAGCACTTGATTAAACTCGGATTGAAGAGTCACCCTTCTTGAAATCCTTGAAAACACAATGAGTTTGAATTAAACCCTAATAGAAATTAATTTACCGAAGAAATCCCTAATTAAATCTTAGATCTAGGGCTTGTTGGTAGTAAAAATTGAATTTTGAATGTTAGGGTTTGTAGTAAAACACAAATCAGTAGCTTTTGATGTCCAAAAATGAATTGAATCAAGGGGGAAATGGTAGATTTAGAAGAAATTAAGAAGAAAGCCATGGATTAGTGCTTAATTAGAGTAAGTTTACCTTAATCGGCTTCTAATTCGGGCCTAAGTGGGGATTAGGCCAGCCCTCCTTCCTTAGCCTATTCCCAAAATGGAAATGGCTCAGGTCTGCCTTTTTGTAGTAAGGGTTGGGGTATGCATAGGTAAGTTTTGAGGTGTAAATAGGAAAAGTAGGCTAAAAATGGGTATTTTGCAAATTTAAGCACTAATTAAGCCTAATAAAATTCTAAATTTTTTTGTATGACCTTAAGTATATGTCTAGGTTTATTTGACACAAAAACAAAATTTTTGACGGTGGGGCCCACAGGGGTCCCGCCAAAACCCTAATTTTTGGGAAAATAGAGAAAATTCCAAAAAATCCCAAAAATTCACGTTTGGTTTAAAATCACTTAAAATCATTAATATTGAAGTTAATTTTAGTTAAAACCATCACAAATACTATTTATTTTACGAAATCATCGAACAAGATCAGGAAGTACGTTAATCTCACGATAGCCAATAATTAAAGAAAACCATAAACCGGTTTAAGATCAGGGATCTTACATTAGTGCTATGATTATTTATAACTAAACTCCTTATAAGTGTACAAGGTAATTATACTAGGAAGCGTATTAAGGGTTGTCAAACCTCTGGGATGAATTAAATTATTACCAAACTTAAAGGAGAATTTGTTTTTACTTGAAAACTAAAACTAAAGCCAATGTAAATCAAATGAGAAAGACTAATATTATGAAACTAACTTAAGAATATGATCCATTGACAGAATTCTAACAATGTCTTTAACCTCTGACCTAGATCATGTGTATGTATGAAAGAAGTGTTCTTAGCTACAAAATAGAACTACTTAGAGAAAATTAGTAATCAATTTTATGACATGACATCTTTGGCATAGCACGAATCATCTACACTAATTTAGACATAGGCATGAATCATCAAATCTTAGCTTAACTCATCTAATTTCTTGATCTTAACTTCATTCACATCTTTTATGTCCAGTAGCTATTTGCTTATGTAAAATATGTTGAGATCAACTGCCATGTTACCAAAGGATATTTTCATCACCCCATTTCTATAATTTATTAGAGCAATGGATGTGACTAAGAAAGGATGACCCAAAATGACAAGAATTTGCCTATGGATATTTTGAATAGGCTTGAGTATTGAGGACTACAAAGTCCACTGGAAAGTAAAATGTGTCAACCTTAATTAAAACATCTTCAACAACGCTTCAAGGAATTTTACAAATCTATCAGCTAATTGAAATGTCATTGATGTAGATTTCAAATCTCCCAATTCCAATTGTATATGCATAGAACATATAAATTCACACTAGCCCCTAAATCTAACAAAGCCCACTCAATGTAATGATATATTTTGCATGAAGTTGTGGGATAACCAGGGTTCTTATATTTGACAAGGAATTTGCATTGAATAATAGAACTGGTTTGCTCTGTCAGGAATGCCTTTTTAAGAATATTTATTTTCTTGTTTATTGTGACTAAGTCTTTTAAAAATTTAGCATAGGAGGGCACTCGTTGGATATCATTAAGGAATGAGATGTTTATTTGCACTTGCTTAAACACTTCTAAATTATCTCTAAAATGTGTATTATTCTTAGGATTGACTAGTCTTTGAGGAATGAGGCTTTAGGCAAAAAACTCCTAACTAGGGGTCAACTAAAATAGGAGGGGAGGCATTGGATTCCTGTTTCTCACCCTCTGACTCAATATTCTTAGTTCCCTCTTCTTTAAGCATTTTCACATGATTGTCAACCTATCTCTCAGATCTAAGAGTGGTGATTGACTAGACATGCCCCTAGTCATGAGATGAACTTGAAACATTACTAACAACATATTGACCTTTAGGGTTGGGTATAGGTTGACTAGGAAACTGGCCTTTCTCTCTTTCCCCTACATGAGTTGTTAACTAGTTGATTTGAGTTTCTAGTTTGACCATAGCTTGAGTGTTCATTTGACTAGAATTTTTTAATTCTAATATTGCTTGGTTAGTAGATTGCATGAATGTTTTGAGAGACTCTTCAAGTAATGATGGTTGGCGTGGCAGTGCAACAACTTGAGGACCTAATTGGGGAACGAAAGCGTAGGATAAAATGGGCTACCTAAATTAAGTGGACATCTGTTACATTTGCGGCCTACTCCATTCATGGGAGGTTAATTTTGCTTCCAAGAGAAATTTGAATGATTTCTCCAATTTGGATTATATGTCTCAGAGAAGGAACTGTCAAACGGTTTCCCATAATTATTTAGTGCATTAGATTGCTCAGCAAAGAACTCAGGATAACCTAACATGGAAGGACATGTATGAGCAGTGTGCATTGGTCTTGCACACAGAGAACACACTATATTTTGAATTTGGTTAGCCGAATTTATGTTTCTAGTAAGGATCATGACCTTTACTTTTTTGGTCGGCTGGTCTAACCTAGTTTTCATGTTAATATCTTCCCTTACTTCATATAAGCCCCCTTTTCCTAGGGTTTTAGGTTGTCTTTTCTCTATAGCTCGAAAAATCTCATTGCTAAGAACTCTTAGGCAAGCCCTCTAGGAACTTATACGCAGCGTCATCATTCAGACTCAAGAAACACCCACCATTCATAGATTCAATCATATTACAGTGTGTTTGAGTCAAACCATTGTAATAGTATTGCATAAGATGTCATGTCTCAAAATCATGGTGGGGACACTTTACAATCAAATCCTTAAATCTCTCCCAACTGTCATAAAATTTTTCATGCTACTCTTGACAAAAGACATCTATCTCTCTCCTTAAGGCATTGATTTTAGACATTAGGAAAATTTTGGAACAGAACTTGCAAAGAAGTCCTTCCCATGAATTAATAGCCCCTACTAGCAGAGAATTCAACCATGCCACTGTTTCATCCTTTAATGAAAAAGGGAACAAGCGCAAACGGACTAACTCATTAGAAAAATTTTAAAACTTGAATATAACACATATTTCAAGAAAATCATTTACATGCATGTAAGGATCCTCTATGTCAATATCATAGAAGGTGGGAAGAGGTTGAATGAGTTGAGCTTTTAATTCAAAGTGTGCGGTAGTGGTAGTGGGCAATACTATGCACAAGGGATGATTGATGGAGATTTGTGAAAATAACTCCCTAAAGGGTTTGGCTTTTGCATTGTTATCTCCTATTGTGAATGAGAAGATCGGTTTCAATCTTACAACTCTCTAGGGGACTAAAATCAACTCGAACTAACTGGTATATTTGATCATGTAGACATGTGGTTATACACAACTAACCCCTCTCTACTACTTCCTTGTTTTCACCCCTCTCTTTGACTAATTTTGTAAACCCTAAGCTAAAACTAATATTAGGGTAAACTTAGTTTAGATTTAATTTGTTTTCCTTTACAAGTCCCCAACAACGGCGCCAAAAATTTGTTGTAGAATTTTAATTGCTACTCGCAAGCGTACGAATCAAAGGTAGAAAAATGGCTAAATGAGATCGATCTCACATAGAATTAAAATTTGAAAACTAAATTTAATCTAACTCAAGCCCCTAATCTAGTTAATAAATATAAAGAGAATAACTTGACTAAAGTAACTAACAAAAGAAAATAAGAATTTAAATGGTAATTAAACTATCCAAATCAAAGTTCTAAATATTTGATCTAATATTAACAAAGCAATGTAAAATAACTAAAATATCAAATAAATAAAACACTAGGGCATAAGAATCCAAATTTATTAAATCATAGAAACTCATAAGTATGACCATCAATCATTTTTTCACATTCATCTCATAATAATCTAGAATTCAATCTTCATTTCAATGGATTAAACTCTTATGCACAATAAGAGTTTGAAAAATATCATCATTAAGCTCTTATGCACAATAAAAAAATGCATTGTTCCTCCTCACTTCAATGGATTAAACTCAAGTCATTAATTGCATCTACAATTTATAAATCACAACTAATACCCAATTTTAATATTAAATAAGACAAAACTAAGTAAGAAACTAACGAGAATGAACTTAAATCATGAGAGAAGCATTACTAAACTCATATTTAAATCAATTTAATCAATTAAAGAGGTAAAAATAATTAAATTTATTATTAAAAAAATTTAATCAAGTCTCATAATCATGAATTTTATGATTTAATGAAGTTTCATCTAAGCCCTAGCAAAGAGTTTTAGCCACTCATTAACCTAAAAAATAAAATTTTCATTGAAAGAATTGAAAAGTGACTTACAAGAGGTGAAAAAGAGGGGGGAAATTAAAAAATCATTGTTTGCTATAATATCGATAACGGGTTATTATTCATCATCTTCAACCTCTAGTCACAACAACGATAAACTATGCCGCCACGGTAACCCACAAACTTTTTTTTCCTACTTCTACTCTTCTCCGGCTTGGAACTTCAATTCTCTTACTTTCAAACTATTTTCTAGATGATTTTGGAGGATAGGATTAAGTGGTTTCGTCTCTGATAGTTCTTCCCCTCTCTTTCTGATTTTAAAGTTCTTCCCCTCTCTTTCTTATTTCAAAGTTCTTCCCTATTTATATAAGTTCTGGACATAGTTTTTCTTGCCTTCTATAAACCATTAATTATGACCCAATATAGGTTTTTTCTTCTTAGTCTCCTTTCATTTTTATTCCTCTTTCTTGTTCATTACTTCTTTCTTTATATTTTCCATCTATGGTTCTCTGCTCACATGCTTTGTTTTTACTATTCATACAAACTATTGAGAACTTGCCATTTATGTTCTTGACGTTCCTTGCTAACTTGCTAGATATTGGTTGGGAACCAGTTGCTTCCTTTCTGAAGTCTTGACTTTGCCTTTAAAGGCAAGAGAATAAATAAAAGGGAGGTCATTCTCATGCTTCTAGGAAAGATCGCTTGTCTCCAAAAATATGTTAGCTGCCCTATGATTTCTGACTCTAACTTGCCATAAGCTGATTTTCCTCATTAGTTGTTCTTTACATTTTTATGTGAAAGCTCCATGCTTTTGCATTGGTGCATCTGCTTTGTACTAATATTTGATCCGTCCAAAATGTCTAAACTATGTCTAAATATTTTCTGAGTGACATGAGCACCAAGAGAGTTGTTCATGCGTCATCCACCTACAAGGCACAATAAGACCATAATTGAGACATCTAAAAATTAAATAAAAGCCCAACTTAATTTGTATACACGCCTAAAATACTAATAATGCCTTTATAAAATTATTAAATCAAACTATTACTATCTATCTTAATATAAATAAACCTTAATTAACTATAAATTAGTCTAATCCTACACTAGAACATAAGGTTAAAATGCATATAAATGTATAAAACCCACACATATTATCAATGAAAGAAAATATTCTGATATGAAAAATTGGGGGCGACAAAACCCAAGTTACTCACCAAGTACAACCTTAATAAGCATATATGCAATGCTCATCTTGGTTATAGATCTTCTCAAAAGAAATCACACCTTCCTTAATATATGACTTAATGTAGTAGTAATGTATGTCAATATCCTACATGCATGGATTGCCACACTCTTCACCAAGTAGATTAATACTATCATTGTACGTTGGACTTCCATATTATTGTTCTTTGTCTAACTCCTTCACAAAGTTTTATAGCCAATCCACTCCTTGCATTCCTTTGTGGCTTCAATATACTTTGCCTCTATAATTGACAAAGTAAAAACCTTTTGCGACCTTGACATCAATGAGATAGAGCCTTCTTAAGATTCTTGATTCTTACATATTTGACCCTAAGACAATGATCAACCTCACATCACACATATCCTCTCTCAAACATAAAATTATCAAAATTTCTATACGACTCATTAGTCACTTGTTTAAAGATCATACAAAATCTTTTTAAGTTTGCAAACCAACCCCTATGTACATGGGATTACAAAGCCTTCTACCCACCTCCTATACATGTCTTCCTCTAGATTACCATGAAGAAAATTGGCCATAGCATTCAATTGTTCTAAATAGAGGACCTCTACAACCACAATGCTTAACACCAACTTAATGGTTATTATGTTCACTACCAGAGCAACAAAGTTTACATAAATTAATGTTGTATTGTTGTTGAAACCCATTCACCATCAATCTAGGCTTGTACCTTTTTAAGGCATGTGGTTCTTCTTTCATCGAAAAAACTCATTTATTGTGCAAGACCTTCATACTTAGTAATTTGATCAACTCTCATATTTGGTAAAATGAGAAACACTCCATCTCATTAACCATAACTTGTCGCCACATATCCCTTTTTTTCTACTTATAATGCCCCATGAAAATTCTCTAATTCTCCACTATTAGTTAACAACACGTGATAATTAAAAGGGGAATACATGTGTGTCTTTTACATGGTGGTTCAAGTAAAGCACTAAAGAGCCAATAGATTAATGTTCAATTTGGCCATGCGCCCTAATTTTTTGAAAAATAACCAAAAAATCCTAAAATTTCCAAATTTTTTTGGATTAACTTAGTTTAGCATAAAAACCAAAAAAAATGAAGAAAACACTAAGTAAAACCATTGTTAACCATCTTTAATCCCAATACAAGACAAACCGGCCAATTAACACTAAAACCATATAATAACAATAAAATTAATTAAAATAAACCGGTAGGGTTAGGGGTCTTACAAAAATTTTCATACATCACATTAAAATTCAAATTAGAGATAAAAGTCGTTGCTACTCACCCATGGCTTCATTTAATTCGTAAGTTTGAGATAGAGCCTTGCATAGTTGATGGAGATCCTTTGCATATACATAAAATCCTTTGGTCCTTCTTCTCCACTTCAGGCCTTCAGAAAATAGATAGTATCCACCAAATTAGTGCCCAAGTGATGTTTATATAGATCCTTAAGGCGGTTTAAGAATTTGGCTTTGAAAAGGAGCAAAAAATAGCCTAAATTGGGAAAGTAGGTATTGCTTGATCAATCACCTTACATGGCCGATTGATTGCCTCCTAGGGACAATCGATCACCCTACTAGTGGAAGGCTGATCAATTGGCCTAGACACCTCCAATCAACCTACCTTAGTATAATCCAAAAATTATCCAATTTAATCCAAAATTTCATACGAGTCTCTCACAACATTATTAATTCTAATTTCTATCTATCTATATTATATTAACTCCTAATCAAAACTAAAAAATAAAGTGTATATATATATATATATATCACACTCATCATGTTGGCATTGGCAAGATGGGTTTCCCGTCTTATTAATTGTCGGTAAGGGTTTGACGCATCGATGAGACATCAATGTTCAGCGACACCCAAACCAACTAGCTAGTGAGGTCATTGATGGTGCATCAATTCATGAATATCAAACATGATTTCTACCATAGTATATGTCATTATAAGATATATAATATCATGGTTTTCGTGCATGATGGATGTGTGAATGCATGATTAGATAAGAAAATATGATATTAGGGTAAGTAAGCATGATGCATGTTTGAATCATGGTAATAAATACACCCCTTGACCTATGCACTAGACACTTAAAGAAAAGGATCCTAGACTCCTAATGTCTGATTAGCTCCAAAAGTGAGTCATTTTATCTATGTAGAAGAGGGCCATTGTAAGATCCCGGTTCTTAAACCGGTTTTCGTTTTACTTTAATTATCGGTTATCGTGAGGTTAACGCGTTTTCTGATTTATTCGGTGATTTCATTAATAAGTGGTGTTTATAATAGTTTTAACCAAAATCAACTTTAATATTAGTAGTTTTAAGTGATTTTAAAATAAATGTGAATTTTTGGGATTTTTTTGAATTTTTACTATTTTTCCAAAAATTAGGGTTTTGGTGGGACCCCTGTGGGCCCCACCGTCGAAATTTTGGTTTCTGGGTCAAATGAACCCAGATATCTACTTAAGTTTATACAAAAAATTTTAGAATTTTCTTAGACTTAATTATTGCCCAAATTTGTAAAATACTCATTTTTAGCCTACTTTTCCTATTTACACCCCATAACTTACCCATACATACCCTAACCCTCACTATAAAAGGCCAAACCTGAGCCATTCTCATTTTGGGAATAGGCTGAGGATGAGAGGTCAGGCCTAATCCCCAATTAGGCCTGGATTAGAAGGTGTTTAAGGTAGGCCTATTGTAATTAAGCACTAAACTTTAGCTTTCTTCTTAATCTCTTCTAAATCTACCATTTCCCCTTTGTTTCAATTCATTTTTGGACATAAAAAATGACTGATTTGTATTTTACTACAAACCCTAGCTTTCAAAATCCGATTTTTATGTTCAACAAGCCCTAGATCTAAGTTTTTAATTAGGGATTTCTTTGGTAAATCGATTTTAATGGAGTTTAATTCAAACTCTATGTCTTCGTAAGGTTTTCAAGAAGGGCGACCATCAAATCCAAGTCTAATCAAGGGATAAGGTAATGGACTTTCAAAATTTCAGTTTACCCATGGTAAAACTCTTGATTTTTGGCTTATTTTGAATGGAGTTACTTGATTCGGTGTGCTAATGGCATGATTAGAAAATGGTAATCTTTAATCTCGATTTCATAGGGTTTTATCTTGTTATGATATGGTTTAGCATTCTGGAAGTCATGAAGGACTTTTGATGGTATTTAGGATGTTAGATGATGATTTGAAGTGTTATCAATGGTGTTTCGGTTTGAAATTGCAAAAGGAAGAAGATGGTCAGTTCTGCCTTGTTGGCGTTCGAACGGCCCTTCTGGGCGTTCGAACGGCAACACTGTCGGATCAACAGATTTTCAGTTCAACCGATCGAACGGTCTGCTGGGCATTCTAATGGCTTGAATGGCGTTCGAACGGCTACACAGCAGAAAAATTATGTTATTCATATGATGTTTATTTCAATGATTCCACTTTAACTTGCCAATTTTATATGAATGTGGAGTGTTTTGAGCTATATTATGCTACTGGGAAGGCATGCTATTGAGGTTATGAAGTTGGGATATATGATTATAGATTTGTAGAATGACTTATGTTTTGTGGCATGATGTTGGAATTGTCATCTTGAAATGGTGAATGGTTGATCCCCTTTGGTTAAGCATATTTTCAGTAGGACTACAACCTATTAATGTACTGATTTGTCATGATAGAATGTAGTTAGTTGATGTGTGGATGTTGGTGAATGCCATGACTCAATGATGAAATTGATGATCTTATACGTGTTTAGCCTTTGTGGTTGAGTTTTGATTTGAGTTATGTTTTCAATGATTCTTCTCCTATGATTTCTACTAGAATTCATGTTTAGATGGAAATTCACATGTGTAGTGTGGTAGTGAGTTTAATTTCAAGCATGTTGACATGCATTGTGTGAAATGCTTTTACTAGGTACACACACAAACAGGTGGGATTTAATGATGATCTCGAAGCTTGATATTATGATTATGAATGATGCATTAGGGGCTTATGAGAGCACTTATCATGGATTAGGATTCATGTATGCCTTGCCCACGTATGTACCATGTTGCATGCATCATGAAAATAGATTTCCAATTGAGGCTTCATCGAGGTTAATCGAATTTGACTGATTGGATGCAATGTGGTGAAATCGTGTACCGGATTGATCGGTCGTGGATTAATCGAAAGTTGATTGGTCTAAAAGGACATGTTTTGATTTGAGTTCCTGTGTGGAACGAGTGCACTCCCCGGGTTAAGTCTAGTTGAATGGAATTATGTGGGGACGAGTTGTGTACTTGTCTTGCGGATTGTGAGAATGTTATTATGAGTGTCATCTGGACCCTGAGAATCTAGTGTGGTATGCCATGTGCACCCGCTACCACGTGTTCTAGGGTTTCCTGTGTGGAAACTCGGGCTCTTCCCTCCACAGGAGATGTCTCTGGGTGAACACCCCTGCTCTAGATTCTCTGTGTGAGAATGGGATATCCTTAGCCAGGATCATCCAGGGCGAGCAGTCTTTAGGGATTGACAACCCCAATCTTTCTTTAATTCTTGTGTAGAATTTTGGACCATGACACGCCTTCGTGGCCTTATCTATGTCCCGTTTGTGTGACACCAAATTGTGATTACTCCTTGATGGAGGATGTTATGATATGATGCATGATGGAATATATATGTTAGAGATACATTCATGCAGGTGGTTATGATAAGATGCATGATGGAATATGTATGTTAGAGATACATTTATGCAGGTTGCTTATGATGAGATGCATGATGGATTATGTATGTTAGAGATACATTTATGCAGGTTGATTATGATGTGATTCATGATGAAATATGTATGTTAGAGATACATTTCATGCAGGGTGTTATGATGTGAATGACATTATGTGGATTATGCACTATGATGAGTTTTATGTGATGTGTATGTGTGATCAAAAAATGATTCACCTTGCCAATCTTTGATCTCGATGATTATATTGCTATGCTATCGTGTTTTCAATGTTGATAATGATATTAAAAACTATTTTTGAGTTTGTTAAACTCATCCCTCTTTCTTGTGTTTTGTTTTGGGGTTGCGTGGTGCGACACACAGACGGACAGGATCTCCTCTTTGAGGAAAGGTCGGAGATGACTTGGATGTGATTGTGGAGATCGTTGTGTGACTTAATTTCCTTTGGTTTTATACTTTATGTTTAGAACCTTTGTGTAGGGTTCTCTGTTATTTTGGATTTATGTCACATTTTATAGTTGTGTTGCTTAAGACTTATTTTGAGCCGGTGTGGGCTATAGTTGACTAAGCATGTGGGTTTGGGATTAGTTATTTACTTTGTGATAAGCAACTCTCTTTCTTTCCTTCTTATTTACTCTTACTCAAAGGATTATGCGTACTCTGTAATTCTGTTAAATCGCCCGTGGTTAGGGTTAAGTCTTCCGCTAAATCATTTTTTAATTTCCCTTCGTCGCCCCCGCACGTTTGACCGGCCCCTGGACTGGGTTCGGCTTGGGTCGGGCATCACCGGGGCGTGACAACCATGATATAAAAATGGATCATGAGTGTTTTGCTCTCTAAAAGTAAGATTTTGTTTGTAGAGTCACTCCCCTGGCTTAGGAGTTAGGTTCTAACATATCATAGTATAAAAAGATAAATGATTTAGCGTACTGTAATACAAAAGGTTTCAATAATCATGGAAGTTAAAATCTCAACTACTTGGGTCCATGAGCCCTTATGGGACTTTACTTCATAAAGTGGATGGAGATAGGCGATGGCTTCAACAAAAGTCGTAAGTTGAGTTGTGTGGTAGTTTATATACTAGTGGGAGTGGTTGGACTCTTAGATGTGACAATCGAATCTTAGAACCTTGTGTTTTTATTTTCTTAACAATTGGATGTGACTATGGAAGATTGAAAGGTGTGATGTCTTGACTTGATTTGTATTATTTTGCTTTGTGTCATTGTGATTCTTGTGTTTTGCAATCTTATTGGGTAGATTCATATACTCAATGTCCGTTGTAGTGCATGTGGATATCTTTTGTTTCTAGGGTCAGGCAGGCTGCAGTGTGGCCTCCTCTTGTTGCTTAGGTTTCTCCTTTTCTTATAGAAATGCATATGTTAGGCAAGAGAGTGTGTCCTTTATTTATATTATCAATCAAAGTTGTAGAATGAATGATAAGTGGTAACTAGTAGATCATGTAACTATTTTAATTTGACTTAGATATTTAAAGATACAAATATTATATTACTCACTTTCGTTTGGATTGTGAAAATGAGTAATTATGCTCCCAAATGATTTCACTATTTTTTTCAAATGTCCTTGTTTAAAATCTTTCTACTACATCAAGCTCGATGTATTTTACATACTTTTCAAAAAAAATATAAAAGTCCATATATAAATTTAGGTGCAACACCTACCTTGGTGTTACCCAAAAACTTTTAAAGCATATGAGTGGGTGCTACCTAGTCAATCTTAGGCATCAAAAAGTCTTAGACAAACAATTTATTTGAGGTTCAGTGAACCAGATCTAATTGGATGCAATCACTTTTTTGGGTTGGCCCGTCCAAGTCTAATAGAAATTTGGAGATGGTGAGTTTGGAACCTAACATGTGTGGCTAGGATTGACTTAGATGCACAAAATAAATAGAGAGAAAATGGTAGGGAAGATGGAAAAGGACGACGAAGAGAAAGTTGTAGAATAAAGGCAAAGGAGGAGGAGGACTAAGGCAATAAAGGCAATGGTGTAGGAGGACTCTCCTACATGAAGTAATTCTCATAATAAAATTTCTGAGATAAAAACAACTAACCAAAAAAGGAACTAGGAAAAAATGGAACTGTTGATTTGAGTTTTTTTATGATGATTTTTGTACCTACACATAGGCAAACTCAGTTAGCTTCCTATGGTGAATTGCACCAAAGAATCATCCGCATCTAATTTGCAACAAAAACTAAAAGTGCTGGATATTAATATAAAGGTTGTTTTTTTATGTACAACGCAAGAACAATATAACTTAAATTAAATCCGAGAAAGGTAATGGGATGAACAACAATTAAGGGATCATTTGGATGCCCTTGGAGTAGGAAAAGAAGACTATTTTCCTTTTAAGAAATTAAGGGGTTATATAGATCATTTTTTTTCAAAAAAGTTTTCCTTTATAAAAAGAAAGGAAACGACTTTTTTGTTTGGATGCATGTGAAAATCGAAGAAAATAAAAAGACTTTTCCTAAAACCCAAGGTAAATGAGCTTTTGTGGGGAAATTATTTTTTTTTTGCCAAAAGTGTTCTTTTCTACCATTTTCTTTTCTTCTTTAAAAAAAGAAAAAATCATATAAATAATATTTAAAAAATTATTTTCCACAATAGCGGAGAGAGAAAAATATTTATCAAAATGATGTTCATTATGACTATGTAGGCACCACCCAAGTGACGGTGCATGCGTAGCTTTTTTTAAATTTTTTTATGATTTTGCCCTTTATAAGGACGAAATTAGTACTATGATTTTTATTGATTTCATCCTTGTGAACCTCTCTCTCTCCCCCCCATTTTTCTCTCTCTTTTCTTTCGCTCTATTCACTCTCTCTGCTCTCTCTCTAGTACTCTCTCCCCTCTCTCTCTCTCTCTATTCACTCTCTCATCTCTCTTTTAGCTATCTCTCTTCTCTATCCTCTCTTCTAAATGACAAAATCATGAAAAATTTAAAATATATATATATTAATTTCGTCCTTCACAAGTATATTTTATTATTCTTAAAATTTATTATTTTAATATATAATAAATAAGAAAAAAATTAATTAAATTTTCTTACTTTCTCCCCTCTCCTCCTCAAAGCTGGAGCTCATGCTCACGTACATGAGAGAGAGAAAGAGAAAGAAGAGAGGGGAGAGAGTGAAGAGAGAGAAAGATGAGAGTGAGAGAGTGTGTATAGAGGGAGACAGGAGAGAAAGAAGAGTGAGTGAAGAGAGAGGAGATAGAGTGAATAAAGAGAGGAGAGAGGTTGAATAAAGAGAGAAGAGAGAAAAGGAGAGAGAGTGAAGAGAGAGGAGAGAGAAGTGAGATAAAGAGGAGAGAGAGAAGAGACGACAAATAAGTCATTGTATTGATTTCATCCTTATGAAGGATGGAATCATAAAAAAAAAATTTAAAAATCCACGTAGGCGCTTGGGTGGTGCCTATGTGGCCAAAACGAACATCATTTTAGTAAATATTTTTCTTTCTCCATTACTTTGGTAATAAATTCACGAGGAACTGATATCTCTTTAGGATCTACCCCAGCAGCGAGAAATTAGTTAATCAGTAAAGATACATGTACTTGGTGTCAAACCTACGAATTTGCCAATTATGAGTTGGGGCGCTTTAACCATTCAGCCATGAAGTCTTTTTACATCAATAAAGGCCTTTTCTGCGAGTAGAAAGGTGCATCCAAATACTCCTTAAATGAAAACTCGCCCCTATTTGGAACACTAAGAACCGCAAAAAAAAAGGTATTTTTTTTGCATAATCTTCCCATGCGAAGGGTTTTGCAAGAAAATTCTTTCTACAATTTACATACATATAGATAAAAAAACACTTTTTGTAAGAGAATTAGTCATTTTCTTTGCAAAAAGGCACCTTAGTTATCACTGTTTTTTCTCTTGTTTTTTTTTCCAAAAGTTCTACAATTTATTTTTAAAAGCATCTATCCATACCCACTAAAAGTGGAAAGGCCTTGAAGGGGTTTAAATGCCCGGCTTTTGGACAACATCTAAACATCCCCAAAGTTATTTATTTCTAACGAAAGAAAAAGGAAAAGGAATGGAATTTTTTTAAAAAAGTTAACGTTTGACCCAACCTACTTCTCTAATAACCAAAATATTAATTTATTTACTTTATATTACATGAATTATTAGTGGCTGCCAGCTACTAAGGTTATAAACATAACTAGCCCATTCAGATATGATTTTGCTGACAACAAATGTAGTCTATTGGATATGAACATCAACACTATTGACACATGATTGAAACTCAATCACAAGTGCCCCAAAAGATTATGCAGGTAATATTTACCTGTTTGTACTTGTTTTTCCTTCATAAAATAAAAATTTACTTTTGACCTTCATCGGCCCTCATTTTGGAACTTATGGGAGTTTTGCCTACACTGATGTCTATGGCTTTAAAACTCTATTTTAACTTCTAAAACCCATTTGAAGTCAAACTCCATAGTGAATTAAAATGAGCATTGTCGAGTTCCATTGACTCTAGGAGTTTCCAAATTAAAACCCATGCTTACAAATAGGTGGCGCTCATTCATGTGGATTATGCAATTTAAGGATGATTGGACTCTTTGAAACCAGTTGCACACTTACAATGGTTGTCATTTTCTTTTTGTTTTATTACTTATTTTCAAACAAGGGTTTTATTGGAATTATCTGCTCCTCCTTGATACTTTTATGTTCTTTCAGGCATGTCTTCTTAATCTGTCCAACGGCAATCCTGGGGTCTTTGAACGGAATAATATAATGTGATTACCAAACGATGATCATGTCCATATGGACTTTGGCTAGTTCCTGTTCTCCTCTTAAAGACCTGCTGGGAGACTATTTTCCCTCCTACTCTAAGTGAAGAACTAACTATATAATAAAGTGGAAATTCTATGTTACCCAATCAACATGATGGCAATCTATATTCTCTAGTTTTTCAACTAAAATTTCATGTCACCTGATTGCGGATTGGAATACCCTTCTCTCTTTTTGTGGACTAAAATACCTTCTCCCTTATTTCCATCTCATTTCTTCTCCCTTTTCCTTTCACTTCTACATTAGTCTCTTCTTCCTCACAAACCTGTCTCTTTTCCCGTCATCTTCGTTGTTGCTTCTCCACAATCTGTCGTAGTTGCTACCACTCTAACCCCACCAGGTTTTATCTCTCCTACTCTCTCTACCTTTCCTTCCCTCGCTTTCCCTCTAATGGTTCATAACAATGTTCTGCCAATTAATTGGCATAAAGAGAGATGAGGCCATGTGAGAACAATTCCACGCTATTCATTTTTAGAGTGGAGTCGATTTTACAATATTCAGATTTACTGTATATATAATTCGTTATGCATTATTCATTTCTATCATTTGATATATTATGTGCTATTTGTTTTTGGCGTATAATTGTTTATCCGCGACTATTTCTAGTTAATTATCTATTATACTCTATCATTGAGATTTTTTTTTGGTACAACACTGTTATTTAGTTTGTCTTCTCCCCCCCTTACCTGATAAAAAAAACACTATTATTTAGTTTAGAACAACATATTATACTACAACTAGGATCTTGGTGGATTTGGGCTACCATCTTTTTTTTTTTTTTTTGAAATATAGTCTAATCTTAGTCCCAAGTGCTTTACCAAATGAGCTAAAGAGCCATGAAGATATATAAGGAAAAAAACATTATTTTAGTCGATTAAAAGCATCTTTCTCTATTTCCTTTACATCTATTAACAAAGAGAAACAGAAGCAATTGATAAGCAGAAAAATTAAATCAAGATTCACACAAAAGAGCTATAATCACATGGATGGCTAGGATTTGCTTGGTTGTTAATAGTTGGTTTATTAGTTTTTGTTATGATTATATGGAGTAGGTTAGCTAGGGCGGGGGCAGGAATTTGGGTGGGCACAAGCATTAGATACTTCATTTTGATGTTGAGCTGTATGATAACCGGACTTACAAAAAATTACATAAAATGAGAAATAGTTTGCACAAAAAAGGAAAGAAAGAAACTTGATTATACAGGGGAAAACTACAAAGCTAAATTTTAGAGTTTGCTTTCTTATATATATATATATATATACACACACACACACACCCCTCCACCTCCTCTCTGCTATGATGTGCACTAGAGCCAACAGCTCTGTAGTGTGGGAGTAAATTCCACATAGTACTCCTGGAGTACGTAATAATTTCTCACCCATAAGTGTTGGGATTATATGTAACTTTAGTGAACTAATGAGCCAGCAAATGGTCAATCAACATGTAAGGGATGACTAGCCTCAATTAGCACTTATTTAGTGGATATTAATGAAATTATTAGTTAGAGAACTTGAACCTCACTTCTCCAGTCTCCTGTGTTGTCCATTGCATCTTCCCTTTCTTTCTAATTTGGCTTTGCATATTATGTGTTCGACCAAAGTCTTCCCCCATTTTATCCAACTTTCACCCATCTAAACCCTAGAGACTCCTCTGATGCAACTCCCTGTCATCCCTAATTCTCCTCTTTTGTCCAAATTATAATCGTGTACCACAAGGTCCATACCAAGCGATTGGAAATAGAATTAAACTATGTTTTCTAAGAAAATGATCGTTTAAATCCAAAAAATCCTGGTTGTAATATAACATATTCTACTTTGGAAATGGATAGAATATGGAGTAAAAGATAATAATACTCTAGAAACTAATAGCATATAAGCAAGTATACTCTACAGCTGAACAGTGTATAATCAATTATCTGTACAACTGAGTAGATTATAAATTGATTATACCTAATACACGAATACCACATAATCAATTATACATGTTCAAGTGATTCTTTAGCTCAATTAGTAATGCAATTGGGAATATGATTAAATTGTATTTCCTAAGAAGATGGTGGTTTAAATCCATCAAGAGCCTAGTTGTCATATAAAATATTGTTTTACGTTAGAATGGATAACATATTGTTGAATATCCTTTGAAAACGGATAATGAATAAGCAATTGTTCTATAGGAATGAATGGTATATTTTCGATCATACTCTAAAAACAAATACTATAGAATTTAATCTATCTAAAAAAAACATACACATAACCTAAAATCAATCTCACATGTCCATAACTGCCAATAAAAATTTTGGGGCCTTTATGTTAACCTTCTCCTAGTAAACAAAATGCAGAACTTCATCCAACAAAGATTTGGAAAAAAGGGATGACAAAGATGCAAGTTAATCAAGTATAATAATGCAACAAAACACTTATTGAATCTTAAAAATCTTATCTATTCCTCTTGTAGAAGTCCTGCAAAAATTCTTTTTACCACTATAGCCAATATGTATGAGTTATTAGAATACTTTTTATGATTCTTCATCATTGCGAAGACCTATTGGAGTGTAATATGTCAACAAAACAAAAAAATACCTTCTCTATTGTAGCATTATTCCTTATATTTTTGGCCAAAAGTTTAAAGCATAGGAGTTTGTAATTTATAAAGGGTAATTCATAGCTTTGAAAAAAGACTTAATCATAAAACAATCAAGTCCTCTTTGAAGATGAGTCTCCTGAACTAGCAACCGTTTAACTTCTTACAGAGAATTATAATCAGAGTTCTATCTCTCGTAGGTTCATATTTTTGGATACAAACATATCGAAAAGCAAGGTACAAAAATGGACATAGCAATAGATATACATAATATTGGCACGAGTGCCATTAAAGTATTACTTAGCGAAGCAAGATGAAGCCCACACAAGTTCTTAATTATGATAGGTAAAACGCCCCAGAAACATAACCAAAAAAAGAGAACTGGAGTGGGGCATACAACATAAACACAAAATTTTGGACAAAGTGTTTTCAAAGAGAACTGCCAATTTCAAGATCTACAGCGAGTAATCAGACAGACATTCAGGGAAGAAGGTGGTTTCTTCTTCTCCTTGAGGGAAATAGGAAGGTGGCAAGGGGGGCAAGTTAACTTCTCCAAAGAATTGCTGATGAACAGTGGCTGGCAAAGGAGGAAGGGTTACAGGAGGAGGAGGAGGAGGAGAAGAAGGTGAGGTGCTGTAGGCCGGACATGGAAGAAGGGGCAGGTCTTGGGCTGGGTTTCTCATCATGGCCTGGTGGAGCCATATCTGGGTCTTGAGGAACTTGACGTACTGGATGGCCTCCTCGAGCATAGAGACGGTGTCCATCTTGGTCCCCCCTGGCACCATCGACTGCAGGATCTTGAACCGGTTGCTGATACGGTGGCGCCGCTCCCTGGCCGCGATGCTCTGGGGGTCTGTCGACAGCTTCACACCTCCTCCGGTACCTCTCCTCTTGCTCGGGGGCCTCTGCTTCATGTCCTGCATGTGGTACTGAGATGAAAAGGCCTCGCTAGCCATTACACACAGTAAGGTGCAAATAAACAAGGTGACAAAGTTGGAGCTTAGTGTTATAAAGATGGGAATAAAGTGATTTTCTTAAGTCTATGAAAGGTAAACTGTTGGAGTGACTGAAGGCAGTGAATTCGGTCCTTGAGTAGGGAGAAATTAGAGAACTGATGCTAGATGAGAGCAAAATGAAGTAATATTTCTGTCTCAACTAGCTAGGTTTTATATGCATATACAGGAAAGGATGTTACTCTCTTATCACATGTTTGCAGAAGGGTGACTAATGTCTGTTAAGTGCCAAAGACTAGAGATGAAATCTCTTCTCAGGGTAGCAAGAGCAAGGCAGACAGTCAAACGAGAGAAGAGCTATGAAGGGAACAAGTACATGCACTTGTGGAGGATCATGAAGAAGAGAGGTAGTGAAGCAAGCAGCCTGGCCTTAGCCAGCACCCGTATTTATACACCTAGAGGGGGGAGAGAGGGAAGGAAGATTGGTCAGGTGGGTGACAGATTGGTAGAGAGAGAGGGGGGGGGGGAGATGGAGGGAAAAGAGATCGTCATGTGAGTCAGCCAATCTTGGGGGGCAGGATTCGGCTGTCTCAGCCACTCAGCGCTTCTCGTACGTAAGGACTTATAGGGAGGGAGGGGCCTGCCTAAGGTAGCCAAGTGAGGGGAAGCCAGGATGTTGACAGGTCTCCCAGTCACCCTTTTCATGGGGCCCTTCAAACCGCCCGTTGATTCGGAGAAAAGTTGGTTGTTGGTTTGGTTGACCCTTGAGAGGAGATTGCTTCCTAATCATCTTCTCCCCACCCTTTGTCCTTTAGTCATTATCATCATCCTTCTTCCCCAATTGAATGTGTAAAATTGATAAAAAACTTAGTCTTAGGAACATTAATTTATATATAACATAGTACATAAAGAACTAAGACGAATATAAATTTAACTAAGAAATGAGTTGCCCATTAGCCAAGTTTATTAGCTTTATTCTGATTGAATCTCCATCTTGTTCGTTGTAGGGACAGGTCTCAGGGTTGAATCTCATTAGCCGAAAGTGTGGAAGGAAGTAGAGATGTAATCAGCCGGTGAACCTAATTCACTAGTGGATCGAGCCTTCGGTAAAGTTTCATTGGTTGACGATCACCTTTGATTTATGGCGAAACCGTAGCACGCAAGTGCTTAACGCAAAAAAATACATTCTACATTCTTAAAGTAAAGTTGATAACCCTGGTCGTCATGTCGAATTGGCACATCTTAAAAAACTCTTAAAAGTGTACGCGCAAGAAGTTCGTACTAACATGTGCACCAATTCTCAACTTAATAGAAGGGGTCACCCCCCATTTATCGACTGAAAAAACAACAGTTTGCGTGCATAAATTGTGTGCTAATGGGTATTAAAAAAATAGAAAAAACCATTAAATCCTAAGGACAACCTTTGGCCAAATGAATGATAAGTTAGAATTGCAGCAGTAGGGGGGTGGAGTGATATTGGATGATGAAGTTTCACCAGCTGATTGTCTAGTGCGTGCGTGCAATGTTTACCTATTTAGTGGTAAATTGGATAAGTTGGGCAAGGAGCAGGGAGGGGGATGCAAGCAAGCATGGAGTACTCTTTTAGGGTTTTATAGCACTCTCTGTTATATATGAAGGTTTAAGTGAGTCCTTGCTAAAGATTTTGGTTACATACTCCTTTTCTCCCAAATTAATAATATTTAATTTTTTAAAATAAATTAATTTTAATACATTTTAAAAATTCAAATAAAGCTATAAATATAATAGGAGGGATTATAAATATATAAAATGCTTAAGCAACCTTCGCTTTCAAACTTCAAAACTTTACTTCATCATTTCAACACTGATAAGTAGGGCCCACTTAAATAAAAATACAATCTACATAAAGTAGCAAAACCTACTAGCTAGGCTAATGACTACCATTCTAGTTAAAATTTTGAAGGGCATTTCTATTTCACTTTTAGGTCTCTCCTTGTTCAGGATGAACATTTTTCATTGTTTTCCGGGGAAAACCTAATCAGGATATATGCTTATGATGAATGATTTGATCTCTCACTCGTACTGTAGCAAATATCTGTACTGCATGAATTGCGACTAATCGTTGCTGAAACAGGTAACGTAGAAGGCAACGGAACCATGATGTGCACCAAAAGGTTGACCAATTAAGAAATGATTTGGCCAAGAAACAAATGAACTGTGACAAAGGGTTCCATCACTCGAACAGCTTTAGCATCCCTACTCAGTAGCCCGTCAGGTCCAAACCTTCACCGAATAAACAAAACTCCCTTCACGGATCAGCCACCCAACCTCTGCAAACTGCAGTGGTTCACTCATCTTCACTGTTAAAAACAGTGTGACCATGGACTTGCCTGGATGTATTATGGAAAATGATTAACACCCAACGAATCTACCGTATGCATTAGCCAAAATGGATATCACTTATCAGTGAGAAAAATGCCTTCTCACTGTAAGTTTAGCAAAACTTTTAGTACAAATGACCACACCGCTGCCATGCCATTAACAAAGCTCTGTCTGCTGATTTGGATGAGGAAGAGGATAATCATACCTATAGTCCTCCGTCCAAGGGACATTTCAAAATGATGTGAAGCTAATCAGCAATCAGAATCGAAATGACCTGTCCTCAGCTTCAAAACTGTATTAGGATCAGCTGGGTGGGCACTGGGGTGGGAGTGCCCAATTAATGCGTGCCATGTTGGAGAATTGAATTTGACACAGATTGCATTTTTCCAACATGAAACACATTAATTGGACACTCTAACCCATTGTAAGTAGGAGTGCATACTCAGCTGATCTAATCCTCCTCCATTGAGTTAGGCTGCCCACATGCTAATCCATGGCCCACATGCTCTCGTCCCACACACAAACTTGAGGTGGGCACACCCTCTCTGATCGAAACGTGTCTCCATCCATCTTTTCGTCGTATAGTTTTCCTTTTTTCTTTTATGCTACATTTTCGCAGTGTAGGTTGCCAATCAAAATCGTATGCAGCCCTAATCAACAAATCGCTTAATGGAACTCCTCTATAGTACAATATATGTATTATTGTGATAAAAGTTAGCCTAATGCATGAACTTACATTTTTTTTTCAGTTAAATACAATTTTCAATATAAGCCCTCCTAATAGTGGTAGGCTAGTAGCTGGCGGGATCTAAATTGGAATTATAGGTTTTAGGTTTATTTGGACATATGAGACCATCACTATTAAATTAATTATCGTTGATCATATATCTAATGATATAAGTTTTTACAAATTACCCCCTTCATTTTTATATTAATACCTCTATTTAATTTTTAAAATGAATTTATTTTAACTTACTTTGAAAAACAAAATAAAGTTATTAAGGTGGGATGGAGAGAGAATAAAATAAGTGAGAAACTGATTAAAATTTAAAAGAATATTTTCTTTGATAGTAGGTTATATTAAATTTACTACCATTCCAATAGATAGAAAACATCTCTAATACGACTTCATCAAATTTTCAGGTTCAACTTTACCAAAAATAAATAAAAAATCAGGTTCAGTAGGCATAAACTTATCAAACAGACAACCCCTTGGTTTGCAATTCATGACCATTAAATAGCATGGCTACCCTGGGGTCAAAATCCGAGCAAGTGGGCTATGAGAACTTTGGATCTTCCCTATCATGTCTTGATTGATGTAAATCTTTCTGAACACAACAACACTGACCAGAGCAGAATCAACAGCACTCACTTTTCCCCCACCCTTTTAATTACTCAACTCCTCTCGTTTCCTTTTCTTCTCCCTCGGGAAAGAGGAAGAATGAAGGATGACGTCTGGTGTTGATTTCGTTTACCCAATGAAAGGGAAAGAGAGAGCCTCACTGAGGCATTAAACTTGCCCATATATCTGGGGCTCATCTTCCCCACCCACATACACCGTACAAGCCTCTAATGTACGATACGAGGTAACAACGTACGTGGGGTCAACGTCCTTCCCTACCTCTGGAGCTCTGCAGCTATGGAGTCGAAGCCACACGGGGGAGGTCCCTTGAAGAGGGAGGACGGGGGCCAGGCCTCACGTGTTGTTCCGGGTTTTACGCTAGGGTTTGGTGGGGAGGTATTCTGATGCTGCTGGGTGGGGGGACTTTGAGCTGACTCCCATCAATCACTGCAAGTGAAAGACAAGAAACCAAATTCTTTTGCTCTCTGAGTTTTTATTGTTTTAGCAGTTCCATGCTTCCCACTCCATCGCATCGCATCGCATCATATACTTCATTGTTATCTCCCATGGCATCGAATTTCAAACGTCTACGTTTGATTGCGTAAGTTTCTCTGAAACTCTGCGATAGTTGGATTTCTGTCAGGCCCTCTTTCGGTCTTCCCTCCTTGATGGTCTGAATCTCTCGTTGAATGTGTTGAGCTGCATTAAGGGACCGGTTTAGGGTGGGTCCCCGGGTCGACTTTCATTTATGAGTATATATTATATACAGGGCAGAAAAGAGGTAACTTTGCACGGGCCAAGGACTCATATATACTTCACTAATTACATGGAATTTACGTACGTATATATTCCTTTTATTTTATATTAATAGTTATATTTTAAAAAATAATAAATTTTATTAAAAAGAGAAACCCACATCTAAGAAAAGGGAAAATATGCTTTTAATACTCTTTTTTAAGTACCTAATTATTTAAATTAAATAAAACAAAACTATTAATTTAGAACAATTTTTTTATTAATTAAATGGAGCTATTATTAATTTAAGACGGAGAGTATATTTTTTTAGGTGAACGCACTCTCACATTTGATGCAAATTATGGTATTTGACCTTGGAACTTCTCCCATGACTAAGAAAGGAGCTTTTATGCCTAGAGAATAGGGTATCACAATTCGATCCCTGGTGATCCAATTGGGTTCAACCGATCCAGCCACCGTTTCGGGTTGATCTCTAGGCCATTTTCAAAAACACTGGTAGCAAGTGGCAACACCACGACCGACTTCTCAAGGGATGATGAAAGCCACATAATTCAAAGTTGCAAAGGAAGCAGAATTAGCCTGGTGATTGGCGTCTTAATGTATATTGTGTTTGACACTTTCTTCAATCTGATATTCATCCCTCACCATCATACCATCTCTATGTTGCCTCCATATGTAACACCCGCAAGTTTTAAAAGACTACATATGAACTCTGAGTCCCTAAACAAAGAAAACTATCATAGTGTGTTGGTAGAGCACTCAAAGATGAGTGTAACGAGCACAAAAAATAGCGGATATCAGGTGTAGTTTTTTTTGCCTTGGGAAACTGTGAAAGTGTAAGTGGGCCCCACCCTGGAATAATTTGAGTAAACATACTTAAAAGCATTTTTTTCTTGATAAGAGGGCTTCAGCCTAGAAAAATTATTAAGAATACAAGAGAGTATACATAACGAAAAAAAAAAGAAAAAAATTTACCATTTCCATCATTCTTTTAACCCACTAAAAGCCAACAATAAGGTTATCGTTGGTGATCTTTGGTATAGGAAAAAATGTAAAGAGTTCGTTGGTGATCTTTGCGAGAAGCAGTTGGTTGTGAAGTCCTACTCTATTAAAGATTCTAATGTTTCTCTCCCTCCACATTATAGAGATAGTAATGCATAAGTAGGTTTTGACAATGATACTGGCGCTCGGATTATTCTTTGAGAACCAGTGAATGAGCTCAAGGACTGCATCAAACAGTCTGATGACTGTAAAGCCTCTTGAGAGTATAATACATAATCCATTAAGAGTAGAAGCAGTTGAAAAATAAGTGTTGAACATTCTCAGTATTAGACATGCACAAAATACATCTATTAACAAGAAAAACTCTGATTTTTTAAAGAGAATCCAATGTCAAGAGAGCATTGTGAAACATTATCCATGCAATGTAGTGAATTTATGTATATGAGAGTTGTACCAAACCAAGTGAGCCCAAGGCATTGTAGGCTGAGGCTAAGGAGAATATTCCTGAGGAAGAGTATGTTCTTCCACATTAGAAAGATGAGGAAAGAATGGAGTAATGAACTCATGAGATGCTCACACCGTGTGCCAACATGATAATAAAAAATACATGAATCAAGATGTATATAATTTTAAGTTGTAGCTCTCAAAGAGCTATTAAGTTGGAAAATAAGTCAGTGACCAAACTTATTTAAAAGAAAATCATCACTAGTCCAAGGATCTAAGCCAGAATAGAGTAGAAGACCCGTCTCTAGTATTGAAATTAATCAAATGAAGCATATTATATTAAAATTATATAATTTTACCCCAAGAATAAGAGTGACTTGTTGGATGGTGCTCGTTGAAAGCTTTTCAATAGTACCAAAAATGCACAAATTTGAGGTGGGGAGAGAAAGTTATGCATATTTGAAGTTTCATAGGGAGTTTGTCAACGCATGTCATAACATGTTGATGAACCTATCGTGCCCAAACAACCACCTCACAAACAACACTCCATTTGGGGGTATCCACCACTTATAAAATCAACTCTGAGGACTCAAAAAACAAAACCCTAAGATCTAGAGAAGCCATCTTAGCTTTAGGAAGGTAACTTTGAGAGGATTTAATGGATTTGGCGTCAGATTGACAAAAAATATATGATGAAGAGGAGAATGAACTAGAAAGATCATTATCTTTGAGGTAGATTTGTCGTTTGTTAATAAATCTTGAGTCTTGATGTGCTAAATAATTGCTATAAGCTTGAGATAGATGGATAAAGAATCATGCATGCTAAATTTAAAAAAAATGTTAGATTGGTACTCATATGGTGACCATATGTGTTTTCTCATGACCTAAACATGTTTTAAGTATTATAGAATGTTTATCAAACCTTGAGAATGACAGAAATTGGAATGGAATAAGATTTGAGAGCATAAAATATGAAATAGTAGTAATTAGAATAGTGAGTCTTTTCCACAAGCTACTCAACCGGTCAAAGGACCTATAATTTAAAGATATTCCTACCACAAAAACTCGCACAAGAGTTTTGATGTAAAAATATAATTTTTCATAATTTATAGTGGATGCAATCAAGGAAACTTGCAGTTCCCCATGTTGGCAGGGTATTACAAGGAGGTTCTTAAGAAGTTTTTTAATAGAGGAATTGACTAAAGTAGACTCCTACTTTGGTCAAATAACTGAAATGTGAGTAAACTTTTACTTTTTACCAAAGTACACTTGCTCACGTGGGAACTTGTAAGCATGTGAATGAATTTTACATAACTACTCTCTTCTTCATTATATGACAAGCCGACGGAAAAAATATGTCAGATCAGTTGCTCAGCCCAAGAAAAAGATGTCTTATTCTTCTTCTTCTCCTGTAAGACTTCATCTCACAGTGATTTTCCCTCATCCTAGGTAGGTTCTTCTTCCTCATTTTCGTTTTTCCAGTTTGCTTCATTTTCTATGCTTCTTTTCTCCGATCTTCGAGCTACTTCATCTTCTCTGCTTCTTTTCTCTGGGTCTTCACATCTTCGAGCTACTTCATCTTCTCTGCTTCTTTTCTCTGGGTCTTCATATCTTCGAGCTGCTAATTTAGGCCTTTTTAGGGTTTTTGTTTATATATTATTTCCAAAATTATCTAGTTTTCAATTATCCGATTTTTTTAGTTTTATAGTTATTCAGTTTTATAGATATCCAGTTTTATAGTTTTCCAGTTTTTTAGAAATATTACATCTATAGGATATGAAACAAGAGTCATATGCTATTACAAAAAATAACCAATCTAATCACTGACCCCAATTCACAAAAACATCCACCGAGCCCAATGTGAGTACCCCACTAACAACAAACGAATATAAGATTCAATTTTCACATGGATAAGTTTAGTTAGGTAAATCTTTGAAACTTCCCCATATTTTGGTTATACGACCAAACTAAGAGTCTCGCAACATGAAGCAGCAAAATTTACTTTAGGTTTTAAAATTTGTAACTTGCAAATGACCAATTATCCAGTTTTATAGTTAACTAGTAAATTTACTCGCTGGGTTAAGGACCATACATTCCACTCAATTTATTTTCTGATAAATCTTTTTTTTTCATACAAAAAACTATGAACTGTCAACTAAATAACTATCAATAGGATAACTATGAAGTGGATAAGTGTCAATTGAATCTTGTGAAGCTGAGGTACATAGTAATGTGTTTGCAAATACTACTTGTGCATGACTGCAAGGATGCATTGGATAAATGGATTACATTTAAACATGAACATGGTAAGCTAACAGTTCTAAAATCATTGAAGAGCTTGTTGAGTATGAATGGAACACCATTTTTAGAATTTTGAGTTCATCACTTCCCACTCCATGTTAACAATAATCATTGGATTTTGGTTGTGCTCTATATATGAGAATGTCCAATTTTAATTGTGATGACTGTGGGGTTTGTGGTGCTTATACATGTGGCATTTGTCACACCGCTATGCTTTTGACTTCACAGGTGAGGATGTGTGCTGGCTAAGGAAGTTAATAGCTTACCAGTTATTGATAAAAAAAACTTTTATGGTATAAATTTATATGTTGTGCATGATAGGATGACTTAGTCACTCATCATATGTTTTCTTTTCATATCACTTAATTGGAGTCATAATTAATAGAGCTGTTGAATCCTTTTTTTTCATAGGATGACAATGCCCTTCAGAAACAGGAGAAGCGAGCCTAATAAATCAAGGATATCATGTGTTGAAGATTGATGAAGGGTAGGTAGGATACAGTTTGATTAGGAAGTGGGATGACAATAGATCTAAATTTAGCAATGATACGTCAAATTCTAGAGATGTAGTAGGGAACCTAAGCAACGATAATCGAGGAATTATTGTTAAATTACTATTGTCTTATTTACTCACATATTTATTATTTTCTTATAAAAAAATTATCTCATATTTTGGCACAAATGAGCATTTCGGGAATGGTGAGAGGAAAAATCATAGTTCACAACATAAGAAGAAAAATGGGAGCTCACATTTGAGGAGTCTGACGGTAGACTTATGTTGACAACAAACGGGAGGATCCCAAGCAAATACTTCTGGCCAATTGACAAGAACACAAATGGTGTAGCTCTCGTTGATCAGGTCCCCCAGTTTGGGCCAATTAGGAGCCTTCCTTGACCCATCGGTAGAGGCGGCAAGCCGTGGGAGAACACCAATTTTGGTGGAGATTAGCAGCTCGAACAAGGAAGGACAAACGTTCTTTGTGATGGTGCCAACGAAACCACTGGAGATATGTAACAATTAAAGAGCCACAAACATAGAAGGGCTAGGAAGATGCGCTGCAAGCGAGTGGGAGAGGGGGTGTACCGTGTACATGGAGTTAGAAAATAAATCTTTATATTATTTTTCAGAACCGGGATACAAGTGGAAGTGGGAGATTGGGTAAGTTAAGTTAAAACTAAATCTATATTATTTTTCAGAACCGGAGTACAAGTTTTTTTAAATTTTTATATTATTTTTCAGAACTGGGGTACAAGTGGGAGATTGAATAAGTTAAGTTAAATATAAATCTTTATATAATTTTTTAGAATTAGAGTATAAGTTTTTTTAATTTTTATATTATTTTTTAGAACCGGGGTACAAGTGGGAGATTGGATAAGTTAAGTTAAAATAAATCTTTATATAATTTTTGAGAACCGGGGTACAAGTAGGAGATTAGGTAAGTTAAGAACGGGGTACCTAATTAAGTAATGAGGGATACGAAAAAATTGAGGTGTGAATACCTACGTTTTATTTTGATTAGGTAGGGGATAGCATGTGGTTATGATCAAACGGGCAATGATCTATATCTCACTGAAGATGTAGCTCAGATTAATTGTTTCTTTTGAAAATTTAAAGTGGATTTAGAGTTACTTTTATTAATTTTGTGTAGTGTTGATGCAAGTGCGGTACAATTGACGTGGTTTTAATTCTTTAAACTTTATTTTTGGGTTTGTTTGTCAAAACTCCTTAATTTTTATAATACAATTTATTACATGATAATGCTCTTAAACATATGGGGAAATCTAGCATGCATCACTACAACGACGGTCGATAGCTTCGTGTTGAAAGGGCACCCATCACACACCCCTTCACACTATTGCGTCTTTGGTGGGTTGAAAAAACTCTCTCCCAATTGTGAGAGAGGTCCCCAATTTCTTTGGTGTATATAATGTGAGGGTGTGTGTCTCCACCCATAATCAAAACAAAAAAAGTGAAAAACAAATAGGCATATAAGATGATTCCTTAAGTAGAGGAAAAGTAGTACATTTGGTTCACATTTACTTTTTTTTTTCTAGCACTATCTTTGGCTCATATTGTCCTCGCACATGCCAAATCTACGTAGCATTTCAATTTTTGATTTGATTGGATAGAGAACATTTTTATTTTAGTTTAGCCTGAATTATGACCAGTGTTTTAAAACTCGGCCCGGCCAGCCGTACCGGGTTCAACCGGACCTAAATAATTTTTCGGGCTGATTCAATATTTCTTCCAGGTTAAAAAAGTCAAAAATATTTCACAAGATAGCAAGATTCAAACTGCCGAAATCTTAAAATCTTTCAATGCCTTACCCACTCGGCTACATAGATTTTGTTATTCACATGTTTATAACTATTTTATTTAAGTATCTATTATGTAACACACCAAAAAAACGTAGAAAACCATTGTTACCTTACGTGCTTTATCCACTGAGCCACGAGAATGTTATATTTTTGAACCGAGTCAACTCGGCCCGGCGACCAATCCAGGTCAGCCTCCGGGCCGGTTTGTAAAACACATTATGACACGAGCAAGTGTACAACTTCCACGGTTTCGGAGTAGTGGGTTTGGGCTTGCTGAACAAGCCAACTAGGCCCATCAATTCTTGTTTTCACAACCCCGGCACGTTAAGAAAAAGATAAGCGCTCCCTTAGTGAGAGCCCAATTGAGCAGTTCATATTTTACCGGCCCAGGAGTAGCGAGCAAGTTTGAGCCCACAATAAACAGCGTTTCCCAAAACTGCACATGTCTAGAACAGCTTTTTCCAGAACAGTGAAATGCTATACCACCGGACCGCTCTCAGAACGCTCGCTATATGGAAGTGTGCATCCCAGCGAACGTCCGAGGCATGAAGTATAGAAAAGCCGTGCCAGTACGACTGCTCGCACCCTGAACACACGTACCGGGCAAGAGTTTAAGGGCACGATGTTTAACATTGCTAAATAACACGGGACCAATGATCTTGGCGTGCCTGCCGCGAGCAGACGGAGAGCGAGCATACAATTTTCATTATTCAGGTCAGTTCGGTTGTTTGGCAGCTGGCTTCCGGCAAGCAATAGCCCCTTGTGTGGTCCCTGAAGGCTGAAGTATTATCGAATTTGGATAACCAAGTCCCAAAAATCCTAACTGGATAATGTATTACCTCAAGTGGGCATTACTAGTCGTCGGATTAAAAATTAACTGCACAAGGAGGTATATTATTAATATACCCTTGAGTTATGTGTGTCATTGGATTAAAATCTGACTACACGTGATGTCTAGGCTCATGCAATTACACATGAGTCGCGACTCATATAAATATGACTCTTTCTTTAATGTTATTTTATATATTAAGGCATCATTTGGATACAATTTTCTGCCAAAAGCAAACTTGCTTTCCCAATTAGGGAAGTTAATTGCATAACCATCAACCTAAGCATTAGTTACGCAAAAGGCGTGGTTTGAAAACCACTTCGCTTCACTTTTACAGCAACATCCAAAGCGACGTTTAAGTTGCAACTCTCGAGGACACTCTCCAACAATCACCAAGCATGTAAATTAACCCTGTAATCCACTCCTAAATCGAATGATTCAAAAGATGCACATATCATGCCCATCATACATAGTCATCAATGTGATACTTACTTAGCAGACTTGTATGGCCCCATAAATTAACAACATCTTGGTGGTCAATGACAATCATAAAGAAGACTATAATGTTACTTTTACTAACTTATTTTGATTGGTGTACCCTTTATTTATGGCTTTATACTCGTTTAATTTTTAATAAAAATCTTATATATAAAATGGATAATTAGTTGCCAAAAAATAATACTGGCAACACAAATATGAATAGGAGTAAAAAAATTGGGAAAATCAATGTCAGACCAACCACGCCAACCTCTCCCATAAATAATCTCCCCTGCACCGATAGCAACCTTTTGGATATCACATGCTCCACCTTGTCCTCTTTAATTACACTTGTATTTTTATCAAATAAATAACAAAAAATTATACTTGTTCTTGTATAACATCTCCATCACCCCCCAACCGTTCAACCCAATAGTATGCCAAACGTTTCCCGTAAAACAAAATTCATAAGAGACTGTTAGGAAAGTAACAGAATTAGAATTAGGTTTTGGCAGAATTGAACAGAATTAAAATTAGGCTTGGTAATATTATTATTAATTTTCGTAAAATAGAATGAGTATATGACAGGTTCTTAATGTGCCGAAAAGGTTAGCAAAGGTTATCATTACGAGAAAAAAATATTTCTACTCTTCAGTGACAATGAACCTAACATATATAAGTTAGGTATGGGAGTCGTAACAGCTCCCCATGTATAACTTACACTGGGCACTAATATGTGCTAGAATATACACTATCTACATAAAATATCAATGGCTCTGGTCATGTATAGCTTAGGCCGGCTCATTATTAGAAAGTAGCATAAAATTTTTTTAATGTTATGGAAGATTGACTGAATCGGCCAAATCTCCTCGAGGAGACATTCCCAAACTTTGGCATAATCATAGACGGGAGCTAATAGAATAGAAATTTTAATTCCTTAAAAATTTTCTACCTAAACACAAAAACACTAAAATTGAGTGAAGATTGGCAAAAGCATGCTCGATTTCGTGTTCGATTTTGTATCCTAAAATTGAGTGGAGACGTGCAAAATAATGCCCTATTCCGTGTTGGATTACGTATCAAAAATCACCAACGCCCTTAAGTTCTCACACGAGTGGGGTGCACTTGCGACACACGAGTGGAAAGTAGCATGGGTGATTGCTACATTTCCATAGAAGCCTCTTCATGTGAAGGACAAGAAAAGCGAGTGGCACTGGCATGGCCCGTCCCTCTCTCTCTCTCTCAGCCACCAGCTTCAACGCTCTCTTCATCTTCCACCTCCACCGGCACCGCCCTGCTCCTCCTCATCTTCCTGTGCATGGCGGCCCAGAACGGAGAGCTGTCCCACTGGCACTTCGCTGAGCTGGACGACCGGGACTTCGAGGTCCACGGCCGCAACCTCCTCCTCCTCATCGTCGCCTTCGCCGTCATCCTCCTACTCGCCCTTCTCTGCCTCTACGCCCGGTGGGTCCTCCGCTACCGTCTCCGCCGGTACCAGCAGAGCCACCTCTCGCTCTCCTCCCCCGCCCCTCCCGCCGGCCTCGACCCCGCCACCATCCAGAGCTTCCCGGTGAAGCTGCACCACGCCGGGCCCGACGAGTCCCAGCCCGCCGAGTGCCCCATCTGCCTGGGCCTCTTCGCCGAGCTGGAGAAGGTGAAGCTGCTGCCCGTCTGCCACCACACCTTCCACCCCGAGTGCGTCGACATCTGGCTCGCCGCCCACCGGAGCTGCCCCCTCTGCCGGGCCGCCCTCGGAGACTCCACGCTCTAGAAAGCTGCATGAACGGCCGCTAGCCTTTGCTAACGAATTTTTTTGGGCGTGTACGGAGGTGGGACGTCATGGGTGGGGCAGCAGGGATTGGCTTGGGGCGAGTACCTCAATCCGGGCCAGCTGCCGTTGGCCTCTCTTGTCTGGAGTTGGGCTCCGTTGGGCAATGATCATCATCTGGGTGCTTGTAGGCAACAAATTTTCTCCCTTTCTTTCATCCAAAATGACTATGTATAGCTAGATAATGGTTATAAAGCTATGACATGTTTTTGTCCGTTGCCAGTTTTGGCTGATTTTGCTCACGTAAACTTGGGTTTTGCTTTGCAATTCTGCTTCTTGTCCGATACTTGGTGCTGATGTCTCTTTGCGACGATGTAGCAAGCAGTTGGTGTGCGTGTGGGCGAGATCGGTTTGAGGGGCGGGCACGGTTTTAGGAGACTGGTTAGTGATGTCCTCGTCTGAGTCGCAGTGAGGGCCCTCTTCGTTGTCGGGGAATAATTGGGCATGCGGGCTGAACGTCAACTCGCAAAGAAGGCAAGCTTGGGCGTGGGTCCATGAACAAACCCAGGTCCGAGAGGTTGCACGGCTAAGGCTTAGCCCAGTGGTCCAGCCCAACTCAATTGACCCAGCAGATTGGTGGCCTCTGCATGTTACTGTCTGCGGATTATGTAGATAAGCTTTGTTTGGGTTTTAAGCATGGGCTTGGACGGTCTCAAAAGTTTGTCTCAAATCTGATTTGGTAGCAAATCGATCGGACAAAAATTATGGTTAGATTAAATTGCAAGCGATAGGTCACTGTGGCCTAACTTAAAGCGAATGAGACATCTTGTCGAATCGCATTAGTGTCCTCAAAATCTCGATAAAGCGTTATCCTTTCTAAAGTTACCCTTATATATTTTATTTAATTATTAATTTATCATTAATATGTATAATGACAATTTTATTTTTAAGGTTTTACCCATTCCTAATTAGGTTTAGATTTAAAAAAAAAATGATTGTGGACGGATATGTTACTATTAAGGTTGTTAAAGAGTTGAATTAGCTCAACGAGTTGAATAGGTTTGGCTTGAATTTAACTCGGTTCAAAGGGAGTTAGACTCATATCCGATTCAAATTCGAAAGTAAACAAGCTGAGCTCAAACAAAGGTCAGATTGAATCAATTGGAAACCTAATCAGTTTGACTCAAATCTTGGGTCGATTTGTTATACGTCACTTCTTACATATTATACCTATATTATATAAATTTCTTAACATTTACCTTTCATATACCCATAATATTCTATGTTATTTTATAATATACATCAATAATTTATATATATATATATATATATATATATATATATATATATATATATATATATATATATATATATATCAATGCATTGTATATAATATATTATATAATATGGTAAATACTACCCATATTATGCTATTATATTTCAAATAGATATAAATCCTACTACTACTAAAATTAAGAATGTAGGTATGATAAAAAAATTCATATTCTACCCTTATTCATCTATATAATATTATTTAATTTTTAAATATTGTCTTTAATTATCTTAGTCATCTTAACTCTAATAAATATAAACATATAATTCTACTTGCATAATAAACATTCTTAATTCAATTAATTGTATTGGTTTAGAATTGGAGACCTAGAGAACCATATCTAGATTTTGCCTAAAATTTTCACATCTTTTTTGCCTATAATCATGTGAACCAAATTTAGATTGATTTTAATTTAACCCTAAATTTTAAAGTGATGCTTACAACTTTAATAGAGTAACATCGTAGTTGTTATAATCTTTTTATTTTTGTAATGTTGATGTGATTATCCAAATTAATATAGTTTTTTATGGAAAAATGTATTTGGGTTGTGAATGAGATTAGTGCCTAATTTGAATGTAGGTTAGCACTCCTTATACTATATTTTTAAGCTCGAGCTTAAGTCTTTGTATTAAGTTCTTTGGTCAAATCGAGCCCGAGCTGAGAGCCTGAGACTAATCGATTAATTTCGAGTCAAGTTTTTAAAAATCGAGGTCAAGTAAAAAAAAAACCCAAAACTCCATTTAACTTGGCTGATTATCACCTTTAGTCGTTAACCAAACCCGTTTGTAGATTTGGCAACCTATTTTTGTTGGCTATGCAAGAAACAAGTTGCAAGATTTGACATTACAAGAAAATGATTATTCAACTACAGAAAGCGTAATACGTGGTTGTGATGGCCGCCATAAAAATAATATATAATATAATAATCATAATTATTATTTCACTCAACACGTGTTAACATCACACACGTAACCGAATGTGACAACCGTCAGTACGTACCACCACAAGAAATCCACATAAAATAACATAAATCATAATATAAACTGGAGTCAACGCACAACCAAACTTTTATATATCACAATAATACCTAGTTTAACAGAACATTGTAATTTTTTACATATTCCAAGGCTACTGTTCATAGAGCAATCAGATAACAACATGTGGGCATAGCAAGCCCTTTACATAATAGTCACATAATTATAAAAAAATAGCATTCAAGTAATTATATAGAAAACTCTTCTGCCTTCACCTCTGATTTGATTACATTACTTGTAAAATCTAGAGGTGAGTGAGTATTTTTATACTCAGTAGATGGAATTAAAATCTAAATTAATTATTAGTAAAAAACTCATAAAAATAAGTATTTTTGCTAGAGCAGAATTTATTTCAGAAACGAATTCAAAAAACATCGATTCTTCTAATTCAGAAACAATTTCAAAAAACATTGGTTTGTCTTATGACGATAAATCCAGAGCTGTGATACTGAACGACATTCCTCCCAATGCTCATAGAGCAACGGGAAGCTCGAAAGGCTAGGAGCTTACCCATGATGCACCACACCTATATGCGCGCGCCACATACTGATTATTTCTTTAGTAGGTATCGAGATAAAACATGATAATTCAACTTTTTACCCCATAACTATTTAGAAAATGCATGTACCATAACACAATTTAGTATATGTAAAATATAGCACATGTATGACATTTTTCAGAAAAATAAAGCAAACGAGCATAAATGAGTAAAAATAGTGCATAAAAATTCGATTATATGAGTAGAATATAAGCTAGAGTTTAAGACCCCCTATCTTAGGCTTGGGTAGAAATTTTGTGGTTGAAGATACCTCAAACTAAAAAACTAACCCCGTCATAATGTCCAACACAGTCGAATTAGTTGAAAACGCCTTTTGAACGGTTTGATTCAGATTTGAAATGACTTAGAACGAATGAAAAGAAGTTTGAGGAGTTAGTGGTAGAACCAAAATCGGCTAGATTAAAAAAAACGTGGGGTAAGAATTTATAGGAGGAATGGGTTGCGCTGTGTGTGACGATGTGGCTGACGTAGCTTATGCGTTTGTTTGCCTCAGCCACAATAAAATATATTTTTTTCAAAGCTTTAAAACATCATAATTTTTTAACTATAAATCAGAATTATGCATTTTTAGTACCGATAGACTCGTATCGACGAGTCATTCAAAACAGGACTACTCATAAATAGGGTTTACTGTGTGTACTAACCATGAGGTGCATTTCTCGAGGTCATTACTTATGGCCCCGATGTCCGATTTAAATAATTCGAAATCTGTTATACTCCTCTTTTAGAGTTCTACCATAACTCTTTAGATAGTGAACATAAAACAATACTCTATTAATAGAATATATTACAATATATATTATCGGTTTAAAAAAAGGTACCGAAATCAGGGTTGTCACAGTGGTGGTTGGTGGTTGACGGTGGCTATAATGAAAAAGGTGGAGGAATAAAGAGAAAGGAGCGGTGACATTCTAGCCCTAACCCTTGGGAACACAAACGTAATAGTTACTAATAATAGAATGACATTTGGGGCTTTAAATGACTAAAAAATGGGTAATATGTAACATCTTAAGAAAATCTAAATAATGTGAAAATAATATATCTCTAAGTCAACCAGGACATTTTGCATAGAAAAGCTTGGTGGGAGGAGAGCTTTTGCGAGAGTATGTGAAAGGAGGCATCATCATCGTCTTAGAAGAATATGGAGGAGGGGTCGCTAGACTGTGATGGGTTTGGTAGCAGCTGGTCATTGGTCACGCAAAAGTGGAAGATGGAGGGGTCTGGTAACAAAAAGCAAACAATATTGGGGAGGAGCGAGATGGAGAACGAGGGTGGAGGGGAGACAAAGTCATGTATCGTGATGTGAGTAACCAGGAGAGTACGTGAGAGAGAAGAGATGAACTTTTCCAAGAGAGAAGGGAGATAAGAGGGAGGGAGGGGTGATTTTAGTTTGCCCAAAAAGGAAGAGGCAGAGGAAGAAAAAAATGAGATTCTCATTAGTTAGAACTTAGAAGGTGATTTAATCTCCCAACACCTTTTTAATCAATTAAATTAAGACCCAATGGTTCTGATTATCCGGGCTTAAGTAATTATATATAATATATATAAACAAGGAGTAGAAAACTAGCTTCAGGTCCTTCCCTCCTCTCTTATCCCTTCTTCTTCAGCTTCAAAAGTTTGACCATGGGATCCTCGTAAAGCCTGGATTCTCTCTGTCCATTAGCCTCCAATGGTTCAGCGATTCATGCACTTGACTATTGTGCAAAGTATACGGCCATGAGGTCCACGCATTGAATGGAATTTAGTGACAATGACGCCAGGAATGCCATCAGGTTCTTATAATCATATCTTTTGATAAAAAAAGTTCTTCTAATTACATATTAATTAGAATTGTGAAGTATGATTAGTAAAATATTTTAAAAAGTCTCCATATTTTTTTTTAAAATTTATATATATTTTTTATTTTAAATTAATAACTCTATTTGTTAAAAAATTGTTCCACAACTCTATTTAGTTCAATTTAAGTGGTTAAATATTTTTTAAAAAAAATTATAAGTTTATTTTTGAAATTTTTATTTAAATAATATTAAAAAAATTAATTACATATTTGGATCTTAAAGTGATGTTCTTTTTTATCACTCAGGCATGAAAGTAGCTTGTGTAGTTTTTTTTAAAATTTTTATATAATTTTATTTTTTTAAAAGATAAAATTAAATATAAATTAATTTTATCGTTTCAAAGTACGAAATCGAGTTATATTGAAGACCGTAAGGGATTTCGTTGTTTGAAATAACGAAATCAACTTACACTTGATTTTGTTGGTTTAAACGACGAAATCTATGTATGGGTTCGGATCGTGAATCACGACCCAACTACCTTTCGTCCACCCCGGCGAGAACACAGTACCCTCGCAAATACTACTATGGCTGCGTCCCTTCCCTGACTTCAGAAAAGGCGCATGCAGACTACTCGTTGCCTCCGCCGTCACTGTCCTTGTCATCGTCGCCGTCGTCGCCATATCTGCCTCGTCGTGAAGAGGAAGAAGCCGAAAGAACGAGAAGTAGGGAGATGATAAATAGCGACCTCCGCCATCTCTCTGTCGAGACAGATGACTCCTTCTCTAGCCTCCCCGAACTTGCTGCGGATAACAATGTGGAAGCTTTTAGACGAGCGCTTGACCGCGACCCGTCTGCGATGGACGAGGCCGGCATCTGGTATGCCTGTTGCCACGGCGGAACTGGAGGTCCTGCTAGGGGAATGGTACTGGAGCAGCGTACGCCCCTCATGGTAGCTGCCACCTACGGCAGCCTCGACGTGATGAAATTACTCCTCGCCGTTGTCCCTACTGTTGACGTCAACTGTTCCCGTGTGCTGGATGGGAGCACGGCTCTCCACTGTGCAATGTCTGGAAGTTTTGTCCATGCCGTTGAGGTTGTGCGGGTGCTGCTAGCTGCTGGGGCGGACCCGGCCGCACTAGATGCCACCGGACACCATCCAGTACCGGACCCGCCTCTGCAAGGACGGCACTGGCTGCATGCGCCGAGTCTGCTTCTTTGCCCACACCACTAAGGAGCTTCTCCCACTGTATGTCTCCACGGGCTCTACAGTTCCCTCACCCTGGTCATCTTCTTCAGCTTCGGCCGCTGCTGCCGTGGGCCTCCTACCAGGGTCGCCTTCATCAGTTTCTGCCATGTCACCTTCGCCATTCACACCCCCAATGTCACCATCAGGCACCAATGGGATGCCACACTCCGGTCATGGTAACTGGCCACAAGCAAGCGTGCCTACTCTGCATCTGCCCGGGAGCAATTTTCAGTAAAGTCGCCTGAGGTCGTCGCTCAGCTCCCGGGACATCCCACCTGAAGATTTCTCCATGATGCCTGATTTTGATGCTGCCATGAATGATTTCAACTGCTTCTCTTCCCAACCACGACTTGGTTCTGTGGCCACAAACAACATAGCAGTTCGATCGTCTACTCTCACTCCATCGAACCTGGATGAGCTGTTTACTGCTGAGATCTCATCATCACCCCGTTACTCTGATCAGGCTGGGAATGTGTTCTCCCCATCGCACAAGTCGGCAATCCTTAGCCAATTTCAGCAGCAGCAGCAGAGCATGCTCTCCCCCATCAACACACGTTTGTTTTCTCCCAAGACTGTTTATGAACACTCTTTCTTGCAGGCCTCATTTGGGCTCTCGTCCTCGGGGAGAATGTCTCCTCGGTGCATGGAACCCATCTCTCCAATGAGCTCAAGGGTTGCTGCCCTTGCACAGCGTGAGAAGCAGCAACAAATGCGCAGCATGAGTGCCCGTGATCTAGGTGGTGGGGGATTTGACCAGCACCCATGCTGTTGGCTCCCCTGTGAATAACAATCACCCCATGTTCCCACCCGAACCCATGCATAAACGAAGTTTAATGGGTTCATCCTCGTCCGACGAAGTCGCCTACGCCGAGTTGGTGGCCACAAGTGCAAGAAGTCCCCGAAGCGTATGTTCCGCTTCCTAGACATTTACAATGCGAAGGCTGAGCTCTGGCGAGAGATCCAGTCCATCTTCTCCTTTGACTCCACTACCGCCGTTGGAGCCCCGGCAGGGACGTCGATCCGCACCATGCTCTCCGACGTGCCCCAAAGTGGATGACTCACGGTCCCGCTGGGTCGGCTATGGTGTTGGTTTTCCGTCCCGAATACAGTCGTCCAGAAGCTAAAGAAACAGGGCAGCCACATAAGAAATAGGGGCAGCCGGGCCGGGACAGTGCTTCTCCGTCCTCTTCCTCCTTTGCTGCCTCCCTCTCAATTCGGCACTGTACCTGCGATGAATGATCTAAGGGCCACATACCAAGACGAGGAAGAACCTACGATGAATGATCTAAGTGCCACATACCAAGATGAGGAAGAAGATGACTCTGAATCCCTTAGACGATCCCAACAGAACTCCCATCCTGGACTCCAATGGCTTCAAACACGAAACCACCGAGGACGAACACAAAGTGGGGCCATAGAACCTCATGGAAATGGGAGGCGGAGAATTGTTGAGTGAGATTTACCGCTTCTCCTGGGTGTGGCGGCAGATTGAGACCGGGAGGCCACCTTGTAGGTCCAGCCTCGTCTCCCCAGCATGCCAACGAGAGTGTGCATGCAGTGAGAGTGCACACGCAGCTTTTATTAGTACAACTCATCTCCATGCAGTTTTTTTTAAATAATTAATATAATTTTATTATTTAAAAGGACGAAATTATTTTAAGTTAATTTTTATCCTTATAAAGGATAAAATCAGGTTAAAGTTAACCCGGTTTACCCGATTTTAGTTTTTAAAATAATAAAATTAACTTTAAGTTAATTTTATTATTCTAAAGAATAAAATTAATTAATTTTTTTAAAAAAAAGTTACACAGCACCAATACTTAATTGACGCTTACATAGCAAAAACCAATACCACTTTAAGTGGTCCGATTTAGTAAATATTTTTTTAATTATTATTTAAATAATTTTCTCTTTATTTTTCTTTCTCTTAAATATAAATTTTACTATTTAATAAAACTACTCCTTATGTCTTAAATTAATATATCTATTTAAAAACAATAACTTAATTTCATTATATTTAAGTAATATGGTACTTAAAAAAATATCTTTAGCTTATTTTTTTTTCTATGTGAATTTTACTATTTAATAAAAAATAATTTTTAATATAAATATTAATATAAGATAAAATAATTATTTTTTTAAATATAATTATTAATATGAAACAAAAGAAAGTTTTGCTAGATAAACTATACCACACAGTGATCAGTTGTTGTTGATTTGTCCTCATATTGGGTGGAACTGGGCCCATGTAAAAGATAAAAATCTTCTCGGTTTTCAATTGTTGGCCCACTAGCCTCGATGAGTGGGTAGAAGTTTGGCAGACTTAGTGGGCCGGACTTGGTGGGTGATAATGACGCTCGAGGAAAATTTTCATACAGTACCTTGGTCGGCTAGTCCCGGTGACCTTCGCACTAAAACAACCAACATTGAAGAGATCGTTAGGCAAGTTACATATTAAAAAAGGATGCTTGGAGATTCATCATTGCTTCTTTAGAATGCATAAAAGATGTTGGCTAATGGCCACGGACGAAGTCTGCTCTGTTCAAATTATAGTTTTTTTCCCTTTTCAGCAAGTCAAGATTGGGACAATATTTTTTTTAACACAAGGATATTTTTTTAAATTACTCCTTATGTCCCAAGTTAATAGTTATATTTGGTTGTTTTAAATAAATTAATTTTAGTTTATTTGTAAGATGAAGGGAGTATTACTTAAGCTAAGAACGAAATACAACTAAGAAGTTCATTTAGAACATCGGACAAATAAGGAGGACGTGAAAACTAGCCACCCTTTACATATATGGCCTTTCTCGTGTATACATGGTGGCTAAGTAGCCGAACCAACACAAAGAATGGGTTTCCTAATAAGTATTTGAGTGTTGGAATTCAAATTCACTGGTGAAGTTTTACAGGATGTTGATTGCCATAGCTTGACTATTGCACCTAATTTTACATGTGGAGATTTATATTTTCTCTTAGAAATATTAATATACAAAAAATATCAACCTTGATGTGGCAGAATAAATAAAACATGGGACAATTGAAATTATTATTAAAATTATTTGGGAGCATGATTACTCATTTTTCACAATTTAATGCAAGTGAGTAATATAATATTTACATCACTAAATATTTAAATTAAATATTTACAAAGTATTCCTAAAAAGAAAGAGAAGGAAACCTTACTAGCAAGGAAGGCCACACAAGGCTTGCCCGACCTTGGTTGCAGATAATTTTTACTTGTAACTCTTATACCACAAGATATGCTGAGTATATAAATATACCCAGTGAGATGGCTAAATAAGAATCATAATGATAGATAAAAATATCAGAATATAAATCAACTCAAGTCAAACATATTGATAATTACATCTAAACCAACAAAAAATAAAAAGACTCAAGGTTCACTAAGACTTGGTAGCAATATCTAGGAGTTTAACTATGCCTTATTTGAATATGATCTACTACACTACTCAACTTCATACTTCTATTGAAGTTATCACCCAACTCCATCTACTCTATAAAGTGAAGGTCCACAATAGCTCATAAAATCAAGTTGTCAAGATTCTTAGCTTTCATGATCATCAAGACCTCATTTGTTGCATTGTACTAGACTATTCATCTTTAATGCTATGATTCGTTTGAACCTAACTTCCAAGACTACATACACAATTCTACAAATAACTCCCACTTTTAAAAAGTCAGAGACCCGTGACTCTTTTTATAGTTAAAATGACTCACTTTTCAAGCCAACTTAACACTAGGATCCTTTGTCTTTGAGAGTCAAATGTACTGGTATGAGGTATCCATCTATTACAAGGATTTACACATATAGGGTTTACCGCAACACTGTACATGAACATATTATTATATATACACATCCATCCTACACAAAAATTGTGTTATTATATATCTCATAAATAACATATATTATGGTAGAAACCATGCTCTCCTCACTAGGAGAGGAAACCTACCCTTTTTGAATGGAAAACCCTACCCATTTGATGGAAAACCGATTCGATTAATGTTTGATATGACTAATCCAGAAAACTACAACACACAATTGACTAATTACAGTAAATCATGACTTAACAAATTTTTTTATGATGTATGTAATATATATGATACATACATGAATAATGCTAGGAACATGCAAGCATAAGTAATCATACACTAATTAGTCTTATTATACGTGAAAACATGGTCCATATGTAGCAAATGAGATAATGTAAGTATAAACATACATAGTTATGTCCGTAAATAAGCTAAAACATCTGGAACATGGTTCATACATAATTAATGAAGCATGTATAAAAGCTTTCATACTTCAGCATGGTCATACCCTATTAGTGTCATGTAAAAGTCTTGAAGAAATAAACAAATTACGACTTAAAAATAATAATGAAGTCAATTTCATAAATAAGCTAAAACACGTAAACATAGTTTATACATAATTAATGTAGCATGTATGAAAGCATTCATACTTTAACATAATCATACTCTACTAATGTCATAAAATAAATATGAAAAAATCATCAAAATCCAACTTAAAATTTAAGCATGTACCCATTTTTGTGTAGCAGATTGCCTAGCGATCAATGGGGATCAAAGAGTGCCCATTTCACCGTCTAGCCGATCCATCGGTCGGCCTAGAAATAAAATAATCATTTTTTATGCTTGAAACTTAATCAAATTCATTCTAAAATTCCATAAAAATTCATAAAACTTCATACAATCATTCTCTAAGCCTAAAACATGATAGACCTAACATTTCTCATACATATTCATATAAAATAATATTAAATTATCAATTTAAAAATATTCAAATTTACCCATCCCTAAACTTTAAGAACATGAATTCACCCACAAACATAGTGTTAATGCAAGTAAAACCTCATCAAACAAAAACCCCTTATCTTAAATCAAATTATAGATTCTTGAATTAGCTCCAAAGCTCAAGGAAATCCTACACAACAAATTAGGTAACATTAGACCTAGGCAAAAATCTAATCTTTCTACCAAATAGAGACTCAAAACCATTAACAAATAATAGATCTAACATCCTCTTGTTCCCAAAATGAATATCACAAGAGTAGAAGTAAGAAATTTAAATCTAGGGTTTCAAAACATGGATAAAAAAATGAACTTGAGAAGAAAAAAATCTAGAACCCGATTCAAGAGGAGAAGAACATGGAAAAAAATATGGAAGAGTTTAAATAGATTTACCTTGGATTAAGTTTTTCCTTCTTGAGAGGGGGTAGAGCTTTTCGAAAGCTTCCCAAATATCAATCCACCCCAAATGGGGAAATGACTAAGGTTTCTATTTATACATAGGGCAAGTAAATAAGTCTTAGAATGAATACAACAAGGAAATAAGTGAACTCATTTAAGTGAATGAACCTCAAAATGAATTTGACAAAGCCCAATCACATTCTAGAGTTCAAGTGAGGGTCAATGGCCCATGAAGTTAGCACGTCGCCTGAGATAGATGTAGGTCGTAGGGTGGGGCCCACTTCCTCAATAAAAGGAATTAAATAAAAAATGACATCAATTAGTGTGACACTTTGTGGATTAAACTAGACACTAATATTTTCTAACTAAAAGTTAAAATAAACCCAAAAAAATTCATAATTAAACTATCATCACACAAAATCAAAATAAGTAGAAAACAATAAAACTTTACACTAATAAAAAAACTGTAAAACTTACAATGGGTCCTTGATTTTTCCCTTTGCTCTCCATTGGCTGATGATGACCAAATTTGGCTAAATAGTTGTGATAACCTTCTACTTTTTCTCTATCATTGGTTGCAACCACTATCATCTAATGCTTTCATTGGCATCTCAAGAAACATCTTTACCATTCCTCGTGTATTGAGAACGATCAGAACCCAATTTGGCTACTAAATGACATCGTCTCTTTCACCGACAATGTCTCAACTTAGAGTACATGCACATAACTCTAAAACCATGATGCAATATATGAATTAAACATCAAATATACTCTAAACTAACATGTTTTCACATGATATAAAACAATCAATTTGTAGAGGTTTATATTCCAATAAATCCTAGCTCAAAAAATACTCGAATCTTCCCGATTACGCATCTCCTCCTTCTCTGGTGACCTTTTCCTCCTCTTTCCACATCTTTGGGTCATGTAGAAAGTGTTCCCCATCAGAGTTGAACTCAAATTTATATTTATAGTAGGGAAAGGTGGTTTTCTATTTAAATAAGGAATAAGAGTTCAATCTAGAACTTCTACCTAAGATAGAAACACTTAAACAAGTACCTTACTAGGTATGGATTCCATATATGCCAGTGGATTAGGAAGAGGTTGAGATTCCAAGATGTTTTTGTTGTCTCTCATGAGGGTCGTGGTGGGGATTGGCAATGTTGTGTTGTGAGAAGTTGCAGGTTTGGTTGCCGACCTTCTCGAAGTACCATATTATGTGTTGTGAGGTCCTTTGTGCCTTTGTATGATTTTTTTAAACCAAAGAATTTAATTTATTAGAGAATTGGAAGTTTCCACAACTTGACCCAAAGGGACTAAGCTAGATATCATGTGATTCATAATTGGCATGGATCATACTATACGCGGAAGAAATGGAAAATTTTCCATTTGTAGTTTAACACCAATAAACTCAATCAAAATTCGCACTTATAGGACCTAACCTTGTTTTTTATTTTAGCTGAGCCCCCCAATGTGATATATGAGTAGTAAATTTCAAGAATTTTCTGTTTTTATTAATTCCCACAGTGAATTGACTTTATATTGTGCACTGTGGTTAAGTAGTTCACTGACACAATTTTGAGATTCCTTCGTTTCACATTAATAGCTCCATTTAGTTTATTAGATTAAATGAAAATTAGTTCATTTTGAAAAATATAATAAAGCTATTAATTTAGATAGAGGATGTACTATTTTTCTCTAAGATTAGTCACTTGATATCCGAGACTCACATGCTACCCCACCCCCTTTTAACTAGTTGTTGGACACTAGTTTAGGATTGGAATGCAAAAAGTTGGATTTGTTGTACTATTTGGTCTTTATCATTTCACTCCATGAAGACCTCTTATTTTGAATTAATTGCCAATCATTTTTGCATGCCATAGCCAAATTAAATTCATGTGATTTTTTTTAACATTTTAGACCTGTTTAAAAGTTATAATTTATAGATTGACAAATTTTATTACAATAACATAGTTCAAATACATGTAAAAAAATTCTTCCATAAATCAAGGAATTTGGTGGTTGACTGATTCATGGTTAGCTTTGAAGATTTAACTTGAAATTAATAAACAAAATTGAAAATTACTTGCAAGTTCTCACAAATTCGCAAGAGATCTTCGTCTCTATAAGCTACTCTTCTCATATTTGAAGTCAATTTGATTCATTCAGAATTTTTTAGTAAGATTTGGGAGCTTCAAACGCTATTTATCTAAGTTTTCTAAACACATTAAAATACTTAATCATTCGACTTTTCTTTCATTCTATCTTTCAAAGTGTAAATTTTATAACTTAATCAATCGTATGACCAATCGTAAAAATGCAGCCCATGCATGTTTGCTTGTACATTAACATGTCTATCCGTCAAATAAAAAACTCATTTTTTAATGAGTAAGGCTACACTGACGTTAAGTTTGACACGTTCAAGGCTACACTGACGTTAAGTTTGATACCTCAAGCACCACTTTATCATCTAAACACTATTGATTAGTGGGGTCTATAAATACGAGCCAGGGTATTTAAATGATAAAATAAGTTCTTAACATATAAAAATTAACGATATTAAAGCATTTTTCTTTTTTAACATAGGATCCTGCTCTAGGTAAACCCTTAAATAGGGCAAACCAGGTCACGGTAGAGGCCTGTAGGTTTGGCAATATGAAACCTGAAGTAGGTTAATATGTTTTTCTACAAGACATTTGCAAACATATCTGGGTCTCTTATCAAATGACAAAGTCAAAATATGGAAAAATAGATAGCAACTATAGCGGGCCCCACACTTCCCCATCGAAGTTCATTAACACTGCCTCAAGACTTCCGGCCACCGCGGGAAAAGCGCGTGTTCTAGATGAAGAAACCATCTCCCTACAATCCCGTACCTCACGCAATCTTCACTACCACATTTCTAGCCGTCCGATGGTCATCCAAGTGGGGGACGCCCCACGGCCCCAGCCCAAAGACGCAATCAAGCACCAGCGTAGTTTCACGCGCTCTGCAAAGCCGTGGCCGTAACGAAACCCGCATTTCGCCGTTTTCCTGCGTCTGAGCTCGCTGACCTGACCGAAGCTCCACTGGAAGTGGGCGGCGGCTGGGCCCCGGCCCGGCTCCAAAACCCGCTCCCGCTTCTCCTCTTGGCATTCCGATGGCCCAATGACATCCCTCTGCCCCCTCCTCCTCCTCCTCCTCCTCCTCCCCCTCCTCGCCTCCGCCGCCTGCCCTCCCGCCCAGTCCACCGCTCTCCTCGCCTTCATGCGAAACCTCTCCGACCCCCAAGCCCACCTCGCCTCCTGGTCCGGCGATACCGACTGCTGCCGCTGGGTCCACGTCTCCTGCGACCCGACTGCCTCCCTCGTCACCGACCTCGATCTCTCCGATCTCAATCTCACCTTCTCCCGCCCCGACTGGTTTGCTTCTCTTACCAATCTCAGCGGGCTTGTCTCTCTTAACCTCTCCTTCAACAACTTCAGCTCCCTCCCCATCCCCGCCGACCTCGTTCGCCTCCCTCGCCTTGCCCACCTCAACCTCTCCAATGCCGGGTTCTCTGGCCGGATCCCTCCCGAGCTGGGCCGCATTCGGACGCTGGTCTCACTCGATCTGTCGTTTTCGATTTTCCTCACCCACGCCGCGGACGGGCTGAGGCTCGACGACTCCGGGTTCTTTACCGACCTGCCGGAGCTAGAGGTACTCTACCTGGATGGGGTCGACCTGTCATCGTCGTTGCGTGGGATGAATTGCCGGGCTCTGTCTTCTGGGGCCCCTAAGCTGCGGGTTGTAAGCCTCTCTGGGTGTTCTGTGAATTGCCCCTTAGATACCCTGGTGAACAATCTGAGCCGCGGCCTCACCTACCTCCGCCTTGACAGCAACAATTTCGCATCCCGGGTTCCAGACTCTTTGTCCAATTCCTCTTCATTGGCTGTTCTCCGTCTCAGTGACTGCGGTTTGATAGGAGAATTCCCGGAGAGCATTTTGCGATTGAGGAGCTTGAAGATCCTATATGTTACACTGAATCCAAATCTCACCGGGCGGTTGCCAGAATTCCCAGAGGATAGTTCTCTTCAAGAGTTGTTTCTCACCAACACGAATTTCTCTGGTGAATTGCCTTCTTCCATTGGTAATCTTGCTTCCTTGACTAGATTGCGGCTTACTGGGTCGAATTTCTCTGGGAAGTTGCCAGTGGGGGTTGGGAAACTTGTCAGACTTGAGTACTTGGATCTATCAAGTAATAGATTCACTGGCAAGGTTCCATCCTTGGCCCGATTGGTACAACTTGTTCGCTTGGACCTCTCCTCGAATAATTTTACTGGAACTATCCCCGACGTCGGAGACAATCTCCCGAGGCTTGTGGAGTTCAACCTGAGGTACAATTCGCTCAATGGATCAATCCCGAAGTCTCTTTTTGCTCTCCCTTCTTTGCAGAGTTTGCTGCTCAATCAAAACAAGCTCAACGGTGAAATTCATGATATTGTCGCTGCAAATGGTTCGTCTCTGGCTACTGTAGATTTGAGCAACAACAATCTTCAGGGGGCATTTCCACAATTCATATATGAACTTCGAAATCTTAAGGTACTCGTACTTTCTTCGAACAATTTCAGTGGAGTGGTGAAGCTTGATGTGTTTGAGAATGTGAAGAATCTTTCCAGGCTAGATCTTTCGGACAGTGGTTTGTCAGTCCGAGTAGGAAACGGTAATCTATCCAACTTTCCACAGGTTGGGACATTGAAGCTGGGTTCTTGTAATCTGAGGAAAATACCTGAGTTTCTGCAAAATCAACGGCTTTTGGTTAACCTTGACCTTTCGAACAATGGAATTCCTGGTGACATACCAAATTGGATTTGGAACCTTGAGTCGCTGAACTACTTGAATCTGTCAAACAACAAGCTGGAAGGCCCAGGGAAACCACTTTACAATTATTCATTAAGTCCGCTACTTCTAATTGATCTTCATTCCAATATGCTTCAAGGGCCAATGCCACTAGTCCCAGAGTCCAGTTTTATTGTGGATTACTCTGATAACAAGTTCCTTTCCACGATTCCTCCAGACATTGGTGGTAACTTGTCCTTCAGCATCTTCCTTTCACTCTCACGCAATAACTTGAATGGTAGCATACCTTCATCAATTTGCAGTGCAACAAATTTGATAGCTCTTGATTTCTCCGGCAACAATTTGCGTGGGCGGATTCCCCCATGTTTGACCCGTCACTTAAGTAGTCTCAATGTGCTGAATCTTCGTGCAAATTCGATCAGTGGTTCCATTCCGGATACGTTCTCCACTGAATGTAATTTAAAGACACTGGACCTCAATGGGAATAAACTAGTAGGGAATATCCCAATGTCTTTGAAGAACTGCACAAAACTTGAAGTTTTGAATCTTGGGAACAACCACATTGAAGGTACCTTTCCTTCATGGTTGGGTATGATGCGATCGTTGCGTGTTCTTGTTTTGCGTTCGAACCACTTACATAGTCAGATTGCGCCATGCTTTATTAACACTTCTTTCCCGTTGCTGCAAATCATAGACCTATCATCAAACAATTTCTCAGGCAATCTCAGTACATCATGTATTATTTCTTGGAAGAACATGATAGTCGGCAGAAATGAGCGTAGCCCCCACCATCAAGTAATTCAGTCCAGGTTACTTCAACTGACTCCTCTCTATTATCGTGATACAGTGACAGTGACATTGAAAGGCTTTGATGTGGACCTAGTGAAGATCTTGACTGTCTTCAACTCTGTGGATTTATCAAACAATAAATTTGAAGGATCTATTCCCGAGGCAATTGGGAATCTCAGTATGCTTTATGTCCTGAATTTGTCACGCAATGCTCTTACAGGCCCCATCCCAAGATCAATAGGTGTACTGCGCGAGCTCGAGTCCCTGGATCTCTCTGATAACAAGCTGAGTGGTGAGATACCTGCAGAACTCTCGCAACTGACTTTTCTTTCTGCGTTGAACCTCTCTTTTAATCAACTAAAGGGACGGATACCACAAGGTCAGCAGTTAAATACTTTTACAAACTCATCATACTTACATAATGTGGAGCTTTGTGGACCTCCTTTGACAAAGAGGTGTATAAGTAGCCGTCCACAAGAAAGCGCACCTCCGCAGTCAGAATCAAGTAAAGATTTTGATTGGAAATTCATCATAGTTGGGTTGGGATTTGGAGGGGGGATGGCGATAAGTCTGGTCCCCCTTGTGCTATGGAAGAGAGGACAAAAATGGTTTAACAAATGTGTGGATGATGTCTTTGTGATGATCTTTCCACCAATTAATTTTGTGTTCTTCGATTGTGATAAAGTGAGAATTGAAGCAGAGGAGAGGGTCGATGAAGAGTTCATGAGAACTGCATTTGAAGAAGAAAGAAGCTTCTGTGGACGGTTTTGTGTGTTCTGTACCAAACTTGATTCCACCGGGGCAGGGATCGAGCACAGGGATTGCTCTTGTGAGTTTGTTTCATCCATTTCTCATCAGTGGCAATAACACTTCCGCCAACAACTTCCAGGTTGTATAGCTTGTCACAATTGTAGAGCTTTATGAAAGAAAGTTTCTCTGCTTCAAATCCAGTTTTTTTCCCTTCTCAGAGGCTGATTTGGCAAGGTTGAGCTGCTCAAACGAGAATGCTGGTTGAAACATTATGGTTAATTTTCTGTACATTATACAACAAACTGTATCCCCTTTTTATGGGTTTAAAGAAAATAACTACCATTTTTGTGCATGTAAATTCTGTTATTGGAAGGTACAGGATTTTCTCTTTGTTGGTGAAAACATTGTGACTTGGAGTGTTAATGGGTAGGGTATGCGTCGGGAAATATTTTATCCACATCTGAATTTGCTTCCAAAAATTTTATGTATACCCTACCCTTACCTATATCTTATCCATTACTCATTACCTATTACGTATCTGGTAAATGAGCAGATAATGGGTACATGACCAACTGATTAATTAATAATAAATAATATAAAATAAATTATAATAAATTATTTATATTATTTAGAAACCTATCCAATGTATCACAATTTTAATTTAATAAGAACATGAGCAATATTGCATATAAAAACCTCACAGTTCATAAAAAAATATAACATAATAAGAATATGATACCTTATATAAACTTATATAAAAAAAATTAAAATTGAGAAAGTAATTTTCATTACTCTAAAATCCCTCAATCATCATACCAAAATGGTACAAGATGCAACTAATCTTGTTATATATACAAATTTTACTCTTTTGATAAGCTATAATAGAGTAAAAACTTGTTAAGTATCAAAACCAAAGAACATGACATCAAAAACCAAAAATAAAATTCTCACTCCTCTTTTAACAAAATATCCCCTCACTTATCATTTACTCTCCTAATCCGATTCATCGAAGATAAAACTTTTATTTTCTCCTCAAGATCACACTTTTTGCAACAAACATAACCCTAAAAGACACTAAAGATTGACAACATTTTCTTCCATTTTCTCTATCATAAGTTTGTATTATAAATTTATATATATTTCTTAGAAGATTATCTAATGTCTCACAATAAAAGTACAAAATGTTACAATAAAAATACAAAATGTTCCAAATGGAAGATATTCTCCTTAGGTAATATATGTAACTGTGTCTTTTTGTATGATTCGGGTAATGAGTAACGGGTATGGATAACCCATACCCTACCTACATAATAAATGGACGGGCAAAATTACCTACTTAACCCATTTATTAATTACTCACCTACGAATTTCGCATCAGGCAAGCAGGTGAGGCGGGTAAATGGTTACCCATTGAAAGCCCTATTGTGTCACACTTCATATCATTCTGCTTTTTCTCTTGAATTGCTTGCTTTATGTGTTTAAGGCTTCCTTCTTTTTTTGTTTTTTAGTAACTTTGAGGCTTACTTCTTGAAATCTCCTACCCTCTCTGGTTCTGCAGTTGTTTAGCAATAGGAGCAGAAGCGTGCATTGCTGATCTATTGTGAAAAATGAGACAGGCCCATAGTTGTATCCAAAAGAGCATGATGCCCGGGCTACTTTGTGGTGAGAGCTAGATGGACTTCCTACTTAGAGGCATTCTTCCTACCCTTTTTGCTTTAGAAACTTTAGGCTCCATCTTCAAAGAATGAGGTTATCATGCCTTGAGAATTGGGTGTATTTATCAACAATCAATGGAAACAAACACAAAAACCTGCACATGATTTGCAGAGAACACACTAATTAATATCTTAATAGTGAAATGGTATGCACTCTCGCCGCCGTCTGCTCGCTCATTGCCTTCCACAATGAGGGCATGGCGTGCAACAAGCATGTGGGGTGCGAGTGTACCTAGCATCACTCATCTTCATATCCAATTTTCCAGAGAGCTTATTGGAAAGACTTGCTTTGTTGGGCACTGAATTGAAAGTTAATCTGCAGTGTAAGCCATTGGTCAATTAATACACATGGTTTTCGTAGTTGAAATTGCCACCTACTATGCCTCCAAATTAAGTGGACTTCTTGGATACTCAAAGCTACGAAGCTTCATCTCTTCTACAGGAGAGAAAGGTCGTCCCACAAACACGGCTACCTCTTTCAAAGGACACCGTAGTGATGTCTCTCCTACTTGATAGGATATTCATGTTGGTGTTGGATGATCGGTCTAAGGCCCATTTAGTTTGTGTACATATACTCAATTTTAACGGCTAAATTGACGCTCTTGATCATTATCCAATTAAGTTCTCTTTACCAACAGGCTGAGATCAGCAGAGCGGGGGCAGGGGCCAATCTCCCCATCTCCAATTAAGTTCTCTCAAGCATGATGACCCCCCTTGCAGACAATGCCTAAGATGTTTTGTAGGGTAAAAAATAGGACAACATGTCTATGATGTTATAATCCTTCATTTGTACTCCCAATGTCTCACATTAATAGCTTTATTTGGTTTTTCAAAATAAATTAACAAAATTAGTTCATTTTGAAAAATCGAATGGAGCAATTAATATGTATTTTAGTTCATTCTAAAAAAATTAATGGAGCTATTAATGTGAGACGGAGGGAGCATTATAGAAGGATAATGAGATATTGGACTTTGACATATGTGAAGGCAATGGTTCTAACTAAATTGATCACTTCACCATTAGTAGTGGTAGTTATTTGCAAATACTAAAGTTGAGGTATGTTTGAAGGTTTTGCAAATGTTGAAGGGTCTTTGTAACTTGAGTTTTTTCCATATTGCCTGTCCAAAGAATAAAAAATTCCATATTCCCTGGATTTTAAACGGAAATATCATACAACCTGTTATGGACCACAATAGGTTTCCACTATATCATGTTTTAAAGTAGAGAGTAATAAATGAACACCGGAACAGTGTTGCGCTGTTCTGGTGTGCTGGGATTCATCGGCGGCGAACGAAACTCACTGGCGGGAGCTGACCGGCGGTGACTCACTGGTGAGCATCTATGAACAAGAAAAAAATGTTTTTTGACACTGCAGATGTTGTGTGATTGCTCCAAAGGCTACATTTTGTAGAAACGATCCTTCTTTTACACTGATCATGGATAGGATTAGTATTTGCATCCATTATAACGGAGAGGTAGGCAATGACAGAGTGTATATTGGTGGAATGGCATGATGAACATTCATCCGTCGGTGAGCTTCAGTGAATTGTTGGGGCAAGTCAAAGCACGACTTTCATCAATGGTAATGTCGGTTTGAAGTATTTAATTTCATGCTCCCAATCATCCATGATATATGAATTATAAGACAATGATGACCTCCAATCAGTGTTCTCCATTCATAAGAAGGCGAATAAGGAGGTGTTATCATTGTATGCAGAGATGAAACAACCTGACAACGGTTGAAACCTGTGAAAACAGTTTATAATTTAAAACATAACACATCATTTTTCCCATACAAATTTTTACTCATTTGATCAAATATTGTACGGACAAACCAAACATCTACAGGCGCTACTCGAAAACAAACATACGAATAAATTGCTATGATCATAGACTTTAAATACAAATCTTTCCTAGGCATCCCTGAATGCAAGTTCCAAAACAGTCCACAGTCTGATCCAAACTAAAAGTCCAGAATACATAAACACCTAACTTCTCATCTCACCCAATACATGAGATCGTGGCACAAACATTACTCATAGTGAGTCAAGGATATACCTGAGTCAAAGGGAGTCAAACCACCTTGGAAATGAGCATCCATCTCCAGGAGCTCTCTGTCACAAACCCGCAAAAGCCTCCCGAACAATGGGGCTAAAAAGTAGGGTAATGAGTATTTTCATCCTCAATAGGAAAATACCCAGTAGGGGAGTTCTAAACAACTCAACAAATCCATACATAGATGCGTTCATACAACTCAAACATGAAGCAAAGAAGCATATCATAATTATGCTCAAACGCATACAAACATGCCAAACAAACCATCGAATCAAACTTACACAAACACCCTTATTCAGGATCTTACAAACTTACTCGTACCACCGTACGCTTACTCAACAACTTACACATACTTGTATGACCTTACTCGTACAATCATATGCTTACTCATAATAACTTACACATACTTATACGACCTTACTTGTACAATCTTACTCAAAATCATACACTTACTGGCTTACTCAGAAACATACTCTTACAGCCTTACTCATACTCATACTCATACTCTTATAGTCGTGTTCATACTCATACTCTTACAGTCGTGCTCATACTCATACTCGTACACATACTATTGACCACTAAAGCTCATTACAACTAATAAGCTCCAGCGTCGAAATGGAAAAGAATGCCACTAGGGCATCACCTTAACCTCCGGGGAGTGACTAGATGTCATGGACTTTTCCGAAGGTAAGACACACCAATGCTCATGGGGCACAAGATCAAACAGGTATGAGCAGGTCCATGATACTACTTACCTGAACACGCAAACATAAACACCCACACATAAGGGGTCATACAGTTGCCCACCATAATGAGCTTTATAGTGTCATAGAATTGCCCACCATAATGGATCTTATAGTGCCAGTGCCACTTTTGGGCAGAAATCATATAGTGCCACTCTTGGGCGGAATCATACAATGCCACTCTTGGGCAGAATCATACAATGCCACTCTTGGGTAAAATCATACAATGCTCTAAACAGAGCATCAAAAGTCTGGGCTTATACAACACACAAACCAAATCAAAAACATACATTACTCTCAACAAAGCATCAGACGTCTGGGCTTCATATAACACATAGACTAAATTGGAAACATACATTGCTCCCAACAGAGCATTAGATGTCCGATACTCTATACAACACTCAGACAACATCCCGCAGGATAAACACCATGGCAAGACATGAGAAATGCTCAGCCAATTCATTTCAGCAGGCTTAAACATAGAACTTAATCCATCAAACCCTCAGGTCTCAAACTCACAACGCTATCATTAGCTTTCTTATAATTCAAGTTTGAATTAAGTACATTATGCGGTATAATTATGTTAAACAAACTCATAGTCCCCGACTGATCAAACCGAAGCTGAGCCCGATCGAAACCCTAGTTCGTCAGGGTAGCAAACTTCACTTAACCCGTCCATATCATGATCAACTCATCGTACATCAAATCCTTACATTCTTACATACTCCTCCATCCACCTTATGGCCAAAACATCTTACACAAATGTTAGCAAACTAAGCTCCTCAGAGCCAAACCCAGTTATCACCCTCTTACTTATGCCTCACTTATTATGCTTACTTTTCACTTTATAATTTGTACATTATGCTTGTACAATTATGCACACTCTTACTGTCCGACAATCCCCTAGCATACGATCCAACCCAAACCGATCCATTCTAATCCTCGCCCGTCAATCTTATCTCCTCTATCTTCTGTCATACGCTTACACATCCATATTCATATCCATATCAAACACTGTCACTTCTTACCATCCATAGCCCATACCTTTGCCCACATGCACATACACATATCCATAGCATAGGCAAATAGCCATCATACATACGTATGTCTATCACACATATGTATAACATACACATGCGTAGCTTACAAACATGCTCGCTAGCCATCACTAGCGCATACATACATATCCATATACATAGCTTACCAACATACTCACTAGCCGTCACTAGCACAAACATAAACATCCATACTCGCTAGCCATCACTAGCACAAACATAAACATCCATACTCGCTAGCCATCACTAGCACAAACATAAACATCCATACTCGCTAGCCATCACTAGCACAAACATAAACATCCATACTCGCTAGCCATCACTAACATATACATACACATATGAAGCTTACCGACAAACACGCTAGCCATCACTAGCACAAATAGATCCCACATACGTAGCTTACAAACATGCACGCTAGCCATCACTAGCACATACATATCCCACATACATAGCTTATAAACATACACACTAGCCATCACTAGCACAAACAGATCTCACATATGCAGCTTACAAACATGCACACTAGCCATCACTATCACATACATACACATACGAAGCTTACCAACAAACACACTAGCCATCACTAACACATACATACTTCAAACATACTTACAACCAACATGCATGTCATATGCATTTCAACATGGCATAATTCATCTTCTTACATCATGCAAACGGATCATAATCTAACATCCATAGCATTCAATCATATAGTCCTAGCATGTTGCTACTCATTCAAAGCATGCTATCATGAAATTATGAGTTCAAAGCTCCCCTACCTCGTAATCATGACGTTTGATGGCTAGCACATGACGGCGGCGGAGTTGGCGGCCAAAAGCTTTGCCAAGTTGAGAGAGTTGTTGTCTTGAGGATTTTAGAAAGTGCCGGAAATAATCACGGCCAAATGGGGTGTCAAAAGTCAATGCGGTAAAATCCGCGATCCACGGCAGCACAATAGGGCAGCCGGGAGAAATGTCATGCTAGCATAAGTGGCGGTGTGACCATAAGTCAAGGGTGTACTCACTAAAGATCGGCCGGTGGCTAAGATGTACTCGGCCGGCCTCAAGACTTCGAAATCGGCCGTGGACAACACCCAACGGCGACGATTTTGCTTCAACAAGGGCCCACATAAGGGCGGAGAGCATAGGGCGATGCTCGAGGACAAAGGAGAGGTGGTGGATGGCTCTGGTGTCAACTCTATTTGGTGACAGAGCCATCCGATGATCGGGTGGAGCAAAAGTGGCGCCTAAGCCCTAAAACGCACGCGTGGCCACATGCACACGCTGCCAAAAAGGACCACTCTAGGGGGAGATGGGTTAGACGGTAGCAGCCCAAGGCCCACAAAAGGGCAACTGAGCTATGGCTAGGAGGTGGTGGCCGATTTGAGCGGTGACATCGCCAATCGCCACCCACAACCAATACATTTGGTGCGGGAAGCTATGCATCTCGCACGGTATAGGTCAAAGGCTAGCGGCCCATTCCGAGTGGAGGTATAATCGGGCCAAGTGGGGTTGACCCTCACTATCGCTGAGCCAGGGCAAAGCCCACGATGGCCAAATGGCCCACGGCTCGCTGATGGCAACGACCCGAGATGCACCCAAAGCGTCTAATCGAGCGTAGTAAGACAATAGGGGGCAAAGTGGGGTCGGAAACGGTAACCCCCTATCGACACTAGGTCGAGGTAGGCTGGACGGAGTCCATCTGGTGGCCGAACGATGACCGGAAATACACCGGTGTCTAAAAAAACTTCATAGACGGTGAAATAAAAATATAACCAAAATCAGACCAAATTATCGGTAGCTCACAGTGGAGCAAAGAAGGCATGGCGGTGGCTCTAGCCAGCGCCTATGGGTTCCTAGTGGCCAACCAAACATAAGTCTAGTTGAGGGTAGTTGCAAACAACATCAAAATCGCACCCCCACGACTCAAAAACGAGATTTGAAGGAGAGAAAAACCGAAGAAAAGTTTGGTACCTCATGGAGGAGCGAAGAGGCCATGGCGGCAGTCATAGCCAGTACCTACGGGCTCGTGGCAGTGAGACAAAGAGTATCACGGCAAGAACCGGCAGAATCAGATGACAGAGGAGGGAGAACAGAGCGACCAGAATCTCACCCGGGTTTTCTCACAAAACTACTGGACGTGAAAAACTTCTGGAAGTCGAAAACTTACTAAAATCCGATCTTCGAATTTCATCTTATATATATATATATTTTTATTTTTACATTTATGTACCCAATATGCGTTCAGCTCCCGGTTACGCGTTGTAGCTCCAAAATTCGTATCGTAAGCGCGTGGCGAAGCTTACGGCCCATGACTAAGCCCCACACCCAACTCTATAAGTATAAATAATAGAGAAAATACACAAATATGAATACGCCGAAACGTCACATTTTTTTGCCAAAAATGACCATAAAAATGGCAAGAAAATCATAGAAAAATTGGGGATCTTACATTCTTCTCTCCTTGGAAAAATTTTGTTCCCAAAATTTCACGATCAACTTACAATGTAGAGCTGAAATAACAAATACCTCGGGGTATCTCTCTCTCATATCCGCCTGAACATCTCAAGTCACTATCTCAAGAATATCATATTTTCCACATGATGACCTTTGTCATCCATAACTTACCTTGTCCATCAAAGGATTTGACTGAAGTGATTTGCAACTCAAACCAGAGATCACTTCGCCTCAAATTAGCATAACTCTCATATCAACTTTGAGCTATCTGAAGCCATTGCCTAACTAACTTCAACTTGTCTGCACAAAGCTAGACAATTCACGCATCTACAACTCACTTACTTCGGCCCAACATGTCGGCAAATCAAAATGTCCTTTAATACAAGACTCCCAAGGGTCATCCAATCTAAGCAAGAGACTTATTCTCAAAAGTCGCTCAGTTACACATACGATGTCGATGCATAAAAGTAGGGATACAACCTACTTATTCACCGACAAATCCAACGTACCCCCAAGACCATACTCTTGGTCAAACCATCCTCTTAATCTCAAGTTCTTATAACTCATACTTGAATTTGTTCCACTCTAGCAGTCATCCCGCATGATGCCCTAGAGGTACAGTGCATGAAGCACTAACTCAACGAACTCCACCATTCTCTTCGGCTGAAAACACGGTAAGTCATCAGAGAACATGTTCAAAAAATTTCTGACAATGTCTAGCTCTTCTAGACTAATTCCTGAGATTGCTTCTCAACAACTCGCCAAAAGGCTATGCAACCTTTAGTCGTGCATCACCTAACCTTAATGGTTCACCCAAAGCATAAGGATGACCATTTTTAAACACCCTGGATACAACATTCAAACCTTCAGGGTACACAAACATCACTTGTTTCTTATGACGGTTTACCACTACTCTCTGAGCAGTCAACCAATCATCAAAACCACACCAAACTCACACCCTCCTTCCTCAAAATCGTAACCACCACACTCACTAGTGTCAAAGTAGTGACCTCAAAGGCCGTCTACAATCTTGGAGGCTCAAAATCTCATCCTTTTAACAACTCTTAACCCCTAAAAGACCATCTTTTTTAGGGTTTGGCTGTGACAACACATGCATATGTTGTTCGATAGCCGATCCCGGTCATGAGTTGTTGGATCCAGCGTCCATCGGCTTGAGTTTCATGGGAACGGACCGACAACCTGCCCCTTTTTGCCAACCATTTTCCACGCGTGCTTGTGGTCGTGTGTGTAGCTTAAGTTAAGGGCATCGCCCTTGCAACATTTGATGATGGATCGACACCACCACTAGGCAATATTGTCGTTAAAGCTCTTTTCTGTCTCTCCCATGTCCGTGTGTACGTAACCAAGCCTTTTGCCCTTTTGTGAGGCCTCGACATTGCGAAATTGTTGCCGTTAGATGTGGTATGCGGTCGATTTTAGCGTCTGGCTTTAATCAAGTATTTTTAACCGTTGGCCGACCTCCAATCAATCACCTCCCATTCTATGGTCGTTGTTATTTATAGTGGCATGACCTTGTGTCCGGCCACCTTAGTGAGCCCAACCTTTTGCTTCGAGTGAAATTAGTCTAACTCTATCAAGATTAATTCCAGCACCTCTGAAAATCCTTGGGATAACAAATCTATCAGTGCGATGCTTTTGGTTGCCGATTCTGCCATCGATGCTGCCACCATCGTGCGCTTGCCATCAAATTCAAATGGATTACGAGGTAGGGGACCTTGAACTCGTAATTTCATTATAACATGCTTTGATTGTGTAGTAGCATGCTAAGAGTTTATAACTTATTTATTTGCATGTTAATGCTAATTAAATGAGCATGCTCTATATTTGTGAATCTTGCATATGTTAGCGAGGACTAAAGGTATGAAAGTAAGTAGTTGGTGAATTATATGTATGTGATTTGAGTATGTGATAAATATGTGTGATTGATGGGCACGAGTAGGAGTGTTTGATTGTAAGTTTGTCGAAAGGGTACTTCATGGGCTATGACGTGGAAACTGTGATCATATGTCGGGAGAGGAAAGACGTAAGATTGACAGGCGAATGTTAGATTTGATGAGATTAAAGAATTGGTTTTGATTGAGTCGGGTGGTATGTTGGATCAATGAGCAAAAGACCTAAGCGATGTAAGGATTTGGAAGATTTAAGGTTCTTAACATATGTGGTAATTTATGAATTTGTGAGAGTGGACAACATAATTGTACCCGCATAATGTATGTAATATGAATTGTAATGAAAGAATAATGAGTAAGGAATTAGTAAGGGTTTGATGACGGAACTTAGATTTAAAGGATTCCATTTAAGGAGTTCGAGTAAGATGTTTTGGTTTTAAGGCGGATGGTGCAAGATGTAAGGCTATAAGTATATCATGGTAAGCGTATGCTGACATGGAATTCGAGTTTGACAAGTAAGGTTATGTAGAGATTTGTAAGACTATAAGAGTAAGAGTGAGTTCTAAGTACGATTGGATGAGTTGAGTTGGAGTATGTTACGCTTGTGGACTAAGGCTTCAGAACCAGTGTGGTTCTAGCTTGGTCGACTGAAGAAAGTAAGACGAAAGTGGCTCCGAACACAATTGTGCATGCATAAGTTACCTAATATGAACTTGAATGGTAAGTAACCCTAATTTGATAATGTTGTGAGTTTGAGACTGAGGGTTTCGACGGATTAAGTTCCGTTTTTGAGCCAGTCGATAAGTAATTAATTGACCTAGTCTAGCCATGGTGTTATCTTGCGAGATTTAGTCTTGGTGCTATATTTTGGCCCAAACTTTGATGCACTGTTGAGAGCGTTATAAGTTTCTGCCCTTTATGGGCACTATATGTATTTTTGCCTACAGATGACACTGGATGTTCCGCCCAAGAGTGGCACTATAAGATTCCTACCCAAGAGTGGCACCCTATATTTTCCGCCCTTAGTTGGCACTGTATGGCCCCAGAGAGTGGGCATTTGCGCTCTCAAGTAAGTAGTATTATGGATTTGCTCTTACTTGTTTGATCTTGTGCCCCATGAGCATAAGTGTGCCTTACCTTTGGAAAAGTCCATGGCGTATAGTTGCTCCCCGAAGGTTAAGGTGACGCCCCAGTGACATTCCATTCCTTTATGACACTGGAGCTTATTAATTATAATGAGCTTCAGTTGTCAGTAGTATGTGTACGATAGTTAGAGTAAGTTATATGCATCAGATTTTGAGTAAGTGGTATGTGTAAGATTCATAGTAAGTGTAAGTGTGAGCTTCTAAGGAAGATGTAAGAGTATACTACTAGAGTAAGTGTAAGTTCATCCAGTATGATCGTATGTGTGTAACACTTTATTTATGTTTCATATTTTCATGCTTCATGTGTGATTGCATGAATGCATCTATGTATGAATTTACGAAGTTCATTGATTTATTTCCCCTACTAGGTATTTTTCTACTGAGTATGAAAATACTCACTTACTCTATTTTTAGCCCCTTTGTCTAGAGGCTTTTGCAGGTCGATCAGTAGCTTTTTGGACTTGACTATTCCCCACGATGGACTATTTTTACTTGACCTTGAGTACAACGGACTTGTGTGAAGCTATGTGGATTTTTGTGCCACGATCTCATGTATTGATTAAGGTGAGCATTAAATATGTTATTCTTCTGGACTTGTGCATATATGTATGAATCAGAAAGACCATGGCCATGGCGGGTTTTACCTTTATGTTTTTGTTTTGGGTCATGCCTGAGAATGTTGGTTTGCTGTAAGATGAATTAATTTATGAAAATTGTATTCACACGTTTTGATTTTAGTTATTTGATTTGATTTACATCTGTATTTTGAAATAAAATATTTGTAAAATTTTCAATTAAATGTAAGAAAAAACCTCGGGCATGACAATAGGAAACATACTCTTCCGCTACATCACGGGGTGTAGCAGAAGGGTACACCTCTATCACGTCATTCAATGATGCCAGGGTATAGGTCACATCTGTGTCGATCGATATCACAATCAAGGTATTGACTCGACTTTCTTCCTTGCTACCACCTGCAGGCGTAGCATGGGAGTAGAGGATTGTGGAGTCGTCTGAGTTCGAAATCTCGATAATCATAGGGTCCTCTCTACACCTTGCCCTCGTTAGAAAGGGTAATTTGTGCACTGGGTAGTTGAATAAGGAGCTCACGATGTGCCTCATCCTTGACTTACCCATTTGCTTTATTTTAAATAGAACACACAAAATTATTTAACTTAAAATAAAATAAGTACAACACTAATATTTATGCTAACCATTTAGTTACTCATTTATAGACTATCGTACCTTGGGCTTTGATACCAATTGTTACGCCCCTACTTTTTAGATTAATTTAAAAGTTAAAATTTCGTAAAATTTGTAAGTGAAGAGGGAAAAACCTTTAAAAATATTAAAGTTCAAAAGTATAAAATTTCAAAATTAAGGGCTATACACGCCATAAAATCATATCAGCATAAATATACAATGTACACAAATATATAGTTATGCTAAATCTGGCATATCAAGCCCTTTTTCCAAGGACTGATTTGCTATAGCCCCAAACTGGTATCTACACCTACAATATCTGGGGGTGGGTGAGTATAAAGTTTTATACCTAGTAGGTAGCATTAAATTTTACTAAAATGCTGAGATAAAATAAATCATATATAAAATTCATAACTTAGAATTTAAAGTCAAACTACTTTCATTGCTTAAAACAACTACATTTCATTCACAGAATGTCACCGATATTAAAATGACATATATTTGTGCTCATGGGGCAACAAGATCGAAGAAGGGGGGTTTTCCCATGATACCCCAACTTCTGAGCTCGCTAAAAGCCTTATTAGGCAGTATCTAGGAGTAATAAACTCCGATAGTTCTTTTATTGTGTGGCAAAGAACTACCCTTCAAATTCTAAATTTTTAAAATAAATGAAATAATCAAATGATATTTAAATAATTGGTGCTTAAAAAAATCTTGTTAAGGACGGACATTCGTCCAAACCCTAATGGTATTTTAAACCCGTTAGAAGTAAACCTTAGTGTATAACTTGAAGGCAGTTTGAAAAATGGAACTTAGCCCTGACACGAAAATAGGATTTAGAACTACCTACAGTCGTGAGGCCTTCGCTCGTTGTCGGCGTAAGTGCAGTGGCAGCACCTCCCTTTGCATTGAGATAATCTCCTAGTCCGGCTTGAGTAGAACCTCCCCTAGTGTTATGACGATCTCCGCTTCTAGCCTGAGAGTGGCGGACAGGGTCTCCCCTTGCCTTGGGTAGTTTCCTCCTTTTAGAGAGGCTAACTTGAAAAAATGACCCACTCTCGACGTAGGGCACCCTCAAATTAGCTAGAATGGGTTTTTGAACGGAAGAAAATAGGAAAGAAACAACTTAGAAATGCGCATTTAACTCTTAAAAGCGGGCATACACCAAAGAAAAGGAGAGGAGGAAGGGGTTGGGGCAAGTTGAACCCCCCTTCCCTCTCCTTTTATAGACCAAAGGGCTTGCTGAATGCACGACATGTGTCATGCATCTAGCGGTTGTAGGAGCCATATTGTCTAAACCGCAGGCTAACCTGCCATTGTTTGTGTTAGCTCTTAGCGTGCTGATGCAAAAATCATTTTTTTTTTTCAAAACTCGATAACTCTCTACCTTTTAATTGGAATAGCGCGTACTTCGCGCTTGGGACTCATATGACAAGCCCTTTGAAACATGACCACACAAGGGTATGTTTCCTCACAAATGCAATGTGGGTCCCACCCATGACATGCTTAATGTGGTTGTAGCCTATGATCCCGGTGTCAAAAATTTGCATGCTTGGGCTCGTTAGAATTGTCTCTTCAAACCCTATGAACAATCTAAAAGGTTTAAAAGAAGAGTGGGGCTAAAACAATGTCAATTTGATAGACAAAGTGTGTTGGTTCGAAAACTCAAAATAGGTTCAAAGGTTTATTTTCTAAAAATTTTGGGGTGTTACACCAACAAGTGGAGAGAGGCTGGGAACGATTGCTGGTCTAGGCAAAGCCAACTCAGGTGGCTGATGGTGGTTTTTGGTTGTGACAATGCACCAGAGGAAAAATAGAGCTGGGACGGCTAAATTTTTACGGGCAGAGCAGAGCTAGCAAGTAGAGGAGAGGAATGGGGGTCGGAGGCAGGAGGTTGCTGGGTGGTGCAAGCCCTAGTTGTTGTGGGCCATGGCAGAGCCATCAATGGCCTGCTGGGCCTTGCCGGGCTATGTGTAACACCCTGACTTTTTAAGTTACTTTAAAGGTCAGAGTTCCACCAATTCGTAATAATAATAGATGAGCCAAGATCAACCGTGCACAGAAGTGTAACTATTTATTAATTTATGTAATTACAAAAAACTTTACAAAACAAGGCTTATCATGCCTTAGCAAAATCAAAGTCGTGTACATCCAAAATTAATACATAATAAAAGAACTTAGTAAAGTAAATTAACAACATAGATCTTTCTACAAGCAATCTTGAATAACATCATTTTCTTCATTCAAACTTGCAGTGTCTATGAGTGGGTTAGTATAAATATACTCAGTAGATAGAGTTAAATTCTATTAGCATGCTAAAACATAAAGCATAAACATATATGCATAAAATATTCTCATAATAAAAAGTCAACTTAAATTAATATTATCGACTAACAGAATCCAACACACTTCTTAAATAAAAATTCAGATAAAATCGTTCTTCACAGAATCTGGTAAACTCGGATAATTTGTTCGTAGCCAGAATCTGATAAATAATTAAAAATCAGATAAATTATCATTCATAGAATGTCGCTAATATTGGAGCGACATACACTTGTGCTCGTGGGGCAACAGGATCATAATAAAGAGGATCTTCCCACAATATCCAACTTTATGGGCGCCCCATATGCCAAAATAGGCGGTACCTAGGAGTCATAACTCCGATAGTTTTGGGTTTTATACCAAATAGTTACCCTTCAAATCTGATCATAATTATTCGTAAATGTAATCCAAATACTAATAATATCATAAAGTACATATCACAATAAAATTCATCTTAGAGGTGTATGATACACTATTATCTTAGTGTTTGCCTGACCTCTAATAAATATCATCATTTTTCAAAATAATATTTTATTTAAGAGATGAATAAATTATGAAATAGAATGCCTAGTCATGGCACGAACTTAGAGGTTAAACCCACCTACCCTTTGTCCTTTAAATTGATTAGAGTAATGGCCAGTAGTTGGAGCCTTGTCTCGTTCACGGACTTGGGAGAGGCGGAAGAACCTCCCCCATCATGCCGGGATAGGATCTCTTTTCGGGTTCGAAAGCAGCAGACACAAAGTTTCCCCTTACTTTGGGATGATTTTTCTTTCCGGCTCGAAAACGGCGAACGTAAACTCTCCTTACGTTGGAACAAATTCTTCCTCCCGGGCCGAATGTGGCAGACCAAGCCTCCCCTTACCTTGGGTCGTTTCGACCCTCTCACAACGTCGAGCACCCTCAAATTAGGTAGAATAGGTTTTTGAACGGAAGATAATGGGCAAGAAACAACTTAGAAACGAGCATTTATAGTTTAGAAACAGGCAGAGCTCAAAGGAGAAGAAGAGAGAAAATGTGGGACGAGTTGTAAGTCCTCCCCTCCCCTTCTATTTATAATAAAAGAATGCTGTCAAATGTGCATGGTTAAAAAAAATCGATTGCACCAGCGATGATGTACGCAACCGCGCGTGTCAGCATTGATGCACGACAGGCATGACCTGCGTTTGTGCAGGCCATAAGAGCGGGTCAGCTCTGCTTACGCCTTCAATGGCGTCAACAGTTTTTAAAATTTTTTTGTTTTAAATATAAAACGAAAATCAAAACTTTAAATGGGCGTAACTCTTTACCCTGAATTTGGAATCAAGCGTTCTTTGTACCATTTGACTCGTATTGATGATCCCTTCTAAACAAGACACACAAGGGTACGTTTTCTTGCTAATTTTTGTGGCACCTCGTGTTTCAATTACGCTTAACCCAAGAGGGTTACGGGTAATTATATAATTTTAGTTTAATTTTAAGGAGTTTTAAGGGATGAAATTCCAGTATTTACTTAGAGTTCGAAGAAACGAGCATAATGAATCAAAGAATACGCAAAAAGGAGGTCAGGAACGAAAGTTATGACCTCGGGAAGCATGCCACATGGGCAGGCCCCACTTTAAAATTGCGAGATAACCTACCCATGTGGGGTCTAGTTTCGAAGGGTTTGTCGATACGAGCCCATTGGTACCAAGAACATACAATTCAAACTTCGGGATAAGAAGTTATCACATTTTGAAGTTGAATTGTATTTGAATTAAATAATAATAAAATATTCAAGAAATGACATAATAGATGACATCATCAAGCCGAGTCAAGCCAAGCTGACTCTTTCGCACGACGCACCGACGGATCACGGCCGTCTGCGCGACTCGGGGCTGTGCGCAGAGCCCTGGCACATGCGGCGCCAACCACTTCTTGTGGTTCAATAAAAATATGACACGTGGCATGCACAAATGCGCGCGTATCTTGATTCCATCGCACGCTCGCACCCCATTCTCTTAGAAATAGTACTCATTTCCATTCATTCTTCCGGAAGAGTTTTTGGAGTCGTTCTGGGGCTGTTTTCTTCCGTTCAAAAGGCGTTCTTAATTATTTCGAGGGTGTTCTACGCAATGGAAGCGTCCATTGCTCGAGTTAGCGACCCTTTATGAGGGAAGTGCCCCGGGTAAGGGGAGGTTTTGTCCGCTGCCTACGGGCACATGAAGGGTAAAGTGTCTCTGGGTAAGGGGAGGTTCTGTCCGCCTCCTATGAGCACATGAAGGGTAAAGTGTCTCCAGGCAAGGAGAGGTTTTGTCCGTTGCCTACGGGCACGTGAAGGGTGAAGTGTCCCGGGTTAAGGGGAGGTTTTGTCCGTTGCCTACGGGCACAAAAAGATAAAAGTATTCCGGAGTTAGAGGAGGTTATGCCCGCCATCTCTGGACCTGAAAGGGATGACGCCCTGAGGAAACAAGCAACTCCGAACGTCGCCACTTCCGAAATTGCAGGGGAGTACGCTTTTTTTGCCTTCTAATTTAATATGATTTATATGCATGCACATCTTAATTAGTAATATACTAACTAAGATATATTTTTTGCTATGATCCGATATATGTTAATATGTTCCTATTCAATCTACTTTGATATATTCTATTGTGATCCGAATTACTCTGAAATGCTTTATTGTGATTTGACATACTCCGATCTGATCTGATATGATTGGTATGGTCTGATGAAATCTAATACGATCTAATAGGATTTGATATGATCTAACATGCCCTGTTGTATGTTCTGCTTTGCTCTATGATAGAGTGGGATGTGTGATTTTGTTAATGTTCTGCTCACCTATATGAGATGTGTATTTCATTGATTTATTGGCTTTCGTCTGATTCTGAATGAATTATTCGGATATAAAGTATACGTATTTTATTGTATATAATTTTGTGATGTCTAATGAATGTATTAGCTGTTAGGCAAAACTACGTTTGGATCCAATCATATTGGAAATACCTTAGAGATGGTATCTAATATGTACATATGCAACCAACGGCAAGTCACCGTTGGCCCGATCCAAATTCGTTATAAAATTAGGTTTGTTTTGATCTACACACCACAGGATGTTAAAGCTCTATAGTGTGTAGAAGTACATCATGACTCTCGCACTCAGAGTCCCGGTCTAACCTCCAGTCCCGGTCTAGTTTTTCAGGGTGGGGTGTTACAAATTGAAAGTGGGCCCCGGCCACCTAACGCTTCAAGGCCATAGCCTACTATACCAGTGTTTGTTTGATACGCTCTTGGGCTCGATAAGTTCATCTCTATGAGCACTATCAAATATCTTAAGGCTCATTCGAACGAATCAAGCTCAAAATGGTCCGATTTTATGAAAAACCATTATTGGGCCCTTAAACTAGCTAATGTGCCCAAACATTTAAATTTCAAAACTTTGAAATTCTGGGGAGTTACACTACGACAGTGGAGAAAAATTACAAGATAGAGAGGAGAAATAAAACCATTTTTTGCAGACGAAACACAGCAATCAGGCAAAGGAGGTGGAACTGGCCTGGAGGGGGTGGCTCCCTATAGTTGCCAAACCGAGGTAGGCTGGACTAGGTCCTAGCGGCCACATCTAGCCACTGGCGGTGGTAGTGGAAGAAGAAACGGAGAAGGGGGTAGAACTCAGTTTTGCAAACAACGAAGCAATGGAGTGGAGGGGAGGCCAAGAGGGCCCAGGAGGGATGGCCTCCTGCCGTTGCTAGACCGAGGCCGGCCGGCTGGTGGCATTACCTCCGGCTTTGCCAAAAAGAGAGAAAGAGAGAGTGAAGAATAGAGGGGGTTCTGAGAGGATCTAGAATGGGCTTGCCCGATCCCGATCCCGATCCTTTTTATTATTTTATTATTTGTTCTTTCTCTCTCTCTCATTTTCTTTATTTTCCCGATTCGTTTTTCCTTTTTGCGTGCCAAAAGTTTATGTGGCACATCGAGGCATGTGACTAAGTCCTACACTCAACTCTACATGTGTGAATACAAGGTGGAATACAAAAAATCAAATATGCCAAAATGTCACATTTTTTTGCAAAAAATGATCAAAAAAATAGTAGAAAGGTAGTAATAAATCATAGAAAAATCAAGGACAGTACAATATACATCCCAAATAGTCTATTATTTGCGACGTATACAATTATATGTTGCAAACAATAACATTTTTTATTATCTAAATTTCATATTTATTTTTAAATATATAATAATAAAAAAATAAATTAATTTCCCCTACTTTCCCCCCTGTCCTCCTCCTCCTGCCACTAGTGTCCGATGCCCCTCCCACTCCCCCTCGGTCCCTACCTTCCCCCCTCCCTTGTTGCTAGCTAGAGGAGGGGTTTCTGGGTAGCAAACTTCTTTTGCCAGAGGCTAGCACCCTCCCCATGTTTTTTTATTAATTTAAAGTTTATTTAAAAAAATATAAGGGAGTGGGGGAGTGGGTTGGGCCCCCCTTCACTCCCATCGGGTCAGGCCCATCCAGCCTGCCCCATGAGGTGGGACCAACGGGCTAGGGCCCATGACCACCTCTACTTCCCCTTGGTCCCACTGGAGTGTGAAAAAAAATTAATTTCTTCATTCACATGTGAGTGTGTTTGGTCTCATGCACGTCAGGGGATTTGCATAAAATATAATAATCTAATTTATAATTATTTGCAATGTATGTGTATATACGTCGCAAATAACATGCTTATTTGCATCGTTTAAATTTAAAAGCGGTATAACCATATACATCCCAAATACACTGATTATTTGCAACGTATAATCCTATATGTCGTAAATAATATTATTTTTATTTTTAAATATATAAATATGTAATAAATTAGTACAAAAAAATTAAATTAATTTTTCCTACTTTCCCCCTCTCCTCCTCTCGCTAGAGTTTGGTGCCCCTCCCAGTCCCCCTAGGTCCCTCTACCTTCCTCCCCTCCCTGTTGTTGGCCGGAGGAAGCAGACAGGAGAGGCTCGCCAAACTCCTCCTGTCGAAGTCCGATGCTACTCCCCCAGTCTCTCCCTACCCTTCTAGTTTTGCTGGAGTACGAAAAAAATAAATATTTATTCAGTCATGTGTGAGTGAGACTAGCCTCATGTGAGTCAATGTGAGCTCCGACCTGTGGACTGTAAAATTTTGAGCCAAATAAATATATATTAAATAATATATTATTTGATTTACATAAAATATAATAATATAATTTTTAATTTGTTGTGCTTGCTATATATATTGTATGCATACATTAAATAATATACTATTAAATATATATATAATATAATATAATACATAGATCAAATTTATCATTATATGTGGAGTAAGATGATGTTTGTGGAAGTAGGTGAGCAAGTTGAGGCTAGAGTTATCAATCATACGAAATAGTCTCAATTTAACGATTAGAATTTGAGGTCAGACAAAATGGTGAATGAGACAATGCTTAAAAAGGCTTTAAATAAGAGTGGAACACCATATTCACAAGCATTATTCCAATCAAGTGAACTATTAAATGACTTTGATAAAACTTTTGCTATAGAAATGGGCAAGCCTAAACAAAAGCCTGTGGAGCTTTGTATGCAAATTCAGCTAAGAGCATCAAGGGAGGCTTTGTTACCACAATTGGAAGCTAAACGTCAAGGCTTAACTAGTAGCCAAGTTAGTGAGAAAATGCATGTACGAGCTGCAGACAATTGTAAATTGCTAAAATTAAAATTGAAGTTCAAATCATCAATGGAAATGTTTGATGATGATATCATAACTCTAAATATAAAAGTTGCATCTTTGCAAAAAATTAAATTAATATATTCAGTTTTGTTTGTGTGAGATGGGGTAACATGAGCCCTAGCCATGCAGAACATAGATTTCGATTTGACAATGCACATAACTCAGGGGCCAAGCAGGTTGCATGCCCCCTTGCATTGTCGGATCTCAATCTAACAGTTGTCAAAGCCTAGGCTCACATATAAAGGACTAAAAAAATTATTTTAAATGTTTTACCCGCTATATATATTATATTTATATATTAAATAATATATAATAATATGTCGCAAAAAAGGTTATATATTTGCAACGTTTATAATAAGTGTCACGAATATATTATATTATTTACGACATTTAGAATAAAACGCCGCAATTACTTTACTATTTGTGATGCTTTAAATAAGCATCATAAATAGTCCTAAGTGAAAAAAAAGGCAAAATTTCACCCACATCCTTTATTCCCCCACTCCCCCTACTGCTTGTTGTGCCTTCGCGCCCTTCCACCAAACACCGCCCTTCCGCCCCACCATCCCCTCCTCCCCCCTCTCCCCAACTCACCTACTGCTGGCTGGAGGAGGAGGAGGGACTCAGTCCGGTGCCCCTCCCCCCCTCTCCGCTCCCCCCTCCTCTCCCATGCTTTCCCCCCTTTCCCCTGCTGCTGGACGGAGAAAGAGGTGAGGAGGGGTGCTGGAGTTTGACGCTCCTCCCCCTCTCCCCCTTGGTTACTCCCCCTTTCCCCTGTCCCGCTAGATAGTTTTTTTTTAATTATTAGTGAAACTTTTTAAAGCACCACTAATAAGGTGATTTTTTAAATTAAATGTTAATTAGCAACACTTTTGAAAGTGTTACTAATATTATAGAATTAGTGACATATAAAAATGTTTACTAAAATAATCAATATTAGTGACGTTTTACGAAAAAATGTCGCTAAATACTATACATTTTGCAAAGTTTAATTTCTATTTGTGATGTAAATTTAAAACATCATTAGTAATGATTTGCGATGGAAATAAAAAAACATCGCAAATGAGTATTTGCAATACAAAAAAAAATGTCGCTAATAACTATTATTAGTGATGCTTTGAATATGCGTTGCAAGTGACCAGTTGTGATTGGACTTTTTTTTAGCTTTTTGCAATGTTTTTTGTAACGCTCGAGGATTTTCTCACATTTTCCTTAAAATTCACGGAAAATTTTTGCAATATAACGTCTGTAAATCGGAGGAAAAATGATAAAATCAAAACCTGATAAAACAGTTTATAATTTAAAACACTAAACATCCATTTTCCATCTAAATATTTTTATCATACGGTCAAACATCGTACGGCCAAAGCAAATATCATTAGGCGCTACTCGAAAACACACGTACGAATAAATTGCTATGATCATAGACTTTAAATACAAATCCCTCCCAGGCATCCCTGAGTGCAAGTCCCATAACAGTCCACCGACTAATCCAAATGAAAGTCCAGAATAAACATCTTAACGTCTCGTCTCACCCAATACAGGAGATCGTGGCACAAAATTACTCGCAGTGAGTCAAGCATATACCTGAGTCAACGGGAATCAATCCACCGCTGAAATGAGCATCCATCTCCAGGAGCTCTCCGCACAACTTGCAAAACCTCCCGTACAACGGGGCTAAAAAGTAGGGTAATGAGTATTTTCATACTCAGTAGGAAAATACCCAGTAGGGGAAACCAACACAGTGAACTCACTAAGTTCATAAATACATGCGTTCATGCAACTCAAACATGAAGCAGATAAGCATATCAATATCATGCTCATACGCATACAAACATACCAAATGCACCAACATGCCAAAGTCATACCAAAGGCACCATCATGCCAAAGACATACTATCAAATCAAACTTACACAAACACCCTTATCCAGGGTCTTACAAACTTACTCGTACCACCATACGCTTACTCATACAACATACGCATACTTGCACGACCTTACTCGTACAATCATATGCTTACTCATACAGCTTATACATAATCACACTTACTGTCTTACCCAGAAACATACTCTCACAAACGTACTCATACACATACACTTACAGTCGTGCTCATACTCATACGCTTACAGTCCTACTCATACACATACTCATACAGTCTTGCTCATACACATACTCTTACAGTCCTGCTCATACACATACACTTACAGTCGTACTCATAATCATACACATACTATCGACCATTGAAGCTCATTACAACTAATAAGCTCCAACGTCGAAATGGAAAAGAATACCACTGGGGCATCACCTTAACCTCCGGGGAGTGACTAGACGCCATGGACTTTTCCGAAGGTAAGGCACACCAATGCTCATGGGGCACTGGATCAAACAGGTAAGAGTAGATCCATGATACTACTTACCTGAGCGTGCAAACATAAACACCCACACATAAGGGGTCATACAGTTGCCCACCATAATGGGTCTTATAGTGCCAGAGAATTGCCCACCATAATGGGTCTTATAGTGCCAATGCCACTCTTGGGCAGAAATCATACAGTGCCACTTGGGCAGAAACATACAGTGCCACTCTTGGGCGGAAACATACATCGCTCTCAACAGAGCATCAAACGTCTGGGCTTAATACAGCACGCAGACCAAATCAGAAACATACGTCGCTCTCAGCAGAGCATCAGACGTCTGGTGCTCTATACAGCACACAGACAACATCCCGCAGGATAAACACCATGGCAAGACATGAGAAATGTTCGGCTGACTCATTAGCGGCCAGCTCAAACACAGAACTTAATCCGTCGAACCCTCAAGTCTCAAACTCACAACGCTATCATTAGTTGTGCTTATAATTCAAGTTTGAATTAAGTAAATTATGCGGTACAATTATGCCACACAAACTCACAGTCCTCGACTGATCAAACCGAAGCTGAGCCTGATCGAAACCTTAGTTCGTCAAGGCAACAGACTTCACTCAACCCATCCACATCATGGACAAAACTCATCGTACATCAAACCCTTACAGTCTTACATACTTCGCCATCCATCTTATGGCCAAATCATCTTACACTGACGTCCTCAAATGAAGCTCCTCAGAACCAACCCAGTTGTCGCCCTCTTACTTATATCTCACTTGTTATACTTACTTTTCACTTCATAATCTGTACATTAGGTTTGTACAATTATGCACACTCTTACTGTCTGACAAATACCCATATCCTCTGTCATCTGTCATACACTTACACATCCATATCCAAATCCAGACAAAACCTCTGTCATCTGTCATACGCTTACACATCCATATCCAATCCATACCAAACACTGTCACTTCATACCATCCATAGCCATACCTCTGCCCACAAGCGCATACACACATCCATAGCATAGTCAAATAGTCATCATACATACGTATGTCTATCACACATACATATAACATACACATACAGTCATACATACGAAGCTTACAACCATGCTCACTAGCCATCACTAGTGCATACATACATATTTATACATACTTCAAACATACACGCTAGCCATCACTAGCACATGTATACATATGTCAAACATACACGCTAGCCATCACTAGCACATGCATAATCCATGCATACTTTAAACATACACGCTAGCTATCACTAGCACATGCATACATACGTTAACATACACGCTAGCCATCACTAGCACATGCATACATACGTTAACATATACGCTAACCATCACTAGCACATACTCAATCAGCATACGAAACTTACCAACAAACATGCTAGTCATCACTAGCACATAGTTACATCCAACGTACTTACATCCAACATGCATGTCATATACATTTCAACATACTATATCATCATGCTTACATGTACATCATGCAATCGGATCGTTACTTAACATCCAAAGCATGGAATCATACAATTCTAGCATGCTGCTACATAGTCAAAGCATGCTATCATGAAATTACGAGTTCAAAGCTCCCCTACCTCGTAATCATGACGTTCAATGGCGAGCACACGACGGTGGCGGCATCGGCGGCGGAGTTGGCGGTCAAAATCGTTGCCTGGATGAGAGAGCTGTTGTCCCGAGGATTTTAGGAAGTGTCGAAACTATCACGGCCAAATAGGGTGTCAGAAATCAATGCGGTAAAACCCGCGATCCACAGTGGTACACTAGGGCGGCTGGGAGAAATATCATGCCAACATAAGTGGAGGTGCGACCATAGGTCGATGGTGTACTCACTGAAGATCGGCTGGTGGCTAATACGTACTCAGCCGGCCACAAGACGTCGAAATCGGCCGTGGACAGCACCCAACGGCGACGATTTCGGATCAACATGGGCCCACATAAGGGCGGAGAGCATGGGGCAACGCTCGAGAACAAAGGAGAGGTGGTGGAGGGCTATGTGCCTACTCCACTCGGTGGCAAAGCCATCTGATGGTCAGGCGGCACAAATGCGGCGCCTAAACCCAGAAGTACACGCGTGGCCACATGCACACGCGACCCAAAAGGGCGGGGGAGAGGGCTGAACGGAGATGACCCAAGGCCCACAAAAGCCAACAGGGCTAAGGCCCTAGCGGTGGCCAATCTAAGCGGCGACATCGCCGATTGCCACACACAACCAAAACTAATGGTGCGGGTAGCTGTGCATCTCACACGACAGAGAGCAAGGGGAGGGTTCAGGTCGAGCAAAGGCCACGAGGCTGTCACTAGCCAAGGCCTGTGCAGGTGGACTCGTCCACCTTCTGTCAAGGTAAGACATACAAACTCTTGCCAGAGGCCATCCGGTACTGACGGCGTAAAATGGGCAAGAGGGGTCAACGGGCAAATATGCCGGTAAGATGGAACTAGTTGTGGCTACGGGCCACAAGGAAAGGCACAGGCCAGAGGCAATCAAACCGTGCGAGGTGGGACCGTCTCTAGTCATTACTAGACTGAGGCGGAATCCTCGGTAGCCATTTGGCCACTACCGGCCAATGCCGATGGCGTCAAAAGCCAACACAGAGGGGCTGACCAGGGAAAACCCATAAGGGTGGAGTGGCCATGGGGACGGAGGCTGAATCGGTCCAGGTGGGTGGGGCCGTCCCTGGGCCATCGCCAGGCCGGGGCAGAGCCCACGGTGGTCAAGTCACCCTCACCCGCCAACGATGGCGGTGCCAACTCACTGGAAAATCCACCCACAGTACCGTGCAAATCAGACTGGGCAGAGCAGAGGGTGGCAGAGGGGATGGAACCGGGCTGGGTAGGGTGGTCCACTGCCTTCGCCGGAGCAAGGCAAGGTTGGAGGAAGGTCGAATCGGCCACAAATCACCACTGGCGGCCACTGTTTACCCAAAATAGTGCGTCGGCGGAATAGGGTAGAGAGGGGGAAATAGGATGGGGCGGCGGTGCAGAGGCCCACCAGGTTGGGAGGGATGGCCTCCCGCCGTCGCCGGCCCAGGGCGGAGCCGTGGCCCGCCGGTCGGGCCTTGGCGGCCCACGACGGCGGCGGTGGTACACAAGACAGTGAGAAAGGGAGAGAAAACTCACCAGAGGAAAACAAACTTAGGGGCCTGCGGGACTGGCTAGGGTGGCGGCCCTGCCGTCGCCGGCCTGAGGCTGGTCGGACGGAGGCCGGGCAGAGCCCACCGGCCACCGCCGGCACTGGCCAAGTCACGAGACAGAGGGAGAGGCGGAATCGGGGAAAACAGGGGAGAGGCGGGTCGGAGCGGCCGTCGGGCCGGGACGGCGGCCCCCTGCCGTCGCACCACCGGGGCGGAGCCGGTGGCAGCGGTCCTGTGGCCCACCGGCGGCCAGCGGCGGCCAGGCACAGGAAATAGACGCAAAGGGGGGGGCGCACTGTTCACCATCCAGGACGTTCTGGATCGGGGTCGTCAGATCCCGATCCTATTTTTCTTTTTATTTTTATTTTTATTTTTTTTCCAAACGTATCCTCAACGCGCGTTAACTCATTGGTTACGCATCGAACCTCTAAAATTCGCGCCGAAAACGCGCAGCGAGGCCCGCGGCCTGCGACTAAGCCCCACACCCAACTCTACGGGTATAAATACAGGAAAAATATACAATTACACATACGCTGAAACGTTACATTTTCCCGTCGAAAATGACCAAAAAAATAGCAAAAAAATCACAGAAAATAGTAAAAAAATCAGGGACCTTACACTTTTAAAGTATCATTAATATGTATTAATGACGCTTAAAAGTATCATTAATAATTTTTGTTGTTGTAGTATTTTCTTTCTTGTAAAGACTTGTCTAGCCTAACTAGTTTTTATGATCAAAGCTTGGTCACCAATAATGCGAGGCTGCCACATCACTAAGAAAATGGTGAGAAAGAAGCCTAGAAACAGATCTAACAGTTCTCATGTTCCTCCCCCCTCCCCCCGTTAGGTGTCTATTGGTCATGTAATTTATCATGGTAGGTGGTGGAGAAAATATTTTTCTTATTATAATGACTTCCCTAACCTCCCTAACTACTACCTCGTCTTATTTTTCTTTCTTGTTTAGTTGAAAACCAAAGTACTTCATTTAAAAAAACCAAATTACTCCTTAATCTGGGGATCGTTTCTATCTTTTATCAAAGAAAACCATAAAAATCAATTTTTTATCCCTCCATTTGCGTTACATATTGCATGATAGTACTCTTTCTACATTTTTATTCAACTCAGGTTGTCGTATCTAATGTAATGTGCCTTATCTTTTTATGTCACCTAGGAGATTGTCGTCATGCTCTCCGAAACTATTTTCGGCTGCATGCTTGATTCGGCTTGGTTGACTTAGTGTAGTTGGGCTGCTGCAGCGGCCAAATCATCGGATTCCGTTTCCCTCACAGGCATCTACTGACGCAGAACTCCAACGAAATCAAAGATTACAAAGGCATCCATGGATGGGCTCAACAAGTAAGTAGAGGGACTTAACACTCAGATATCAGAAAATGGAACTGCCTCTTCTCTTCCTTCTATCCCTCTTCACCTTGTTCATCTTCTTTTACATCACCCGGCAATCTTCAGGCAGATGCAAGGCCCAGTCCGGCGTATCCAAGTCGCCTCCCGGACCGCGGAGACTACCCATCATCGGCAGCTTGCACCATTTACTTGGCCAACTTCCTCACCACAGCCTGAGGGACTTAGCTCGAAAGCATGGCCCTATCATGCATCTACAGCTTGGCGAGATCCCGATGGTGGTTGTCTCTTCAGCTGAGGTAGCGAAAGAGGTCTTGAAGACGCATGACCTCTCGTTTGCTACCAGACCACAGACGGCCAGCATGGATATAATGACATATGGATTCACGGACATAGCCCTTGCACCCTACGGTCTGTACTGGAGGCAACTGCGCAAGATTTGTACGCTACAGTTCTTGAGCGCCAAACGAGTGGAGTCATTCAGGTCCCTCAGGGAAGAAGAGGTGTCAAATCTTGTAGAGTCAATTTGCTCAGCATCTAACTCTCCCGTAAATCTCAGCAAAAGGCTCCAGACGTTAACAAACGACATAGTATCCAGAGCAGCGATGGGAAATAAAGGCGATGGCGAGGAGCAATTTCTAGCAGCAACCAAGGAAGCAATAAAGATGACCGGTGGTTTCAATTTGGTCGACCTATTCCCCACATCCAAGTTGGTTGCTACTTTTTGCGGATCCAAGTCCAAGCTGGAGAAGGTGCATAGCCGACTAGATGGGATGTTAGATAAGATTATTCAGGAGCATAGGCACAAAACAGTATCAGTCATGAAGGATTCTGACCATATCGATTTAATTGATGTCCTACTGAGACTCCAAAAAAGTGAAGATCTTGAGATTCCCCTGACAGATGACAACATCAAAGCTGTGATCCTCGTGAGTATCTTTTAAGGGAAAATACAACATTCAAACTTCTATGCTCATTGTATTCAAGATATTTTTATTACTCTATCTAATATGCTCTTATTTTAAAATAACCCTACACCAGAATTTGCACACTAAAACCTTATATTGATTAAACTGAAAAAAGTGGGTTTCACACGATAATATAGAGAGTCTTATTTTCCTCTGCCAAAAAAAAAAAAGGTGCAAGGCTTCAATGGTGTAGGAAAGTTATTATTACTTAAATTTTATATCTACTATACCCATTGAATTATTAATTAAAATATAGTATTGATCTTTTATAGTGTGTATATAGACCCATATTGTGGGCCCACCATGTCTTATTATATTATAGATCCCATGTTGTGGGTCCATTATTGTGGGCCCATATGTCGTTGATCATCATGTTTTAGGCCCCGCATGTTCTAAGTCAACCATGCATCATGTATCATTATTTTATGAGTTCGAGATGTTGTGGACATAGCTACAACCATATTCTCTTGATAAGGTTACTTTTGTTTCTCTGAAAATAGAAGGATATTGTTGGGTTTTAATATTTCAATTCCTATAATAGATAGGAAATTTTAAAATAAGGGTATGTTGGATATAACAAAAATATCTTGGATATAACTGAAATGAAAGTTTTAAAATTAGGTATTTTCGATATTTTCCCATCTCTTTTTAATTTCGTCCGGCAATGATGAATGCCCAACAGGAATACAATTGCCAATTCCTTGTTTAATATAAATGAAGAGGTGAGATGCTTAGGAAGGTTTTAAAGTTTTGGAAAACCGCTTTGTTAGCTGCCCATAGAGATTATATCCCAACTTATCCTATGTACTTTGTACATGCCCAAGGGATGGGTGGCGGGATATATATGTCGCTTCTCGTTATATAAAAATGATAAAATCGGTAGCAACATGTAGGCGTATAAAAGTTTGTTGTTAATTTTTAGTCCTAATTAATTAAATACCCAAACACCCCTGCTTAAAAAGAAATACTCCATGATAGAACTGGTAGACTTGATATGGGCATTGAAATGTTTGTTGTTGATTAGAAGTCCTGAGGGTCCGAACACCCTACATATTAAAAGATATGATATAATTAAATGACATGATATGGGCTTAGAAATGTTTGCCGTTGATGTGTAGGAGTTATTCTCGGCGGGAACGGACACTTCGTCCTCTCTTATGATATGGGTAATGACAGAACTTATGAGGAATCCTAGAGCAATGGCGAAAGCTCAAGAGGAAATCAGAGGCACCTTGAAGGGAAAGAAAATTACTGAAACTGATATCCATGAGCTGCACTACCTAAAATTAGTCATCAAGGAAACGCTTAGACTACACAGTCCATTTCCCTTACTGATCCCAAGAGAATGTCGAGAAAGTTGCCAAATTAATGGCTACGAGATACCGGAAGGGACTAGGGTCCTTGTCAATGCATGGGCAATGCAAAGGGATGCTCATTATTGGGGAGATGATGCAGAAGAATTCAGGCCAGAGAGATTTCTTGATACTTCAGCAGATTTTAGAGGATCTCACTTTGAGTTCATACCGTTCGGCTCTGGGAGAAGAATTTGTCCTGGTCTTTTATTTGGAATGGCCAATGTTGAACTTCCCATTGCTCAACTCTTGTACCACTTTGATTGGAAACTACCATTTGGAGTGCATCCCGAAGAGCTTGACATGAGTGAAGAATTTGGAGTTGTCGTTAGCAGGAGACAAGACCTTCACCTGGTTGCTTTTCCCATTGTAACTGATGAATGTTAACGCATATTCATGATTTTGACATGATTGTCAAGGTCAATGGAATGCTGAATAATGAGCATTATGGAAGATGGAGCAAAGTACAGGGCTAAAGATATTGTAATTTTCGGTAGATTTGATTTCTATCCATTTTTTGTTCCATTGATGAGGAGCTTATATAATTTGGACTAGAAGAATCACCTAACAAATGTTGTCATGGTTCTGTGGCCTAACAAAGGTGTTTGATCATTTAACTAAAGGAGTCACTGCTGCACGCTGAAGGAGTCACTGATGCACACATGCACACATTGTGTTCTAAACATAAACACTAACTCAATTTTACATAACAAATGCAGGGATATGAACCTAGGGATTGATATCTTAACCAAAATGTTGCATACTTGCATCAAACAACCATAATAATGAGTATGAAAATAAAGCATGCATACCGTCCAACACAAAATACATTATAAAGTGTCTGTCAACTACATTAAATTGATAAATCAAAATTCAAATCCCATTCCATCGTGCTCCAGCTTTCACAAGTTAAATTTTTTTGTCTTTTCCTTCCTGCACTTTAAGTCATGTCAAACATAACCGCACTCATGAGTACTAAAACCATAATCATGGACGAGGGCTAATAAGCATCTAATCTAGTAGTTTTCAAAACTAAGCCAATGATTTTTAATATCAAATTACTACCACAAGCATTCATGAAATTTAACAAGTCACTATATCACCAAAACATTGTATTTGTAACACTTGGAATTTTTATCAGCAAACATTTCCTGTCATAAAGCTATCATTAAGACATCGATGTAGTATCAGTAACATCGAAGGTTATAATATTTTCATTGGTAAGGCATCCACGCATCGGTGGATCGAACCTATTCACTGTTAGAAGTGGAATCGTGGGTGGCTATATTGTTTTAGATGAAACTAGTTGGTTGCACACCTTAAAATCTCCATGAATTGCCCTGGAGAATGACTCTGAAACTGAAAGAATAGAGAAAAATCCCTAAGAGAGAGTCAAGATCAAAGAGGCTCTGAAGAGAAATCAATAAAGGACCAGAGGTTTGAGAAACATGTTACCATTACCATCGATGTGGTAATGGTAACAATATCGAAGGTTATAAGAGTTTCATCGGTAAGCTTAAGGCATCAACGCATCGGTGGATCAAACCTAGTCACTATTAGAAGCAGAGCTTTAGATGAAACTTGTTGGTTGCAAACCTTAAAACTCCACACATTGCCCTGGAGAAGACTCTTTTGAGACTAGAAAAATAGAGAAGGACGCCTAAGAGAGGAGTTAGGACAAAGTGGTTTTGAAGAGAAATCAATAAAGGAGCAGGGGATTCAAAAAAGATTCCTTATTGAGATTTTGTGGACTAGAGGAAGAACCATCAACTAATTTTGTGCTGAAGAGGTAGGATAGTTTAACCTCCACTTTAAATTATAAAAATCATAGAGAGTGCATTGGATGATAAATAAATTATTCTTTTATGAATAGTTGTATAATATGGATATAGGGAGTGCACTATGTAGAGGCAAATATTGTAATTTAGGCTTTAATATGCAGTTTGAAGCAATGATTGCATTGTTGTAATGTCCCTATTTTTTTTATAATTTTTAACTATTTTTTAATAATTTTTGGTAGAAAAATGTGACATTTTAGCATATTTATCTTTTCATATTTTACTTCGATATTTATGCCCATAGAGTTATGTGTAGGGCTTAGTCATGGCCATTAGGCTTTAATGCGTCACATATGTTTTTGCCGTGAATTTTGGTTACACAACGCATAAGATATATATATATATATATATATATATATATATATATATATATATATATATATATATATATATATATATATAAGGAATGAGTCATGATTGCATTCCAAAAAGTCCAAAACGTCCATAAGAGTGGAAAAGAAACCAGAGAGCAATTTTGGACCCTCCACCGTACCTCTCCATCACCGGATTCTATCGCTTCTTACAATAATCCCTTTCACCTTGCCGACACGAGCATGATGGTACTAGTTAGGGCCGCTGCCATGCTCTCCTTACTCCTCCACAAGCTACCAGTATTTTCCCTCGGTTCTTAGATTGTTTCATCGGTCTTGGGCCGTCAGAGAGCTTTTCGCCACAAGTTGCCATTGCTCTCCACTAGAATTAGCTTCATCCAGCCACCAGGATCCTAGAGGCGCTGACCGTCGCCACCCTCTCCTTGAGCTTCCAGTAGTTTTTCTTGTATTTTTTCACTATGTTAGTTGAGTTTGGTCGTCGGATGATTGTTCGTCTTCTCCATGGGCTGTTTCTGATTGACCACCACCCTCCATCCCATGTTTGGCCGAAACCTCCCTTCCCATGTCTTCGTCTCCTTAACCCAGCCATCTTCGACCCTGTCTTTGACTGCCGCACTGCTCTTTTCCCTTCCGGCTGAACCAAATGAACCACTGTGTGCGTCTTTGGGCTGCCGCAACCTTTGGTTGGCAAGGGCTGGCTAGACGTCTTGACTCGGTGATGATGGCAGGGCCATCCCAGTCTAGCATTGCCACCTCCAGTTTGGTTCCACCTTAGCGGAACTTCAGCTCGTCCTTACGTCGTCCCCCTTTTACACAGTTTATGTCGATCGGCCTCTGATTAGATTTGGTTGATTTGCCCCAACAAGGTGATAGTGGGGGTTGCCTCTATCGGCCTTGGCATGGAAACAAACTCACGTCCTTACATCGACCCCCTTTTACTAGCAAGCAATCAAACCCTATTCTAATAATCCCATAATCCCTAATGATGCTAATGAGTATTCATAAAACTTCAAACTCGTACCATCAAGCAATCAAATTCCTATTCTAACAATCTTATAATCCCTAATGATGCTAATGAGTATTCATAAAAGGCTATATTCATCGGTTAGGTATCTTACCTCCGATTTCGAATCGGACTTCATCTCTATGAAGTTGGATCCTACAAAAATCAAAGAAACCTTTTTAAGCAACAATTTGTAATACTAAAGAATTCAAAATGAGAGAGAGAAATCTAATTAACATGAGGGAGTCTATAAGAGAGGTTTGAATCAATGTTGACTGAATTTGAAAGAAAGAATGAAGTAAATCGGGTGGAACTTGAATAGAGAGAGAGAGAGAGAGATGAGAGAGTGACATGCATCACAAGGGAGATGGAGGGATGTGTGATAGGGGAGAGGGGGTTTCTTCGGCCCTTTGAAGGCTTTTCTCAAAAATCTCCTCTAGCCAAAATTGGTAAAGTAATGTCCTTGATTTTTCTACAATTTTTTTTGTGATTTTTATGCTATTTTTTGATAATTTTTGGTAGAAAAATATAATGCTTTGGTGTATTTAATTTTATATATTTTACTACGGTATTTATACCCATAGAGTCGGGTGTGGGGCTTAATCGTGGTTGTTGGGCTTCTATGCAATCCAGATGTTTTCGGCGCGAATTTTGGTTTCATGATGTGTAAGATGTTAGTAACCAATGCGCAAGGAGGTAGAATGATGCGTAACTGGAGCGACACGTAAAAAGGTTGGACAATGTGTAAGAAAGAAAAAAGAAAAAAATAATATATATGAGGAATGGCCACGACCGCATTTCATAAAGTTTTGAAACATCCAGAAGAGTGGAGAAAGAAACCGAGAGTGATTCCAGACCCTTTGTCGCCAAATTTTGCCTCTTCTTACCAGAATCCACTTCGCCTTGCCGACACAAATCCGTTGGTACTGGCTAGGACTGCCTCCATGCCCTCTTTTCTCCTCCAAGAGCTACTAGTGTTTTCCATTAGTTTCCACCATGTTTCATTGGCGTTGGGTTGTCAGAGTGTTTTTTGCCATCATTTGCCACCGGTTTCCACTGGACTTAGCTTCATCCAACTGCAAGAACTCTAGAGGAGCTGGCTAGAGCCGCCGCCACGCCCTCCTTACTCCTCCATGAGGTGTCAGTTTTTTCTTCATTTTTTCTCTCACTATTTTAGTACATTTTTGCATCACCAGTGCACTTTCGACTGCTGTTGAGCCTCCCAACCACCTCCATCCAGTCGTCCTTCTGTTGGCAAAGGTATAGCCACTATCCCAGCCCAACCATGCTACTTCTATACCCATGCTGCCCTCACTATGCTCCATCTCCTCCACCCTACTGATCCGAGTTGTTTGAAAAACTTTATTTGGTCCAACAACCCAAAGTGTCTGCCTTTGGTATGTTTTCCACCACCGGACACCAGACAGACTACAGTTGGATTCCATTTGGCCCACCTTGACCTTGGGGTCGGTTGGGGATTGCCATTTTTGACCCCGCTTCACCCCTATTGTCCCACTCCGCCCTTCTGCCTCGATTTGAACCTTGCCCATAGGACCCTTCGTGGCCATTTTTCCATTATGATGCATTCAATCGCCGATTGGCCTTTGGTCGGTCTTAGGGTTAGCCTTATTTTACCATGGCCTTTGCTCTGCCACTGCTCAACCCTGAGGCACCCCTTTGCCCTTTTACATGTGAGATGCACACCAATTATTTTAGTTATGGGTGGCGAACAACGATGTCGCCACTTCAGCCGGCCATTACATCCTTGCCTTAGCTATATCGCCCTTGTGAGCCTAGAGCACCTCTAGGCCCATTGACTACCCCTCTTTCCCTCACGTGGTCCTCTTTGTCACATGTGCATGTGGCCGCAAGTATGATTTAGGGTATAGGTGCTACTTTCGTGCAACATGACCATCAGATGGCTCCACCACTAAATGGATTTGACCATCAGAGCCCCTCCACCTCTCTTATGTCCTTAAGTGTTGCCCCATGCCCTCCGCCCCTTATGTGGGCCATAGTCGACACAACATCACTACTGTGGGGTCACTACTGTTAGGTGCTATCCATGGCCAATTTTGGCATCTTACAGCTAGTTGAGTGCCTCTTAATCGCCGACCAACTTCTATTTAGTCCACCTTTTGTGTCTGGTCACACTTGCCAATTCTTTGGCATGACCCTTTTCCCATCTGCCCTTAGTGCACCGCCATGGATCGTGGATTTTGCGGCACAGATTTTCATCACCCTTGTCGTACCATGATTACTTTTGGCACTCCATAAACCTCAGGACAACAACTCTCTTGGCTAGGCAATGCTTTTGGCTGCCAACTCTGCCACCAATGCCACCATTATCATGTGCTCGTCATCAAACATCATGGATTACAAGGTAGGGGAGCTTTGAACTCATCATTTCTTGATAGCATGCTTTGAATGTGTAGCAGCATGCTAGGATTGTATGATTCAATGCTTTGGATGCTATATAACGATATGATTGCATGATTTGCACGTAAGCATGATTATATGGTATATCTAAAAATACATATGGCATACATGTAAGCTAAACATATGTTTGATGTATGTGAACTATGTGTGTGTTAGTGATGGCTAGTAAGTATGTTGATAAGCTATGTATGGAATTATGTGTATGTTATACGTATGTGTGATGGACATATGTATGTATGATGGCTATATGCTTGTATGAAGGATATGTGTATGTATATGGGCGATGGAAGGTAAGAGGTGATAGAGGGTTTGGTATGGATTATTTCGTGGATTGGCAACTGTATGACGGAAGATAGAAGAAGTAAGTTGATGGGCAAGGATTTGAAATGAGTTTGTTTGGTTTGGAGTGTATATTGGGGGTTCAGTAAGTAAGAGGACTTAGGCTTAGAGCCTTATGGGGGATTGTTAGACAGTAAGAGTGTTGCATAATTGTACAAGTATAACATACATATTATGAAGTGAAAAATAAGCATAATAATATGAGGTATATGTAAGAGGGTGATAACTAGGGTTGGCTTTAAGGAGCTTAGTTTGATCATTTTTGAGTATGATGATTTGGCCATAAGGTGGATGGTAGAGTATGTAAGAATATGTCAGAGTTTGGTGTATGACGAGTTAGGTTGTGAGTTTGATGGGTTAAGTGAAGTCTACTGTCGTAACAAGCGAGGGTTTTGAATTAGGCTCAACTTTGGTTTGATTAGGTAGGACTATATCATTGAGAGTTGTTATTACATAATTGTATCTCATAACTTAATTCAAAATTGAATTATAAGCAAAGTAATGATAGCATTGTGAGTTTGAGACCTAAGGGTTTCGACGGATTAGGTTTCATGTTTGAGCTAGTCGATGTTGAGTAGGCTGAGCATATCTCATGTCTTGGTATGGTGTTTATCCTGTGGGATGTTGTCTGTGTGCTATATTTGAGCCCTAGACATTTGATGCTCTATTGAGAGCAACGTATGTTTCAATTTTGTATATGTGTTGTATTAAGCCCAGATGTTTAATGCTTTATTAAGAGTGTTATATGTTTCTGCCCTTAATCGGCACTATATGATTCTGCTCAAGAGTAGCACTGTAAGATTCTGGCCCAAAAGTGATACTATATGATTTTGCCCTTAGTTGGCACTATATGGCCCTTATTGGCACTATACGGCTCCTATAGTGTGAGTGTTTGCGCACTCAAGTAAGTAGTATCATGGAACTGCTCTTACTAGTTTGATCTTGTGCCCCATTAGCATTGGTGTGTTTTTCCTTCGAAAAAGTCTATGACATCTAGTCACTCACCAAAGATTAAGGTGATGCCCAAGTAACATTCCTTTGCATTTCGATGCTAAAGCTTATTAATTATAATGAGCTTCAATGGTTGATAGTATATGTATGATTGTATAAATATGTATGTTTTTGAGCAAGACTATAAGAGTATGTTTCTAAGTAAGTTTGTAAGATTTTGAGCAAGACTATAAGCGTATATTCCCAAGCAAGATTGTATGCGTATGTTTTGAGCAAGATTGTAAGAGTAAGAATTTGAGTAAGATAATATGAGTAAGACTGTAAATGTAAGAATGATATGAGTGAGATTGTAAGTGTAAAAGTAAGTGTAAGATTGATAAGATGATTTATGTATGTGCATGGTGGTTATTTTATGTGACTCTAATGTGCTTATATGTTTTATGCTTCATGGTTGAGTGCATGAATGTATCTGTGTATGAAATTGCAGAGTTAATTGTTTAGGACTCCTCTAATGAGTATTTCATACTAAATATGAAAATATTCATTTTTCTTATTTTTTTAGCCCTGATGTTCGGGAGGCTTTTGCAGGTTTGCAACGGAGAGCTCCTGAAGATGGATGGTTGTTTCCATGGTGGATCGAATTCTATGGGTTTAGGTATACTCTTAGAATCATTGCGAGTCTTTATTATTATTTGTGTCAGATCTAATGTATTGGGTGATATGAGAATTAAAATGTTTATAACTTCTAGATTTGTAATTTAGATTGGACTCTGGGCTGTTTATGGGACTTGTACTCAAGGATGCCTAGGAGATATTTGTATTTAAAGCATATGATCATAGCAATTTATTGAGTACGTTTATTTTTGAGTTGCTCTTGAAGATGTTTGGTTTGGCCATATGATGTTTGATTGAAAAAAAAAATTTGTATGGGAAAAATTGATGTGTGTGTTTAAATTATAAAACTCTTTTAACAAGTTTCATATTTCGTCATTTTCCTAATTTATAGTCATTATGTTGCAAAAATTATTCTGTGAATTTTAAGAAAAGGTGTTGAAAAATCTCGGGCGTTACAAATTAGAGTGACCTATTCAAAGGTATTCTGATGGGGCATACTTAGAGGGTAGTTAGGGGTCAAGATTCTAGTTGGTTAGGAGGTTGAAAGAGAATAGGTCAAAGATCTATCAAGAAAACTACTTGTAACTACCTCTTGAAGTCAAGAGAGAGAAAGTTCAAATTGGCTGGGCCATATGTCCTACACAAAATCCGTGTAGGCTCGAATAATAATGGACCTCTAACTTCAAATGGTCATATCTCTGCCATCCGAAGTTCGTTTTAGATGTTCTTGGGTGCAGTCTCTCTTTCTTCAAGTCTAGTTTTGAATATAAAAGGTTTTATTTAAAATTCTATGTCTAGTAAGAGATATATTATTTATAAAAAACTAGGGTAAAAAAACCCTAAAGTCAATGGGTCAGGTCTACTAATGCCTAAATGTTAAACTAAATTTCTAGCTCAATAAACAAGCAAAAAAACTCTAAAATAAAGCAAACATGAAATAAAAATATTTCCCTAAGTTTAAATAAGAAATAAAGTTGTTTCTTGAACCTGTTTCGACAACCCTGGGTCCACAATGTGACAAAACATTTTGAAGTCAATTTTTGAAGTGAGAAAATATATAAAAATACTTTTAAAATTTTACGTTATTACAAAAACTATGTCCATTCAATATATGTGATTTAATTCTTATAGAGTTTGAGTTGATTGGTGATAGGTCAGTTCAAATTGGAATTGAAATACTTGAAAAATTAGAGCATACATGTTTTAAGATTTCAGGGTGGAAGATTTAAGGAAGTGATTACATATGTAAAGGTACAATACGTTTAGAATCCCACACACATCACACACACTTAAGAAAGTCATGAATTAATCCTATGAGAGTGTGAAAAAAAAAATTAATGGATAAACTGGACAAAAATTGTGAAAAGTTTATAAGCAATTGATCGGTATGGAATAAACGATCATTCGGTCTTGAACAAAAATTAAGATTTTTTCTAGTACATCATATGACTAATCGACAAGTGCAAACATTGATCAGAATGAGTTTTGTCATATTCTAGAACATGGAATGATCGATTGCCTATTGAAACAATCAATCATTATTAAGATAAATTACAAATAGAACAATTGTTTTCTCAATGGAACAATCAATCAGTTGATGCACTTTTTGTCTAATTAAGCCTTTGAGAAAAGTTTTTATCCAATTACAACTTAAATACTTTAACCGACACAAAAGCCCTATAAAAGCCTAAGACATGACAAAAATGAGAGGAAAAAAATCCTTGAGAGAATTAAAGGGGTAGTGTATATTTATTTGTGAGGAAAAATTGAGTGATTCTCTTCATAATTCCTTTATATGCCTTTGAGATTTTATGAGAGATATCAACATAAAGGTGAGAGAGCTTGATTCATATTTGTCTTATGAATTGAATTGTGAGCCGTCAATCGCTACATACGTCACAGAAGAAGTCATCACACTTAAGGGTTAAAGAAAGAGTGAATCAATAAGAACTTTGATTAAAGCTTCATTATACAAAGGAAGAAGAAGACAAAAGATGGCATTCAGAAGTACCAAGAATGATGTTGGTAGTCATGGGACACTTAGATATGAACTTCAAGTATTACGGTAATGTTTGGGTCTTTGTAGGTTCTAAATCTTCTTAGTACATTGGTTAATCTGACAAGGGTTGGTTGTGTGGTTTTTACCAAGAAGGGTTTCTATGTTAAAATTACATGCACACTTGTGTGATTAATTTATTAGTAAGTTTTTTGTAGTAGTTTTAAATTCTTGTGCATATATAGAAGAAGTCACATCATATAGTCCTTAAGTAATTTTGGGTTAGAGGCATTGTGGTGATCCTCATTGGAAGGATATTAAACTCGTAGTGAAGTCGGTGTCATCTTCAACCATGGCCCTATTGTCTGCCTCTTCCAGCAACAAGGTAAATGAGGGAGAGCAGTAGTGGCATGGAGTAATTTTTTTGTTACATTTGAAACATGACCCTTTTGATCATTGCTCTTCTATTTGAGCTAATGTCAAGTGTCGGATGGGAATGCCTTGGTTGGGTGTTGCAGTCGAGGCTGGTCTGTTGCGTGGCTGTCCAAGAAATAACTGCATACAAGCAAGAATGTTGTGGGTGCTCGTCTTGATGAGTGATGGAACCTTTGACATGTCAGGATCGTGTTGATAGTTCAAATTTCACCTTTTAACGGTTTCTATTCAAAATACAAAATATACCTAATATTTCTAAATAGTCACAATTTATGTTGGGCTCAATCCAACATTTTTAAGGGATTCTAAACCATTACTCAAGAGATAGTTGTGCATACACTGAGAAGAGAATACATTGAGAAGAGATAGACGAGAAAAGTCATGCCCAACTATCATCCCAAGGAGAGGTTAACTTGGTTTCAAACTTTGGCTCAAATAGTCTTACCCAACCCTAAGCAAGCTTGGGTTGGGTTGTAGGCCTTTTTTTTCTTTCTTTTTCACCTTTTATTGCTTATTATTTTTTATTAAAAAAATTCTAATAAAAAAATCTATAATTTTTTGGCTGGGTTCCTCCAGTTGACCACATAAAGACATAAGATCATGTCTTTGGACTTTGGGTGGGGTATTATATAACTAATCATTATGATGACTTGCAAGCTTAAAATTCCTTAAAATATACCTTTTCCTATTCTTATTCCCTTTTGGCCTACGTGGAACTATAAAAAAAATTGTACTTCGGGAAAGCCGAATGAGCTTACCCTTTTGCCCACCAACTCTAGCCTTGACCCTATTTCAAGTAGGCATAAAATTTTAGGCCAAACCCTAAGACCGAACACAAAAAGTTTTGTCCTTAATTCACATTTTTACAGGCCAGATAGAACCAGTAGACCAACCCATAAAAAGTTTACCCCTAATCACCAAATCAGGCTAACACCATTCGCCCCATAGCAGCTGAGTACTAATATTGGGCACAAAAAGATTCATCCTTAATTCACATTTTTATGGGCCAGATAGAACTAGCAGGACAACCCATAAAAATTTAACCCTTAATCACCAGATTGGGCCAACACTATTGCCCCCCCCCCCCCATGTATTTTTGTTGGTTTATAAAAAAATTGGTGTATAGCTTTGAATTGAATGCATGAAAATTATAAATTATTTTTACAAGTTTCAAAATTCATCGATTTTCATGAATTATAGCCATTATATTACAAAAAATATTTATAAATTTTTAAGGAAATGTATGAAAAAATCTCAAGCTTGACATCTTTGGGAAGTACTTTGTCACTACCTTCGTTGCTAAAAGGATTTAGAGTCTCTTAGACGCTGGCAAGGAAGTATGTAAATGCAAGGTACAAGACCTGGTTCATTTTCCTCAAGAGATTCGTTGATGAGAGTGGTATATAGGAGGAAGAGTTATGAGCCTCCAAGATTGCAAATGCCTTTGAGTTAATTATTTTTGCGCCTATTAGGGATGTGGCTACCACTCAGGAATTTTTGGAAGGAGAATGTTAGTTTGTATTGGATTTGGTGATTAGTTGGCTGCTTAGTGAGCAGTGGTAGAATGTCCTAAGAAACAAGTGATGTTTAAGTTCCTTGAAGGTATGATATTTGTATCCAAGGTATTCAGGAACAATCAACTTTATGCTTTATGATTTGTTGTCAATGTGCGATGATGCATTGTTAGACGTTACAAAGCCTATTTGGCAAGTTGCATATGTGGTATTGTATGATTCAACCCTCGGTAGGCACTATACGGCCCTTAGTTATCACTATATGCCCCAAAAAGTATGCATTTTCATACTTAGATAATTAGTATCATAGGTCTACTTTTACCAATTTGATATTGTGCCCCATGAATATAGTAGTGTCTTGTATTTAGAAAAGTCCATGGCGTCTAGTTAAGGTTATTACTCAGTGGTATTCCTTCTCATCGACACTAGAGCTGGTTTAATTATAATAAGCTCTAATTGTCGATAGTAAGTATACGAGTAGATTAAGATTGTATAAGTAAAAGTAAGACTATACGAGTAAGATTGTATGAGAATGAGCATGTCTACATGGGTAAGACTCTAAGTGTAAGAGATTGAACAAGGCTGTAAGTGTAAGTTTGTGTAAGATTGTATGGTAAGATAATACGAGTATGAATATGTTGGTATATATATAAGGATGTATATTGTGACTCATATTATTATGTTATTACTGCTTCATGTTAATGTTCATGAATGCACCATTGTATGGACTTACCATAGTTCACTGATTAGAACTCTCCTACTGAGTATAAAAGTATTCATTTTTCCTCTTTTTGGCCTAGATATTTTGGGCGTTTAGGCAAGTCCTAGATCAATTGTTCCCTAAGCTAGATTTGATTTTGTTGAAAAACTAATCTCGTCAAACTTGTGTTGTAACTTTGAATTGATATGACTCTTTATTATTTTGTCACTAACTGATGTATTTTTTGGCACAGATAGATTGAGTGAGATGAGAGATTGAGATGAATGTATTTGTTGGACTTTTATTTGAGGCTCTACACTTTAGACTGTTATGAAACTTGTACTAAGTGATGCCTAGGATATATTTTTATTTAAGCCCATGGTCATGAAGATTAATTTTGTTTGTTTTTATTTTTTATTCATGCCTAAGAATATTTGATTTGGACTTATGATGAATTGGAAAGACTGAGTCTAGAGAGTCTAGAGAAACTAGACATTATCATGAACTTTCGTGATATGACCCCTAATAAGTTATTGGGATTTCTGCCTAAGAGAGAGATGAAGTTCATTTTTAAGTTAGTGCCTAATAGAGTTGAAGAAAACTTAAGGATCGGTTATTAGAACTTCTTGAGAAGAGATTCATTTTAACAAATGTATCACCTTAGGGGTACACTGATTCTATTTATGAAGAAGAAGAATGGGTCCTTGTATTTATGCATCGACTCCCGTATGCTAAAGAAAAATAATATTTATACTCTATTTTTTCTACACTAAAAGCCTATTCCATATTTAAATAAAATGAAAAAAGTAAATCTTCGTATTGTCATGTCCAATTCACCTTATCTATCAAATTAAAAGTTAGAGTAGGTCTTTGACTTATGACCTAGAGAAAGTAGAGTTTGAATATCAGTTTCTTATGCTAGGTAACTTTTAAGAATAAGGTAAATTTATCATCAACTCAAGGATCAGGATGAGAAAATTTTAATGGAATCGTCGTTATTATTTGTGACATTTTAGAATATTTAAAATATTATAATATCTCTGTTTTTATACTTACCCAGGCATACTTAGGGGCGTATAACCAATTCGCCTTGATTAAACAATTGGGGGCCAATAATCCGGGTTTCCCCGACGGTTTTTTAAATCTCCGGATGCGTTTCGAGTCGACCGACGACCTATACCTCGCACCGCCCGTCAAGAAAAAAGCGCGTTCCAGTGTCTGGTCTTTTCCCTTGCGCAAGTTCTACTTCCCCCCTTCATCTCTCACCCCCCCCCCCCCCCCCCCCTCTCTCTCCACGGCCATGTTCAAATCATTCTGGTAATTCTTCCCATCTTTGACGCCTCTACAGTTTCTTATCATTTATTTAGATTTCCTATCCAGGTTTCTTTCTGATTGAGTTGCATGTGTGGCTTTTTATTTCTTGCTGTTTGGCTTGTTTAATGTGATTATCTTCTCATCTATGTAACCCACAGAATCACCTGCTTTGATTAATATGGGAGGCAATTGGCCATGATTTGTTTATATTTTAATGGGTGCTGATGGCTTCTGTTTGTATCGAAAATAATGTTTTTAAATGAAATTATGCTTCATCCGCCTTTGTTCTATGGGTTTTCTAGGTAACATCCATCCATTCAATTATGATTTCGCTCAAGATAAAATTATGTAGGCACACTCAACTTGTTTAAATGGAGCACCTTAAATAAATTTAATAAATAATTGGAGCACCTGTTGAGAAATTTTGGTTTAAAGGGCAAAAGAGACTGCTACCTTTGTTTTGATGTTGTACTTTTTTTCCGCTTTGTTAATTGAGTACTTCTGTTAGAATTAAAATTCAACTTACATTATCTGAATTCTGTGCCCGAAAAGGTTCATTTTTTCTTTGAATTTTTAATTCAACTTGCATTATCTGAATTTAACGCAATGTTTTGCACATTTGAGATTGGTTTAGAAAAATGAATGTAATGTAATTGAGTGCAGGGGTACTCAAGATCAACAATCACAGCCCGGTTCACAGGGGATACCTACACAGTCTTGGTATCCACCTTCAGTAACCGGTGCATCATCTTCGTCTCGCCCATCAACTCCAGGAAGTAGTTCTTCATCTATGTTTAGCTCACCACAGAGAGCATCAGATCGCCCACAGTCACCATCATATGGGCAGCTTCCTCCCTCTGAAGCAGCTGGAGTGATTGCTGTATTGAGGGAAAAAAGGTACTTGGCAGAAATATATCAATAGTCTTACACGGGAATCAAAATTCTTTCGATATGAAAAAAAATGAACTAGTCTTTTCATTTCATGACTTCTGTAGTTGTTTTCATGGTTATATTTAGTTGAGTTAATCAGGTTACTTGCATTAACAAAACCAACAATTTTGCGGGTTAAATCTCATAGGAAATAGGAATTGTACATAAGGATTAAGGTGACGTGAAAAATAGTTTTCTATAATGTATGGAAAGCTTTTATGAACGTGTAGATTTTGGGTCATGATAACTGGTGTTACTGGGTTGGAGTGCTATTACTGATCTATGAATTTTGATGGAAATAAATGGAATAGTTGTCATTTTTTCAATTATGTTCTGTTTTATTTTGCAAACTAACAGACTCTATTTTTTCCTAATGATAAAAAAAGGATTGGAATTACCAGCTTTTCTGTTATATAGTTGTTGTGACTTGTGATGTCCTTGTTGATCTCACTTGTTCTCACCTCTTGTTATCGTTTCATCTTGCCAGATAATTATTTTTCAACCGCTGAACATCTATGTTGTTAATTAGAAGTATTATCCTTATAAACTTACACGACATTTATTTTTAGCAATTTGCTTTGAACCTTTTGTTAACATGTACAATGCTTTTACTCTTGATGTCTACTCTTCCTTTGTGAGTTGGCTAAGTTGACTTATTCACATACTGTTGCCACATAGTTTGGGTACTATTTGTTCATTTGTTCATCTTGATATATTCTTGTCTTTTGCGAGATGGTCTATGGTTGCTTAGTTGAAGTTTAAGAGTTTTGGGATGATATTTTATTAATGGTTTTCCTCACGTTTGGTTGGAAATGTATACTGAAATGGTGATATTAGAAGAAAACTTTCGATCATAGCTCTAGCTCTTTGAATATCTGTGGACATGTGTGCTAGGTAGAAACATTATTATGTTGCATTTGGGAATGTCTTTCTAATTAGAATTTTTATCAACGAAGAATTAGAAGGAAAAAACAGGTGAAGAAAAGGGGCTAGTGAAAGAGCTTTTGCATGTATCATACAGCACTCACTTTTTTATTTTATAGTGGAAAATTCAATTACAGCCTAAATTAGAGATTTCCTCTAATTTCAATATGGTAATGTAAAAATCACTGCATTATAAGAAGGTGGTTCAATGAATATCTAGACACAGGAAGATATTACAACAGACATTACAAGTAAAATGAAGTTACTTCCCAACCATGAAAATTCAAAATCTCGCCACTAAATTTTTTTATGGACTAAAAGTAATCTGCAGTATTTAAACTACAATGCTCTAGACACTAATATTTAGAAAGGGAACTTTGGATTTTCAAAATGTAACTGTGTGAAAAGCGCAAACTGTTTCAGGTATGTGTGTGGTATTCTGTTGAATGGAAGTGGAAAACTTGTAGCTAGGGTAGGTGCAGATCCCATTCGATTGATTCTAAGAAAAGGGAATCCATAAGTTCTCTAACTTAGTAGGTCCAAATGAGTTTATGCCCTTCAAAATATTAACTGTAAAGATTCTTGCACATTAGGCATATGATTAATAGCGAATCTGAAGGAGGGAAGAGAAACATAAGTAATCCTCCGAGACTGGTCGCATTCATTTATGTACATAAACCCTCTGATAACTGATGGATTTAATAATGTCAATATCCCTCCTCAAACTGGTGAGAAAGTGTCATAGATAGGAACCTTTAGAAAATGGAATATATAATGATATATATAGGTCGTAGGAGCCTAAGTTGAACTGTGACAACCTTTCATGAGTCTCATATAAGTTGGAAAATAACTTCTTGATAACTTTCTTTGGATAGGGAGATTTTGTATATGTGGTTATTCTAATTTTGGTACCTTGATTTTTGAGTTATAGAAAGCTTTTTAATGTTGCTACATGATCTCATTTGGCATCTTCTGCTGCCTCATCTATCACAGACCTAGGACTTTTTTTGTTCTTGTGCTGGGCACTGGACCTAGGAACAGCTTACTTTGCTAATTAGTAAGACTTTCAGTGACAGTAAAGCAATAAAGATTGCCTGTCTCTCTTGTGTCGAAATAGAAGGGCAGTTATTGCTCCGTTCTTTTCATACAGAAGGTCTTGCCTTGGTTACTGTTTTCGTTTTGTACAAAGGTCTTGGCTTGGATCTTCATCTATTAAGAGAAGTCAAACTATTGGTGTATAATATACGGCTTTATTCTGGAGTATAAGTTGGCTTACCATTCTGATGTGGGCACCGAATGGTTCAGGTTAAAATCGAAATTTGATATGCTTGGTAGGGCTGGGTTTCATCTAATCAGGAAAGACCTCGAGTAGACTAGGATTGACGGTATCAGACTATCAGGTTAACAAGCCAAAGACCTAACAGGAAATTGTGAATAAGGCCAATTTGGTAATCACTAAAAAGAGCTGTCTTGGTAGGAAAGCAAGGCAGAAAGTGTCTGGAATCAGGTATGTTCGCAAGTGTGACTGAGCCAATTGTGATGGACAAGATTGAAGATCCCTGATTCGGCCAAGATATATAGTGAAGAAGCTATTTTACAGCGAGAGAGAGTATATATCATTCGCTAGCTGTCAAATTAAAGGTTAATTAAAGCCTGTTTCAGATGATGTATGCGCTTTTGATTGAGTGATAGTATATGCACCTCCTGTTTAGGTTTTCTTTCTTCGTGGTGGCAGAGATGGATGACCATTCGCTTATTCAACTTGGTGAGACACAACATCTTGGATTTAATACAACTGATCTCCTATGCTATTTACCATTAGGGGCGTTTACACCATCCACTGATAGAAAATGAAATTTTTAGACCACCATCATTAATGATGTTCTATTCTAATTTAGCAAGTTAATATATTTATTGTTGTTGAGATTTGATAATGTATGAGGTAAATTATGTTATAAATAGGTTTGTATGTGTCCAACTTAACTTGAATTATGGAAAACACTATTCTGAGTGGAACTTTCATGACAGTGGCTCTGGTTGGCAAATGGTGGAGTGTACACATGTTTCACTTCCATGAGAAAAAAAATGATAAATCAGATTCATGAAACACATGTTTTTTACTGCTGTTTTTTATTTTCATTTCTCCCGATTACCTTTTTATATCCAATTGATTGTCTCAGCGTTGATGAGTTGCGGAAACTTTTAAATGACAAAGATGCATACACTGCCTTCCTCCACTCTCTTGAGCAAGTGAAGATTCAAAACAATGTAAGTTTTTTAAGATACTAATTTTCTCCATTCCACATTTTGAACTTTCTGTATGTATCTGCATTATTATTTATTTTATCCTTCTTTGCGGGCCACATGTTATTAATAATTCAACTATTAGATAAGCTAATATCTTGGAACAAATAGTCTCATTAGCCAGAAGGAGTATCTGCTAAAAGTTGTAGGTTAGTAAGTTTCTTTGACCAGGAAATTTATCCAAAAGCACCACTTTTGGCTAATTGGTTTGGCGTAAATGATTGACTTTGACAGTTGCAGGACTGGTGTGTTTCTTGCTCCTTGTGATATTTTAATTTTTTTGTCCTGTTACCTCTATTTATTTAGGGTTTCGAAAAGGAATTGTGATAGGATGGGCTCTGAAGCTTATCGAACAATATGCTATGGCACCAAACTAGCTTAACCTCATAATCATAGTCAATATAAACAAGAAGCGCTGCGCTCTTTCCCTTTACGCTAGATTGCTACCTTTCTTGAAGCTTTTTTTGGCTTGGTTACCTTTCCTAAATTTTTTTTTGGATCGGTACCTTTCCTAAAGTTGAATTTACCTACTTACTCTTGTTCTAAAAAATTTTGATTCTAAGGCTTCCATCCACACCTCTACCTTTGTATTTTACCCTAATTTAGTCTCGTCAACTGAAGCTTTGTCATCTGAAAAAGTCATGCACCATAGAACACTATCTTGGATTTGATAAATTTTCCCGTACTATAGTCATCTCATTTTGATTCTCTAGTGTATTAACATATCCATTTACATATGAAAACCATTTTTGGTAATAAACCCTGCATATATAACTGTTGGAAACAAAGCTCTTAGCACCACACTGTGATTATTCCTGGTTAATTTTATTCTGAAAATTTTTTAGTAGTTTGGAAGCAATGGCAAAATGCTCTTAATTACATTGTTCGATCCTACCAGTTCATATATATAGCCCTGCCATTGAATGTGTATGACGTAATTTAGGATTCTGTTATTTGGGAACTCAAACACGAAAGTCCTAATCAAGAGTTCTCTCATGAGGGGGTTTTCAACTTTTTTTTTTATTATACATTGAGCATAATCATCCTGAAAAGAGTAGACTGATTGTTTTTGAGTTCACTGGAAGTTGAAGAAAGGTTTTCCTTTTAAAAAAAATCAAGAAAGTAGTGTCTAACCTTAACTAGAAATTGTTGTGGTCTTTAATGTAAGTTAATCAGCGACAACCCTGTTAATGCTTTAGGTAGTTTCACTATGAATTTTTTTCAAAACTAATTTAGCCCCGCTGTTACAGTTTTTTAGTTTTTAGTGATATCTTATTGATTTGTATTTTATCATTCCACCTCTGCTGCTATAATTTCCATAATATCAATGTCAAAATGTTGGTTTGACGTAAACCTGATTGTTGTCTCTTTTTGGCTAGCTGCGGGATGAGCTTCGGAAGGAAACCACACAGCTTGCCAGTGAGTATCACTTCGAGAGATGGGTTATATGGTAGACTTAATACTTAGAATAGAATTGAATATTCTGGTTAAATAGATTAAAGTTGTCCATTTTTCTTATGTGCATCATGATCTCTCTAATATCTGCATACATTTTAGCTAGGTCAGAATGCACAAAAAATGCACATGGGTAAGATAATGATCTAGGATTTTCTATGGTGGTTGGCCCCTCTGTACCCTTTAACGGTCTTCCTTTGTGGTGATCACAGTGGTCCCATGGAGTGGACCTCGGTGATGGCAAGAGGGACACCCATGTAGGGGGGGACCAAAGTTGGACCTGCCTCCTCAATCTAAACTGGTGAAAATTTCAGGTTCTTGCAACTATTAAAATTTCACGAGCTTACATGGAGGGTGCCCTTGTGGACCCCACCAGTGGCAGCCATTTAGTTGAGGTCACAGGAAATGTCAGTTCCTATAAAATGCATGATTTTAGGTAATCCACTGCTTCTGTTACTATCTTCAGCCATGATAATGTATTGCTTCTAAAAATCTTACACTTTTACAAGGTAAATTCTTAATCAATAACTAGCAACCAATTTCTACATATAGTAGGGGTTGGTAGTTTCTTGATCAGTAATAGCAATCAATTTCTAAGTATATTTAAGTTATAATGTGGAGCCATATTTTTTGGTGCCAAATAAAACACATTAGTATGCTATTTTCCCTTTAGGTTGTCGGGAAGCATCCTGATAGTACGACTATGACTGACATTTTCCTGTTTTGTAGGGGAAAATTTGGAGAAGGAACCTAGAATTCTAGAGCTTAGAAATCAGGTGGGTGTCAGTATCTATATTTCTCTTTAGACTAGAAAACCTTTTTCTGGATGGTTGCTAACTCCCTTTTCTTTGTCGCTACAGTGTAGAATTATTAGAACAACCGAGCTAGCTACTGCTCAGGAAAAATTAAATGAACTAGAAAGAAAGAAGGATGAAATTCTCAAAAATTATGCTCCAGCTACACTGATCAGGAGGTTGCATGGTGAGTTTGTTAAAATATATTAAGTAAATCATTGCATTTGATAACTTTCCAGATGATATGTCTCACCTATGATGTGGTAATATAAGAACTAAGTGGGGTTCAGTTTAAATTATGGCATGAATCATTAGATTACTCGGACTGGAGAACAGAAGGCTGGTATTAATCTGAGTAATGCTGTATGTGTAGATTCCATGATTAAAATAGATGAGGAGTCTGAAAATCTTCACAACCAGCTTCTTGCCAAGGAGATTGATTTGGCTTCATTTGTGCAAAAGAGCAAGAAATTGCGTGCAACTTATCATAGGCGGGCTCTTCTTCATCTTGCTGCCAAAACATCTGCTATCTCATGATGAGAATTGCTTGTCATTAATGTACATTATGTGTAGATCTCATTGATACTGGCGTGCTTTATTCTATTTCTGGTGCCCGGTTGGTTTTCTCCCATTTTAATACGCATACACACTTGCTCGTGTTATATTGTATACCTTGTCCTAGGAATTTGAAAGCACATATCCATGATACGATTTTAAGCTACTGTTGCCTACTGTTTAGAAATTTCAGCAGTGTGATCTTGGTTTGTTGATCTAGGAATTATGACAATTTTTTTGTGATGATGTTGCTGTAAATGATAACCTTTTGTAGCTTTTTCCCGTAATATTTTGTTTTCTGCCTTTTGGCTAGTACTTAGATTAGATGCTTTGCAACCTGATTTGGTAAAAAAGCTGTTCAAGGGAATTAAATTTTTTTTTTTTGGCACTGCCAAGTGCTGAGGAAATTTAAATTGTTGAAGAACTCTGTTATCTTATCAATATGTGATGAGACAAGAACTAGTCTGAGAAAAGGATAAATGGTGGCGATGAGAAGTTGTGACAAGGATAAATTTGGCCGAAGGGAGGGTTCTAATAGGCTCTAACTCCCTGTCCCATTTTAATTGTTCACATTTGAAAAAATGTGGCATTTAAAAAAGAAAAACGATATTCTTATTCTACTTTTATTACACCAAAGGCGAAGGTGGGCTTTACCTGATGACATATAAGGCCTTTGGTGTAAATAAAGTAGAGTAAAAATATCATCTTCCTTTGAGAATCTATTAGCCTTTTTTAACTCTTAAGGATAGTATGAAAAGGATAGTATGAAATGACGCAAATTCTTCCTGGTTTGTACACACAAGTTGCATAAGCTCTCAGATCATCGCAATTCAAGATAATCGTTAATTTTTTTTAAACATAATCCTTTGCCTAGAGAATCCTCTCACAATCCTGGCCTCCTTGCCTATGCATTTGTACGGATATTGAATACATCAAATTCTAGTAGGACCTGAAAATTTCATTTCTTGTTTGGGACGTTTACAAAGTACTTGGGCTTCGGGTAGAGTACATGTTTTCGCTATTTTGGGCAGTTTTGTCACACTAACGCTTCTACTGAGATTCAGTACCAATAAAGGTGAAGACAATTATAATTTGTTCTATCCTCAGATATTATAATGAAAAATCTTGTCTGAGATAAAGCTCTAGCTTATGGGCTGTCAGATCATGGTCTATTATAATTGATATAGGCTAGTAGTGAACTAGTGAATTCACACCAATTCATTTAGTGAATTGACTAGGTGAATTAATATATTGTGAACTTGCAAATTAATTAATTTACAAGCCCAATTAATTTGATAGGCTACAGTGCATTAGTGTAAAATTAATTAGTATAAAATCCACAAATCCGTTGGTAAACACACTGATAAATTGGCTGTTACTCGAGTTTGCTACTCAGTGGGTTATGAAATTAATGTACTTGCTAACTTATTGGTGAATTTACTAGTCAAGCAATTACAATAACCTAAGAAGTGCTTTTTCCTCATAATTTAAGGTGAGCAACATGGATCTTACACCACCGCCTGTGAGTATGATTGAACCATACCCTTGCTAATAAATTGACTAAATTACCCTAAAATAGAAAGGGGAAGAGGTGTCTTCTAATGAGGAGACTCAAATCACAAAGATAACTTAATGAAAAAGTGAGATCCTGAGGATGACTCAATGGTAAATGAATTTCCTAGACGAGGGGGTACTTGAGTAAATTAATTATTGACACTCATGAGGTGATTTCTTCCAACGGCAAGGTCACATTTTATAGCCATCGGTGGCGGTGACAACTAGTGATTGGAGAGGGTCACGTTCTTTCGTTGCAAGGTAGTGACACCTATATTGGTTGGGTGCACAATCCTGTCCAAAAAAGTGTGAATGATGTGATTGAACATAAAGGATCATTAACTATGGCAAGGTAGTTGTGTCAAGGGCTTCACAACTAGAGAGTGTCACATTTCATGATAGCCCATTGGCAAGAGGGCTGCCAGCTCAAAAAATGGTTATTGCGCATGTATTTAGCATCCCCTTGCTTCATGGGGCCTGGGGAGTTGGATAGCCATCGTTGTCCATGAACATAAGTAGATTATCTTATGATATAAGGGCTTTAAGGGCTTCACCAAGTAGTCAAGAGGACCATCAAACGCCAAAGGAAGAATGAAGTCGGAGATTCTGAAACTGCTCCTAGGTAAAAATTTATCTTAGAATAATGTACCAGAGTTGGGGAGTTCGTGAAATTGTTCTTTTAAACCCTTGGAAAAAAGGAATATAAAAACGTTCAGAGGTTTGAGAGAGATTCCCCAAACAATGATGATAGTGAATTAAGGGTACGAGAAGTGCATGACTAGAATGTTGTCTTGAACCATGAGGTTGAAAGGAAGAGAATACAATTATGAGAGTAAGAACCTGGCCGTAAGGGAGCTAACAAAAGAAGCCTAACTAAAGGTCAAATCTAGTGAATAATAGACTAGGCTTTATGGTATGGGAAATGAGTATGATTGACATAGGGCAATGCTTCCCCCACATGACGGTAGTGTTGAATTTCGCAAGCTTAGTTGGGTTGAGACATTCAAGTCACAATATTGATTTATATGTTGACTTTGTTTGGAAATTATGAAAATGTTTATCAAGATACTCTTGTAATTAAAATCATTGTAATGGTGTAGTGGATATTTTTAGTTGTCAACAAAATGTATGATAAATTCTAGGCTATGAAACTCAAGGCGTATCTGGCTAGATGCAAGAGTTGGGCCGGAACTAGAGAACAAGCTCTAGCTCTATTCTTCTCTAGTTTTCCACAACCCTAGCTCTGACCAAATATGGTCAGTGCCAATGGCCAGATTTGGTTGGAGCTTCCCTTCACTGCCACCCTGGCTCTGCCTTTTGGCTTTGACGACCTCCCGCAACACCCAATGAAAATTTGATTTTGAAAGAAGGGTAATTTGGTTTGTTAAAAATTAGTATCATATCCATGAAGAAAAGTGATCGGGACTAACTGAGCTTTTCTCAAATTTCCAATCTTTCCCTGTCTTTTCCCCTTTCGTAAATAAATATTGCTCGATCTTTTAATAAATAGATATTTTATAATTAGTTTTCATGTACAAGAAATTCTTCTGCTTGAACTTGTGGCCATTATGCATCACTTTTACAGAAGTGTAATTACCATGCATCTAACATGCTCACTTCGGTAAAAGGATGTCTCCACCCTTCCCTAGAGCTCCTTCGCCATGTCCACCGGCCGGCAGCTGCCTAATGTGCCCTTGTGAATTGTGACCTTGAAGTGGCTATAATGGGAAGTTAAGAAGTGTTTATAACATTGAAAGTACCTGAATCATTCCTGATGTTGCTAACAGGGCGTTAGTCGTTCCGTATTTTAAATTATAATTCTCTGATTTTAAAATGTAGTGTTAGTCATTAGGGGTTTTATATAAAAATTTTAAAACGTAACATTAGTCGTTAAGGATTTTAATTGCATATTTTAAAATACAACGTTAGTCAATTAAATTGTGATTTAGGAGCCGCTACATATGAAATGCATGAAGACGGGCCTAATTGAAAATGCATGCCTAATTGAAGAAAGACGTATAAATATGGGAATGATGCTCTCCTTCCTAGCACCATCTCCTTACAGGGCGTTAGTCATTTTGTATTTTAAATTACAATTCACTGATTTTAAAATGTAGTGTTAGTCATTGGGGATTTTGTATAAGAATTTTAAAATATAGCGTTAGTCGTTAAGGATTTTAAGTGTGTATTTTTAAATACACCGTTAGTCAATTAAATTGTGATTTAGGAGCCGCTATATATGAAATGCATGAGGACGGGCCGTTTGTACGTGCTGCGTGTATTTTCAATTCCGGCCTCCCCACTTCGGAATTGAAAATGCATGCCTAATTGAAGAAAGACGTATAAATATGGGAATGACGCTCTCCTTTCCCAGCATCATCTCCTTAGAGCGCCATCTCGTTTCAACACCATCACCACGGGTGCTTGTTCTAGCACCACCTCCACCGGCGCTACAACCTCCTATTGTTGCTTTCGCTCCTCGAGGTACTTCCCTTTCTCACAATTTTTCTCTCCTTCCTTCCCTCCTCTGGCACGGCCATCTTCAACATGCTCATCTCCCTCTGCCCTCCTATCCTGTGCGGTTGACTAGCAGCACTCCCTTGCCCACCTCTCCCCCAGACCGCTTCACCTATTCCACCCTCATCTACTATTTCTCTCATGGAGGGCTCATCGACTAGTCTTTTGCCTCCAGCAGATGCTGCATGACAAGGTATTTGGCTGCCAATGGATGATCGCACCTCTGGCAGCCATGCTGATCCCCATATGGCAGTCAGCACCCCCACCTTGTTGCCCTGCCTCTTGCTTGCTCTAGCGTCCTCCACCCTGATTTCTTTCAGCACCTTCCATGGCCAGGAGTTGTTCCCCCCCCCCCCCCCCCCCCCCCCTCTACCCTCCATAGCCACTAGTTGTTCCCCCTCTCCACCCTCAATGGCCACTTGCAGTTCCTTCCACCTCCATGGCCACTATCTCTGTACCCCCTTCTTCTTGATACGTTGTTGATAAATTAGTCAGGTTGGCTGAAAAAAGTAGATAGTTTCACTGAATTTTTTTGTTCTAGTTCAGTAGTTGGGAAGAACATCCAGAAGTTCTTACAGATTAGCTCATCGACTTAATAGAAAATCGTCAAAGATGACTTCTTTGTTGGCAAAACGACGGGGGGAAACCACGCCAGTGATTCTCTGAGCCGGTCTGGATTTCCAATGCCTCGAAAATAGGTCGAGATAGATGACAACACCTTTTCCCCTCTTCCTTTCCGGGAGGGCTATCTTCTCTTCTAGCCTTCACCTCCCGCCCGGCCCGGAAATATAACCCAGCCAGCCCCCCCTTCAGATCTATTAATTTATGTAATCTGCAAGCAGGGGGCTCCAGAGCAAAGCCCCACTCCTATTCGAGGCCGGGTGGCCTTGCCCCACAAGCACCCAACCCTCCTTTTTCATTTGATCTTCCTTCGGTTTGGCTCCACAAACGCGCCACCTAAGAGCTTTTTTTTATGAATTTTCTCATACAAATCTTATTTTTGATTGCAGGCCATATAGCCACCCTCAAGTGGTGTTTGGTTAGACCATTCCGAAGACACTTCTTTGGTCAGGTGCAATTTCTATGAGAAATATCCCAAATTGATTTGTTTACCTGTCATTGTTAGGATATATTGAAAATTTATAAGTTGTTACATGCTGATTGACAAGAGAAGTGGCTTGGATCAACCATTCTAAAATAATTTGAGGGACTGACTACAACGGCCATAAGCCCCATTTGTTTCAAACCCTTAGCTTTGTCCAAGTTCCAACCTTGAAGAGAGTTTAGGAGGCGTTCGGATGTTAAATAACTTAGAAAAAGTTAATATGCGTCAAAGTGCCATATTTTAAAAAATGCGCTCAGCATAATATGAGTTGTTGGTGTTGATGTTAGAACGTGCAAACATCTTCTGATATTGGTAGTATGACTTGAAGGAAGGTTTGAGGACAAGTCCTTTACGGACTACAATTTGTGAACCAAGTATGTGAGTTTGTATAACCCAATACGGTCATAGAGACATGCAATGCTTTTTGAGAGTGAGAGAGGCTGAGAAGGATTATAGGAAAATTTTAGTGGGTTTTTTTGTTCCTTTTCAAGGGGTTTTTTTGGTATTTTCCAAGGGGTGAGGGAAGAGGCTATTAAGAATATGGGGTAAATCTTGTTATTTATTTGAGCTCTATTTTTTTATTACTTGTATATCGTTGTGTTTGTTGTTTGTGTTAACGGGGCTTACACTAACAGTTGTGTTTACGCACAGTAAGATTTTAGTTTAGCAAGATTTTAGTTTAGTCAGATTCCTAGAATTCCAATGGATGGATTATTATCTAACAGCTCATGTAAGATCAATTGGGAAAAGGTGATTTAAACTTGTCTGCCTATGAGTAATGTGGGTTGTGTGATCGAAATGGTGCAACCTGAAAATGTATGATGCATGTGTTGGTGCACATAAACGAGAACAAATAAGTTACTTTTTCCTTAAATTTCTGTTATTTCTAGGAAACTACCCTGGTTGAAAGGGAAATTTTGCACAAATTACAAAAAGTCCTTTTAACTATTTAGCAAGCATGCACAAAATTTCGTTGAACAATTTAAGTGTTTGAATTTGAGGCTTTAGATGGAATTGCCTATGTTTTATTTACCCTTTGTTCCTTCAAGAATGAATTCATTAGTGTAAGGAAAAGATATAAAGCAATTGCATTAGAATGTAACTTAAATAAAAAATCATAAAACAATTGCATTAAAATATTATTTAATTAAGTGATCAGCCAATATTATGGGAGTCCCATTATGTGCACAATGCATTAGCGAGTCCAGCCGTTGGGCGCATCACATGTTGCTAATTTAGGAGCAAGGGACAATTTAATTGTCAAGATAGTACAAATTTATAAATATTTAATGCTAATTATTCATATATGTATAATACTAATTATCCATATTTTTTACTTATTAAATTGTCTAAAACGAGGTTTTCAAGGGATAAAGGGCTCCAACTTGAGTTATCATGCATTGTTGCCTCATTAATATCATTTTCTGTAAGCTCCTGATTTTGATTTGTTATTTGTCATAGACATGGCAACACAAGGCGGGAAAGGAAAAGGGAAAGCAAAGTCCAACTATGAACAATGGTCCACTACTGAAACAAAAGAACTCATTAAACTTCTGGTTGAGGAGGTGAACAATGGCAATCAATTGGATAATGGGACATTTAGGAAGGAGGTGCTAACAGACAGTGTCCTTCCAAAATTAAATTCAAGATGTAATAGCAATAAGACAGAAACCCACCTTAAGAATAAGTTGAGAGTTCTAAAACAAAAGATAATACCTATTAAGGAGTTGATGTCATGCAATTCTGGGTTTGGGTGGGATAAATATACACAGAAGGTAACTGCTCCAGAAGAAGTATGGCTTGAGTACCTTCAAGTAAGATTTGCTTAAATTAAAGTAAATTAGTTATATCATATCATATAAGGTGTAACTTATAAATTATTTTGTATGATTTGTTTTAGGCTCATCCAGAAGCATTTGAATATCGTCATAAGATAGTGGAAGATTATGAAGATTTAATGCTGATATTTGGTAACACCACTGCAGTTGGAGCTGGGGCAGCCGCTTTATCATCCAAGGCTGTGGATTCTTTGGAGAGGCCATCTTTATGCACCAATTTATTTGAGGATGATGACACTTTGCCCCCATTTACACAAGATTATCCACATTTAGGTGAATCGTCCAATCCTATGCCTCCACCCTCCTCCCATGAGCGCCCACCCTTGGAGAATCAACCACCTTCATCTCGAAGGAGAGGAAATGTCAATTCCACCTCTGAGTCAAGAGATTCTATAGCTCATATAGCATCTAAATTTCATCTCCTTGTCCAATCTCATGAAATAGCTCAAGGTTGGTTTGAGGCCATTGGAGAAATCCCTGACCTCACCGAGGAGTTAAAGTTTTTTGCTTATGAATATTTGAGTACTCCTGCCTTGAGAGAGGTGCTTGTGAGACTTCAACCAGACGAACGTCGCAGATGGTTGGAGCATAAGCTGAGGAGTACATGGTAGTTTATTTTGATGGTATAGGTTAGTTGAAGAACTTATTTAGGTGGAGATGGTAGTCTGTTTTGGTAGCATAAGTTAGTTGACGGGTAGTATGGTTTATTTAGGTAGGCATGATAGTCTTCTTTTATTTAAATTTACTTGTGGATGGTATAAGTTGATGTAGGTTACACTATGGTTTAAATGGATGATTTATGTGAATGTTTTGATGTTTATAATTTTATGATGATGACTAATAAGTGCATGGTTTATTTCAATGGGTATGTGTTTATGTGAATGTCTTTATCTAATCACTTAAATTTTGCAATAACAGTGAACATGGAAGGTATATTGGAGGACCCCATGTATATCTCCATGATAACTATATTGTCTGCAATTGAAGAATCAGATATGCTACATACATATAGACCTCTCCCACGTCGTTCTATTTCAACAGAAGGTTATCGATATTTGACACAAAAATTGGGAGGGCGTCCGAATGAATTTCGAGAAATGTATAGAATGTATCCTGAATCATTTTTAAAGTTATGTAGGATATTACGCCAAAATGATTTATGTGATACTAGGTATGTCACAGTAAAAGAAATGGTGGCTACTTTCTTACTAGTAGCAGGACATGATCAACGATATTCAATTTGTCAAGATCGTCTAACTCGGTCAAAGTGGACAATCAGTAAGAATTTCAATAAGGTTTTGGATGTACTTTCGTCATATGCACCATCATTAATGACAAGGCCTTCTAGTAGCACACCACAAGTAGTGATGTCAAATCCACGGTTTTACCCATATTTTAAGGTTAGAATTTATATAAATAATTGGTTCATGAAGGTTGACGTGTATATTTATATGTCATGATAGCTTATTTGTCCATTTATATTACATTTGAGTATGGTGTACAGGATTGTATTGGTGCCATTGATGGAACCCACATAAAGGCAACTCCTTATGGACCTAGCAAGACAAGCTACCGTAATAGGCATGGTTGGTTATCACAAAATGTATTGGCAGCTTGCAATTTTAATATGGAATTCATATATGTCCTTGCGGGATGGGAAGGTTCTGCAAATGATGCAAGGATTTTGAAGGATGCCATAAGGAGAGTTAATGGTCTTCCTACACCATCAGGTATTATAGTGATACATATCTCATATATAATATTTATCTTTAAAGTTTTGTATATATATATATATATATATATATATATATATATATATATATATATTTATGGTTGTAATTATTTATTGAATAGGGAAGTTCTATTTGGTTGATTGCGGCTATCCTAATCGGAAAAAAAATTTTAGCACCATATCGTGGAACTCACTATCACCTCAAAGAATATGGTACACAAGCAAGAAGTCGCCCACGTAATTCACATGAAGTTTTCAATCATCGGCATGCGTCCTTGAGGAATGTCATTGAGCGGATTTTTGGGTGTTTGAAGTCACGCTTTAAGTTTTTTAAAGACCATCCACCCTCATTTCCTTATGATACTCAAGTGAAAATGGTTTTTACATGTTGTGCATTGCATAATTTTCTTCGTAGGGAAAATCATGAAGATTTGTTTGAAGCTAATAATGAAGAGGAAGAGGAAGCACCACGTAATGTTCCAGATGATGGAGAAGAAGATTATGATCCAGATAATGATTTGGAGACTCAAGTTGAACAAAGGGCAGTCGCTAATTCTTGGCGAGATGAAATAGCAAACCATATGTGGAGTGATGCGATCCACATGACAATGGGTGTATGAATTTGATGTTATAATTGGACTATGTTGTAATGGGATTATATATTATGGATTTTGATTTTATTTTTAGTTATTTAACTATGCACTATAAATTAAGGTTATGAATTTACTATGGATAAATTTTTATTATTATTTTATTATAGATTGATAATTTATTTTTACTTATCTAACTAAAATTTCAGAGATTAATATGTTATATCTTGTGCATAAATGAAAATTGAATGTTAAATATTCTATCGTGTATTTTGTCATGTATTCTGAAAACTCAATATTTTGGCATGCAATCTAAAATCAAGTGTTTAAAATGCAGGATTTTGGTCTGCATTTTGAAATCGAGCATCTGAAATTCACCAATCTAAAATACAGAACGACTAACGCCCTGTTACAGCGCCGTCTCGTTTTGACAACATCACCATGAGCGCTTGTTCCAACGCCACCTCCACCGGCACTGCAACCTCCTATTGTTGCTTTCGCTCCATGAGGTACTTCCCCTTTCACAATTTTTCTCTCCTTCCTTCTCTCCTATGGCATGGCCATCTTCAACATGCTCATCTCCCTCTACCCTCCTATCCTGCAAGTCTGACTAGCAGCACTCCCTTGCCCACCTCTCCCTAAACCTCTTCACCTATTCCACCCTCATCTACTATTTCTCTCATGGTGGGTTCATCGACTGGTCTCTTGCCTCCAGTAGACATTGCATGACAAGGTATCTTGCTGCCAATGGCTGATTGCACCTCCGGCAGCCATGCTGCTCCCCATATGGCAGTCAGCACCCCCACCTTGCTGCCCTGTCTCCTGCTTGCTCTAGCGTCCTCCACCCTCATTTCCTTCAACACCCTCCATTGCCAAGAGTTGTTCACCCCCTCTACCCTCCATAGCCACTAGTTGTTCAACCTCCACCCTCAATGGCCACTCGCAGTTTCTTCCACCTCCATGGCCACTCGCAGTTTCTTCCACCTCCATGGCCACTATCTCTGTACCCCCTGCTTCCTGCTATGTTGTTGATAAATTAGTTCACTGAATTTTTTTGTTCTGGCTCAGTAGTTGGGAAGAACATCCAAAATTTCTTCCAGATTGGCTCATCGACTTGCTTTTTTTATGGATTTTCTCATACAAATCTTATTTTTGATTGCAGGCCATATAGCCAACCTCAAGTGGTGTTTGGTTAGACCATTCCAATATTCGAAAACACTTCTTTGGTCAGGTGCAATTTCAATGAGAAATGTCCCAAATTGATTTGTTTACCTGTCATTGTTAGGGTATATTGAAAATTTACAAGTTGTTACATGCTGATTGACCAGAAAGTTTCAGGATAATGGGTCCATAAAAAAGTTGAAAGTAATATTGTGTTTTTGTTTGTATGCCATATATTGCTTCAACATCTAAGTTATAGTCAAAATTGGCAACCGTGCATTCATTACAACTATTCAGATTTCAGAAGAACTTAACCTTCCACACATGATCATTACGGGAGATTATCTTAACATAACTACTTGCTTGTAGGTATGTTGTGAATTTGACTTGGTTGTATCATGTAATTTTCATGCCTCGGGTGTTTTGAGGGGCTTTCATTTTGAATCCTACAACCATGTTAGTAGGGAAGCCAGTGGCTAATTGAGTTATTCATTGTCAGTATCCTTCACTCTGTTTTTGTTGTTTGAATGAACTTCTGTTCTAGTTGCAAGTTTGTAACAACAAAAAATAACTCTTTACCCCCAAATTTTGGTGAATATTGTAGTGTGATAACGATCAGCACCTAGAAGCCATCTTCAACTCTTCTTCTCTTTCCTATAGGGCCCATGTGAGGCCTACTTCCACATGGCTTATATGTTGTTCCATGTCATTGCCATATAAACATAGGCCAACTTCAAGCCAAAGACTGTCACGGGCACCTAGACCTGTCAACTGCACATTCCTTTCTAATTTATCTAAAATTTGTTTATCCACACCAACAAAATGTTTCGATGGAACATAATTTTCAAAACCATCTTCACCTATGTACCTAGAAAATTCATGCAACATAATCAAATCTTCATTTGGGGGACAAAAGGAAATCTCATACAGTTGTGCCAAAGGAATTATCTCTACAATTGCCGAATAAATGTACTTTTTCCATTTATAAAAGTTAATTTAACTGCACTTTCGCATGTCCTTGACCCGAAATCAGTGTTTTAGCAAAAAGAAAAACAAGTCAATTAGATTCCACATCTTGACTATTAATTATCCAACAACTATGTACACACTTATCCAAAAGGAGACAATTTTAGAAATTTTGTTAGATGTATCATATGAACTAATAATTGATGTCTAGTCACCATTTCTATATGAATATATGCCAGATGTTACAATGCAAATACATTGACCTCAGTTCTCTAAATTTAGGCCAGTCAGCCAGAACTCCAAGGCTCCTTGTTACATGGAGCTTTGGCTTTAAGATCCCTCACCTGAAGGTGAATCTCTAAGGAAGTTTGCATTAAAACCTTAGAAACTCTCAATATAGCAGCGTCTAGTGAGAATGTCCTGGTAAGTTAGTTATTTCATATTCCTCTGCTTTCAAATAGATAGACCCTATCTCAACACAAATTCTAGACCTTAACAAATAAAGCCACTTAGATTGCATCTTTACCATCAATTCATCTTTTTTTTGGGGGTGGGGGGGGGGGGGGGGTAAAATGACCATGATTATTTATCCATATCAACTTAGGATAAATAATTCAGATGAGGTTTGAGATTGGCAGCTCCTTAAATAGGGGCAAGGGATAATTTAATTGCCAAGGTAGTTTATTTTGATAGTATAGGTTAGTTGGAGAACTTATTTAGGCGGAGATAGTAGTCTGTTTTGGTGGATAAGTGTAAGCCCTGGCGCGGCCTGCCTAGTCTGACTTAGCCACGGAGCAGTCTAGGATGGGCACTACCTAGGGAAGGTGCGCACAAGCACGCTGCAGCAACACAAGGAGTGGGCATGGTGGACACCTCATGCGCGGGCTACAGCAGCAGCCTCACGGGCACGCTGAAGCAAAGGCAGCAAGTTACGTGCGTGTTGGAGCGTGGTCATGTCTCAGCATGCTGATTGGCACATGGGCGACGTGCCAAGGCTGGCGGTTACATAACCGACCGGCATTATCCCCATTAAGACCTGAGTGCATCATGGCGAGGAACATGGGAGTAGTGGCCAATGGTTGCTAAAGTGGTTGCTGCACACTTTCAAGCATAACCGCAAGACAGTTACATGCGGTTATGGACGGTTACATACGAACTAGTGAGCTGAGTCATGGGGGTCATGTTGTAACCGCTTAGGTATGGCTAGCGGGTATAAAAGGGTGGGGGAAATCAATGTAAGCTCACGCTGGAAAAGCATAGAGCAAGTGGGTTTGGGTTTTGGCACTAAGATTCAAACCAAGTGCTTATACGATTACCAAGTGTGAAAGGGTTATTTCAGGCTGGGCCTTTTTCCCTTTACTTCCTTTGTTCATTATAGTGTGTGTACATTCCTTGTGATTGTGTGTGCACTACGAGAGTGAGAAGGCTGCTGAGTGTCGAGGACATTCAGGCCGCACGAGGGCTTAGAAATCTAGCAAAATTTGAGCCCATGACAGTTGGTATCGGAGCTTCAGAAGACAATGGTGGGTACAACACAAGAGAGGGTCGCTCGCTTGGAGGAGCGGCTGCAAGCAACAATTGCTGCTTTGGATGGTCTTGCGGCAATCGATGATCAGCTGTCCTCAGCATAACAGCGGGTATCGATGCTTGAGGCTCGTCCATCCGTGGTGGATATCTCTTCTTCGGACCCCAGCCAGGTTGCGGCTCTTCAACGGGAGCTAACCAGTCTAGCCGTTTTGGTGAATGAGAAGATGCAGCAAACTGCTCATGATGGGGCAACTCAAGTCCAAACCCTGGTGGACAAAATTGCATTATTGGAGAGGGCTATGGTGAACACGGTCCCACGCGCGGAGGAACCCCAGCGGTCTTCAGCAAAGAAGACCAAAGTGCTAGAACCAAAAGAGTACTCTGGAGGTCGGAGTGAGAAAGAAGTGGGTAACTTCTTATGGGATTTGGAAAACTACTTTAAGTTGATCCAAACCCCCGACACCAAGCGAGTAGCGGTGGCGGCAATGTATCTTGCTATAGATGCTAAATTATGGTGGCGTGCACGATTGGAAGATGACGAGAGTGCTGGTCTTGCAAGGATTGATGATTGGGAGACTTTTAGGAAACAGCTGAATGATCAGTTCCTTCCGACCAATGTTGCTTGGATGGCTCGAGAGTCGTTAAGGAAGTTGAGGCATACTGGATCAACACGGGACTACGTTAAGCAGTTCCAATCGCTAATGTTGGATGTCAAGGAGATGACGGAACAAGACAAGCTCTTCAATTTCATGACGGGACTCCAACCTTGGGCCCAGACTGAGTTGAGGAGGCAGAACGTTCAGGACCTCACAGCGGCTATTACAGAGGCCGAAAGGTTGGTGGAGCTTAGGCCTAACTCCTCTGGCCCAAAAGATAAGAAGAATGGATCTTTCAAAGGTGGTCACAAGAAGTTCAACAAGAATGAACGCAGCAATGGTGGACGACCGGATAAAGACAAGAAGAAGATGGATCAAAAGGTTAGAAAAACTGGCTGCTTCATTTGTCAAGGTCCTCACTATGCTTGTGACTGTCCCAAGGGAGAAAAACTGAATGTGATGGTAGCGAACGGCGATTCCTCATCTGATGGTGAGGCCACATGCATGAATCCTTTGCAATTGGTGAATGCTATGCGCAAAGAAAAGGAGGACAGGGCGGACTTGTTGTATGTTGAGACCATCCTCAACAATTAGTGAGTCAAGGCGTTGGCCGATAGTGGGGCAACCCACAACTTCCTATCTAAGAAGTTGGCGGACTCAAGCAAACTGATGCCTCCAATCGGGCTATTGGAGGTGTGTTCATTCAAGCCGGTCATCCCGTGGCTTATGAGAGCAGAAAGCTGAATGAGACGGAGCGGAGGTACTCAGTCCATGAGAAGGAGATGACTGCGGTGGTGCATTGCTTGTGCACATGGAGACACTATTTGATGGGAGGTAAATATATAGTCCGGACTGACAATGTGGCCACAAGCTATTTTTCCATGCAGAAGAAACTCACAGCCAAGCAAGCCCGATGGCAAGAATTCCTTTTGGAGTTCGACTATGAGCTACAATACAAACCGGGCAAAGCCAACATCGTGGCTGATGCCCTCAGCCGCCGAACGGACCCGGAGGCAATGATAGCTGCCTTAGTGCAAGTCTCGGGAGATTTGCTAGACCAAGTGGTGTGGGCGACGCAGAAAGACCACGTCTGCGTGAGACTGCTACAAGCAGTGAGGGACGGTGTGGTTCGAAGATTTTGGACCGAGGATGGGGCGCTGTACGCCAAGGGAAGATGCCTCTTTATTCCAAATGCAGACGGCTTGAGGCGAAAGCTGCTGCAAGAAGCTCATGATGCAACGTGGGCTGGACATCCGGGACAAGAGCGCACGTTTGCTCTCTTGAACCGTAATTATTACTGGCCACATATGAGAGAAGACGTGGAGCAGTATGTACGCACTTGTTTGGTGTGTCAGCAGGACAAAGTTGAAAGGTAGAAAATAGTGGGGTTACTTGAACCCTTACCTATACCGGAGAGGCCTTGGATAAGTCTATCTATGGACTTCATCATTGGACTCCCAGCGGTAAAAGGCTTTGGGTCGATCATGGTGGTTGTGGACAGGTTCTCGAAGTACGGCACATTCATCATAGCACCTAAAGTTTGCACTGCAGAAGTTTCCGCAGAACTTTTCTTTAAGAATATCATCAAACTTTGGGGACTTCCGGTGGATATCATTAGTGATCGCGACACCCGGTTTATGGGCAGGTTTTGGATGCAACTCTTTGAGATGCTCGACACCAAGCTGAATTTCTCAACCAGCAACGACCCACAAACCAACGGACAAACTGAGAGGGTAAATGCCATCTTGGAAGAATATCTAAGGCATTATGTGACTGCCAATTAGCAAAATTGGGTGGATCTCTTAGAGATAGCACAGTTCTGCTACAACCTACAAAAGAGCTCATCTACGGGAAAGAGTCCCTTTGAGTTGGCAATGGGCCAACAGCCACTTACTCCAAACGATGTGGCTCTACAGCGTACAGGAGAATGCTGCCCGGCAGCTTACAAGCTGGCCAGGACGCGGACAGAACAAATGGAGGAAGTGTGGGACTGCCTTGAAAAAGCAATCAAGAGGATGAAAAGAAATGCGGATCAGCACTAACAGGCTCGTGAATTTCAAGTTGGGGAGCGGGTGATGCTCAAGCTGACTCCTCAAGTTTGGAAGAAGATGTCAAAGCGGGTTATTCATAGGGGACTTATTCAGAGATATGACGGACCCTTTTCTATTATACGCAAGGTGGGAAAGCTTGCCTACCAGCTTGCTTTACCGGAGACGTACAAACTACATCTGGTCTTTAATGTTAGCTTTTTAAAACCTTATGTGGAAGACTTAGAAGATCCCAGCCGCAATGCAAAGCGAAGAGCACCTCCTACGGTGTTCAAGCAGTTTGAACGAGAAGTCGAGGTCATCCTAGACATGAAGGTCGAAGGCGCTACCTAGAAGAATCGGCAAGTCCATTACTTGGTCAAATGGAAGGGGCTGCCGAACAGTGAGAACAGCTGGGAAAGAGACACAACTCTTTGGCAATTCGAAGACCAGATCCAGAGGTTTCTCACATCGACGAGGGCGTCAATGGTTTCAGCCGGGGAGGGTTTGTAAGCCCCGGCGCGACCTGCCTAGTCTGACTTAGCCACGGAGCAGTCTAGGACGGGCGCTGCCTAGGGAAGGTGCGCACAAGCACGCTGCAGCAACACAAGGAGCGGGCATGGTGGACACCTCATGTGCGGGCTACGGTAGCAGCCTCACGCACACGCTGAAGCAAAGGCAGTAAGTTACGGGCGTGTTGGAGCGTGGTCATGTCTCAGCATGCTAATTGGCACATGGGCAACGTGCCAAGGCTGGCGGTTACATAACCGACTAGCACTATCCTCACTAAGACCTGAGTGCATCATGGCGAGGAACATGGGAGTAGTGGCCGACGGTTGCTAAAGTGGTTGCTGCACACTTTCAAGCATAACCGCAAGACAGTTACATGCGGTTACTGACGGTTACATACAAACTAGTGGGCTAAGTCATGGGGGTCATGTTGTAACCGCCTAGGTATAGCTAGCGGGTATAAAAGGGCGGGGGAAATCAATGTAAGCTCACGCTGGAAAAGCATAGAGCAAGTGGGTTTGGGTTTTGGCACTAAGATTCAAACCAAATGCTTGTACGATTACCAAGTGAGAAAGGGTTATTTCAGGCTGGGCCTTTTTCCCTTTACTTCCTTTGTTCATTATAGTGTGTGTACATTCCTTGTGATTGTGTGTGCACTACGAGAGTGAGAAGGCTGCTGAGTGTCGAGGTCATTCAGGCCGCACGAGGGCTTAGAAATCTAGCGAAATTTGAGCCTCATGACAATAAGTCAGGTAGAATGGTTTATTTAGGTAGGCTATTATTAAATTGACTTGTGGATGGTTTAAGTGGATGTAGGTTACACTATGATTTAAATGGATGATTTATGTGAATGTTTTGATGTTTATAATTTTATGATGATGACTAATAAGTGAATGGTTTATTTGAATGGGTATGTGTGAGAATGATTTTATGTGAATGGTCTTATGGAAATGAGTACGAGAATGTGTTTTGTCAATCAGTTTTTGTAGGAAATGTGTTTATGTGAATGTCTTTATCTAATGACTTAAATTTTGCAATAACGGTGAACATGGAAGGTATATTGGAGGACCTCGTATATATCTCCATGATAACTAGATTGTCTGCAATTGATGAATCAGATATGCTACATACATATAGACCTCTCCCACATCGTTCTATTTCAACAGAAGGTTAAAGATACTTGACACAAAAATTGGGAGGGCGGCAAAATGAAAATGTTACTTTCTATACTTTTTTTATTTATTAAAGTTAATTTAACTACACTTTCGCATATGTCCTTGACCCAAAATCAATGTTGATTCATTAGCTTTGTTTAAGTTAGAATTATGGTATAGATTTCATGGTGAGTAGCTTGGGGTCCAGGTACTTAATTTCTCTTTATATTTTTTGATGTTTTAGTTTCAAGTTGCAGCTGCACTAAAATGCCCACCAATTGTATATTTTGATTTGTTATTTATCATAGACATGGCAACACAAGGTGGAAAAGGAAAAGGGAAAGTGAAGTCAAACTATGAACAATGGTCCACTGCTGAAACAAAAGAACTCATTAAACTTCTGGTTGAGGAGGTGAACAATGGTAATCAATTGGATAATGGGACATTTAGAAAGGAGGTGTTGACAAATAGTGTCCTTCCAAAATTAAATTCAAGATGTAATTGCAATAAGACAGAAACCACCTTAAGAACAAGTTGAGAGTTCTAAAGCAAAAGATAATCCCTATTAAGGAGTTGATGTCATGCAATTCTGGTTTTGGGTGGGATCGACATGCACAAAAGGTAACTGCTCCAGAAGAAGTATGGCTTGAGTACCTTCAAGTATGTTTTTTTAAAATTAAAGTAAATTAGTTATATCATATAATATAATGTGCAACTTATAAATTTATTTATATGATTTGTTTTAGGCTCATCCAGAAGCATCTGAATATTGTCATAAGATAGTGGAAGATTATGAGGATTTAATGCTCATATTTGGTAACACCACTGCAGTTGGAGCTGGGGCAGCCGCTTTATCATCCAAGGCTGTGGTTTCTTTGGAGAGGCCATCTTTATGCACTAATTTATATGAGGATGATGACACTTTGCCCCCATTTACACAAGATTATCCACATGTAGGTGAATCATCCAATCTTGTGCCTCCACCATCTTCCCATGAGCGCCCACCTTTGGAAAATCAACCAACTTCATATTGAAGGAGAGGAGATGCTAATTCCACCTATGAGTCAAGAGATTCTATAGCTCATATAGTATCTAAATTTCATATCATTGTCCGATCTCACAAAATAGCTCAAGGCTGGTTTGAGGCCATTGGTGAAATTCCTGACCTCACTGAGGAGTTAAAATTTTTTGCTTATGAATATTTGAGTACTCCAGCCTTGAGGGAGGTGTTTGTAAGACTTCCACCAGACGAACGTCGCAGATGGTTGGAGCATAAGCTGAGGAGTACATGATAATTTATTTTGGTAGTATAGGTCATTTGGAGAACTTATTTAGGTGGACATGGTAGTTTGTTTTGGTGGTATAAGTTAGTTGATTGGTAGTATGGTTTATTAGGTAGGCATGGAAGTCTTTTTTATTTAAATTAAAGATGTTTACAGTTTTATGATGATGACTTAATAAGTGAATGGTTTATTTAAATGGTATGTGAGAATAAATTTATGTGAATGGTCTTATAGTGATGAGTTTTGAGCTATAATATATGAAAATTTGGTTATATGAATGTGTTTTTGTGAATCGATTTTATAGGAAATGTGTTTATGTGAATACATTGATTGGATGACTCTTGACTTTTGCAATAGCAGTGAATATAGAAGAAATATTGGAGGACCCGTGTATATCTCTATGATAACTATATTGTCTGCAATTGAGGAATCAGATATGCTACATACATATAGACCTCTCCCACGTCGTTCTATTTCAACAGAAGGTTATCAATACTTGACACGAAAATTGGGAGGGTGACCAAATGAATTTCGACATATGTATATAATGTATCCTGACTCATTTTTAAAGTTGTGTAGGATATTATGCCAAAATAATTTATGTAATACTAGGTATGTCACAGTAGAAGAAATGGTTGCTACTTTCTTACTAGTAGCAGGACATGATCAACGATATTCAATTTGTCAAGATCGTCTGACTCGATCAAAGTGGACAATCAGTAAGAATTTCAATAAGGTTTTGAATGCACTTTTCTCACATATGCACCATCATTAATGATAAGTCCTTCTACTAGCACTTGTCCTTTTATATGACATTTGAGTTATGATGTATAGAATTGTATTGGTGCCATTGATGGAACACACATAAAGGCAACTCCTTATGGGCCTAGTAAGACGAGTTACCGTAATAGACATGGTTAGTTATCACAAAATGTATTGGCAACTTGCAATTTTAATATGAAATTTATATGTCCTTGCAGGGTGGGAAGGCTCTGCAAATGATGCAAGGATATTGAAGGATGTCATAAAGAGAGTTAATGGTCTTCCTACACCATTAGGTATTATTGTGATATATATCACACATATTATATTTGTCTTTATAGTTTCATATTTATATACCTATTAACAGTTGTAATTATTTATTGAATATGAAAGTTTTATTTGGTTGATTGCGGCTATCCTAATCGGAAAAAAAATTTAGCACCATATAGTGGAACACGCTATCACCTCAAAGAATATGGTACGCAAACAAAAAGTTGACCACGCAATTCACATGAAGTTTTCAATCTTCGGCATGCGTCCTTGAGGAATGTCATTGAGCGAATTTTTGAGTGTTTGAAGTCACGCTTTAAGTTTTTTAAAGATCATCCACCATCTTTTCCTTATGATACTCAAGTGAAAATGGTTTTTGCATGTTGTGCATTGCATAATTTTCTTCGTAAGGAAAATCGTGAAGATTTATTTGAAGCCAATAATGAAGATGAAGATGAAGCACCATGTAATATTCTAGATGATGAAGAAGATTTTGACCCAGATAATGATTTAGAGACTCAAGTTGAACAAAGGGCAGTTGCAAATGCTTGGCGAGATGAAATAGCTAGCCGCATGTGGAGTGATGTGATCCACATGACGATGGGTGTATGAGTTTGTTGTTAAAACAACAGTATGTTATAATTGGATTATATATTATGAATTGGGGATTTTATTTTTAGTTGTTTAACTATGCGTTATTAAGTATAGTTATTTATGTACTATGGATTTTTTTTATTATTTTATTTTAAATTGATCATTTTTTTCACTTATTTAAATAAAATTTGAGGGATTGATATGTTATATCTTGTGTTTAAATGAAACTTGAATGTTACAAATTTTATTGTATATTTTGTCATGTATTCTAAAAACTCAGGATTCTAGCATGTATTCTAAAATCAAGCATCTAAAATACAGGATTTTTGTTTGCATTTTAAAATCGAGCATCTAAAATACATCAATCTAAAATACAGAACGACTAACGCCCTGTAAAAGATTTTCTGTTGAAGGATATGTCATGTGTACATTTATTAGCAAAGAATGAGAAAAATGTAGGCAATATATATTTATTAAGAACAAAATTTGAAACATAATTTGAAAGAACAAAATGTTTGTTTGGATCCTAGAGAAGATTTTCCGGAATTGACTCTAGAGATACATTCAAATCGGTGAGATTCACCTACCACTAGGAACACTCTTGTAGTTGATCTTAAAGAAGATCCATGGAAGAGGTGAAAACGGGGCCCCAATATTTAAGTTCAACTCAAACGGGGAGCCCCCTTGATAAGATCCTCAAAGTTTTATATCACTAATGATGGGAACCAATTGAATCAATTAAATAGGAGAATTTAACTTGTAATGTCACTCCAATTGAGTTCTTCCTTTCGTCTTATTTTAATAGTTTCATTTGGAAAAATAGTGATATTAATTAAATAGTGAGGCCCACTGTAGTGACCCTAAATTTTTTATAAGATTTTCATGATTTAGTGAAGAGTTTTTAGTGAATTTCATTTACTTAAAAGATATAACTTAGTGATTTTTCTTGGGGTTATGATAGAGCTCTTAAAAACCAGTGTAACAGGTCTTGAATCACGTAAAACAAATATCATGATCATAATTTATGACCTTGAAAAGTGTGTCATATGGGTGAGACCCTCTTAAAAAGTATTGGATAATCTACCCATGTGGGGTCTGATTTCGTAGGGATCATCGATAATAGCTCAATGGTCAAAGAATACGTGAATTGGATTTTAGGGTATAAAGTTATGGTGTTTTGAAATTTTGAGTGATTTTGAAAAAGAAAAAAATTGAGTCGACGCGCAACAGAGCACAAGCCGTATGCAACGAAGCAGTGCACCAAACACTCGTCACACATTGCACAACCAGCACACTGATGAGGCACGATGTGTGGGCTATAAATAGTCGTGAGGGGTGTATTTTTTCATCCCAACACACTCATGAAACTTCATTTCTCTGTTTTTAATCCGTTTTAAGTCCAATTTAGATAGTTTAAAAGGAAATGTTATATAAATCAAGTGTGTCAGACGCCATGGTAGGTTGGTTTCATGATTAATGTAAGGACCTCATCTTTAAACCAGTTTTGGTTTTCTTTAATTGTCGGTTATCGTGAGATTTACGCGTTTTCTGATCTATTCGGTAATTTTGTGAATAAATAATGTTTATGATAGTTTTAACTAAAATCAACTTTAAGATTAGTGATTTTAACACAAATGTGAATTTTTGGGATTTTTTTGAATTTTTACTATTTTTCCAAAAATTAGGGTTTTGGCGGGACCCCTGTGGGCCCCACCGACGAAATTTTGATTTTTGTGTCAAATAAACCTAGACATCTACTTAAGGTCATGCAAAATTTTTCAGAATTTTCTTAGGCTTAATTAGTGCTTAAATTTGCATAATACCCACTTTTAGCTTATTTTTCCTATTTACACCCCATAACTTACTCATGCATACCCCAACCCTTACTATAAAAGGGCAAACCTGAGCCATTTCCATTTTTTGGAATAGGCTAAGGAGGGAGGTCTGGCCTAAATCCCCAATTAGGCCCAGATTAGAAGACAATTAAGGTAAGCCTACTCTAATCAACCACTAAACCCTAGCTTTCTTCTTAATCTCTTCCAAATCTACTATTTTTCACTTATTTCAATTCGTTTTTGGACATCAAAAGCTACTGATTTGTGTTTTACTACAAACCCTAGTGTTCAAAATTCGATTTTTAAGTTTAACAAACCCTAGATCTAAGTTTTAATTAGGAATTTCTTTGGTAAATCAATTTTGAATGGAGTTTAATTCAAACTCAATGTGTTTGTAAGGTTTTCAAGAAGGGTGACTCTCAAAACCGAGCTTAATCAAGTGCTAAGGTAATGGATCTTCGAAATCTCAGTTTATCCATGGTAAAATTCTTGATTTTTGGCTTATTTTAAATGGAGTTACTTGATTTGCTGAGTTAATGGCATGATTAGAAAATGGAAATATTTAATCCCAATTTCTTAGGATTTTACATTATTATGATATGGTTTGATATTCTGAAAGTCATGAAGGACTTTTGATGATGATTAGGGTGTTAGATGTGGATTTGAAGTGTTATCAATGGTGTTTCGGTTTAGATTTGCAAAAGGAAGAAGATGACCAGTTATGCCTTGTTGGCGTTCGAACGGCCCTTCTGGGCATTCGAACGGCAACACTATCGGAATGACAGATTTTCAGTTCAACCGATCGAATGGCCTGCTAGGCATTCGACAGCCAAACTGTGAATTTTAAATTTTTACGTTTAACCGATCGAATAGCCTGAAGGACATTTGAACGGCTACACAGCAGAATTGTTTTCTAATGCATAATGTTTATTTTGATAATTCCACTTTAGCTTGCCAATTTCATATGAGTATGAAGTGTTTTAAGCTATGTTCTGTTACTGGAAAGGCATGCTATTGAGATTATGGAGTTGAGATATATGCTTAGAGATTTATGGAATGACTTATGTTTTGTGGCATGATGTTGAAATTGTCATCTTGAAATTGTGAATGGTTGATTCCTCATGGTTAAGCATATTTTTAGTAGAACTACAACCTATTATTGGACTGATTTGTCATGATAGAATGTGGCTAGTTGATGTGTGGATGTTGGTGAATGTCATGACTCAAGGATGAAATGAATGATCTTATATGTGTTTAGCCTTTGTGGTTGAGTTTTCATTTGAGTTATGATTTCAATGATTTTTAACCTATGATTTCCACTGAAATTCATGTTTAGATGGTAATTCACAGGTGTAGTGTAGTAGTGAGTTTAATTTCAAGCATGTTGACATGCATTGTGTGAAATGCTTCTACTAGTTACACACACATGTGGGGGTTAAATGGTGATGTTGAAGCTTGATATTGTGATTATGAATGATGCATTAGGGGCTGATGAGAGAACTTATCATAGATTAGGATTCATGTATGCTTTGCGCACGTATGTACCATGCTGCATGCATCATGAAAATAGATTTCCAATTGAGGCTTTATCGAGGTTAATCGAATTTAACCGATTGGATGCAATGTGGTGAAATTGTGTGCCGGATTGATCAGTCGTGGATTAATCGAAAGTTAATTGGTCCGAAAGGACACGTTTTGATTTGAGTTCCTGTGTGGAACGAGTGCACTCCCCGGGTTGAGTCTAATTAAATGGAATTATGTGGGGACGAGTTGTGTACTTGTCTTGCGGATTTGTGAGAATGTTATTATGAGTGTCATCTAGACCCTGAGAATCCAGTGTGGTATGCCGTGTGCACCCCGCTACCACGTGTTATAGGGTTCTCTGTGTGAGAACTCGGGCTCTTCCCTCTGCAAGAGATGTCCCTGGGCGAACACCCATGCTCTAGATTCTCTGTGTGAGAATGGGACATCCTTGGCCAGGATCGTCCAGGGCGAGCAGTCATTAGGGATTGACAACCCCGATCTTTCTTGAATTCTTGTGTAGAATTTTGGACCATGACACGCCTTCGTGGCCTTGTCTATGTCCCGTCTGTGTGACACTAAATTTGTGATTACTCCTTGATGGAGGATGTTATGATATGATGCATGATGGAATATGTATGTTAGAGATACATTCATACAGGTTGTTATGATATGATGCATGTGGGAATATGTATGTTAGAGATACATCTATGCAGGTTGATTTTGATATGATGCATAATGGAATATGTATGTTAGAGATACATTTCATGCAGGAGGTTATGATGAGAATGAAATTATGTGGATTATGCACTACGATGCAGTTTTAGGTGATGTGTATGCGTGATCAGAAAATGATGCACCATGTAAATCTTTGATCTGAATGATCTCATTGCTATGCTATCGTATTTTTGATGTTGATAGTGATATTAAAAACCATTGCTGAGTTTGTTAAACTCACCCCTCTTTCTTGTGTTTTGTTTTGGGGCTGCGTGGTGCGACACGGAGACGGACAGGATCTCCTCTTTGAGGAAAGGTCAGAGATGACTTGGATGTGATCATGGAGATCGTTGTGTGACTTATCTTCTTTGGTTTTATGCTTTATGTTTAGAACCTTTGTGTAGGGTTCTTTGTTTTGGATTTATGTCACATTTTACAGTTATGTTTGCTTGAGACTTATTTTGAGCCAGTGTGGGCCTTAGCTAACTAAGCATGTGGGTTTGAGATTAGTTGTTTACCTTGTGATAAGCAACTCTCTTTCTTTCCTTTTATTTACTCTTGCTCAAAGGATTGTGCGTACTCCGTAATTCTGTTAATCGCCTGTGGTTAGGGTTAAGTCTTCCGCTAGATCATTTTTCAATTTTCCTTTGTCGCCCCCACTCGCTTGACCGGCCCTTGGACCGGGTTCGGCTCGGGTCGGGCATCGCCGGGGCGTGACAATTAAAGAGTTCTACAACAAAGAAAATCGTTATCAAATATTGAGATAGAGGGTGTTAAACTCTAAACATGTGTTGTGATGGAGGATTTTAATTATTTTAAAATATTTTGCTAGAGTATACTTATTAGCTCTATTTTTTAGAAAGAAATTTTGTTAATAAAATAATTTGTTTATGCTACAATATGTGTTTGGGTGCTTGCACTCTCTTGCTAGTTCCTTGGTTAACAAACTAGGAACTTCCATTATATTTAAGATGCCAGCCATATTCGAATTTGTCATGCGGGGAGTAAGTTGTCTGGTATCATAGTTTTTGTCAGAAAAAAGAAAAGAAAAGAATGAGATACCTACTATTAGGTATCATGGCTCTTACTCTGAAAAAGAATGAAATACATGTTATTAGTTATTACGATTTTTGCTCTAAAAAAGATACCATCTCAAAATCAGCTATGGCCCGCCCAGGTATGAGCATCATGAGAAAGTTTTTATCATTTTTAGCATATGTGGCCCTATGAGTGTGGGAGTTGGCCGTTAGGTATCATGGCCTCTATTCTGAAAAAGAATGGGATACCTATTATTATGTATCACAACTTCTGCTATAAAAAAGAATGATACCTACTATTAGGTATCATGGCTTTTGGATTGATATGTTATCACATATGCTATTAGATTGCTCTCGGATTTTTTTTGTCATATGATTTGTTTTTTGAATAACTATATGCTAAGATTATGAGTATTTTATAAACTCTTGAATAGTATATTTATAGAATTTAGTACAACCTACTAAGTATAAATATACTTACCCACCCCTAGACTTTACAGGTGTTACAGCAAAAGTGGAGGTGAAAGAAGAAGGAATTTATGAATGAATTATACGTGTGTTGTTGCAGTTAAAGTTTTATAATTACTTATGTTAACTAATGTTTAAAGGCATGAAATTTCTAGAGATAAATCTCTGTATAAATTGTCAGCTCTAAGCACAATCATCTATGACACTTATTATCTTATTTCTGATGTGATAATTTTATGAGTATGAATTTTATGGGTCATCACAATTTGAGTATTTATTTTGAACATTGATATGATTTTGTTATGTGAGAGATGTCACACCCACAATGAAGATTGTGGAAAATAACCTTACAAGACAACTCTTTTACGTATCTAGCCATTTAAGCTTAGCCAAATAGAGCTATTAATTGTTAGAAATGTCGTTGGAATAAGCCCAACATAATTTTTCTAAGATATTTGAGCCCACTATGCAACTTAAGTTTGGGCCTTGATGGGTTGTTGGGTTTCAGCCAAGCCCATTGTGAGAATGGGTGAGAATGGTCCACTTGTGAAGAAAGGAAGGTGAATAGTCCCACATTTAGTGTGAACAGTCTTGGGTTGAATATGAAAACTCAATACTATTAGAACATATTGATATATATCATGTAATTAGCTTTATTACAATGAACAAAACTATGTCCAATTCATGTGTATTTTTAAGTCTTAGGAGTCTAACTAGGTTAGTGATGTGATCATGTCAGATTTAGAATTGATTCACTTGAAAAATAGGAGCTAGATGATACTGAATTCTAAGGAGGAAGATTTAATAGAGTAATAAACCTAAAAATAAAAATTTTGCACACTCACATACACAAACACTTATTTTAAAAAAAATTTAATTGAGTATACTGATGAGATTTGGACATAAAGGACAAAAATCACATTGAGTGTTCAAAAGTGGTCAATCAACCATGATCAAGCAACCAATTGGGCTTGAAGGCTTTGTGAGATTTTTTTTTAAATGACCCATTGTTCGTTCGATTGGTGAATAGATTGATTAACAGTCTTATTCATGAGGTCTAGAGCAATGAATAATTTCACTGTTAAACAATAGATCATACACTTGAGGTTGAGTTAACATAATAGGGAACGATCGATTGCCCTATAGACCGATCAATCGCTCTATGCAAATTTACGTATTTTAAGTCAAATTAGGAGTTGTTTCTTTCCAAGTATAATATTGAAACACTAGCTAACTTAAGTGACCATTTAAGAACCTTATTGTGACGAATTAGACTTAGGGATTAAAAATTGTAGAGGAAAAGGAGAGAACTACTTTGCTTAATTTCTTCCCAATCACCTTGATAAAATTAAGAGAAAATCAATTAAAAGGTAAGAGCTTTATTTTATAAATCATATAAGTTAAAGAGAGAGTTTTGTGATACATATCACAACAAATAAAGGATTTGTTGGAGGTTTATTCAAGAATGGACTTTGAAGAGCTTCAACAATACAATATAAAAGCATTTTGATTGGTGGTTGTACTAGTAAAGAAGACAAATATTAATTGCTAGAAGGGAAAAGCACAAAGAAGGACATTGATGACCAACAAACAACTAGAGAATGGACTTCTAATTTTATTTTGAGGTTGGTACTTTGAGTCTTGTAAGTTCTATGTTTTATACTGTATTGATCTAATTGAAGGGATAGGTTGACTGTAGTTTTTTTCCAATTTGAGTTTCCACATAAAATTTATTTACATTGCTTTGTGTGATTGTATGTTTGGTTGATTGTACTACTTTTTCTCTTTTAATTTCCTGTACATTAAGGCCACAACTTGTAGTTCTTTGCTTTGACTTAGGTATTTGGACTAGTAGCACTGTAATCATCCTCAAAATAGTAAAAGGTACTACACTCTCAAATACTTTTTTCATAATGAATGTAGGACTATTTACCTTCCCCGTCTTCACAAGAAGACCACTCTCATTCATTCTCACGATAGGTTTGGGCTGAAACCCAATAACCTTCAAGGCCTAAACTCAAGTTGCATGGTGTACTTAGATAGCTTAAAAAAATCATGTTAGGCTTAGAAAAATAATGTTAGGCTCAATCCAACAGCATTTTTAACATTAATATGAGATAAAAAAATTTATATGAAATTATTAATATAAAACGGAGAGAGTATTTCAGCTTACAAAAGTATGTTAGTGGTTTCAAATAAGACTGAATAAGATAGAACTGATCAAAATATGTTTCTTAAACCTAGTTTAGATATAAATATTTGATTACTTACAAATTAGCTAAAATTATTTAAATTCAGTGTCTTCACCAATCGGTCTAAAAAAATATTTTGCATGTCCACACAGTAGCCTTTTTGCACGTGCCAGCGAGGCAACTGGAGAGCAGCGGCTGGCAGGGCTTAGAGATTGGCTGCTGGGCAGCCAGGCTGGTGAAAAACACCTCTTGCCCCGTCGGTTTCAAGCCTTACTCCTGCACGCGACCATAACATGGATGGAGGGGGCTTCCAATTACCTGTGAGGGCACTCACAAGCAATCTTGTGTGTGTGCCTAGTAACAAAGGGTCACGTCTCCTCAACCGCCAATTATAGCTATGTTTTGGTATGCGGAGAGTGGAGACTTATGTTTACACACATTTGTTTGTAAATGCCCTCAAAAGTCGATCCAAAGTGGATGGCAGGCTCCTTATAAATAAAAAAATGTGACGTATATATGGTATTAAAGTCTCATGTTGTGATAAGTTTAAGAGACCAAAGCTAAATGTTAGGAAAGTATTTTCTATATTTCTTATGGGTAAAGTGCTAAAAGAAAGAAATACATGGGAGTCATTGATATTTAAAATTATCAACGCTCCTAATGCCAACCTGCGTTAGTATATGCATCATTGATTTTAACGATGAATGACTCTCATACATTCTTTATTTAGGCATTTTGTCAGTAAAAAATATAGAAATTACTTCCAATGTTGGATAATACTTTTTCAGTTTCTATGTATCTTCTCATAAATACTCATAAAGGATTCCAAAAGTATCTCTTCTTTCACTGTTATTAACATACACTAATAGGAATGTAGTCATGTGTAATGGGCCTATGTGTTATATGCATGTCTTGTGCCTAATAGTTAATTTGAGTAGGTTTTCTAAAAGTAGGAGTCAATTGCCTGGGCTAAGAAAAACTTTAGACTGATCAGATATATGAAATGGGTGATGAATGGAGGCACAGTTTCCGTTTCTATCTCCAAGTTGTATTGGGCCAAAATAAGTTTCTTCTTCCTCAATGTCTGCTAGTCAGGCTAGTCACCTCACCACAATTGACCCAAAATATTCTTCTAGACTGTTTTTGATCATCCACCGATTTGAGTCAGAGTAGCTAAGTATAAAGAAGAAGAAAAATACCTATATATGCACAATTCTTCAACAAGTATCCAAAAATTTGCTTCAAATTCATCAATTAATCACTGGACTTGTCGGATAAACTTTTGATTCGGATCTTTCTCGACTTAACATTCTTTTCAATGAACACAAGGAAGAAGAAGATGAGGACACTGACACTAAAACAGGAGGAATCTCAACTACAATCTCTACTAAAGAATGCGTATCCTCACTATTATCATCTTCCCCAACTGGTTCACCTGGTGTGGCTGATGGGGCTCCATTCCCCTCCCTGGGGCTCACCAACACATGTTCAGGAGGACCCACTGGGGACCGGCAAATCGGGCATGACGAATGTGAGAGCAGCCACTTGTCAACACATCCAACATGGAAGCAATGCCGGCACTTGGGAAGAATCCGGCACTTCTCTTCATCCTCCAAAGCATTCAGGCAGACCACACACACTAGTCCGTTCTTGCACTCACTAGAATTGTACAAGAAAATAGGCAGCTCAGCCAGTAGGGAGGGATCTAGGCCAGTGCTGGTCTGTTCATCTACAATGGCAGGAAAAGGGTCTTCTATGCTCAAAACCACCGGTGGACTGCGAGGCCGCCGGTGCTGGAAGTGCCACTTAGCATAGAAATGGAGAAACAACATCAAGAGAGTGACGGCTAGAAGTGCAATGACAGCCACTAGCATGGCCTTCTCATTGTATGAAGAGTAGAATGGTGTAGGCATTATGAGTACTCACTGAATGAACCTAGCACACACCACTGGAAACTGGTGATAGTGAAGAACATGCGAGAAGTGAAAGTTGGAAGGTATTTGAGTGCTAAAGAGAATGCATGGAAGGGCAATCAAGTCTTGGTTTAGGGATGGAATCCCGGGGCTAAGTTAGAAATTTTCAGCATTGCTTGTGAAATTAGAAATGGTTTCTTTCTCAAACTTAGGGCCACAGAAATAAATTAAGTCTTTTGAAGACAACGGCCAAAGTGGTTTATTATTATCAATTATCATCTCAATTGGGGTTGGATCCCGATGAGTTTCTTATGGTTTTAGTTGGACTAGCGTGAAGGAAAAGAAATAGTATTAATGAGAATATGGTGGCTGATATCTGACTTTACACACATTGATGCCGGCGTGAGGGCCTCAAAATCATAGATTTTTGGAGCCCAGTGCCATAAAAAAATTGTGGTGGGGAGGAGGGGGCACTGTAGTGGAAGAAGCGGGCTCTCTTTATGGGTCCTACCGCTGCTGGAGACTAGATAGTGGACAAGCTTCTTCCTTGTCTGCTTCTTCTGTCCCTCAATTTGTTATGGTGTAATGCTGTTAGCATGACTTCCAGATTGAAGCCCCCCATTTCAGGTTTTGGGCTTCTGGTCTCTATAGTCAAATTATTCTTTAAAAATATTCACCAATTTTATTTTATTAGATAGACATATCTGTTTCTCACATTGTTGCCTTTGACTTGCAACTTTGTATAAATCTTGATAAGGTGATTTGTAAGATTTAATTGAGACATGATTGATCCTATCGGGAGACGGGTCTGCCGGTGTGGTATTCTAACGAGCAGGGTGATCAGTCAAACACAATAAGCTTACAACAGTGATGCTTGCTCAGACAGTAGCAATCAGCATGGTATAGTCTGCCCACTATTTCAGACATATGGAAAGCACTTTTTCAGGTTTCAATTGCAAACAAGAAGATGACATCAATCAATCGTGGCAGTTCTAATTTACTAGAATTAGCCATATATATATGCGCAGGTACCTTGATTAAGGAAGCATTTTTTATGTTCTATGATCACTATAAGCTAACGGTGCACAAGTTAATGCACATTAGTGCAAGTATCACTTATGCTAATATATATTAATGTATGTGTCATCGATCTTGTAAATGGATGCTCCTTATGTATTTTTTTACACTCGGCTCATTGTTAGAGAGGAATATGAAAAACATCTCCCGTGATAAATAATGATCTATTGGTGGGAGTACACTAGAGGGAGATGCCATTTCCACTGAGCATACTCTGGCCAAATGTTTTTACCTAATAATGTTATGAGTTTTTTCAATATTACTTGGCCTAAGATACAAATATTGCATATTACTTGGTTTTATAAAAAACATTCCATAGAACCTAGGTTTATATGATATTTTAAAAAAATTAGACCAAAAATACCCTTGCACCAATGGTTAGGGTTTAAAATCATGTAAACCAGTTGCGACAATGCATAAGCAAATAAAAGATCATGGCTCAGTGGTAATTTGTGATTTTTGCCCAACAATTCCCATCAACAACGAATTTTAATTTCCATCTGGTGATTGTCGGTCTCCCTCACTTCATCGACAATCTTTCTTCACTAATTTTTGTCCAAAAATTTTTAACCACATAAACTACTTATCTATGCAAAGGAGATCAAGATGACACCTACAACTCCAAAAATAAATCTTGGGGGATTATACGGGGAGAACAAGGCAATATAAGAATGGAAAAAGATGTGGATGCTAAGGAAGGACACTGTATAATAGCTATGATGGCCTCCTACCCTACTGTGTAAGAGGGACTCTAGTATGGTTTTCTGTATGCAAGTTTTATTGTGTAGAACATCTTATGTAAGAATGTACACGATCGTAGAGGCTTTCATCCCTGACTTGATGAACACTTGTATAAATAACAAATATTGACAAGTGTCGTCAATGTTGTATTTTCAAATACACATAAAAAATATATATTGTGTTATCTTATATGTGATATGGAGCATATCATATTATCAATAACATGTATTATTGACATGTCGTATTATCATATATGTGATATGAAACATATTGTATTATGGGTTACTGGCTCAAAGAACACGCATATCGTATTATCGCTAACACTATATGGAGAATATCATGTCATCATATATGTGATATAGAGCATATCGTATTATGGATCACTGACTCAAAGGATACATATAGTGTTATTGTATATGCGATATGGAGCATATCGCATCATGGTTTCTCGGCTCAAAGAACGCATATCGTGTTATCATTAACATGATATGACAAATATTGTGTTATCATATATACAATATGGAAGATATCGTATTATGGGTTGTCAGCTCAAAGAACACATATTATGTTATCGTTAACACGATATGGGAATATCGTGTTATCATATATGGTGCATATCGTATTATCAATAACACGTATTGTTGGCATATCGTACATGGATATGAAGCATATCATATTATCAATAACACGTATTATTGACCTATCATGTTATCGTATTTGCAATAGAAAATATATAGTATTATGAGTAATTAGTTCAAAGAACTCACATATCGTATTATTGTTAACACTATATAGCGAATATCGTGTAATTGTATATGCGATATGGAGCATATTATATTATGGGTCACTGACTCAAGAACACATATCATGTTATCATTAATACGATATGACGAATATCGTGTTATCGTATATGCGATATGGAGGATATTATATCATGGATTGTCAGTTTAAAGAATACATATCGTATTATCATTAACACAATATGGTGAATATCATGTTATCATATATGTGATATAGAGCATATTGTATTATCAATAACACATATTATTGACATGTCGTATTAGCATATATGTAATATAAACCAAATTGTATTGTGGGTCTCTTGCGCAAAGAACACATGATGTTATCGTTAACATAATATGACACATCATATAATCAATAAAACATATTATTGACAAATTGTGTTATCATTGATGCAATATGAGCCACATCATATGATGAGTCATTTTGTTCATTATGCTAGAGGATGGGTCACTTGTGCCGAGAAATGACAATTTTTTTTACTGTGAAAGCTTCCACTGAGGAAAAATGAAGAAATGAGGGTTTTACCACCTCTACAACCCTCCGGTGAGTTGCCATCAGTGATCCACCTCTGATGAATCATCGTCGATAATTTGCCACCGATAATGAGATAAGAACTTGGGTATGGTTTATTTATGACCTAAAGGTATATTTATCGTAAACCGGGTCATATGGGATTAAGTGTTAAAATCCAAGAAATATGAAATATTTGTATATCGAGCTAGGTAATATAGAAAAAACTCAATGTTCTAACATTCTGGGATATCCTCATTCTGCAAAATGGTAGCATTCCAAGGCTACATCAACCTACGTGTCCATACTCTATCTCTGACCTAAACACTCAGTTCTGAGGTTGCCTTTACCATTTTGTTCATTCTGCAAAATGGTATTAGACAATTACTGGTTGTATTTGATTAAATTTGAGATAAAAAAGACAATTATTGGTTCACTTTGTTCATAAATGAATTACAAGTTGCAATGAATATTATTTTAGTTTAATTTAGAAGAAAAAATGTTATCAGAAGGAGTGAAACTTTTACTTCTGGCAGTAAGTACACAAACTGCAGCGTCTAAGAAGCTTAAATGAAGTTATGATTCACTACATATGCTTTAGAGCAATGAACCATATGGTAATTCAGGAGACAGTAGTTAAAAGAACAGGTTCATCTATTGTTGCTTTCTTGCAGGTTAGAATGTACATTGATTTTCTAGTTGGCAGAGTGATCAGTACTCTTAGGTCCATGTGTTAGAAAATGCACTACATGATGTAATTATGCACATTGAGTTAATTAATTACTTTTCTATTTATATGTTTCCTTGTAATACCTTGGTTCGTTTATAAAACCTCATTCTTACAAAAACTCAATTCTGGTCCGGAAGGAATAAGGGATTTGAATTTTAGTAGAAGATTGGTAGAAGTTCTCTGATGTGTTAGGATTCGGACTGGGAGACCTTAACTTGTTGGAGCAAAGGCGCATACTGTTGGGTGGTGTTGGGAAGAAGCTTGGTACTGTAGCCCAACCAGTGGTGACACTGGTGACTTTTCCCTTTACCAAGCATGTAAATCAGATAAAATATTTATACAAACAATGGATCTTAAGCAATATTGTATTTTCCTTGTTCAGTCCTCTTCATTGTTGGCCTTTAATTTTTCCTTCTTTGAATCCTTACAACTTTCCCTCTTCGTGATCTGTCTTTGTCTTCTTCTAGCATCTTAATCAAAGACTCATTCAATTGTTAATTCACCTTTAAGATTCTTCAACTCCTTTGAAGACTTTGTTGTGTATCGTCTTTTGTTTGTTGTATAAGAATCTTCTCTTTTAGTTGTGTGTCTTCATAAATCCAGCATTTACATGTGCATGAAACTTTTCAGTGAACTCTCTAAGAAAATAATGATAAAAGGACTCTCATTTCTTCTCAATTATTTTTTAGGTTTTCCTCTCTTCAAGTTTATGGTTCTTTAGGCTTTATACAGGTCTCCAAGTCAGTTTATGACTTTGACTCTAACTATGAATAAAATCTCTTCTAAAGCGTTTAAACTAGGTAACCATAATAACTAGCAATCGATCATTCCAAACTGTGATCGTTCATTCACTATTTCCTTAGGGCATGACTATGTTATGAATAAATTAATAAACTCTCGATTTGTTTTTACAAAGGGTAGTTTCAAGTGCCGATCAATCGTTTGCTAAAGCAATCAATCAATTCAACATTGTTTTGGTACTACATTTCATAACCAATCAATCGATTCAACTTGTGTAATTTTCAGCGATCCATTGATTACATAGTAGATTTACATTTTTACTATTTTTACTTTAATTGAGTCTAAAACTCCCAAAACTTACTTCCTAAACCATTTTAAGTGAGTTATGTATGTGATTGTGCAAAAGTAATCCTTTTACCCCTCAATACTCTTAGTCTTCAACCTTGATCTATAACAACACATCTTCTCATATTTTTCAAGTTCTAAATCAAAGTTGGACTTTATTAAGCTCAACTAAGGGCGGCTAGAGCATTAGGCAGCTTAGTCGGCTGCCTAAGACCTCACTAGAAAATAAGGCCTTATATTTATATAGTACGCATTCATATGACGAGACCTTAATAAAAAAAAACTCAATGAATATCAGAGAGGCCAAAGAGGCTATAAGAAATTATATTTCGTATCATGTTAGCTAGACCCATAGGCCTAATGTGTAATCTTAACTTTTCTAAGATATAATGAGAGGACAAATAACAACTACCATCCATACACTACACCCCAAAGCAACCTATCAAAAAAACCATAATACACCCTAGACCTTTTCCTTTGGTAATTCACCCTTATAGACTATTATTTTTTTAATGCATCTCAACCTTGTAAAAGACAATATAAAGTACTTCACGTCTTATGCCACAACCTTTACGAGCCCCTCGTCTCTCTCCTTATTTGTCAAAAATAAGAGCACAATCATCCTTTCACCCATCTATAAGGCTCCATGTTTTCTCTTAATTTGCAAAGCTAGGTCATATTAGTGGACAAATAATATGAATCAAGAAATGAAAAATTTTTAAAATAAATAAATTCTAATATAAAAAAATAGTTCAAATTAGTTCTTAATAAATTTGTTACAAATTATAATGAAAATTTTAAGCAAAGGTTTCTTAATAGAACAATCAATGTTAACAAAATAGAAGATAATTAAGTAGCTAAAGAAAAAGAGAATAAGCATAATAAGGTATCAAATTCTAATGAAGAATATCAAAACATTTAGAAGAAAGTGAAAATCCTAATAAAATAACTACACTATCAAATTCTAATGAAGAATATCAAAACATTTAGAAGAGAGTGAAAATCCTAATAAAATAAATAAAGAAAATGAAATCTTTAATTAAATATAAGATTCTCTTCCTACCAATATTTATGATCTAGGACAATGTAAAAATATCAATACAAGAGTTCAGACATCAATTAGTAGAAAGAGGTCTAATTGGATAAAGTGATATAATATTTCCTAAAGATAAAAAATATGATACATTATAATTTTTCCTAAGGATATAATTTTAAAATTATGTAGTTAATTACACTTATATATTAATACATGTTAGTATTACACCTTTAATACTTTACCCTTATGCCTCAAATTAAATTGAGCCATGAGCTCAAGTGACAATTTTATATTACCTCTCTCCTATATTAATAGGTACATTTGGAAAAATAGTGGTTTTTATTAAACAGTAAAATTCATAACTAAGAGAAAGGAAAATAAGCTTATGATTCTCTTTCTTAAGTACCAAACTACTTAAACTTAATAAAATAGAATTGTTAATATAGAACAAGTTTTTTTGCCAAATAAATCTATTAATTTAGGACAAAGAAGGTAACTTTTAGCTCAAGCTATAAAAACCCCACCTGCCCCTTGAATTATTGGTGCCACACCAATCGAAATCATGGGGTTCCTGGTGTTTGGCTTTGCCGATTAGCATGCAGCCCAACTCATGCTAACATGACTCTTATACATAACCAACTTTAGTTGTTTATTGTCAATATAACTTGATCTAGTAGCTAGTATGTGACATGTCAATGAGGAGTTCTTGGATTTTTTCCCCTTCTTTAGTTGATGTTTTAGGGTAGCCAAGAGTTTAAGTTCATGAAAATTTTTTGTTACCAATCTCCTATACCAAATTGAAGATCAATTAGAACACTTCCTTTGATCTATGCTAATGGTCTCTAATGTTCTTCTACAAATCCAAGTACATAGTGATGCTACTAGGTCAGGTTTTGTCAAATTTGAACATATTATTTAAATGGTAACCCAATCCTGACCCAACTCGAGTACGTCAAACCTGAACCCAATTTGACAAAACCTTTGTATATCAAAACACAAAGAAAAATATAAAAATTTAATATTTATAACCTTAGTATGGTACAGCCAAGTTGGATCACCTACAGCATAAACCTGATCTAAATAGTTATTCGGTTCAATTTGAAAACCCAAAGCTGACTGTTTAAGGTTGAATTTTTCAATATACCTAACCCAAGTGGCATCCTTATGTGTACATTGTATTCTTTTTATGAAATTTCTTGGAATCAAGCCCTTTGTCTCTTTCTCTTTCACGATTCCTTATGCATGGTGTGGAATAGATAAATAGCCTCATTGTGAGTGTTTCAAAGCTCTAAACCAACTATAGGTAGTGATGAATTTTTTATTTTTCATGAATGTAAACTAATTTTTATAGTTGTTTATGAAGACTCCATTTAAGGCTAATTTGACTTGAGTCTAAACTTCTAAATCGAGCTAGCCAAAGCTTGAGTTTTAGAAATTTTGTACCTAAGCTTTGTTCAGACAGTGTTTGGTTAGGGTGTTGACATGAAATGGGAAAGTTATGAGGACGGAACACGTGATATTCCCTCTATCTCATATTAATAGATCTATTTAGTTTTCTAAAGTAAATTAAAATTAATTTATTTTAAAAAATTAAATGAAGCTATTAATGTTAGGTATAGGAAGCATTAGGTGAACAATGAGCTTATGTTGCGTGAGCAAACACAATGTGTATAAGACAAAAGGCATTATGGAAACTGATTGGATTCCAATTTGAGGTTTTCCTTGTCCAAATGGACTCTAGACACTTAGATCACTTCGAGAGGGTCCTTGAGGACTTGGGATGCCTATAAAAGGCATACTATTGGTGAATTGAGTGGTTCTTGAGAGAAAGATTTATTGCAAGTTGTTAGCTTTTGTGTGACTTAGACCACTTGTTAGAGTTTCTCCCTTTGTCTTGTGTATTTCTTGGAACTAGTTTGAACTTATGTTCTACTTAGAAGCCGTAGGAAGAGGTGAAGAGTATCTAGATGACCATTTTTAGGCTTTGTACTTGCAAGTAACTAAGTGATAAAGTATGAATTTTATACCCGTTTTAATGTCATAGTATTTTTTTCCTCTAGCCATATTATTCACTGTCATAATTGTGTTTTTTAATAATACATATTTTCCCATTTAGTACATGTTTTTCTCATTTATTACACTTTTTTCCATGTAACACGCATTTTTTTTTGTTTACTTTTGGTTATATAATCTTATGGATACTTCTACCCTAAAAGAAATTTAGTTTTCATATTTTACTTTTTTTATTATTTCTACATTTGTTCACATTTTGCCCATATTGCTTTATTTTTTGCCCTTTTTTCATCTGTTACCCTTAGTCATATTATTGACGTGCTCGTATTTAAAAAATATATAGGGTATATGTATTATAATTTATTAATTTAATTTTTCAAAGCAACACCTCAAAAATTGAACATGAATTCGTAATGCGAACCTAAAGAGTGGTTCAAAAAAATTTACAAAGTCATCATGAACCATGTATGATGCACAAGTATGGTCAGCGTGATCAAGCACGTCATAGGAACATTGGGGATGACCTTGTGATTCACATTAGTGGACTTCAAAATACCAATTTCAGCCCGATTGGCCTTCCACTGGACGCTCGGCCCAGTGGTCGGAATTTTAAGTGGCCGAACGGAGCGGAAAGAAAATGGCTGTCGGGCCAACCATCTGGGCCTAGCCCATTTAAAAAAAAGCCCAAATAAAACCAATCCAACGAGAGCCAACATCGTGGGCCTAGGGCTCAGCTTGTCTTGGCTATATAATGCCCTCTGAAACAGCCGGCGAGTGTTCTCCCGCCTCTTCGTATCCTCGACGACCGATTCGGGGAGCTAGGGTTTCAATTGCAGTCCGCTTTGTCTCGTCTACTCCACCATGCGTGCTAAGGTGGGAATCATTTGTCTCTGTTTCCTTGATTTTGATCTTATTCTTGTCGAAAAGGCAGAATCTTGATTTGATTTGATCTATATTTGACGTGATTGTGATTGCCTCTCTTTTGGTATTCGTTTTCAGTGGAAGAAGAAGCGCATGAGGCGGTTGAAGAGGAAGCGCCGGAAGATGCGACAGAGGTCCAAGTAGGACGAATTCTGAATTTTCGTCTCTACCGGATTCTGGCATCTGGGTAGTGCCGGTGCTATCTTTTTACGTTTTTTTTCCTTTGCTTTCTAAGACTGGATTCTGTTGTTGTTAGAAATGGACGTGTTGTTAATTTATCCGGTAATTAGTCTGAATTTTGTCGCAAGTATGAAACTTACTTGGCATGAGTGGAATTTGATGATCAAGGTTGGGTTGTGCCAGTTTGGCGTTCTTGATTATACAATTGTGACTTACATGGGTGAATCTGTGGTTACTATTAGTTGGAGAGGGATCTTTGATTGGAAAATGTGGTTTTAGGGGTAAGTTAGCTGCCTGGAGTCTGAAAGCATATTTGGTATGGTTGAGCTTATTCAATTAGTAAACATAGCTTTCGGGTTATTACTCTGTAAATGGAGATAAACGTTAGGTTTCCTCTTCACGCCCGGAAAATTTTCCGTTTTATGATTCTTATAGAATTGTACTTGACATAAACTCAAGTAGTTGGGAACATGGTAATGCATATTGGGCAGAATGTTGTCTCTGGACAGTCAGCAAATGCTGATGTTCGGAGAATGGTGTTTCTTAGTATTGGGTACAAAATTCTCCGTAAGAAGGCACGGGGATGTATCATGAGTTCTACTCAAGGATGGTCTACTGTGATAACTATTCATTTATTCCAGAGAGGCTCAGTGTATGACTCGTTGGGTGATTCACTAGTGTTGGACATATTTTGAATTCCTTGCCTCCAAACATCAGTGGCTCGGGCTGATTCAGTTGTGTAAACCTACTTGTATTGTTTTATACATGTGTCGACCTCAGTACATAGCGATTGGATTATTATCAATTTAAATCTTGAGAAAGTTTCCAGTTTTGGGGGGGAGGCATTTTTTAGACCAATAGGTGACATTAGATATAATGAAGTTGAAGCAAGTCAATGAAAAAGTTATTGATGTGATTATTCTATCAACAATAGGCAAGTAAAGGAGGAGCATTTGTGGGGTTCAATCTTTAGGGGTGGTACATTGGTGAAACTGGGGATGCTTTTCAAAACTCGTGTTTTAAGATGAGGTTTGTGAAGTAGGGTTTTTTATTATTATTTATTTTTGGTGTTGGTGGTGGATATGGGGGTGGTTTGGAAGAGGGTGGTTGTGGTACGTTACAAAATTACGGCGTTAGCAGTTGATGGCAATGTTTTAAAAACCAGCCCAGCACCCCGATTGGTTGCTGGGTTGGGCTAACTCTAACTTGGTTCAAATGCAGGTTAACCCGGGTTGATGGGATTTTCCCAAATATTTATTTAAATATAAGGATAGGTAAAATTTGTACAAAATCGTTTTAGCCCCAGTGTTATTTTCTTTAGGAAAATGATATCTATACTCCGTATTTTCACACCTTTTCATACACCGTTCACGTGGATTTTCCTTTTTGTTTTACTCCCTCTCGCTGTTGGTGCACGAATGAAAAATTCAAGGAGGTGCAAACGAAAAACTTGAGGAGACTAGAAAGCCCGCCCACTCGAAGCCCACCCTCGCCTTCCTAGATTCATCCTCAAAAACTTGAGAAGATTGGAAACGTCGAGATGATCAGCTATGAGGAACCGGAAGCGGGACGAGTTGAGGTTGGTGTCGAAGCCGATGACTCGGTTGGACAGCTTCCAGGCTATGTATGTGAGGATGTCCACTGGGTTGGAGATGATGAGCAGGATTGAGCACGGGGAGTAGTGGACCAGCTCCAGGATGATGGTGGAGAAGATGGCCACGTTTTGGTGGAGCAGGTTGAGCCGGGACTCGCACGGGTCTGGCAAGTGCCGGCGGCGACAATGCAAAGGTCGGATCCGGTGGAGACGGCATAGTCGACGAAGGTGAGGATGCGGGTGCGGGGGAGGAAGGCATCGGCATGTTGGAGGTCGAGCATCTCGTCGCGGAGCTTGTCGGTCTGGGCATTGACGAGGACGAGCTCATCTGCCAAGTCTTGTGTGAGGATTGTTTGGGCGATGGCCATTCCCACGTTGCCCATGCCTACGACGCAGACCTTGGTGCGGCGCTTGGTCATGGACGGCAGGGCTGCCTCCCTGATGGGCTTGAAGAAGGCTTGGGCTATGTCTAGACCAAGGTCCAAGGTCCAAGCTGGAGGAGGAAGATTGGTGCAGGGAAGCTACTGGTTGGGGTGGCCTTGCTGAATTCCATGAAAGTTGGGTTTCCTTTGCTCTCACAACATTTATAATCGTTCGCATGGTCATTGGAACCCAATGTAAGCAACCCTATCATGTGATAAGGAAAATGATATCTATACTTTGCATTTCCCCCTTTAATCGTCGGAACCCTGCATTTTTGCCAGACCCGAGATCCATCTCCGACCCTCTCCATCGGCCTCAAGAGCGCAACTTCAAGCTCAATTGGATGTAGACCCGCCAGGCAGTGGCCGCAGAGGAAAGGGTTCATGGGAATTGCGCACACGACTTAGACCCTTAGCAAGCTGTGGGCTTATGGCCACTCAAAGTGGTCTATACACTGGGAGAGGAGATCGCACACAAAAACTCACTAAGGGGGAGAAGAGGAGAGTCGGGTGGGTGGGGAGGAATAAGAGTAGGAGGAACGGAAGCGAAGAGGGAGATTTTTTTTCTCAAATTTGAAATGCCTTGATGTGTCTTTTTTCAGAGTCCCGAGGTTTCTTTTTCAGAGTAAGATTTGATGTGGTATTATGTGATTGGAGACACCCTGCTGGTGTAGGGATGGTGTATAATATATGGAGTAGGGATATCAGCATTCTTTCTTTAAGGACGGGGTTCTAATCCCGCCTGTAGATAAATATTATATAGTATAACGATATACTAAAGCTAGGTAGCTTGGTGAGTTATGCTTGTTGATTGACTCTAAAGAGTGAGAGTTTGAATCCCCTCTTTAATAAAAACGTTTTCCTATGTGTTGACTTGGTCGGGTTAACATAACCCAAAAAATAGAGTAAATTAGCCTGGATTATGACGGACTTGGTTTTAAAACATTAAGATGGTTGCGTGATAAATTAAAAAAATTATTTTAGTTGATAATATACTTATTCATCATTTGGCAAATCCTAACATGCCAAAATATGAATGGAATGATCCACCGGCCAAGTGGTGGATTTGGCCCATTAAATAATTCCTTGTTTTGGTGAGCAGGCGCCATAACCAAACCCCACGACCATAATACATAGATTATCTTTATGTATTATGTTTGCACCTTAATTCTAACGTGGGGATGCTAACGTAGTACTTAGGTATCTTTAGGCAAGGGATATATAACAGTGAATATTGGATAAATAGAGGAGGAAGGAACCTCTGCTAGTTAGACTCAACCAAGGCGAGAGAAAGGGGGAAACTCACTTGCTAGAGACGGAGGAGGAGGAGATTAGAAATTGATCAATGTTTGATTAGGGAAAAGAGGACTATGCCTTTTACATAAGTCGCCAACCCTAAATGGGCCTGGGCCTTATTATTGCTAACATCACAATAATAAACCTATTAATAAAACCTACTTAAAATAAGCCTAATGAAATAAAGTAAAGTCTAATAAAATAAAGTAGACTTATAACACTTGACTAGCCCAACCAAAGAGTCATTTTGGTTTGGCCCAGGGACAGCTGAGAAGGTCATAGAAAGAGGGAAGGGGTGTGGGAGAGTGTAAAAACAAGAATCATAGCAGGGAGGTGAAGAATGGAGGAGTAGGGAAAGCAAAATATGGAGATGATTTGAGAAGTGGAGAAGAAGAGGGCAAGGGGTGGATGAGATTCCTTGGCGGTTGAAGAACTAAGGGAGAAGAAAAGGAAAAAGGCAAGAGGAGGGGAAGGGGAAGAAGAGGAGGATGACACAACGCGGCAATGGAGGCGAATGGAGGGAAACATGGGTAGGCCTGAGATTCTAATGGTGGTTGAAGAATAAGGGTGAACATGAGATTCTCTTTATATATTTGCCACAATTATCCAAGTGTATTTGACCTAATTTGTTCATGGGTCATAACTAGTTGTGTTAGTCGGCCTGCAGAGTTAAAAGATTGTTAGTAGGGGTGCTAATGAGCCGAGCTGAGTCAAGTTTTAGGTTAGCTCGACTCAAGGTTTTGGGTATTAGCTCGAGCTCAACTCAAACTCGACGGAGCTGTTAATCATCTAGCTTAAGCTTAACTCAAGAATAAAGCTAAAAACTCGACTCGTACTCGAGCTCGAATCAGTATATAGTGATTATATAATTTAGCTTGAATTTGGCTTGATTGTGATGTTGCCAAAAATAACAATTTACATGACCACTTTACCTCCAATACCTTTTGTGTTAAACATTTTATCAAATAAATATGATGTCATTATTTAAATATATTTTTTTATCAAATATAATTTTATCACTCTGTCATTAAAGTTAAAAATTAAGGTTATTTTAAATAACATTTATAGTTCTTTATATTGATCATATATTTTAATGCATAAAAATGATTGTAAAAACTTAATTAATATTTCTACCTCATTATACTATATATTAATTATTTGGTAAAAAATAGTATTATCAAATACTCCTTTCGTCTTAAATTAATAGCTTTATTTAATTTTTTAAAATGAATTAATTTTAATTTATTTTTTAAAACTAAATGGAGCTATAAATGTAGGACAAATGGAGTATTTATAGATACAATATTATACAAAATTGCAATCATTTACTAAAAGCTCATAAATAGACTACTAAAGTATAAATAATATTATTTACTTATTTATTAATTTTTTTAAATATTTTTATTTGTTGTTAAGTTATATCTTGTGTTTGTATGTTTAACTATATATGGATCTTTTAGTAGTCTTCTATTAACATGTCACTATTATTACCACATATGTATTCCTTCCATACTATTAAAGTGCTCATATGTTTGTATTATATATATATTTTAGTAATTTTATATGAATGTATTATTATTATTAACGCATGTAATATATGTATATGTGGCACTACAACCTCTTCTGCATACTCCAATATTCTTTTAGTTGTATAAAATATATTCATTATTTGATAACTTAAATTTTCTAAATCTTGTATTTACTTCTTACTTCTTATCTTATAACCACCAAAAAAAAAAATTTAGTGCCTTTGTGGTTAACTACATTTGTTTATATGAGATATCATATATAAATGTATATTATTTATTTCTATTATACATAAATATAAATTTTAGTAAATCTCATTATATATATATATATATATATATATATATATATATATATATATATACACACATTATTAAATCTTATTTCTATGATATATCTAAATTTTAATATATATCATATGTGGATATATGTGTATAATGTGTCTTTAAATGTTTACTTCTCAAAAATATATATTATGTGTGATATAAGTGAACACTCAATACATAGACATTATACATTCATATAAAATTGTAATATATATGTATATGTTACAAATGTAAATTGGGATTGATAATTGTGCACATGTAAACATAAGTGTTAATATATATTTAAATATATTATAATATATATTTGTGAATTTTATTTGAGTTTGAATAGAGTACGAATTAAGTTTGAACCGAGTTCGAGTTTTATTCAAGTCAAGCCGAGTCAAGTCATAATATTCTCGAACTCAACTCAAAAATATTCGAGTTCGAGTCGAGTTTGAACTGAGCTACTTCGAGTTAAGGAACCTTTGTTGGACGAGTTAGTGAAGCTCATTAGCACCCCTAACCGCTGGTCTACAAAGAATGTGTCCAAAACCCTTTCTTTACATACTCGAAAGTGTAATGGTTTTTTTGGTTTGTTGACACTTAGAGTTATAATGGTGATCACTAGTATATTTGGCCGAGTTGATAAGTATTGGTTCCAAAATTAATGACCAGAATCATTCATTGGAGGTTGGAACCATAAGCTTCCACTTTACCTTAGTCAAAATGGATATCACTATTTATGCTGATCCCCACATTTTCACTTCCCTAGCTCTCATGGCTTACTTGTGGGCCAGACTAGGCCCGTTTGGAATGCTAGCTTTTTCCTAGTATATTGGCTTATGCCTGAAACGGGCCTAAGGGCATATTTAATTAGTTATGCCAAATATTATTAGGCAGAATTTGATATACTAACATGTTTATGGTAACTAGACTCGCAACTTAAATATTTTAAATTTATTATTTTATAAAAAATTATAAGAAGGTAAAATAAATAAAGAATGGAAGCCCATTGTCATTTTTAGTTTATAGTAGAAGAGTGAATAAAATAACATAAAGCTAGATTTGTCATACTACATTTTGGTATGACACTTGAGTTACCAAGAGGGTATGAAAGATTTGGTATAGTTCTTTAGAGTGAAGTATTTTTTTTCTGTGTCAAATTTGGCATAGGGGGTGGATATATTTTATAGGGACTTAGGTAGGGTTTTTATCTCTCCAGAGGCCAGCTTTAAGTGCTTTCCCTAGTGGGCTTGGTCATAGGAATTAGAATAAGGGGTTATTTTTAAAAAATGGGTGTAGAATTTTTTAGAATTAATTTTATTGATTAATCGTTGAATGAGAATTAAGATTAGTAATTAAAAATTTGAGAATAAATTCGGTTATCATATTAAACTCATTTTTAAAATTTTAAATGAACTTAATTCTCTCTCCTAAATTTGGATATGCATATTTTTAGTATTATTGTGCTCATATTGACTAGCCTTAACAAATAATATATGTAAACTTTTAAAGTGTGTCTTACCTATATAATACACTTTTTGAGGTGTCAATTGATGAGAGTTAAAATTTAAAAATTAATATAATTTTTAATTTTAAAATGGGGAGTTAAGAGCCGAAATCAACGAAATCACGTCGCAATGTAATTTTGGCTGATTTTGGGTGAAAACGGTATAAAATTAGCTTCCAGATCGAACTTTTAATTCTGCCCACACACTATAATTCTATTAATTTTAGCTAAAATTAGGGTACAATCAATGAAATCTTACCTAATTTCTATACCCGGATAGCCTCTAAAGTTTGTAGAAGTATGATAGATGCAGTGGTGGACAAGAGAGAAGCTTTGGAACATGCATCGGCTTCCACCCCAACTGATTTGGCCTTTCTCTAATGGCTGTATTCGTCCTCTTTCTCGACGTGAAGTCTTTACTTTCCTATGCTCTAGTTGGTGGCAGTTTGGGAAGCGGTGGAATTCATCCTTCCCATCCCCATGCCTCATTTCCCCCCTAAAGAGTTTATCAAAACAACACCTCAAAAATCGAACATGAATTCGTAATGCGAACCTAAAGAATGGTTCAAAAAAGTTTAACAAAGTTATCGTGAACCATGTATGATGCACATGTATGGTCTGCGTGATCAAGCACGTCATTCACAATAGTGGACTTCAAAATACCAATTCGAGCCCGATTGGCCTTCCACTGTTCGCGCGGCCCAGCCCAAATAAAACAAGACCAACGAGAGCCAACATCGTGGGCCTAGGGCTCAGCTTATCTTGTCTATATATAGTGCCCTCTGAAACATGCGGCGAGTGGTCTCCCTCCTCTTCGTATCCTCAACGACCGATTCCGGGAGCTAGGGTTTCATTTGCAGTTCGCTTTGTCTCGTCTGCTCCAACATGCGTGCTAAGGTGGGAATCATTTGTCTCTGTTTCCTTGATTTTGATCTTATTCTCGTCGAAAGGCAGAATCTTGATTTGATCTATATTTGACGTGATTTTGATTGCCTCTCTTTTGGTGATCGGTTTCAGTGGAAGAAGAAGCGCATGAGGCGGTTGAAGAGGAAGCGCCGGAAGATGCGACAGAGATCCAAGTAGGACGAATTCTGAATCTTCGTCTCTACCGGATTCTGGCATCTGGGCAGTGCCGGTTCTATCTTTTTACGTTTTTTTCCCTTTGCTTTCTAAGACTGGATTCTGTTGTTGTTAGAAATGGACGTGTTGTTAATTTATCCGGTAATTAATCTGAATTTTGTCGCAAGTATGAAACTTACTTTGCATGAGTGGAATTTGATGATCGAGGTCGGTATATGCCAGTTTGGCGTTCTTGATTATACAATTGTGATTTGCATGGATGAATCTGTGCTCTACTATTAGTTGGAGAAGGATCTTTGATTGGATAATGTGGTTTTAGGGGGTAACTTAGCTGCCTGGAGTCTTCTTATGATAGAAAGCATATTTGGCATGAACAGGGAATACTTAGTTTAGCTTAATCAATTAGTAAACGTAGCTTTTGGTTGTTACTCCGTAAATGGATATAAATGCTAGGTTTCCTCTTCACGCCCTGAAAGTTCTCCATTTTATGATTATTATAGAATTGTACTTGACATAAACTCAAGTAGTTGGGAACATGGTAATGCGTATTGGGCAGAATGTAGTCTCTGGACTGTTAGCAAATGCTGATGTTCGGAGAATGGTGTTTCTTAGTATTGGGTGCAAAATTCTCCGTAAGAAGGCACAAGGATGTATCATGAGTTCCACTCAAAGGATGGTCTACTGTGATAACTATTCATTTTTCGTTGACCAACAGGTGACATTAGATACAATGAAGTTGCAGTAAGTCAACGAAAAAATATTGATGTGATTATTCTATCAACAATAGGCAAGTAAATGAAGAGCATTTGTGGGGTTCAATCGTTAGGGGTGGTACATTGGTGAAACTGGGGATGCTTTTCAAAACTCGTGTTTTAAGATGAGGTTTGTGAAGTAGGGTTTTTTTACTAATCCCTTCGTCCTATATTAATAGCTCCATATCTATTAAGATAGTCTTTTCCGCATCTAACCATACCAATTTTCTTGTAACTGGTTGCCATTCATGCCCACAATCTCCACACGGCCATCTCCCCCCTTTTAACCATTTCAACCCCTGCCTTTAAAAATAGCCCGGCCTTTGGTTGTCATTTGGTCTTAAATTCTCCAATGTCGTACTTAGAGTGGCCCCTTGGGATATAAAAGCTGAAACACAATTAGTCATGCTGTAGACTAAACCAAGCTCGTCCCCCTAGCATGTCAACAATAACTTGCCCAGTTGGCTTTTTAGGAGAGACTGCACTCCTTCATGTTCCTGAGAAAGGAGTTGTGGTGAGAAGCCGAAGAAGATCCCATTGGCTCCAGCCAAGAAGAAGTAAGAGAAGACCCTAGGACATGGGCGTTGGGTGTCATGCACAGGAAGATGACGACAAACCTGGTTGTATCACAGGCTCTGTGTCCTCCTCGAATGTCCTGCAATATTCCAACATCCAGAACTGGCTCTTTCACCTTGCCCGTGCTCGCTCCCGCATTGTTGCTGCCCCTTCTCCTTTTTCATCTCGTCCAACCTCCCCACCCTTCTCTTTGTCGACGTCTTTCTTAGTCGTCGACATCTTCGAGGCTTGATCCTCCTTTTCCTCTTCCTCATTCTCTCCAAAATTGACCGACAGAAGGTACACAGTCTCCACGAGCAGGTGCAAGAAGCTGTCGTGATGATCTTAGACCCTTCTCATTGGATGGGTGGTTCCATCTTCTACCTCCTCGCCATAGAAGATTTCAAAGGGCGGCCTCTCAACTTTGGGTAGCGTAACAGGGTCGCGATGCGCCTCTTCGCCGTCTTCACTATCTTCGCATCTATATCTTTGGCTAGTCACTTTCTTCCCTTTTACCTGAACATACAAGGGCCTATTTTCCTGTAAGGTCTTCCCCTGTGTTCCATTCCTCCTTAAGAATAGAATTGACTTTCGACACAGTTGTAGCCTCATTTCGATCACATTCCCCTCAAGGCTGTCGCTGGCCGTGACCCCCCTATTTTCGTCCTTCACCACCCACTCCCTTGCCATGAATCAGTGGCTTCCGGTTCTCCAAGCGTTGAACACGACGTCACCACCCACTCCTTAGCCAGGAATGAGTGGCTTTTGGTTCTCCAGGCGTTGAACACGACAACATCAGTGGGAACCGCTTCTTGTCGAAGAAGAAGAAGCATGGGTATTATTTTAAGATGAAGTAAAAATGAGAAGCATTATAGAGACCCATCAGTTAAAATTGAGCCAAATGTAACAATTAATATAGGACACTATTTTTTTATTAGAGCTATTAATATAGGACAAATGGAGTATTATTTATTTTTAGTGTTGATGGTGATTGGATAGGGGGCGGTTGTGGTACATTACAAAATTACGGCGTTAGCAATTGATGGTAGCGAGATAAATAAGAAAATTATTTTGGTTGATAATACACTATTTAACACTTTGATAATGCCATTAACTGTCTAAACATGATTGGTACATCATTTGGCAAATCCTAACGTGTCCAAATATGAATGGAATGATCCACCGGCCAAGTGGCGGATCGGGCCTACTAAATAATTTCTTGTTTTGGTGAGCGGGCACCATAACCAAACCCCACGACCATAATACATGGTTTATCTCTATGTACTGTGTTTGCACTTAGTACATAGTACTTAGGTATCTTTATGCAAGGGATATGTAATTGTAAATATTAGATGAATGGAGGAGGAAGGAACCTCTGCTAGTTGGACTTAGTGAGCCAAGGCGAGAGAAAGGGGAGAAACTCGACAGAGAGGGAGGAGAAGATTAGAAATTGATTAATATTTAATTAGGAAAAAAATGGCTAGGCCTCTTACATAAGTCGCCAGCCCTAAATGGGTCTGGGCCTCATTATTGCTAACATCACAATAATAAACCTAATAACTTGATAAATGAAACCTATTTAAAATAAGCCTAATGAAATAAAGTAAAGCCTAATAAAATAAAGTAGATTTATCACACTTGACTGGACCAACTAAGAGAGACATCTTGGTTTGGCCCAGGTACATATGGGAAGGCCAAAGAAAGAGGGAAGGGGTGTGGGAGAGAGTAAAAACAAGGTTCACTGCAGGGAAGTGAGGAATGGAGTAGGAGTAGATGGTGAGAGGTAAGGGAGGCAAAGTATGGAGAGGATTTGAGAGGTGGAGAAGAAGAGGGTGAGGGGTGGATGAGATTCCATAATGGTTGAAGAACTAAGGGAGAAGAAAAGGAAAAGGGCAATCTCAAAGTTTTAAGTATTGGCTTAAGCTCAGTTTAAACTCGATTGAGCTGTTAATTATCCAGTTCGAGCTCGGCTCAAGAAAGAAACTAGAAACTCGACTCGTGCTTGAGCTCAAATCAATATACAATGACTATATAATACTCGAATTTGGCTTGGTTGTGATATTATCAAAAAGACCAAGCTACTTGACCACTTCACCTATAACACCTTTCGTGTTATATATTTCATCAAATAAATATGATATTCTCATCATTTAAATATATTTCTTTATCACATATAATTTAATCGCTCCATCTTTTAAAGTTGTACGCTTGGCCCATATTATTTTAAATAATATTTATATTTTTTATATTAATTATATATTTTAATGCATGAAAATGAGTGCAAAAACTTAATTAATATTTCTACCTCATTATATTAATATATATTAATTGCTTGGCAAAATATAATATTATCAAATACGCATTCTTTCTTAAATTAATAGCTCCATTTAGTTTTTTAAAATAAATATATTTTAATTTATTTTTAAAAACTAAATGAAGCTATAAATATAGGACAAATGGAGTATTTATAGATACAATAATGTACAAAATTGTCATCATTTACTAAAAATTTATAAATTTGTAAATAGACAACTAAAGTATAAATAATATTATATACTTATTTATTAGTTTTCTTTTCTAATATTTTTATTTGTTGCTATACTATATCTTGTATTTGTATATTTAACTATATATGCATATTTTAGTAGTCTTCTATGAACACTATTATTACCACTATTATTACCACATATTAGCTTCCTCCATACCATTAAAGTGTTTATGTGTATTTTTTAGTAGTTTTGTATGAACATGTTATTATTATAAGCATATATGTACAATATGTATATGTGACACTACAACTTCTTCATATTTTATTCTTTTGGTTGTATGAAATATATTCATTATTTGATAACTTAAATTTTTTAAAGGAAAAAGTTAATATGAGCCTGGGCTCATGCGCGCCTAGGTGCGCCCGGGCTTTATGGGTCGTTGGATTTACATCTGGCGGCTCATAATACTCACAGGTTTTAAATGCCCCGTGAATATTATGGGCCGCCGGATGTAAATTCAACGGCTCATAGAGTCTAGGCGCACGTAGGCGTGTGTGAGCCCAGGCTCATATAAACTAGACTCTTTTTTAAATCTTTGTATTTATTTCTTACTTCAAGTGTCATCTTATAACTACAAAAAAAAGTGCAGTTAACTACATTTGTGTACATGAGATATCATATATGAATGCATATCATTTATTTTTATTATACGTAAATATAAATTTTAGTAAATATTTAATATATATATATATTATGTTTTTTTAAAATATTTACTTTTAAATAATTTATATCCTGTGTAATGTGTATAAGTGCTAAGGAGCCTGGTCAAGTCGAGTTTTAGTATCTAGGAACATGAAACTTAATGTCTTGTCGTCTTGGACTCATTCTAAATAAAATATAAATTATCCTAATTTTATTAAAAAAAAGACTCTATGACTTAATGCTAAAATATATTTATAAAATTATTATAAAATTTAAATTTCTAAGGATTCTAAGAGTAGTCTTCATAGAAAATTTAAAAAGATATATCATAATTTGTTTGACATGTAAAGATAGTAAATAATATTACCATAACATATTGTCAAATGAATGATATATTGTTTGATATGTAATATAATATATCCCATTTTTTTACTTAGTTACACTATATATGTATATTATTTGCTAAATTTTATTTATATAATATATCTAAATTTTAATGCATATCACATGAGGACATATGTGTATAATGGGTCTTTAAATATTTACTTCTCAAAAATATATATCATATGTGATATATGCCAATACTCAATATGTAGGCATTATATATTCATTAATAACATATAAATTTGTAATATATATATATATATATATATATATATATATATATATATATATATATATATATATATATATATATATATATATATATATATATATATATTAGGACTGATAATTATGCATATGTAAATATAAGTGTCAATATATATTTATTTATATTATAAAATATATTTATGAATTTTTTTCAATTTCGAGTCGGGTTCGAATTTTATTCTAGTCGAGTTAAGTCGAGCTAAAGTATTTTTGAACTTAACTAAAAAATATTCGAGTTCAAGTCGAGTTCGAGCTGAGCCATTTTGAGTCGAACCATATTCGAGTCAAGTCAAGGTATACCTTTGCTCGACGAGCTCAATTAACTCATTAACACCCCTAACCTCTAGCACCCCTAATAGTTGGTCCAATTTGCCTAGGTTTTGGCTGGACAAAATATATCCAAAACCCTTTCTTTACATACTTGAAAGTAATGTTTTTTCGGTTTGTTGACACTTAGAATTATAATGGAGGTCACTAGTATATTTGGCAGAGTTGAAAAGTGTTGGTTCCCAAATTAATGATATGAATCATTCATTAGAGGTTGGAACCATAAGCTTCCACTTTACAGTATCGCTATTTATGCTAATCCCCACATTTTCACTGTCCTAGCTCTCATGGCTTACTTGTGGGCCAGACTGGGCCCAAATGCTAGCTTTTTGTTAGTGCGCAGCTTATGGCTAAAATGGGCCTAAAAGCATCTCTAATTAGTTATGCCAAATATTTGTTTATTAGGCATAATTTGATATACTAACATGTTTGTGGTAACTTGACTTACAACTTAAATAGTTTAAATTTATTATTTTATAAAAAATATAAGAAGGTAAAATAAATAAAGAATGGAAGCCCATTGTCATTTTTTTAGTTTATAGTAGATGAGTGAATAAAATAATATAAAAGTAGATTTGTCGACACTTGACTTATAAAGAGGGGTAAGAAAGATTTGGTATTGCTCGTTAGAGTGAAGTATTTTTTCTATGCCTCGAATTTGGCATAGGGGGTGGATATGTTTTCTAGGGACTAAGGGTAGGGTCTTTACATCTTCAGAGAAAAACTTTGGCCGGCTTAAGGTGCTTCCCCTAGTGGGCTTGGTCATGGGAATCAAATTAAGGGGTTATTTTTTAGAAACAGGTGTAGGATTTTTAATTCTGCCCACTTACCTTCTGCACACACTAGGATTCTATTAATTTCGGCCAAAATTGGTAAAATCTTTACCCAATTTCTATACCCAGATAGCTCCTAAAGTTTGTAGGAGTACTATATATATATGCATTGGCAGACAAGAGAGAAGCTTTGGGACATGCATCGGCTTCCACCCCAACGGATTTGGCCTTTCTCTAATGGCTGTCCTCTTTCTCGACGTGAGTTTGGGAAGTGGTGGAATCCATCTTCCCCATGCCTCGTTTTCCCTCTCCTCCTCCTGCTCCTTTCCTCTACATAAAGTTTTCAATTTTCTTACCCCCATCCCCTCTACTTCACCCACTGCATCTCCGCCTTTCCCCTCTCTATCCTCATGCCACAATCTTCTCTTTGCCTTCCCTCTTCTACCATCACCACCCCTATTGTCTTCTTCCCATGTCCTCCCTTGTTGGTAGCAGTAGGTTAGCGGTTATTTTTTGTTGGTGTGTTTTTTGTTTTTGCTGTTTAGGAGTAGGGTATTTTGGTTATCTCATTTAGAGGATTAGTTAGGGTCGCCCAAGAGAGAGATTGGGTGAACCTCCTTGCCCATTTGCCTTGTAAGCGGATGGGTAGAGGTTCGAGGGAGTCAAGGTTAAAGTTCTCTATTGTCATGGGTGTGAACTTGTATCTCTTGGTGTTGGAGTGGTTGTTCTACCCAAGGAGTGTTAGAGGATTGCATACATAATGTTGTTTGGCCCTTCCCATGGTATTTGTTTATAGTGCCCGGAGCTTGGTTATCAAATCGACGTTTGGCCGATTTTTTTTAGTGTGCTTGTGAGGCTTAGAGGTTGAGGTACTATGCAGCAGCACATATGCTCTTCTGTGTTTGCCATCAGGAAATTTGAACTATGTGGTCTTTACTGTGATTAATGTACTTTTTTTGGTTCCAGATTCTCGTTCATGTACTATTTTGTATTGCATTTTATGTGGAAAAGTGTAAAGATCTTGCAGCTGCAACGATTGTAGCATAATCGGCGTATATGAGTTTGGTGGTTAATATCTTAGCTTTTGGTCAATCAAGTTTTTTTTGGTACAAATGCATTAGTGGCTATATGCACCCCGCACCCCAGGAAATTCCTGTCTCCTGTAATTTGTGTACCCCAAATTAAATTTTCCAACTCCCTCACGAGTACCCCGCTTCTGAAATATGGGAACTTTATATTTTTTGCTCTTTACACCTTACAAAAATTGCCCTAATAAATTGTTCATCATTCTCAGCCCCACGTGAAATTTTTTACAATATGGCAGGAGCATACATGGCACTTGTGATTTTTTATTTTAATTTGGCAGTGGGTAATTGAAGCTTATCACCTTTAGCCTCACTTTTGGTTATGGATGGCCACCATAAAAAGATTTACAAGCTAGCATAAATTCAATTTTTTTTAATTTAGTAATGGGCACCGACTGCTAGGAAAATAACATATTATCATCACTCTGAGCTTTACTTTTTGGCACTGGGTAGCCATCGTGAAATATTTTACAATCTAGCATGCACTTAAAAGGCCATTATGATTTTTTTTTTAAATCTTACAGTGAGCACCTACGCTACTTTTGGCCTCACTTCTGTTGCTGCTAGAGATTTGGACTGCCGCCAATGAGTAGAAGTGCTGTTGTTAATAGCTATACAAAGTGGCATGTATAGTGTCATGGGGGTGCCCGAGGAACGCCTGTTCTGTGACACTCGCAAGGTTAAATAGTCAACTAAATAAGTCATTCTTCATGAAGGTCATAACTTTGTGCCATTCGACCAAGTGTCCAGCCTGCGAAGTAAAGCAACGAACTTGTCCTAAGGCGGATGTGCGAACATGTTGGGACATTTCTTAAGCGAGCTGGCCGGAGGGGGACACCTCCTTGCGATATATAGATCCAACTTAAGTAACTCGGACATTCGAATATTTCATTTCAGCCAAGTGCATGCAAGGGTTTTTGTATCCAACATGGCCATAAGGCCGGATAGCTGCCCGATAAGACGGAGAGCCCCATCCCCCAGTGGACGGGGCTCCTGGCATGATAGCTAGTAACACAATAAGTCTTCATTGTCATCCGAGACAGTTGGTTGCAAGGCTAGACATCATACCAACAGCTTTGTCATTTCAGCTCACCATGTCCCCTCTATATAGCATAAGAGATTTTTCCCATTTTAGCTAGAGTGGCAGCAGCTAAAGTGGCTGTATGGGCATGGTTCCTCCAAAGTTTGCCAAACGACTTGAAATCACTCCTAATGACTCTCTAACACTATTTAGGGGGGAGAAGACATTTTAAGAATCCAAATATGTGCTAGTCGTCCATGTATCCCAACATAGACAACTATGTGTACGCATAGTTGTGTGCATTCTATGCAACGTTGCGCACACATGTTGCGGGCCTTCCCCACAACACCTAAATACATGGTGTGCAATACTATAGGCAGTTCCCGCAATGCATACACACCTAATATACAATACTTTTACACGTGTGTGCACCACAGCACGTGCCACAGGTAGTCCGCTTCGCTTCCCCGTGACATTCTCCCCCACTTGACTTGTCGACGTCCTCGTCGACGGTATGGCTCCAGGGGGACTTGTTCTAGCTTCCAACCATGACAAGGAATTGCGGCGAAGGGTTAACTCTGTTCTTGTGACGCTTGAAATCTATTCACACCACAACTTTGATAATCCCATAAATTGCATGTTTTAGAAAAACCAACTTCCACCCATAGGCCCTCAACTCGGTTAAACCATTGCATGCTGAAGTTTATGCTCAATGCGCCTTTCCCATCGGCACAAGCGAAGTACTTTACAATAATGTTTGCTTCAATAAAAAGGTGTGCCCAACTACTCCACTTGAGTTGGTGATGCATATCGACCGGGAAAAAGGTACACCAAATGATGCCTAGCTTCCTCTCTTGAAGCCGGTGCTATACTCGAGACACTCGCAAGTTGCCTACACTTCGAATGATTTCTTCTTACACTTCGGCCACACTTTGCAGCTCCCCCCAACAAGTTTACACCATAATTCGGGCCTCGATACTCTTATCTATCTTTTTAATATCTCCCAAAAATTGAATGCCGCCCCCACTTATAACAAAGCTCATAATAATAATAGAGTGACCTCCTCGTTGTATTCAACAACTTATAGGGCATAAAGATGTGCCAACTAGTTATTTCGCCAGAGGTTGATAAAGACGTAGCCATAGGTGTACGAATGCAATCTTGGGAGGAAAAAGTTATAACACATAAGTTGCATGCACATCGGTATGCCATCACGAGCAGGTGGATCAAAACGCACCTGCCCCATCAGCCTTACTAGCAATCGAAATCATGCAGTTTAAATGTATTCAGTGTACATCATCCATGAGGTACATATAAACAAAATTAATTTTAGGAAATCATATATTGGTAACTTTAAAGATAAGATGTTTATTATTACCTTTGTTCAGGAGGGAATGAAAGAGAGTGTTTTTTTTCTTAACGTGAATGAGCAAAGAAAATTTGGAGTGCATTAGACATCACATCAAGCATGTCTTATCCACCATTCAAATTTAATTAAATTAATAATTTTTAAATTAATTTAATTCACCTAGAGATCAAATTGTTAGTGTAACATACAAGAAATTATGACAGACCCTAATTTTTAATTATCTTGAGTGCAAAAATTGAAAGCAATTAATCCTAGCATACATAAGATTTTTTATATAAAAAACTAATCGGGAAAAACCATGTGACCTTGTCTAGTTGTTTAAAATTTACTACGTACAAAAGTTTGATACAAGACACTAATACAATCCTCTTAATTTATTTGAGATAAACTTCACTCCTTGTCAAGCCAAACTCCCTTTAGGTTGCATGCCTTTCATATTAACTTTCCTACCACAATGATCTTCAACCTGAAAAGCACATAATCATCTCTGTATCTCCACGAGAAAATCATAACCACAATACCAATTCACTACAACAAAAAAACCTTTTAGCGATGCATTTATGCCTTGCTAATAGTCCCATAAGCATTGCTAACGATTTATTAACAACGCTTAAAAAATGTTGCTACATGTATTGCAAAAGTGCATCCCCAATACCAATAGTATTAGGGACACATGTTTATATGCGTCACTAATAGATTTTTTTAATTAATTTTTAAATATAAAATATAAAAAAATCAAAATTATATTTTCTCTCTCCTATCTCCCCCTCTCCCTTTCTCTCTCCCTCTCCCTCTCCCTCTGCCTCTCCTCTCTCTCCCTCTTCCCTCCCCTCTCTATCTTCCCTCCATTTTCTCTCTCTCTTCCCTCTCCTCTCTCTCTCCTCTCTCTTTTCCCTCTCCCTCTCTCTCTTCCATCTCCTCTCCCTCTCTTCCCTCCCCTCTCTCTCTCTCTTCCATCTCCTCTCCCTCTCTTCCCTCCTCTCTCTTCCCTCTCCTCTCTCTCTTCCCTTTCCTCTTTCTTCTCACTCTCTCTATCTATTTTAATTTTAATTTTTTAAAATTTTTAAAAAAGTCATTAGCGATGTATAGTTACATATGTCGCTAATACATTATAGTATTAGTGACATATATATGTATACATCACTAATACACTATAGTATTAACGACGTATATATATACATTGCTAATACTCTTTTTTAAAATATTATTATCCCCATCTCCTCTCTCTCTTCCCTCCTCTCTCCCTCTCCTCTCTCTCTCTCTCTCTTCCCTCTGCTCTCTCTCTCTTCCCTCCCCTCTCTCTCCCCTCTCTCTCTCTCTTTCCTCTCCTCTCCCTCTCTTCCCTCCTCTGTCTTACCTCGCCTCTCTCTCTTCCCTATCCTCTCTCTTACCTCGCCTCTCTCTCTTCCCTATCCTCTCTCTCTCCTCTCTCTCTTCCCTCTCCCTCTCCTCTCTCTCTTCCCTCTCCTCTCACTCTTCCCTATCCTCTCTCCTCTCTCTACCTATTTTAATTTTAATTTTAATTTTTTTAAAATTTAAAAAAGCCATTAGCGACGTATAGTTACATACGTAACTATTACTATAATGTATTAGCGACGTATAGCCGTATACATTGCTAATAAACTATAGTATTAGCGATATATATATATATATATATATATATATATATATATATATATATATATATATATATATATATATATATATATATATATATATATATATATATATATATATATATATATATATATATATATATGTCACTGAACACCATATTAGCGACGTATATATATATATATATGTCGCTAATACTCTTTTTTTAAATAAAATTAACATCTTCCACTCCTCTCTCTCGCTTCCCTCATTTCTCTCCTCTCTCTCGCTTCCCTCCTTTCTCTCCTCTCTCTCTTCCCTCTCCCTCTCCTCTCTCCCTCTTTCTCTCTTCCCTCTCCTCTCCCTCTCTTCCCTCTCCTCTCTCTCTTCCCTCTCTTCTCTCTCTCTTCCCTCTCTTCTCTCCCTCTCTTCCCTCCCCTCTCCTCTCTCTCCTCACTCTCTCTATCTATTTTATTTTTATTTTTTAAAAAATTTAAAAAAGCCATTAACGATGTATAGTTACATACGTCGCTAATACTATAGTGTATTAGCGACGTATATAGTTATACGTTGCTAATATACTATTATATACGTCGTTAATACATCATAGTATTAGCGACATATATCTATGTGTCGCTAATAATTTTGAATATTTTTTAAAATAAACTAATAACATAACTTATAGCGACGTATAATATATTAATGACGTATATTATTATGCGTCACTGATAGATTCTCTATTAGCGAAGCTTAATATTATGCGTCGATAATAGATGACTATTAGCGACGTTTAATATTAAGTATCGCAAATAGTAAAATTATTGGCAACACTTTTGTATATGTCACTATTATTAGTTTTTAGCGACGTTTATTGTTGCGTTGCTAATAAAAGCGTCTCTAATTGTACATTTTGTTGTAGTGAAACAACCACTTTTCACTAATTAGGCTCCTTTAGGAATTAGAAAGTCATGGCTTATAGATTACTCTCAAATCAAACCTCTTATAAAGTAAAACCAATCTCAACAAGTTTGACTTACTCAAGACAAATAAATAGACAAGTATAAATTACTTCTAGATGAATATAAGGCTTTTTTCTCTAGCAAATAATCCTCCTCTATCCTTGGGTTTTTGTCAAGCACCTCTATTTAAAGTTAGGGTAGTTCTTGATACACGAGTAAGGCAAGTTGGAACCAATTTTAGCATTTTTTAGAATCGATAAACCAAAAGTTACTAAAGCTGATTGGGTGATCGATTGACTTGCAAAAAGATTAATTGTATTTTAAACTAATGAAAGTGAGTGTTGCTTTATTTTGTTGAAATCTTTTGAATTTTCACCATATAACCCTTATGTTCGCTATGGAAATCTTACATATTTTTTTTAAATGTTCATTCATTAAATTTCAAATAAGTGGTATCTCGCTCAGACCAATCAATAGAGCTGAGGTTATATTTAAAACAACTAATAGAAAATAAAAAACTAACTAGTTATAGTAGGCATGGACGGGCTATGGAAAAAAAAGCAAGTACATTAGGCTAATTTAGGGCTACTGTGAAGTATGTGAGCATCTTCCTAAGAGAAAATAGGAAAACGTGAACATATCGAGAAACTTATGTTACATGAAATTAGCCACCAGGTTTAGCAGCACTTGGCATAGGCATTTATGCTTCAACAAAGTTTAAAAACTGATGGTTAGCTCGTCTTTACTGCATTTTTGATGGGTTGGTAAAGACCTAATACGGTCATCTGGTTGGTGGTGGGCTTGCATCATATAAATTGCGTTGCTAGGGTTGCTTAAAAAAATAAAAAAAGTGTGTTGTTTGCATCTTTGGATCAACATCTTCATCACCTCTCTCTCTCTCTCTCTATTTTTGCATAATGGCCAGACGTGCACTTTAAGAAGCGCTATGGAAAAACATACGTTGTTTACTGAAGTAATTGGAAAAGGGAAGCATTTTTTGTGCTCCCCAGTGACCAATCAGTTGAGCATGAAAAACGCTTCTTATGAAAAGAGAAAACCACTTGGATGGTCAGTGGGGAGCATGAAAAATCCTTCTTAAGAAAAGGGTGAACTACTTATCCAAATGGAAATTGTAATTATGCTCATTATTTTAGGCTTTTATCAGAAAAGTTCATGTGCCTGGAAGTTGGAACCGGTCCATTTGATTTCCTTCTCACAATGCCAAAGAACACTTTTACTTCTGCCCCACGTTTTTTTTGCGGATTTTTTTTATTTAAAACTAATCACCGTACTCCCACTCCAATTTCTATCACATACCCTACAATATACCCCTCATTCCTCTTTCTAGCGCCGGTGCTCACCCTTTGACCTCCTCTAGCATCACTAGCACCAGCCTTGCCTCCTCCTTTCCCAACTCCATCATCCACCACATTGGCAATGCAACAGCCCCTGACCCGGCCTACTACACAAAGATAAGAAGAAATGTCCTTGCTCCTCAATCGGTCCCCTTTTGGGCGACGCTTGTATGATAGAAATGTCCGTGGCTGAAGCAAATGGTCCCACCCCGATTCGATCTCCCTACTGCACCAATACCAGTTACATTGGGGGGGCGGTCATGAACGATGCGTGCATCAAGTGATTAAAAACAAGGTGAAGTGGCAGGTTTTATAGAGTATATAATAGGTACTTTAGTGGGGTAGGTAACTAATTTGTATAATGGTATTCAATGTCAAATTAATAACAAGAAAGCAACTTTTTAGGTACAAGTGGGCACGTGAAAATGGTGTTCATCACCAATAGGTGATGGACAGTACACATCCTTTTTATTTTAGATCCACAGGTTATTGTGCGTGCCCATCACCCAATCGTAATGAACATGATTTATACGTATAATCGTACCTAATAATTTTTCGTTCTCTTAATTTTTTTTTATATTTTTAGAACGTATCTATATTCACCCTAAAAATCTTTTCAGTACCCCTTAAACCCTTTTATTAAATTTTTTAGTGAAGTGGGGTACCTTGATATAAACACACTTTTTAAAATAGCATTGTCTTATACCGCCCATTTTTGCTAGATAGTAAGACGAGGATAACTAGCGCTAACAAGAAATCGTAGGACCAACTACGTCTATGATTGTCTTTTGTAAAAAAAAACACTACAAATATGAATGCCCCATTGAGATTAACGCATGTATATATGTAGCCTAAGGGTGCCAGTGTTTTTCAAACGTTGAATCTGAGGACTGCAAGCATTCTTCTTCTTTCAATACTTTCCATGGCATCTTCAAACGGTATCCTGTCCTCCCTACCTTATGGGGTCAATGAAGAAACACTCACCCCTGAATGCAGAGCACTATTCTCCTCCCTCCCTACTGTGGAAGGTTGGAGCACATTCAAACTCCACAACTATCAGGGCCTGTGGCTGCCGTCTCCCACGCTGCAGAACTTCTTGGCCTTCCAGAAGCACTTTCAGGCATGTGACAGCGATTTCATCCTTGCCACTGCGCCAAAATCCGGCACCACCTGGCTGAAGGCGCTAGCATATGCAGTCGTCCACCGCACCACTTACTCCTTCTCCAACCACCCTTTGCTGCATACCAACTCCCAAGAGCTAGTCCCAATGCTCGAGCTTCAACTTTATCATGGAGGGAGAATTCCTGACCTGTCATCCCTTCCTTCCCCTAGGCTCTTTGGTACCCACGTTTCTTATGGGCTATTGTCAGGGGTGACAAAGGAATCACGCTGCCGGTTTGTTTTTCTTTGCAGAAATCCGAGAGATTCTTTCGTTTCTTGGTGGAAGTTTGTAAACAATTACAGGCGTGAGGTGGGTTTAGCTCCCATGTCCCTTGAAGACGCCTTTGAGCGTTTTTGCAAGGGACATTCTCCTTTTGGACCCTACTGGAGGATGGTGCTAGAGTACTGGCAAGCCAGCCAAGAAAATCCTGAGGTGTTATTTCTCAGATATGAACAATTGAAAGAAAACCCAACCTTTTATTTGAAGAGGTTGGCTCAGTTCTTGGGGTTTCCTTTCACGGAAGAAGAGGAGAGACGAGGGGTGATTGACGACGTGATAAAGCTCTGTAGCTTTGAGAATATGAGCAATTTGGAGGTTAACAAAACGGGGAAGCTGCCTACAGGATTCTCAAATTGCTTGTTCTTCAGAGGAGGCAAGGTTGGAGACCATGTAAATTATCTCACACCCCAAATGCTGGAGAGGCTGGATCTGATTTCAGAACAAAATTTTCAGGGCTCTGGACTAGAAATTAACAATTATATGCATGAATAGGGAATAGAACCTACTTGTCTTTTCAATAATTGTGGTAAGCAACAATTATCTTGCTGGAAGTTTTTTCTCTTGTTTTTTGGGTAATAATCTTGCTTGAAGTTAAGTTGCCGTGAAAGTATTTTATGCCGCATGTTTTTCGGCTAGGTCATGAATGGTAATCTTTTCTATGTTGTATGCATTTTCTTTTCATTCAATTGTTGTCGTTCAAAAGATATTTTCTAATGAATTATTTTTTTAATGTTGCATGCTTTTCTGCTAGGTCATAAACTGTAATCTTTTTTATCCTTTTTATGATGCATGTCTTTTATTTATACTAGGTCATGAAATGTAATCCTTTTCTATTAAGTTATGCCTTTTTAATTTTACTAGGTTAACTAATGGGCTAATTTATATATCTCTGATTGATGTTTCTACAAGTATGCATATTTAATTATTAGCCTGATTGAGTCAAATAGAAATATAATTAATTATTATTTAAATTAGTCAATTTTAAATAGCACTTATAAGGGTAAATTGGATAATTGTGTTAATAATAAGAAATATGTGAAATGAGAATTCAACTGTTCAAAATAGTCTGGCACTCAGACAAATATTTTTTAAGACATTAGTATTTTTAAATAGTTTCCTAACCATCTATTTTCGCAATGTCAACATTGTAGATTTGTATGTGAACATAAGGGTCCATAGTTCTATGTTAGTTTTGTTTCTGAATTGTATATAGGATGAAATGAACAGGGTCTATGGTTAAAATTAACTTATTCTCCTTATTAAACTTTATTCCTATATTATAATAGTCCTTGAATGTGGCGAAAGATGTCTCAAATAGTATTAGTAATGTTTATAAGTCTATTATGTTATATAAGGATATTACAGAGTTGTTATATGTTATATGTTTTTCAACTTATTAATAATATTTGAATAAATTTGGGTGCAAAGATGGCTGCTTTGTTTAATGAGGAGCTCTATTGGAGCCTTAATTTTATAGTGTCTTTGGGTCTACATGCTCATCATTCTCTTATGTACCCTAGTCACATATTTTAATTTTATTCTCCATCAACTTGTAGTCTTTGTCAACACTTTGCGAATAGGGTATGGTTTTTCATTGTCAATTTTTTTTCAAATTATTAAAATAAATGTGATTATGAAAATTTCATCTTACAATCATTTCCCAATCCTATACCAAAAGCATCGTTCGATTGTGGCTACAACATATATAGTTCGTTAAAGTTTTGGACACTTTTTTTATATTAAATTTGTACATAATTTGGAAAATACTAAAAATATACCCGGCCCAACATACCTACTTTGAGGCCCTACTACATAAGATGATTGCTAAATAGAATTAGTTACATGAATGAAAACAGCAAGGTGATATATAGCTTATTTGCATAGCCCCAAATGATTATCTTGGATATATTAATGATAATTATGCCCATTTTTTTTGTTCTAATTGTGCATTTGGCGGTGTGTAATGCTTTAACAAGAATCACATTAAAGTGATACGAATGTTTTACGCCCTTCACTCGAAAATAGTGATGATTAATTATTAGAAACATTCATTAAGACTTACAACCATAAGCTGCCACTTTACCTTAGTCAAAATGGATGTTGCTTGTTTTTATAATCCCCACTTTTCTAGCGTCCCAGCTTTCATGGCTTATTGGGTTAGGGGTGGCAGTGAATCATGTCAAGCCCGCTTTTGGCCCTCTGGGAAAGCAAGCTGGCCAACCCGACCCGTTGGGGGACCTCTAGCAAAGCAGTTGGCTGCAATGCAAACTCAGCATGGCCTGCCCAAAAAATTAAAATAAAAAGGTCGCGGCCACGGGTCGCATGGTCACCTCCGCTCAGCTGTGCGGCCTGCTCTTGAACACGCAGCCTGCTCCTTGCTGCACGGCTAGGCAGCCTCCTCCTCCTTGTTGTGTGCCCCCTAAGCCTAGCGTGTAGCCTCCTGGTTTCCCATTGCCTGCCGCGCAGACTTGGATGCCCAAGCTTGTCCCGGTTTGATCCCCCTAGCACTAGCAGGCAGCAGGCCAGGTTGCACTTTTTACACCTCTCCTCTAGAGTGGGTCAGTTTGAAAAGTTAGCCTTTTCCTAGTGCATCGGTTTGTGCTTGAGAAGTGTATGAAACAGGTATATTTGGCATACCAACATATTTGTGGCAATCCCAACCTAAATATTTTAAATTTATTATTTTATAAAAAATTCAAGAATGTAAAACAAAAAAAGGCCCGTTGTCATTTTTTATAGCTATAGTGGAAGAGTAAATAAAATAATATAAAAATAAATTTGTCATTCCATGTTTTTATAGCTATTGTCGAGTTTTATATTGTTTCAGCTTGAGCCTGACACTTCAAATTCGAGTTCAAGTTGAGCTCAATTTGAATCAAGTTGCTTTAGCTTATAATCATTACTAAGTTTTATAATTGATGACCCAAAGGTAATTAAAAGAAAATATTAGCAATATGAACATGGTCAAATGGGTTAAGATGAGAAAACCAAATGAACCCATTTTAGTTGATTTTAATTTTTTAATTTAGAAATACAAAATAGAGGGAGTAAAGTTTTATAAAAAATAATTATAATTCTTGTGAGGCATAATATATATTTCCTCTAATAAAAAGCATGAAGTTGTTGTAGTTGAAAATAAAAAATTTACTGGAAAGACTTGAAACTTGAGAAACATAAAATTACCAGCGGCCTGATCTAAATTGCAATTGGATAGCGCATATATGTTAGGTGTACTTGCCCCACGGCCCATATATGTTAGGTGCACATACGTGGGCATGTGCTGGGCAAACGAAAATTACATTAAAAAATCATATGTTGGAAACTTAAAAAATAAAGATGTTCATTGTAGTGCGTAGCGTGCAATCAAAGCGGAACGAACTTTTTACACTGTAAGTCTGTAACTAAGGAAATCTTGCAGTTTATTTTTTAAAAATTAATTGCTCCGTCCATAAAGTTTTAATAAGTGGTATCTTGCTCAGATAAATCAAGGGAGTTTAGGTTATAGTTAAAGCAGCCAATAAAAATAAAAAAAAGAACGTGGCTAGTCAGACTCCGTTTTTTTCCCTGTATCCCCCAAACAAAGAAAAAAATATGTGGTATTTTTTTACTTCTTCCCCCTCTATCTCCTCTATCCCTTTTACCCATGCTTTCCCCAAATGTAAACCCCCTTACCCTCTTTCTCTTCTCCTTCGATACCGGCAATTATTGGTGTCAACTCCAGTGGCCGGCCAGCTCGTGCCACGGTTGGCCAAATCTGCGACAAACACGAGGTTGCTGGTCGCAGATGGCGGCCTATGTGCAGTGGCCACAGCCAAATCTGGCCAACGGCCTATGCGCAGTGGTCGTGGCCAGATCCAGCCAATGGCCTACGCGCAGTGGCCAACCGCGGCCAAATTTGGCTAGCGGCCTGCGCGCAGTGGCCGCTGCTAGATCTGGCCGGCAACCTGCACGCAGTGGCCACGGTCAGCGTCTAGCCACGGCCTGCGTGCAGTGGCCGCGGCTGCGTGCAGTGGCCATGGCTGGACAGGGCACAGGGCCGCGGGACGAATCGCAACCTGCCAGATATGGCCGGCTGCGGTGGCTGCGACCAGCAGACAGCCACTGGTCGCAGCCAATGCATAGCATATGGCCACTGCTGGCCGTGGCCGTGGCCAGCATCCAGCCATGGCCTACGCGTAGTGGCCGCGGCCAGTGTCCAGCCGCATGCGGGCTGCGCATAGGGCCGCGGGACGAATTGCAGCTGGCCAAATTTGGCCGGCTGCGTTGCCTGCGACCAGCACGCAGCCACTGGTCGCAGCCAGTGCATAGCGGCCGGCCACTGCTGGCCGTGGCTGCGGCTTGAACCAGCAACGGCGACCAACCGCTGCGGCGATAAGAAAAAGTCACCGGCCTTGATGCCGGCGCCGGAGAAAAAGAAGGAAGGGGAAGTGGGTAAAAAAAAGGGGGTAAAAATAGGGATGTAGGAGATTTTAATAAAAATAGTGGGGTAAAAAAAGTAATGGGGGACATAGGAAAAAAAATGGGGTGTATATAGCCACGTTCTAAAAAAAAATAACAAGTTGATTTAGGCATGGACGGGCTAAATAATACACATTCTTTTTTATTCAACTTAATACCAAAAATATATAGCAAAAAAAAAAAAGAAAATTAGTACATTAGGCTAGTTCAGGGCTAGTTGGAAGAATATGCGAACATCTTCCTAGCATAAAAAGTAAAAAAGTGAATATCTCCATAAACTTATGCTACATGCAATTAGCCACTAGGTTTAGACTGTTTAGTAGTGATTGGCCTGGGCATATCTGTTTTATCAAAGTTTAAAGCCTCGATGGTAAGCTCATCTTTATCTTTAAAGATGTGCCCCCACTAATGATTAGGCCACAAGTTTCAGTCGAAATGCAATATTAGGAAAACATGTTGGAAACTTTAAAGATAAATGGCCACATGTTTCACTATGAATACAATCTTAAGAGGAAGAGAGTTAAGATGTGTTGGGTTACATGCGTGTTGGTGATATATGTTAGGAGTCACAGGCAGGCAACCGATTAAAACTAGGGATACCACTCGAGTCAGGTATATGGAAAAACCCGACCTGATTATAATGGGGTTGAGTTTACTTTTCAAATTTTAATTTAGGTGATCCAACCTGACTCGAATAAAATTATATATATAATTTTAATTATATATATATATATATATATTAACATTATTTTTTAAAATAATTTAATTTTTTTCTGAACCTAGCTAACCTGGCGGTAACATTAATCAAAACCTACCTGCCTCCTAAGTAATACTACCACCGTGATCTAAATCATACATATTACTACCACCATGTGATTGAAATTGTGTAGTCCAAATATATTCAGGGCACGTGGGCAGCAAGCATAAACAAAATTAATTTTAGTAAATCATATATTAAAAACTTTAAAGGTAAAGATGTTCATTTTTATCTTTGCTCCGGAGGCAAGAAACAAGAGCCCTTTTTCATAGCGTGCCTGGGCAAGGAAAGTTTATAATGTGCAAGCAAGCGGAACCTACTTTCTATGCTATAGCCACAGAAATCTTTCAGTTTTTTTAAAAAAATTTAATTGTCCATTCAATAAATTTCAAATTAGTATCTTGCTTAGACTACTCAATAGAGAATTATAATTAAATCAACCAATTATAACTGAAACCGGCTAAATGAAACACGATCTTTTTTTAAAACCTAACTCTAAAAATATATCACAAAAAGAAAAAAATAAAGAAAGTGGCACATCAGGCTGGTTTAGGGCTAGTGGGAAGTATGTCAACATCTTTCTAGTCCATAAAGGAAAAATATAAACATCTTGAGAAACTTATGCTATATACAATTAGCCACTAGGTTAAGCGGTGATTGGCATGGGCATCTCGGTTTCACCAAAGACCTAATACGGTCATCGTGGTCTGTTGGTAGTCGGTACGAGTCTTTGAACCTTATAAAATGCGTTGCCAGTTATTTGCCCGATTCTCGTGAGAATTGCATCATCATTTTCTATTCTTCATCGCCCCTATCTCTCCCGCCATTTTTGCCTTTGTACTTTAAAAAGGCCATGTAAAAGCATCTATTATTTATTAAAAGGGTTTTTTATATTACTTAGTCAAAGAAGTCAAAATTTTATCTTCTCTTATTTTTAAATAAAAAAATTACTAAACTTAGACGTACATGATATTATAAAAAAATTAGACCAAAATATCATTATCTTAGGGTTTAGGGTCTTATATCATATAAACCCATCAAATTATTGTATTTACCCACAAACGAAGCATCCAATTGGCGATTTCTAAAGTTCGATCAGTGAGAAGCAAAAATGCTATGGGAGGTGTAATTTTCGACTCATCTGACCGACAATTTCTAAAAACTAACAAATGAGACACGAAAACGTCATGGGAGTCTGGCTTTTGTTGTCTTCAACAGTCAATTTATAAACTTTCCGCTGTAAAGTGAGTTCCGGTCGTGAAGAAAGGTTCAGTCCAAGTATATACTCACACATTTCCGATAAAGAAGTGATCTTTGACAAAGAAGAGCAGCCCATCAAGGGGTTAATTCGGCTCAGCTCATTGACATAAACCAATCATCGACTTACGTGGTGTTGGCCTGTTCTAGTTCAAAATTGTATGTTCGTATAAACGATTCTTCGTATATTATGTTATAAAATACATGATAGTTAGTACTTTCATTCACTCGGTACATTGTCGTGTTATCAATTATATGATATTAACTATATCATATTATCGATAATACGATATACGACATTCAAGAGTCATCTTATTGTGTATGTATAGCATACATAACATGTTATTAATAACAAGATATGTGACAGACAACATTCAGTTGTTGTGCTATCTTTTATGAGAATGCATCATATTGTATAACTGATAACACGATATATGAACTTGGCGTGTATTTCTACGTTAGTTACATAATGTGAATCAGCGTGACTTTTGATTTTGGTCACAACCCAATGTTGATATACATTATATATACATACATACATATATATATACATACATACACATATATATATATATATATATATATATATATACACACACACACACATACATATATATATATATATATATATATATATATATATATATATATATATATATATATATATATATAGTCCTGTTTATATAAGCATGGGCTCATATATACTTATGTGAGCCCGGGCTCTATGGGCCATCGGATTTACATCCGACGGCTCATAATTTTCATGGTAATACTCATGAGTTTAAACCCATGAGTATTATAGGCCGCCAGATGTAAATCCGACGGCCCATAGAGCCCGGGCTCATATAAACCTACGTGAGCCCGGGCTCTATGGGCCATCGGATTTACATCTGACGGCTCATAATACTCATGGGTTATACTCATTGGTTAAACCCATGAGTATTATAGGCCGCCAGATGTAAATCTGACGGCCCATAGAGCCTGGGCTCATGTAAGTTTATATGAGCCCGGGCTCATATAAACTTTTTTCATATATATATATATATATAGAGAGAGAGAGAGAGAGAGAGAGAGAGAGAGAAATGATACAGTGAGCCACTATATAGAATAGGCCAATTGAGCCGCGTCACTCTCGCCTGTTCATCTTAAATCACACCGCTGAAAAAGAGGCGCTACTCTCCTCCAATCAGCTTTTTACTTAAAAATTCTTATTTTATACCGAAACTGCCCTCTCCATGATCCATCCCACTTTCGTTCCAGTCCGGTCGCCCTAACATGGTTCTTCTGCTCTCCCTCCGGTCGATCCCCACTGCTAGGCTCCGGTAGCCTCCACTTCACCTCCATCCAGCCTACTTCTCTTATGCTCTCATTGCTCCTCCCTCTAGCAACCAGTCCCGGCAGCCACCAGTCCCGCCCCCTCCATCTCGCCTCCCCTGCCACCCACCTATCCGCCCCCTTCTTTCCCCTTCCCCTTCCCTTTCCATCTCCACATCGCTTGTCCCTCCCCTTCTCCATATTCAAGCACAGACCTTCCTCTCCCCCTCTTCATTTAGAAGTGATTTTTGAAAAAAAAACCCGACAAACAGAAGAAAACACCAGAAATCACTTCCAGGTTCTCACAAGTTAATTTCTCTCCCTTTTTATTTGTTTCTATTTACATACCTTTGTTTTGCTTCAAACTGATAATTAATAAAGGATGGCGGCGATGGGGGCTTCATCTTTTCACTCGAGTGGAGTTAAAGGGTGAAATCTTTCTGCAAATCATGTTGTTTCTACAATTTTGCAAACTGTCACAATGTTGTTTATCCACATAATTAGTACATGGTGGTGATGGTGTGTCCTCAGTATCTTTGGGGAATTAAATTGTTTTGATCTTTTTGCCCCTTAATAAGTTTATTTCATTCATAGGTGAGCCTACCCTATTTTTATTTTAACAAAAAAGTAGCAGCTCTATTTTCAATGTAGCTTCTAGTCATAATGGCTAATGGGCTGCTTATGGATGCCTATTTGGATTATTGCAAATCGACTGAGGTCTTTGTGGTATGATTGGGATACGGTGATGATGGAATTTTCTATATCTATCTGCGCAATTAATTTATTTTGATCTTTTTGTCACTAATATAAGTTTCTATATTTATAAGTGAGTTTGCCTTATTTTTTCCCCTTTTTATCACTTTAAAGTGGCAGCTCCATTTTTAATCCAGCTCGAGGTTGTAATGGCTAATGGTTGACTTATGTATGCTTAATTGGAGTATTTCTATGTTTGTTAATAGGTTTTTAAGACATTTAGCACAACGTAATGTGGTTTTCTGGTTGTCTATTAGCAGGTGACTGCCTCAACCAACAAAGAAATTGATGCGCACATACCAAATTACCCAAACTTACCTCCTAAGTTGATCTGTCAGCGTGACAATCAATGTAAGACATTCTTGCATCTTCTAATTTATCATTTACTGCAAGCGGTGAAGATTAACGACCTTTCATATTCAAGCAGATGCAGAGATAGATGAAGTATATGCTCAAATGACCTTATAGCCCCTAACACCAATATTATTCTTTTCTTTCTGTCTCTATTTATATGCATTAGCTATTCCTTTTTTATTCGGTTATGTATAATTGCTCATTTACCTTTCTTTGAAAAAAATGTTTCTTCAGTAGGAGTAAAAGGAACCTCTCCTCCCTACTGAGTTGGTCACTGCTAGCACATCTTTTCACTCCTATCATAGGTACAGTTTACTCACAATCCTCCTCCATATTTAGCTATTTTTATATTTTATCTAGTTTAATTGCTAACTTCGTAGTAGAATTGCCTATGTTCTTTTTTTTGTTCACCTTTCCTATCAGCTTGTATATGTTTGTATTAGGTGGTTTTAAATATGGAGAAAATAAATCAACGAGTCACCACAAGCAACTCTCCTGCCATGGGAAAAAACTTGTATGTCCCACAAGTTGAAGATGGGCTAGTACCTATTATTGGCATGTCTTTTAATTCATTAGATGAGGTGCATAAGTTTTATAATAGATATGCCAAGAGCGTAGGGTTTAGTATCCGCAAGAGCAGCTCACACTTAGACAAGGTTACTCGTGAAGTAGTTGGAAGGAAATGGTGTTGTTATAAAGAAGGACATAGTGTTTTGAAAAATTCAATGGGTAATTATGAAGAAGATTCTTGTTTGAAGGAAAAGGGGGGAAATAAAAAACATCAAATTGTGAGAGAGCAATGTCTTGCCTACTTGAGGGTTTGCAAAGGAGAAGATGAAAAATATAAAATCTCTAGGTTTGTGGAGGAGCATAGTCATTTATGCACATCGCCTAAGAAAGTTCATCATTTGAGATCACATAGAGAAGTTTCTGTAGCACACAAGGCTTTGTTTCAAACTTATAGTGAGGCTAATATAAAAACTTCACAGTTCATGAGTATGCTTGAGATTCAAGCTGGTGGTCCTTCTAATGTTGGTTTATAGAGAAAGATATTAGAAATTATGTGTCACAATTAAGACAAGAAAATAAAGATGTTGATGCTCATGATCTTTTGACACATTTTGAGGAATTAAAAGAAATGAACGATTCATTTTATTATGCATATGAAGTTGATGAAGACTATAAATTAATTTGTTGTTCTTGGGCGGATGGTCTTTCTAGGCGTGATTATCATTTGTTTGGGGATGTTGTTGTGTTTGATACCACATATGACACTAATCAGTATTGCTTGATTTTTGCCCCATTTACCGGTGTGAACCACCACAACCAGTCAATTAGCTTTGGGTGTGGATTTATGAAGGATGAAAAAATTGAAGCTTTTGTTTGGTTGTTTCAAAAATTTTTAGAATGCATGAGTCAAAAGCATCCAAGAGCAATTATCATAGACCAAGATGCAGCCATGGGATCTGCAATTGGTAAGGTCTTCCCCCAAGCCTATCATAGGTTTTGCATGTGGCATATTTTACAAAAAGAAACTGAAAAATTGGGTGCCATTACTCATAGGAATTCATTTAGGAATGAATTTCATTCTTGTATATGGAATTCAAACACAATAGAAGAATTTGAGGAAAAATGGAAGGAGGTTATGGTTGAAAATGAATTGGAAAACAATGAATGGCTTTGCTCATTGTATGAAATTCGAAACAAATGGATTCCTGTTTTCTCCAAACATGTTTTTTTGGCCGGTATTAGGACCACTCAATGTAGTGAAAGTGTGAATTCTTTTTTGGACAAATATGTGAATAAGAAAAATACATTGATGGAATTCATTCAACGATATGAGAGGGCTCTTAAAAGGCTTAGACACAATGAGTTAACTGCTGATGTTAACTCCCAAACAACAAAGCCAACCCTTATTACTCCCTTCAAAATTGAAAGACAAATGAGTGAATGTTATAGTCGGTATATATTTACCAACAAGTTTCAGCCTGGATTAAAAGATAGCACATATTGTATTTTGAGTTTGAAAAGAATTGATGAGCATTCAGTTTTTTATGTAATTAAGAGTCCTAGAGATGAGGGGGGCACATGGGAGGTTGATTTTCTTGTGTCTCAAGGGTATGCATTATGTTCTTGTAAGATGTTTGAGTCACAGGGGATTCCATGTAGGCACATTTTGGTTGTGCTAAGGAACAATGACATTGAATATTTACCTAATGAGCTGATTTTAAAAAGATGGACCATGGAAATAACAAAAGAAGTTGTGGTAGATGAAAAAGGGAAGCAAATTTGTTGTGATTTAAAACAAGTTCCTAAACCTTTGGGTATAAGAAGAAGGCTCCAATCTCTTATATATGAGTGGCTGGACATTGCATGTGTTTCAAGTGGTGATAAACTTAAAAATGTGAAAGATATGATTATTAATATTGGGAAATATGTAAAAGAAAATATCTTAGAAGAGAATATGCAAGAATCTCAGCTTAAGTCTAGGACCATGCCCACTGTGATCAATGCTCACCCCCCTAACATTTCAAAAACTAAGGGGTTTGGAAAACATCTTAAAAGTGGAAAAGAGGTTGTTATGGAAAATGTAGCTAAAGGTGGAAGACTATGCAAAAGATGTAATTTGCGTGGACAGGGCCATGACATTCGCAATTGTCCTATGGTAATAGCGATGAGGTAACACACTTAGAAACTTGTTTTCATATATATTTGTGTATAGCCCAACTCTTATAATTAACTACTTCTATTTACATGCAAGAAAGAAGAAGTCATTAGCTTATCTTGATGACTATGTGGGATCCATATGGCAAAGTGGCTCACAGGTAAAACCACTCAGATAAATCTTCAAATTGGGTCTTTGATGGTTTTACTTCGGACAAATTGTTTTCTTTCAATCATTTTCTTATACAAAAATTGTTTCTTTCCCAACATTAAATTCTTGGGGGTAATGTTTGGTTCTTTGGTTGTTATTTTTTTAATTTCTTATTGTTGGAACCTCTCCTCCCTACTGAGTTGGTCACTGCTAGCTAGCAGACAGCCAGCTAATTATTGCTGTAAAATGTTGACTGCAAGTGATACTAGTACACATGGAGGATTTTCTGTTCCTCGCTGGGCTGCTGAGAAGGTGTTTTCTCCCTTGGTGGGTTTCTCTTCCAGGATCCATTTGAACTTAAGCATTAAGCCTTTTATCAATTCTGATATGTATTTCTTTTTAGCTATCTGCCTTTTATCAATTCTGATCTGTATATCTTTTTAGCTATCTCGCTACTCACTCTGCTAGAACCGTCTTTTCCTGTTACAATACAGGACTTCACTCAGTAGCCCCTTGCTCAAGAATTGATTGCTCGGGACATCCATGATAATGAGTGGAAATTTCGACATATATTTCATGGTGAGTAGAAAAGTGTCAAAGAAATGATAAGGAGACATTCTTAAAAATTTCAGTGGAGTTTGCTTTTTGGCTTACAACGTTATACTTTGTATTCCCCTCTTCCTCAGTCCTGTGAGCATCATTTTTTATTATAAGGGCAAACTGGTCCATCATACGCTTTTACCTCAGACTCCATCATATGTTTGATTTGGTTCAAAATCAAGCCTTTTACTTACTTTGTAACGTTAATTGTTAATTTCCTCTCGGACCTTCTAGAATTTTTTTTGAGTGACGAAAAGTTTTTTGTTCCTATGAATTGCTCTGAGACCTTCTAGAACTTTTACATTGATTAATGAAAAATATCACTTTTTTTTCAGTTTTACTCATGTTAGTTATGGTTGTTTATGTGAATGTCAGTTGATTTAGTCTCTTTTTTTTGTGGCAAATTTCAAGTGACTGCTATGCTCTAATGCAGGTTAGCCCAAGCAACATCTTCTTACAACTGGGTGGAGTGTATTTGTAAGTGCAAAGCGTCTTGTTACGGGTGATTCTGTCATTTTTATTTGGTAAACTCAATTGAAATGATCATATTTTCTGAACTTTTGCAATTTTATGTGTTCATGAAGAATGGTATACAAAAACATGGTCTTTAATGGGCCTTCTTTTCCTCAGGAATGAAAAGAATCAATTACTCCTTGGAATCCGGTGAGCTAATCGACCCCAGACAGTTATGTCGTTTCAATTTTATCAAGTGATTGAACTCAGTTATGCCATCGTCCCAGCTCTGCTAAACCTTGGGGTGACGTGGATGAAGCATGGGATATTGGTGCTACAAGAAACCCAGCCAATGCTGATCAAGATATATTGTTGAGAGATATGATTATCATAAATTCTCATTTCCCGTGCATGTGTTAGTGATATCAACAACTCATAAATTGAATTTTATACAGCATTGGTTGCCCTCTTGCAGTACTCTCTCCCAGTATCATTCACAATGCGATCATATTTTTAGGCTTCGTATTAAAATATGCAACTAGATGAGTACAACCTCCGCCTGGTCAAAAAAGTTGGCAAGAATATTCTCAAGCAAGATCTAAGGACTAATATTCAACTTATAATCTTACACAATTTTTTGGTTCTAAAATATAAACCAAATAAAACATTAACGGTTAAATTCATCAAATACCAGCTGCCTACAACTTATTCCATTTAACAACAATATCCATACTGAAGTGGATACATTGATCATAAGCATTGTATTGCTTTTAAAAAACATCATGTACTAGTTGTCTACAGTTTACTCAATTTAGTACCAGCTGACTAGCTGAAGAGTTTCAAAAAACAGATCATGAACACCCTCTCAGCTATTCCCCCTCCACATAGTGGATGGTGACTAATTGAAGCTTCAACAACATGTATGGTGAATTGTATCCCTTCTCAGGAAGAATATATCAGCTTGGTGTACTTGATTCTTGATTAGTCTTTGCTGCTGTCTCAGCAGAATTTGTGGACTCCACATTCTGACTAAGTAGTCTGCCCTGGACCCTACGTCTCTTGTGCAAGCAATATCTTTCCCAATTTATGTTCTAATTCTTGTGTCCTAAATTGGGAAAGAAGATATTCAGGAAAAATACCGGAGACCACAAGCAATATATGAAATAAGCCTCATACAACCAAAGAAAGAGAAGAATCTTGCATCCCTTTACAGCAACTAGCACAGAATGGTTGCAATAATTTTCATATATTATAAACTCTAGGCTAAAGAAACAGCCCATAGATTAAGTGTTTTACAAACTCCATACCTTTGGTTACCTGATAAAGATAAAGCGTAAATTCAGCTAGGTCAAGATGCAATAGATAAAAGTTCACCGTAGGATGCAACATTTCTCAGTCCAGAAGATACCTTCCAATACATATAATAGAACTATTACTTACAGTAGTTCATGAAAGTAAAAATCCTAAAAAATCACCAAGTTGCAAAGTTTGATTTATTTGGAATAGCCCACATCAAATGCTTCTATTTACAAAAAATTATCAGTTCAAATCCTCCTATATATGATAATTTATCTCTATTATAAAATTAGAACCAAAACTACTTCTCTGGTAGCACTCAAAATTTCTGCCATACACGAAGAAACTCGTGGCGGGAAGAATTTGCAGTAGAACCTATTTATAGGAACCTGTTTCATAGAAACTATCTCGATTAACTAAAAACTCTGCTCTATTTTCAGTTGGATACAAACTACAAATTGAAGGGGCAAAAAGATTAAAAACAATTTAATTCCACAAAGATACTGAGGACACACCATCACCATCATGTACCAATTATGTGGATAAACAACACTGCTACAGTTTGCAACAGAGAAGCATTGGCAATAGGGGAGCACTCTGACCTGCTCACTATGACCTTGAGGGAAGTAAATTAGGCGGCTTCCAACCGGAGTAAGGACACAACATGCATGCCCAAGCTCAGAATTAAGTCCTCGTTTTTCCCCTTGCAAGTTTACCAAGAATAAGGCCGCCATTAAATGTTGTGATTGTAAAATTGTAGAAACAGCATATTTGGGCCATCCATAACTTAATGACACATACATAATTATAAACACGAGATTATGAAAATTAAGATGGAGTCTAAACACATTATGAGCAGGAAACTAAAAGCTAATCTGAATCTGTTCAGCTAAAAAACAATTACTTCCTCTTTTTGGGGGGTGTCAAATACAAACTTCTCACTGGTTCAGAGAGCAATTATCATTTTACAGAACCGTGCTAGAAATTTATTTTGGAAACTTCGAAAAGAGTACGAGAAAGAAACAACATTGAAAGGAAAACTAAATATCCAAGAAGCCCATAAAATCATAAGACTTGGAAGATACTATCAGCAGGACATTAAAATATCAGCCAATAATGTAGAAACGAGTACATATACCTTCATCCTGCAACTGATATCCCATACCAGCTGATGAGAGTCTCATTTGAGCCGGACGAGCATGATTTGCAGAAAGATTGCACACTTTAACTCCACTCGAGTGAAAAGATGAAGCCCCCATCGCCGCCATCCTTTATTAATTATCAGTTTGAAGCAAAACAAAGGTATGTAAATAGAAACAAATAAAAAGGGAGAGAAATTATCCTATGAGAACCTGGAAGCGATTTCTGGTATTTTCTTCTATTTGTCGGGTTTTTTTTTCAAAAATCACTTCTAAATGAAGAGGGGGAGAGGAAGGTCTGTGCTTGAATATGGAGAAGGGGAGGGACAGGCGATGTGGAGATGGAAAGGGAAGGGGAAGGGGAAAGAAGGGGGCGGATAGGTGGGTGGCAGGGGAGGCGAGATGGAGGGGGCGGGACTGGTGGCTGCCGGGACTGGTTGCTAGAGGGAGGAGCGATGAGAGCATAAGAGAAGTAGGCTGGATGGAGGTGCAGTGGAGGCTACCGGAGCCTAGCAGTGGAGATCGACCGGAGGGAGAGCAGAAGAACCATGTTAGGGCGACCGGACTGGAACGAAAGTGGGAAGGATCATAGAGAGGGGCAGTTTCGGTATAAAATAAGAATTTTTAAGTAAAAAGCTGATTGGAGGAGAGTAGCGCCTCTTTTTCAGCGGTGTGATTTAAGATGAACGGGCGAGAGTGACGCGGCTCAATTGGCCTATTCTATACAGTGGCTCACTATATTATTTCTCTCTCTCTCTCTCTCTCTCTCTCTCTCTCTCTCTCTCTCTCTATATATATATATATATATATATATATATATATATATATGTATATATATATATATATATATATATATATATATATATATATATATATATATAGGAAAAAGATAATATGAGCCTAGGCTCACGCACGCTGGTGTACGCCTAGGCTCATTGAGCCATCGGATGTAAATCCGACGGCCGATCAAACTCACGGGGCATTTAAACCCGTGAGTTTGATGGGCCATCAGATGCAAATCCGACGGCTGAATGAGCCCGGGCTCATATAAACGGGACTCATATATATATATATATGTATGTATAACATCTTTTACAGATGAAGGCTACAAGAATACAGTCAAATGGTGGATTAGTGAAGACCTAAGAAGAAGAAGAAGGGAATTTACGCAAGAAGACCAGGTCTGAGAACTAATAATTTCCCTACTAGACTTCGACTATCAAAATGCCTCATTGATTTAAAGCATAGATGCAAGGCAATTATGAAGAAGATTGGGTTCTACCTAATACACGATTGCAAACAAATCATTTTCTCCAAGCCACTCCTTTAGGAATTAGAAAGCATGATTTATAGATTACTCTCAAATCAAACCTCTTATAAAGTAGAACCAACCTCAACAAGTTTGATTAGCTCAAGACAAAAAAATCGACATGTAAAAATTACTTGAATAAGATAGTATGTGAATCACAAGAGAATGAAGACAAAAATCACTTCTAGATGAATATAAGGCTTTTATTTCTGGCAAAATAAGTCTCCTCTATCCTTGGGTTTTTGTTAAACACCTTGGTACATAAGTAAGGCAAGTTGAAACATAAATTAGTATTTTTTAGATAATTTCAATAGACCAAAAGTTACTAAGTATGCAAAGCCAATTGATTTGGTGACCCTAAACACAATTGCAAAAAAATTAATTGATTAGGTGATCAATCAACAAGTAATAAAAAATAGATTTATTCATTATTTATGAGTTTTTCACATATTTTCAAATGTTGCTTTATTTTGTTGAAATACTTTGAATCTTTTCTATTTTTATGCTTTGAAATGTCAAGGTCATCTTGACTACATATATTAAAACTAAAAGATATAAGGTACAAGATGGATTCGTTAGTGATTTTGTCACAAAATTTGTTGATATATTATTGTTTCTTTACCAAGTTTATAATGTGCAAGCAAAACCAACTCTCTATACTATAACCCTTATGTCCGCTATGGAAATTGTATACTTTTTTTGAATTGTTCATTCATTAAATTTTAAATAATTGGTATCTTACTCAGACCAATCAATAGAGCTGAGGTTATAGTTAAAATAGCTAATAAAAAATAAAAAATAACTAATTACACTAGGCATTGATGGGCTAAATGAGATAAGTTTTTTTTAACTCGATAATTAAAAAAAATATTTACCGAAAAAACGAAGTAGGTACATGAGGCTAGTTTAGGGCCACTGGGAAGAATGTGAGCATCTACCCAAGAGAAAACAGGAAAACGTGAACATCTAAAATAAATTATGCTACATACAATTAGCCACCAGATTTGGCAGTAGTTGGAATAGGCGTTTCTGCTTCGACAAAGTTTAAAAACTTAATACGGTCATCTGGTTGGTTACATGTGCCTGGAAGTTGGAACCCGTCCATTTGATTTCCTTCTCACAATGCCAAAGAATACTTTTATTTCTACCCCACTTTTTTTAGTGGATTTTTTATTTAAAACTAATCACCGTACTCCCACTCCAATTTCTGTCATATACCCTACAATATACCCCTCATTCCTCTTTCTAGCGCCGGTGCTCACCCTTTGTCCTCCTCTGGCATCACTAGCACCAGCCTTGCCTCCCCATTTCCCAGCTCCATCCTCCTCCACATCGGCAACGCAGCAGCCCCTGACCCTGCTACACAAAGGGTGCCAGTGTTTTTCAAACGTTGAATCTGAGGACTGCAGGCATTCTCCTTCTTTCAATACTTTCCATGGCATCTTCAAACGGTATCCTGTCCTCCCTACCTTATGGGGTCAATGAAGAAACACTCCTGAATACAGAGCACTATTCTCCACCCTTCCTACTGTGGAAGGTTGCAGCACATTCAAACTCCACAACTATCAGGGCCTGTGGCTGACGTCTCCCACTCTGCAGAGCTTCTTGGCCTTCCAGAATCACTTTCAGGCATGTAACAGCGATTTCATCCTTGCCACTGCGCCAAAATCCGGCACCACCTGGCTGAAGGCGCTAGCATATGCAGTCGTCCACCGCACCACTTACTCCTTCTCCAACCACCCTTTGCTGCATACCAACTCCCAAGAGCTAGTCCCAATGCTCGAGCTTCAACTTTATCATGGATGGAGGATTCCTGACCTGTCATCCCTTCCTTCCCCTAGGCTCTTTGGTACCCACGTTTCTTATGGGCTATTGTCAGGTGTGACAAAGGAATCACGCTGCCGGTTTGTTTTTCTTTGCAGAAATCCGAGAGATTCTTTCGTTTCTTGGTGGAAGTTTGTAAACAATTACAGGCGTGAGGTGGGTTTAGCTCCCATGTCCCTTGACGACGCCTTTGAGCGTTTTTGCAAGGGACATTCTCCTTTCGGACCCTACTGGAGGATGGTGCTAGAGTACTGGCAAGCCAGCCAAGAAAATCCTGAGAAGGTGTTATTTCTCAGATATGAACAATTGAAAGAAAACCCAACATTTTATTTGAAGAGGTTGGCTCAGTTCTTGGGGTTTCCTTTCACGGAAGAAGAGGAGAGACGAGGGGTGATTGACGACGTGATAAAGCTCTGTAGCTTTGAGAATATGAGCAATTTGGAGGTTAACAAAACGGGGAAGCTGCCTACAGGATTCTCAAATTGCTTGTTCTTCAGAGGAGACAAGGTTGGAGACCATGTAAATTATCTCACACCCCAAATGCTGGAGAGGCTGGATCTGATTTCAGAACAAAATTTTCAGGGCTCTGGACTAGAAATTAACAATTATATGCATGAATAGGGAATAGAACCTACTTGTCTTTTCAATAATTGTGGTAAGCAACAATTATCTTGCTGGAAGTTTTTTATCTTGCTTTTTGGGTAAAAATCTTGCTTGAAGTTAAGTTGCCGCGAAAGTTTTTTATGCGGCATATTTTTCTGCTAGGTCATGAATTGTAATCTTTTCTATGTTGTATGTATTTTCTTTTCATTCAATTATTGTTGTTCAAAAGATATTTTTTAATGAATTATTTTTTTAATATTGTATGTTTTTTTGCTAGGTCATGAACTGTAATCCTTTTTATCCTTTTTATGATGCATGTCTTTTATTTCTACTAGGTCATGAAATGTAATCCTTTTCTACTAAGTTATGCCTTTTTACTTTTGCTAGGTTAACTAATGGGCTAATTTATATATATCTGATTGATGTTTTTACAACAAGTATGCATATTTAATTATGTTGTGCACGAGTGCACTAGTGGATAGTATTTCCCTTTATTTTAGTACTTTTATTATGTCATTAGGCTAGTTAGCAGTTGATTATTATAATTTTTATTATTAGAAACTGGCCCACTAGTGGACCACGGGTGAACCGGGCCTACTAGTGGCATGGCTCCCAATGTGGGGTGCAACTCCCAGCATGGGGCGCGACTCCCCATAAAGGGGTCATCTTCTTCCTTTGTTCGTATGTTTTGAAGTAATCCAAGAACTCCTTTCCCTTTCTTCCAACTTCTTTCCCTTTCCCTGCGTACCAAATTGTGCCTACACCGGGCACAACATTGGTATCGAAGCTTTTACGATCCTCGGCCATGGCTCGAGGTAAGCAAGCTGCCACAGCCCCGGAGAGTCAACCCCAAATCAGCACCGGAGACCGGCAACGAGATCACGATGGCGCAACTCATGGCCAAGATTGAGGCACTGGGATTGGCTGTAGCCTAGATTCAGGCTGAGCGCGTACCCCCTTTGGTGGCCAGGCCGCCAGCCTCCATGGAGAAGGGGGGACCGTCCCAGGCTCCTGAACTCCTCCGCTCTAACTTCTCAGCGCCTGCAAACTGCGAGATGCGCTTTGCTTTGGACGGTGTATGCTTTGGCACTGTTGATCATATCATGGAAGGGAAGCGCCAGGCCTAGGATTTGCGAGGAGCACCAGGTGTTCGAGAAAATGCCCTAATGGTGCCGCCTCCCTGAAATCTGCACCAGGAGATGGAGGATGACTAGGAGGAGTATCCAGGACACCACGGGGCACTTCGGGGTGGGGCGGAACCTCGTTTGGCCCACCTACAATTTCCGCGTTATAACAGAGATGACGACCCTGTAGAGTGGCTCTACAAGGCGGAGAAATTTTTCGCCTACCAGGGGATGTAGTTGGAGGCTGAACGGCTGCGCATAGCGGCCTTCCATCTTGACGGGGATGCATCAGTGTGGTATCAAAGCTTTGAGAAGGAGGTGCGCTACCCAACTTGGGCCGCCTTCTCCGATGAATTATGCATCCAGTTCGGGCCCAATGAGTTTCAAGACTTCAATGAAATGTTGTCCTCCCTACGCCAGACATCCACCGTGCGCGCCTACTACACGGAGTTCATGAAGGTGGCTAATCGCCTCCCTGATTGACCGGTGGCAGCCCTGGTGGGTACGTTCAAGCGAGGACTCAAGCCTGAGATTTCTGAGGAGATGCGCCATTTTCCCTGTTCCAGCATGCGGGAGGTAGTGCGCCACACACGTATTGAGGAGGAGAAGTTGACTCGATAGCGGTGCGGAGGCAGGCTCGGACCTTTTCCTCGGGCTGCTGTGTCTGCCTCTCCCCTTGCCGCTCCAGCCAGCAGCCAGGTGACTGGCCGAGTTGGCCAAACTCCTCCCCCAGCCGGCCCGATTGTCCGTCGTCTCACGCCAGCCCAAATGGAGGAATGCCGGGCAAAAGGACTCTATTTTCGTTGCGATGAGAAGTTCATTCCGGGGCACCGTTGTTCCGTCAAAGGGGGTCTCTTAGTGGAGGAGATCGATGAGGAGTCCAGGGGAACCGATGAGCCTGATTCTTCGTACCCTGCCGATACATTGCCAGAGATCTCTGTACATGCTTTTTTAAGGGCCTTCACTCCGCGCACAATGAGGGTACAAGGTTATCTCAAGCGGCAACAGGTCGCCATTCTGATTGACAGTGGATCGACTCACAACTTCATTAACGATAAGGTGGCGCAGCGGCTAGGTTGCTTTGTGTCTGACTCGACCCCCTTTGATGTATTGATTGGTGATGGCAAGCACCTCCGCAGTTCTGGCGTCTGTGCACAAGCCGCACTCTCCATCCAGGGCCACACCTTCGTGACCGACCTCTTCTTACTGTCGACAAAGGGGGCGGACGTGGTGTTGGGAGTGCAGTGGCTCCAGGAGCTTGGGGACTTTCTTTGGAACTTTATGGAACTGGTGATGGATTTCGCATTGCATGGACAGCGGGTACGTCTCCAAGGCTCTCAGCCTGGCACTCTTCTTTCGGCTTAGGCAACGGGGTCCTTCTTTAGGTTCGCAGCACAAGGACTCCTTCTCCAGCAGTGGGCGTTGGTGGAAGTGGTACAGGATGATGTGCCGCAGGACCTTCTTGATCTTTTGACAGTGTATGGCACGGTGTTTGCTGAGCCAACAGGTCTTCCACCGGTGAGGGCTCATGACCACTCTATTCCTATTCTGTCCGGTGCTGCTCCCGCCAATGTATGTCCCTATCGTTATCCATACATCCAGAAGGCTGAGATCGAGCGCCGGGTAGCGGACATGCTTTCTTCAGGTATCATTCAGCCTAGCACGAGTTCATTTTCTTCCCCCGTGTTGTTGGTCCGTAAGAAAGATGGTACTTGGCGCTTCTGTGTGGATTATCGGGCCCTGAATGCAATCACATTGAAGGACAAGTATCCTATACCGGTGGTGGAGGAATTATTGGACGAGTTGGCTGGTGCTACCGTATTCAGTAAGCTTGACCTTCGTTCAGGTTACCATTAGATCCGAATGCAACCCACCGATGTGCATAAGACTGCCTTCCGTACTCATGATGGTCATTTTTAGTTCTTGGTTATGCTGTTCGGCCTCACGAACACGCCCTCTACCTTTCAGAGCCTTATGAATGACCTCTTCAGGCCCTTCCTCCGCCGCTTTATCTTGGTGTTCTTCGATGATATTCTGGTCTATAGCAAGTCGTGGGGCGACCATTTGGAGCATCTCAGGTCTGTCTTTGATATCCTGCAAGCTAACTCATTGTTTCTTAAACGCTCGAAGTGTTCGTTTGGCAGTTCACAGGTTGAATACTTGGGTCATGTCATCTCTTGTGACGGTGTGGCTATTGTAACGCCCGAGATTTTTCATCCCTTTTTCTCAAAACTCATAGAAATTTTTTTTTCCATAAATCGGAGTCAAAACGATAAAATCAAAACCTGTTTATAATTTAAAACATCATACGGTTAAACATCGTACTGTCAAATCAAATATCCTCAGGTGCTACCCGAAAACACACGTACGAATAAATTTGCTATGATCATAGACTTTTAAATACAAATCACTCTCCCAGGCATCCCTGAGTACAAGTCCCATAACAGTCCACTGACTGATCCAAATTCAAAGTCCAGAATAAAACATCTTAAAGTCTCATCTCACTCAATACAGGAGATCGTGGCACAAATAAACTCACAGAGAGTCAAGCAGATACCTGAGTCAACGGGAATCGATCCACCGCTGAAACGAGCGTCCATCTCCAGGAGCTCTTCGCACAACCTGCAAAACCTCCCGTACAACGGGGCTAAAAATAGTAGGGTGAGTATTTTCATACTCAGTAGGAAAATACCCAATAGGGGAAACCCCAAACGGTGAACTCACAAGTTCAAAAATGCATGCATCATGCAACTCAAACATGAAGCAGTCAACATAATATAATCATATCATGCACATACGCATACGATCATACTAAATGCACTATCGTGCCAAAGACATACCAAATGCACCACCGTGCCAAAATCATATCAAGGCATCATCGTGCCAGAATCATACCGAAGGCACCATCGTGCCAGAATCATACCGAAGGCACCATCGTGCCAAAATCATACTATCCAAACAACTTACACAAACACCCTTATCCAGGGTCATACAATTTACTCGTACCACCGTATGCATACTCATACAACATACGCATACTTGTACGATTTTACTCATACAATCGTATGCTCACTCATACAGCTTACCCATACATGTACGACCTTACTCGTACAATCAGACTCGTACGACCTTACTCGTACAGTCTGCACAAAATCATACTTACTGTCTTACTCAGCACCATATTCTCACAATCGTACTCATACTCTTACAGTCGTGCTCATACTCATACGCTTACAGTCTTACTCATACTCATACGCTTACAGTCTTACTCATACTCATACGCTTACAGTCCTACTCATACTCATACACTTACAGTCCTGCTCATACTCATACACTTACAGTCCTGCTCATACTCATACAGTCGTACTCACACTCATACAGTCGTACTCACAATCGTACACATATCAACGACCACTGAAGCTCATTACAACTAATAAGCTCCAGCGTCGAAATGGAAAAGAATGCCACTGGGGCAACACCTTAACCTCCGGGGAGTGACTAGACGCCATGGACTTTTTCGAAGGTAAGGCACACCAATGCTCATGGGGCACTGGATCAAACAGGTAAGAGTAGATCCATGATACTACTTACCTGAGCGCGCAAGCATAAACACCCACACATAAGGGGTCATACAGTTGCCCACCATAATGGGTCTTATAGTGCCATAGAATCGCCCACCATAATGGGTTTTATAGTGCCAGAGAATTGCCCACCATAATGGGTCTTATAGTGCCATTGCCACTCTTGGGCAGAAAACATACAGTGCCACTTGGGCGTAAACATACAAGGCCACTCTTGGGCGAGAATCATACAACGCTCTCAACCGTAGCATCAAACGTCCGGGCTTACACAAGACACGTACAACATCCCGCAGATAAACACCATGGCAAGACATGATAAACGCTCGGCCAACTCATCAGCGGCCAGCTCAAACACGGAACTTAATCCGTCGAACCCTCAGGTCTCAAACTCACAACGCTATTATTAGCTGTGCTTATAATTCAAGTTTGAATTAAGTATATTATGCGGTATAATTATGCCACACAAACTCACAGTCCTCGACTGGTCAAACTGAAGCTGAGCCCGATCCGAAACCCAAGTTCGTCAGGGCAGCAGACTTCACTTACCCGTCCACATCATGGACAAAACTCATCGTACAACAAACCCTTACAGTCTTACACTTTGCCATCCATCTTATGGCCAAATCCTCTTACACTGACATCTTCAAATAACGCTCCTCAGAGCCAACCCAGTTGTCGCCCTCTTACTTATATCTCACTTATTATACTTATTTTTCACTTCATAATCTGTACGTTATGCTTGTACAATTATGAACATTCTTACTGTCTGACAAATGCCCAACATACAATTCACCCCAAACTGATCCATTCTAATCCTTGCCCGTCATACTCATATCCTCTGTCATACGCTTACACAACCTCATCCAAATTCAGACAGAGCTTCTGTCACCTCTTACTGTTCATTGCCCATACCTCTGCCCACATACACTTACACACATCCAAAGCATAGGCAAAAAGCCATCATACATACGTATGTCTCACACATATGTATAACATACACATACGGTCATACATACATAACTTACAAACATGCACGCTAGCCATCACTAGCACATGCATACATTCATACATACGTCAAACATGCACGCTAGCCATCACTAGCACATGCATACATCAAACGTACACGCTAGTCATCTCTAGCACGTGCACACACACATTCTTACATACTTCAAACATGCACGCTAGCCATCACTAGCACATGCATAACCCATACATAGCATACTGACATATTTGCTAGCCATCGCCAGCGCATACATAATCTACATCCATAAAACATGCATACATCTCATGCATATCAATCATACCATACAATCATGCTTACACGCACCTCATGCAATTGGATCGTTACTTAACATCCAAGCATGGAATCATACAATCCTAGCATGCTGCTACTCATTCAAAGCATGCTTCATGAATTTACGAGTTCAAAGCTCCCCTACCTCGTAATCATGACGTTCGATGGCGAGCACCCGACGGTGGCGGCGTCGGCGGCGGAGTTGGCGGTCAAAACCGTTGCCTGGCTGAGAGAGCTGCTGTCCCGAGGGTTTGAGGAAGCGCCGGAACTATCACAGCCAAACAGAGTGTCAGAACTCAATGCGGTAAAAATCCGCGATCCACGGCGGCACACTAGGGCGGCCGGGAGAAATATCGTGCCAACCTAAGTGGCGGTGCGACCCGAAGTCGATGGTGTACACTGAAGATCGGCCGGTGGCTAAAACGTGCCCAGCCGGCCACAAAGACGTCGAAATCGGCCGTGGACAGCACCCAACGGCAACGATTCCGGTCAACAAAGGCCCACATATGGGCGGAGAGCGTGGGGCAACGCTCTAGAATCAAAGGAGAGGTGGAGGACAGCTCTAGTGGTCAACTCCACTCGGTGGCAAAACCAACCGATGGTTAGGCGGCACAAATGCGGCGCCTAAACCCAGAAGTACACGCGTGGCCACATGCGCACGCAGCCCAAAGGGCGGGGGAAGAGGGCTGAACGGAGATGACTCAAGGCCCACAAAAGCCAACCGGGCTAAGGCCCTAGCGGTGGCCAATCTAAGCGGCAACATCGCCGATTGCCACCCACAACCAATACCCATGGTGCGGGCGGCTGTGCATCTCGCACGGTATAGGGCAAGGGAAGGGTTCATGGTCGAGCAAAGGCTATGAGGCCGTCACTGGCCAAGGCCTAAGCAGGTGAACTCGTCCACCTTCTGTCAAGGTAAGACATACAATCTCTTGCCCGAGGCCGTCCGGTACCGACGGCGTAAAATGGGCAAGAAGGGTCAACGGCACACATGCCGGTAAGGCGGACTAGCTGCGGCTACGGGCCGCAAGGCTGAACAAGACCCAGAGGGTGGCCCACTGGTGTCACTGGGCTGGGGCGGAGCCGAACTACGGTCCGCTAAATCAAATCCGGCGTCCGACTGATAACGTCAGTCACCACGTCCAAAATGGACGTAGGCCAAAAATAGGGGACGACCGGAGAAAACCCGTAAGGGCGGAGCGGCCATGGGGGCGGCGGCTGAATCGGGCACGGAGGTGTAGCCCACTGCCTTCGCCGGAGCAAGGCGGGACTGGGGGAAGGCCGAATCGGCCGCAGATCACCGCCGGCGGCCACTGTTTGCCCAAACAGTCCGTCGGCGGAACAGTGAAAAAGGGGGGAAAAGAGATGGGGCGGCGGTGCCGAGGCCCACCAGGCCGGGAGGAGGGGCTCCTCACCGTCGCCGGAGCAAGGCGGTGGCGGACGGAGGTCCGATCGGCCGCAGCTCGCCGCCGGCGGCCCCAATTCGCCCAAACAGTTCGCCGGCGAAAAAACAAGGCAGAGAGGGGGATGAGGACGGGCGGTGGAACGGAGGCCCACCGGGCCGGGAGGAGGGGTTCCTCGCCGTCGTCGGCCCAGGGCGGAGCTGTGGCCGGCCGGTCGGGCCGTGCCGGCCCGTGGCGGCGGCGGAACGGAGTGAAACACAGTGGGGCGGCAAAACAGGGCAGCAGAGAGAGGGAGCGGGACGGCGGAGCTGGGGCCGTCCGGGGCCGGGGGGAGTGGCCTCCCGCCGTCGCCGGCCCATGGCGGAGCCGTGGGCGGCAGGCCGGCCCTCGCCGGCCCAAGGCGGCGGCGGAATCGCAAATCACAGAAAAGGGGCTCACCGGAAAAGTGGGGGCGGAGCGGCCGTGGGGCCGGGACGGCGGCTCCCCTGCCGTCGCACGGCCAGGGCGGAGCCGGTGCGGCGGTCCACTGGCCCACCGGCGGCCGGCAGCGGCCGGGCACAGTAAACATGCGAAAATGGGGGGGGCGGCCACTGTTCATCCAACCGGGTTCTGGATCGGGTGATCCCGATCCCGATCCAATTTTCCTTTTTATTTTTTTTTCTTTTTCTTTTTCCAAACGTACGCTCAATGCGCGTTAACCCACTGGTTACGCGTCGAACCTCCAGAATTCGCGCCGTAAGCACGCAGCGAGGCCCGTGGCCCGCGACTAAGCCCCACACCCGACTCTACGGGTATAAATACGGGGAAAAGACACAAATACCCATACGCTAAAACGTCACATTTTCCTGCCGAAAATAACCAAAAAAATGGCAGAAAAATCCCAGAAAATCGTAGAAAAATCAGGGACCTTACAGCTATGGACCCTTCTAAGGTGACCGCCATGCTATCCTGGTCGGCCCCTACTTGTGCCCGGGCACTAGGGGGTTTCCTGGGCCTTACTGGCTATTATCGGCGCTTTATTCACCGCTATGGCGAGATTGCTCGGCCCCTCACTCAGCTGTTACAAAAAGGTGCTTTGTTGGTCCGACGTTGCCCAGGCCGCCTTTGAGGAGTTGAAACAGGCTATGGCGACTGCCCCTGTTTTGATTCTCCCTGATTTCAGCCGGTCATTCATGGTCGAGACCGATGCTTCGGATGCCGGCCTAGGGGCGGTACTACTTCAGGAGGAGCGTCCCATTGCCTACTTCAATAAGGCTTTGGCTGGTCGTTCCTTGTCCCTCTCAGTCTACGAGAAAGAGATGCTCGCCATTGTCCTTGCGGTCGAGAAGTGGCGCCCTTATTTGCTTGGCCGGCAGTTTCTCATTCGCACTGACCATCAGCCGCTTAAGTATTTTCTCGAATAGCAGGTGTCCACGCCCGCGCAGCAGCGGTGGGTTAGTAAGCTCTTGGGTTATGACTATGAGGTAGTGTACAAGCGGGGCTCGGACAACACTGTGGCTGATGCACTGTCTCGCCACGCCAACCCAGGTTCGTGTTTGGCTATTTCCAGCCCAGTTTACCCCTTTCTTGATGAATTACAGCAGGCTTATAAGGATGATTGCCCGACCTCCACTCTGATCGCGGCCCTTCAGGCCAACCCAGCGGCGCACCCTGGTTTTGCATGGAAGGATGACATTCTCTTCTGGAAGGACCGTCTTTGGGTGCCAGCAGTTACAGACCTGCGCCAGTGTCTCCTCGATCACTTCCATGCCTCTCCTTTGGCGGGTCATGAGGGTGCTCTTCGTACTTATAAAAGAGTCAGTCAGAGCTTCTTGTGGAAGGGTGTACGTCGTGTAGTGACTGATTTTGTGGTTGCTTGTGATGTCTGTCAGCGTGCCAAGTCCGCCACTACCTCACCGGTTGGGTTACTTCAGCCTTTGCCCATTCCGGATCAGGTTTGGGACGATGTTTCCATGGACTTTGTTGAGGCCTTACCGTTGGTTCAAGGCAAGTCTGTGATTATGGTGGTCGTGGATCGGCTATCTAAATATGCCCATTTTTGTGCTCTGGGTCATCCCTACACAGCTAAGTCGGTGGCAGAACTTTATGTTCGGAAAGTGGCCAAGTTACATGGTATGCCTTGCACGATTGTCTCCAATCACGACTGGGTTTTCATCTCTCAGTTTTGGCAAGAATTTTTCACTCTATAGGGCACTTCTCTCCACATGAGCACCGCATACCACCCTCAGATGGATGGTCAGACAGAGGTTGTTAACCGTTGTTTGGAGCAGTATTTGTGTTGCTTTGCTATGGCTTAGCCCCGACGTTGGCTTCAGCTTCTTCCTTGGGCAGAGTGGTCTTATAACACCGCCTACCATACTCGTGCCGGGTTCACTCCTTTTCAGGTTTTGTATGGCAGGCCGCCTCCTACTGTGTTGTCCTATGTGCCTCATCGGTCTTCCGTGGCGGAGGTCGACTACATGCTCCAGACTCAGGATGAGGTCCTTCGTTAGCTTAAAGAGAACCTATCTGTAGCTCAGAACCCAATGAAGTATATTTATGACGGCCATCATACTGAGCGCGAGTTTGCCGTGGGGGACTTGGTTTATGTTTCACTTCTTCCTCAGCGTCAGTCCTCCTTGTTCCAGCCTGCGCACTCTAATCTTGCTCCATGGTTTCATGGGCCCTATGTTGTCGAAGAGAGAGTGGGTTTGGTTGCTTATCGCCTCACTTTACCGGCGGGTTCGTTGGTCCATTCGGTTTTTCATGTTTCCCGGCTGCGTCGTTGCATTGGTGACACTACCCTGGCTATGGATGCTCCACCTCTTCCCTTGATGGAACCTGTTGCTTCGTCTGAGCCTGTTCCTGCAGCGCTACTTGACAAGTGTCATGTACGCCATTTTGGTCGGATTACCACGAAGGTTTTAGTCTCTTGGCAGGGCCAGCCACTTGAGGACGCTACGTGGTTGTCTGAGGATGAGTTTTTGCTACGGTTTCCTTCGTGGTCGCCTTGAGGACAAGGCGTGTGCGGAAGCGTGGTGGAGTGTTGTGCACGGGTGCACTAGTGGATAGTATTTCCCTTTATTTTAGTACTTTTATTATGTCATTAGGCTAGTTAGCAGTTGATTATTGTAATTTTGATTATTAGAAATTGGCGCACTAGTGGACCACGGGTGAACCGGGCCCACTAGTGGCATGACTCCCAATGTGGGGTGCGACTCCCCATAAAGGGGTCGTCTTCTTCCTTTGTTCGTATGTTTTGAAGTAATCCAAGAACTCCTTTCCCTTTCTTCCAACTTCTTTCCCTTTCCCTACGTAGAACTCCTGCATACCAAATTGTGCCTACACCGGGCACAACAGTTTCTCCCTTATATGGTCACCAACTCAAGGAATAGACCCCTCCTTAAGTAGAATACGCTTGATTTAGTTAAGAACACCTCTTAAATGGACTTAATTGGACTCAGAAAGATTGAAAATGGAGAAAATAGAGTTCTCTGGTGCTCGAGGATGACATGAGAGTCTCTTCTTATCTCAGGATGTTTCCTCCTCATACGATCTCCAACTCAAAGAAATGACCCTTCTATTGCGTAGAGCACACTCAATTTAGTTAAGAACGCCTCTTGAATTAGCTAAATCAGACTCAAAACGATAAAAAACAGAGAAAACAAAGTTTGTCGTTCAAAACAAACTGAAATGGGGTATTTATAACCTTGAGCCATGCCAAAATAGTGGCACTGCATCGCCATTTCTGGCGGCACTGCTATTTTGGTGGAGGAGCCCCCCAAATCCCAAGAGCGGCATGGGTCATGCCCACGCTATGCAGGTCACGCCTGCACATAACGTTGGGGGGCAATGCATGTTATGCTCGCTTGCGTAACGTGTGTGCACTGTTACATGCAGTGCTTAATTTCTTTTTTCTTTTTATATACATATCTTCAAACACGCATATCTTTCTACCCCAGATCCGATTCATGCGTTCTTGGTATCGTTTGACTCATATTGATGAGCCCTTTGATACTAGCCCACTTAAAGTAGATTTTCTTGCTATTTTTAAATGAGTCCCACCTATATTACTTGCTTCTCAAGGTTGTAACTTTCAGACCTGACCTCCGTTTCGTGCGTTCTTTGATTTGTTAAGCTCCTTTCTTCGAGCTCTATACATATATAGAAGTTTCAACCTCTAAAAACCTCTAGAATTTATCAAAAAATTAACTAATTATAACTAACCCCTTTGGTTAGTTGTAATCAGAAAAGAGGAGCGTTACACTCCTTCCCTTTTCTTTCTTGGCCTCCTCCTCTTCCTCCTTGGAATTTGACAAAACTAGTCACAAACTAGCAACTACAACTAGTAATTTTTTTCTTCAAGCCCAAATCTTAAAAAATGACCCCATAAGGATGTTAAACTACTCAAAACTAATAGTAAGATTTATTTTAACTTGATTCTAAGCTTTTTCCAATGCTAAACAAACCTCATATTAGCAATCGACAATTCACAGTTGATAGTAAGTAGTTGACGGACAATTCATTGTAGTATATGGTCACTAAGACAACATTTTGAATAAAAATATCTCCTTCGATATTTACAACAAACCAAATAGATGTATAAAAAGATAAATAATATTTTAAACATGCATATGCTAATTGTCAACTTTCAACTGTCAACTGTCATGCATCGGTAAAAGGAGTTGCTAGCACCAGAGAAGGAGATCATTGGCACCGGTGATAGTCGATAGTCAAAAAATAAAAGTTGCATTCCAAAAACCTACTTTATTTTTCTATTTTGTTTCTTGAGATGGTGTATTTTAGATATTAAGGGAGCTATTGCCACTCATAATATTGTCTTACTGCTCCTTTACTATAATTAATTTGCCTAATAGCTATTAACTGTCAACTTAACTACCAATATGACATTTGTTTGACATTGAAAAAACTCACGATCAAGTTAAAGTAAAGATCACTATTGGTTTAGTTTAACATATTTATTAGTCCATTTTTAAGATTTGAGTAAGCAAAAAAAATTAAATTTTAATAATGTTGCTTGCTAGTTTGTGGCTTGTCTTCTCATATTCTAGAAGGAGGAAGAGAAGGAGGTGAGACATAGGAAGGGAAGAGGAGGAAGAAGAGGCGATTGAGGAGAAGAATGGGAGGAGGAGGAGGAGGAGGAGGAGGAGGAGGGGGGAGGGATGGGGATGGGGAAGGGGAAGGGGAAGTGGCAACAGAGGAGGAAGAGGAGGAGGAGACAAAGACAAGTGAAGCAGAGTTGATGGTAGAGGTAACAAAGCTAGTGACAAAGTCGGAGCCCGAGATGTTGGAAAGGGAAAGAGTGTGTTGGTGAAGTAAAAAATAGAAGAAAATATGGGAGAGGTATCTTAGATAATTCCTGCCATATATGTGGGGTTTCATATGTATGCATGACCATTTTTTGTATTAGATTGAAATTGGTGACATTTTGTGTATTACAATATATTAAGGAGTGTGTTGGTGAAGTAAAAAAAGAAGAAAATATTGGAGAGGTACTGTAGACAATTCTTGTTATATATGTGGGGTTTTATGTCTATGCATGACCCTTTTTTGTATTGCATTGAAATTGGTGACATTTTGTGTATTGCAATATATTTTAAGGCCTACCATTTTTTGTGTTACGTTAAAATTGGTGACATTTTGTATATTTTAGTATATCACTAAATATTTTACTTGGTACAAATATAAAAAAATATAATATTTATTGTAGCATTAATGTTTTTTTCAAAATGGGACACAGGGCATAAGGAATAATGCAATGTTAAGGGGATTCTAACTTGCCTAACCTCGAGGTCGGTTGGTCAAGCCCTAGATTGAGCTTCTTGCGATAAAGTATGAGTACTAAAGAGCTTAGTCAAGCTGACTTTTACACTAATTAGGCTTTAATTTAAAATTTCAACTTCGAGTTTGAATCGAGTCACTTTAGCTTGTGAGCTAACTTAGTTTTGTAATTAGTGTCTACAATATTATTATTACTATATATTATGTTATAAAGATAGACGTGTATATTTTGACTCCTAACACAAGAACCTATTTTCTAACCTTGCTCATATTCATAGTCTAGATTAGAAAATCAAATAAACTAGTTTTAGTTAAATATTTGTGGACCGTTGGTTTATAAGACCAATGACACACATACTTACTAGCATCTATAAGAGCTTGCATGTGCACTTTCAATCGTATGGATGAACAAATTTCGGGCGTTCTTCGTGTTAGGCTCATAGTTGAATATAGATCATTAAAAACTTTTGTAATGATGCAGCAGCATCCTATTCCCATTGTTGGAGAAATATTTCTAATAAGCCTTATATGAAACACACAAAGCCCTTAATATTAACATTAATATTAATATGGACTATCAATCTCTAACATCAAGGCTCCCTCCCATGCATTCTTTTAAGCTAGGATCGTAGCACGAAAAACCTCTTCACATTATTGGTCACCTCAGTCGTGGGGTCACGGCGGACAAATCCAAGTTAAACCCGGCCAACTCCCGAATCCCCGAATAAAAAGTTTTGAGCTTTGCGGAAATGGCTGCACCACTTTCCCTCCCTGAAGACCAGCAGTTCCCGAACAGCAACAACCCCGCCGGGGGGATTTTGCCGCCCAAGAAAATGGGAGAGCCCTAATTTCTCGCCGTCTCAGCGGCGGGCTGCAATGGCGATTGTGGCGGGCGAGGCGAGGGCGGCGGCGGGCAAGAAAAGGAAGAGTGCACCGGTGGTGTGCAGGCGGCGGAGCAAGCTCCTCCTCGTCGGGGACAAGGTCGAGGTTTGTGTTCTTTCTTCTTTGTCCTCAGTTCTCACATTCGCGTCGTATTTTTCTTTTCCTAAACAGAAGTCCAAACTTTGGTAGCGGTTTCGCGTCTTCTCTTGTATTTCTTCAGGATGATGCATGCTGTCGTATCTTGTTTTTTATTTTATGCACATTTCGGTCTGTATTAATGGTGCTTAGAAGCTATAACTTTTGACTGTGAAGGGAGTCTGGGAACAACTGCAATGGCATTGAATATGATCTTCTTTTCAGCCTTCTTGGGCGAGTAGATGAAAATGTGCTTTCTTTTTTGCCTGATGGCGCTCACAGGAAATACATTTTTGGTACGCCACAAATGTCGTACGCCACTTGTGCTCCAGCCTCCATGACCCTACTGCTCCCAGTCCTGGGGATGAAGGGCGGACTGTGACTCTCCTTTATCAAGCCTAATGATACTCTGCCAATGAAATGATTGGAGTATTACACTTATGCGCCATTTGGCCCAGCGGGTTGCACACTCCCACTAGACCTGGGAAATAGAAAGACCTCCATATAAGAGACTAAGCTTGAATTTTTGATTGCGGGCTTCTTCATCCCTTGTTGAACTTGTAGCCCCTACTGTGCCTTAGATGACGAAATAGGTAAGAAATAGTACCTACATGCGGTTATCTGCAGAGAAATTATTAACTGGTCCCAGAACACCATGTCATTGCATATATGAGATGCTCTGGTCCAATCCCACTTCACCACATGTTTCTCACATTTAAATGACATGGTTAAAGTTTATGCTCACATTGTAACATATATAAGATTGATCTGGAGCACCACATCTGTGTTGTGATGTGGTGTTCTAGGACCAATGAATAATTGCTTATCCACAAGATATGGGTTATGAATCCACTAATGATGACCCACATATTAATGATCATATAGTAGCCTGGGAGCTCTTCTCTTGGATGAAAAAAATATAAGATTAGCACTACCCAATGAACAATGTTGTAAGAGTAGTCTTTCTGTGCTTGCTGATTTGTCGAGTGATGGCGACGGTTGAGTGGCCGGCTGACTAGTGAGCAGCAGTTGGCAGGGCAGAGCCTCTGGCTGTTGGGTGGGGCTGAAATTACCTTTCCCCCTGTGATTTGCAGGTTCTCATCTATCCACTTTTGGGAAAGAAGGAGGGCCAGAGGATCTGACTGTCAGATTAGGTGCCCTCTACTTATAATAAAGTACATCAATAAAAATGCTGACTTCTGATAAAAAAAATGCGATGAATGCTTGTGCCATGCTGCGTGTATACCACAATGAAGGCATAGGGCTCACATTTCACGCGTAGTGTGTATGCGGCGAGCATTCCTAAGCAGGAGTGATTGCAGCATTTCTCACGAATTAAACAAACTTTCATGCTCAATGTAATTCAGGGTGAGCTGGTTTATTAACGGAGGGCCCACAACAGATCACAATAGGCATTTTGCTATACATGCTCACCCACTGACCCACTTGCCACCTGTGTGCTTTTATTTGGGCAAGGGCCAATGGACAGTTCTGTGGGCCTGATGCCCACGTGAAAGCACGCGGATGGCGAGCAGGCCTTTGGGTGAGCTTATGTGTCATTTCCCACATTTAAATTAGTTTTAGATTTTTTGTATGAAGTTTCTATCTTTTGATATGGTCTTGAGATAATGAAAGGTCACCCAGACGGTGTTCCCAAATTTTGAACCCCTTCCATCTTGGTGTGCATTGGACTTAAACCAGAATTAAAGGGTTGCCCAAATTTACATCCTTGTTTGAATTTTGGATGTGGATTTGGATCTTTTTGGATGTTAAGAACTGCACATAAAATATTAGCACGAAATATATAATGTCATATTCAAAATAAAAAGCATTTATGTTGAAAAGTAATTATAATAGATAAATTATAATTAATCCAGGTAGGATACAGGCTTCAATATGTGCACTGGGAAAGCTCTGGATCTACATTCATTATTAATGCAGTACAATTTTATTGTTCCTCATTCAGGGATAGTCATATCTGGGCAGGCCTGTCATCTCTGTGGCAGTTTCAGCCCTGCATATATGCTTGTGAAGTGTACAATGGTTATGAGAAGCATGAGCATTCATGTGCTTAGGTGGAGGGTGCCCACCTAGATTGGTGAAACTTTGAGTGACCCTCATTCCATCCCTTTTGTCCCTGCCTGTGGGACCAGTGTGGACCAGACATATTGAAGCCAGTGTAAAGTAGGTAGGGGGAACCAACATGCATGACATGCACCCAGGCTAGAAGGCTCTCTGTCCCTTTTTCTCATGTATGCTGCTTCCACAGGATAGAATTCTGTGATGGGACAAAGAGGTTTGATAACTGTCCCTTTAGATTGTTGGCTCACGAAAGAAAATATCATAACGTTCGGCTGTATGCGGAGCTCCCTCAAGCTCATGATCTTCAACCTCTTTCTCACTGTTGATAACTGAAATTTTTACGCAATCCATGGGCCCAGTGTTGCATCTCACATTTTCGATTGACTCTTGTTGCTGTATTTTTCTATCTGACGCTAGCCTATCTGTGGGGCCCACATAATCTAAGTTCATCACAATGTATGATTTATGCTGTTTAATTTCTATGCATTGTTGGGTATAATTTATCTATGCAACTTAAATTTTGTTAAAATTCAAATTGGACTACCTGCTGCATTTTTTTGAAAATTAAAAAGAAAGCTCCTAGTGTATTTAAATAATGAGCAGTTCTCATTGATAAAAGTTGATGGGATATTATTTTGTTACATCAAGGAAGTTGAACCCAGATATGCTTTTGAAGAGATAATCATGGAGAAAAATGTCCACTGCCTACTTATTTTATTGGCTCTACAATTTATAAATTTAGCACATATTTATCTTCCCTTTGTGGTCGTAACTGTAGTATCAGTGAATTGTTAGACCATATCTTGTGGCAAGGAGTATACAATTTATTGACAAAATTTTACATGTGTGACAAACATAGAAGTGTTGGGTGACTCTGCAGGTTCGACAAGTTGAGAGTGGCCTTGAAGGATCTTGGCACACTGGGGTGGTTGTTGGCTGCAAGAGAGCAATCCGTTGTGTGGAGTACACTGATCTTTTGTGTGAAGATGGTTCTTCTTGTTTGATTGAATCAGTTCCTGTTTCGCATGTGGTAGAAGGCTTAGTCTATGCATCTGGCCCTATGAGAAACTATCGGGGTCTCATTCGGCCACGACCTCCTAATTTCATCAGATGGAAGCATGAACTAAGTTATGGCTTATGTGTGGATGCATTCTTTAAGGATGCTTGGTGGGAAGGGGTCATATTTGACCATGAAGAAAGTTCACAGCAGAGGTTGATCTTTTTTCCTGATGGTGGAGATGAGTGTAAAATAAATGCAAGTTATTTGAGGATCACACGTGATTGGAATGAAGTCTCTGGAGAATGGATACCTCGAGGTGAGTGGTTTTTTATAGAGGTTCTGAGAAATTTTGAGCAGAAGGGACTTTTTTTTTCAGCTTCTTCGATCAGGAAAATTTGGTTCAAACTGAGTGTTACAATTGAATTCAAGCGCGATATCTCTGAATGGATGTGTGGAATGGGGCCTTTGTGGGCTGAGTTAGTGTTTAAAATTATGCAGGAGAATATTGGAACAGGTAAGACTCTTGAGCCAGCCAAATTCTTAGATGAAGAAATTCTAGCTTTGTCGTGTGAGAAAAGGAAAATCCCTAAGTCAAATGGCAGATTTGACACCAAGTCATCTATTGCTGTTGAGGAGCTTGCTACGGGTAGCCAAGCCATTGTTGATCTGACTTGTGATTCTTACTTAATTGTAGAGTCTAGTGAAGAAATTGGCTCAGTGGACGGTCTTGTACCCTCAGATAATGGTCATTATACGAATGGATCCTGCATGAAGGAAGTGTCGGACAATTATTGTATGAAGTCCACTGATGTTGATCACTCTGATTTTCTCATCAATGGTTCACATGGATTGCAGGATGAATGCATGCGGCCTCACAGTTTCCCGAAGAAGTTGTTATGTTTGGACTTTCCGCTAAAAGGGGATCTTCTGGGAGATTTTCCTTCAGAATGTTCTCTGTACTCTTGTCAGCAGAATCTTGCTCCTCAAATGAAGGCTGCTGAAAGTTATGTCTGTAAAGATTTAGCTTCAAATCATGATGGTTTTCTACTGAATGTCTCTGCTGACTTATCACGAGATACTGTGCAACATGCCCGGCAAGAAGGGATTACACCAAATGCAATGAGTCCTCTTGTGAACCCAGACAGCGTTAGCAACAGAGACAGGAAAAGTGAATTTAGAATGGTAAAATGCAAGGAATCTTGGGTCCCTATATGCAATCTTTCGGGTGAGTCCTTTCCTCAAGCAGTAACAAACTACTGTGAACTTCTTAAGGTGGGTAGGAAGCTTAAATCAAGGGAACTGGAAGATAGTCAGTCAAGTACAATTACTTCACTTAGGCAGAAAGTGAAGAAGCATTTCTTGTCTTTGGGTTGGAAGATTGAATATAAAGAGGACAAAATGCTTAGGATTCGTTTGATCTCACCTAGAGGAAAAATATACTATTCACTGAGGGCAGCATGTATGGAATTGGAAAGACAAAGTAGAGGTTCTAGAGAAGCCCAAACGAATGACCAAAATGCATACATGAATTATGTTTGGACAACCTTGGATGAAATGCAATCTCAAGATAGTAGATCTCCAAGAATTTTGAATGAATTGAAGTCACAACGTTCCTCATCTGGATTTGTATCTGCAAAGATTCAGAGAAAATGGAAGCACGATTGCTGGTGTTTGTCCGAGAGAAAACTTCGATTTGATGAAGTAGACTTGAGGAAGAAAGTATGGAAAACTGAGAAGAAAAGAGACTATAACTCAGCTCCTGTCCTGTTAGTTTCTACATCGTCCAAACGTAAGCTTAAAAGGCAAAAACCATCTCTTTCTCTGACAACTAAAGCTGATAAAACAAAGAGCATGAATCAGAGAAGGGCCCTACAATCAAGTAAGAGGACATTACAAGTTGAGATACGAGGTCCTAATCAATACACAGCTCGAAGTGTTTTGTCTTTGCTAATTGATAATGATGTGATATTGCCCAGACAGAAAGTATCCTATCTCCATACAAAGGATGGGAAAGTTATGGCCAAAGGTATGGTCTCGCGTGAAGGAATCAAGTGCACATGTTGTCACAAGTTATATAGTCTTGCCAAATTTGAGGCTCATGCAGGATGCATTAGCCATTGCCCTGCCATTAATATCCTCTTGAACGATGGCAGATCACTGTTCCAGTGCCAAATACAACTATTAAGGAGCAAGAAATTAAATAGTGAAAATTCAGATTTAGATCAATGGGTAAAGGGTGATTTTTCTGGATGTGCCAGTGACAGTATTTGCACTGTTTGTCACTGTGGTGGTGAATTGGTGCTATGTGACTACTGCCCGTCTTCATTTCATTTAAGTTGCGTGGCTTTAAATGTATGCTTTCTTAAGCCCTTTCATTTACCTCATTTATCTTCCAGGCTAACGAAATTTTAATGAGTCCTACTCAAAGCAGGAACTTTTTTTTTTATAATAAAAAGCAGAAACTTAGAGCCTACATTATGATGGAAATATACTGACTCTTAGAAATTTGCAATTGGTTATATATTCCCAATTTTATATTCTTTTGTTTTTGAGCTGATTAATAATGCAGTGTTCATAGGGGAGGCTGATCCCAGAGTTTCTTTCTAGGAATTCAATTTAGTTTGCTGTTCTTTAGGATGAGGTTCTGCTCGAGAGTGTTAGCTTTAAAAGTTCAGTCTTGGGCTTAACTCAACTGGATTGAAAATTGAGTCTAGATAAACTTGAGATGATGCTAAGTTATATCCATGATTAACTTTTTTTTTTCCTTGATGCTGGCGAGTTTGAGAGAGAAGGAATCCATGTTGGAGGGACAGATGGCTAAGTCCAAGGCCAATTGAGAGAAGGCATCTGAGATAAAATCATGCTTGTTCTTAAATTTTTGTGCTGGGTGCTTCATGATTAAAGGAGAGAAATGGAAGCTTTCATTACAGTTTAATGTCTTTTTATCTCCTCTATCACTCACTAATAATGTAATGCATAACATAAATTGGTCTTCTGTGTTCTTTCATATATTAAAGTCAGCTTTAGCTTATTCCATAATTTTTATTTGATAGTTAAAAATTCATTAAAGCCCAAAGCTCAAAAGAAGGAGAAACAGGATTAAACTATACAAGCTCGTTCAATAATTGCTCACACATCATATAACATATATTTCTAATCTTTTTTCTGCATTTAGTGAAATAGGAAGTTGTATCTCGGTATCTGTGATATGTACCAAAGTCGTAGAAGGGAATTAGGGGGCAGAGAGGGGTTGGATGAAGGGGGCAATTAGTCCTTCTGGACAGCAGGGGAGGGGGTCGAAATGGGGGAAGGCAAAGATGGCAGAGGAGAGAGAGATTAAAGACAGGAATTATTTCTTTATAACCTTAATCAGAGGGGCAGATGGCCTTACGTAGTTTGACCTAAATGGGCTTATTAAGAAACATAAGTAACAGTAATTAAAGCAACTAAACAGGCCAGTTGGCCTCCAACAAAGCAATTAGCAATAATTAAACTAAGGCCTTATGGGCCAGACCTAAGTACCAATAGCAATTAAGAAAGACTAATAAACAGATAGGCCCTAACATGGACAGGACACAACAATCGGTTAATTCTATCTTATATTTGATCTTAATTGGTCTTTAAGATGTGTCAGTTCTTTTTCTAGCATTTGTTTGTGTATTATGTTTTTCTAATGTTTGGTCGTGTGTTTTATACTGGTCATGTAGGAAGTGCCAAAAGGAGAATGGAGTTGCCCCTCTTGTAAGTGCAGTTTGTGTGGTCGGAGTGAATATAATCCTAATGCATTGCAGTTCACACCAAAAAGTATTCTATATTGTGATCAGTGCAAGCATGGATGTGGGTTTGACTCTAGCATTCTTCTTTAGTAAAGGGAAATATGTTATCTACTGCAAAACTAAGTATGATTTGTTCCTTAGATCATGTGGAATGCTTGAGAATCATGGGATCGAAGAAACTGGAAAGCTGTCCGCGAGGAAATTGGTTTTGCAGCATCAAGTGCTCTGAGGTGGGTATTTTGTAACCTCATCTGCAGATATTTTTCTTTGTATAACATGCCTCTTTGATATAAGACCAGAGACTCTTTGGCCATAGCTTATTATTTCCTTTTAAATGCTGTTTCTTTTTCTAGTTTTATCTTATTGGAGTTTTAAATGCTGTTTCTTTTTCTAGTTTTATCTTATTGGAGTTTTCTTTTTCTATGTCACCAAACTTTGCTCATATTAATAATAGTGGATGGACCAGATATCCTATCAGAATGAAGACGATAAATATGTGGTGGCAACATATTGAAATATGGGAGTATTGACAAGCTAAAAGTGAGAAAGTGAACTAGGGCCCTGAAAAATGCATCACATATATTGCACCTAAGCATTTTATAGAGAAGATGTGCATCTTTTATATGCTTGAGACACAATGTGTTATTGACCTGTGAAAGGCATGCCTCATCAAAACATCTCAATTGATGGTGGACTTCATTTTTCCTCATTGTTTTACCCTTTTTTTCCTACCCATAGTAACAAATTTTGCGAAATTTTGTCAATTTGGCAAAATATCCTTCGAAATGTTGTTATATCCCAGAATTTTTGGAATGTAAAAAAATTTACCACATTTTTGCAAATTTATGTTTTATCCAGGCTATCAATGGATTTTCTATTTTTAGGCAGTTTATTTATTTTTTTTAATTTTCACGTTTTTGGAAGGATATATTTAGGTATCTTATGGTTTAGGAAGGTTGTTTTTGGGTTTTAACAGTTGGGCAGATTATTTCTTTTGTCTCCTCCTCCTTCCTATACTTCTCCCCCTTCTTCTTCTTCCTCTGTTTACACTTTGAAACTTTCCCTTAAATTTTCCAAAACGAAACAAACCGAACACAAAATGACCCCCCACCGAAACAAATTGAAATGCTGATTGTTACTGTGTTCTTACCCCCAAAAAACTATTCACTAATAAAATAAGTGGTACCGATAACAAAAAGAATTCGACCAAAATTTTTGTGGCCAAAAGAATGGTGTGGAGACAGGTTTTGAACCTGTGATCCCTCCCAAAGGTCATAAATTTTGTGAGCTGCCAAACTGCTCTACCCCATGCAAATGAACGATAAACAAATGGACGAGCAAGGATGGAACATGCCCCCTCTTTGTCATTTTTCTTTCTTTTACATTTTATTGTCCCTATTGGTATGAAATTAAATTAGCTGATACTTTAAGAAGGAAAATAAGAGATAAAATTTGTAGGAGAGAAATCTTGGTTAACATAGGTGAGGGTTGTAAACTTTTCTTTATAGGAAACAAGCTAATAAATATGGTATAGGTATAATTAATGACAAAAATCTGACTGAGTTTGTAGTGAATGTTAGAAGAATTTTGTGATTGGTTAATATCAATTAAATTAGTTTTATGAGAAAATAGTTTACATCTAGTGTCTTCTTGTGTGTCAGAAATTGGGTTGGAAAAAGGTAGTAAGAAATTATTTTGGGAGGAAATGGAGGGGGTTGCTTTAAGCAATTCCAAATGGGAGAAGATAATTATAGGCAGAGATTAGAATGGGTAATGATAATTATGATAAATACAAATGGGTTTGTGGTGAACTTGGGAGAGAAATAGGCCAGGGGAGACAATATGAGTGTTTGCAATGGCTTATGATTCAGTAGATGCAAATACATTCTTTAATAACGAGGGGAAAATATTTATTAATTTTCAAGAGTGGTCCTACCCCAACCCAAATTATGGCAAGAAGGGGAACCACTATGGTCAATAGGCTTTATCAACACAGTATAGTTTTGGATGTGGGTTTAAAGGCATGAAAAGAGGAAGTGCTAAAATTGGAGAAGTGTAGTTGACTTAAAAAGGAGAAAAGTATAATGTTGTTTATAAAGAAGTTTGAGGCTAAATTAAATTCCAACTTAGAAGCAGAGACTAATGATGTGGATTAATAACGCAAAGGATATATGAGAAGTTGCAAATGAGACAATTGGTGAAACTTAAGGTACAAATAATCATTAAAAGGAGACATGATGGTGGAGTGAGGGTGTCTAATAAGAAGGTACTAAAAAAAATAAGAAATGTTTTAATTGACCGCAGACAAATGGAAATATTGAGGATTAGAAAATATAATATGCTAGGAAAGAACCTAAAAGGGAAAAGGGTGGTGAGTTGGGGCTAAGCTGAAGGGCATATGAAGATTTATACAAAAGCTTGGATATGTGTGAGGAGAAAGAACATATACAAATATGCTAAAATAAGAGAAGGATATGGATAGAATTAGGTGTAATAAGAAAGAAAAAGTTTTGATGAAAGATGATGAAGAGTTTAGAGATGCATAGAAAGAATATTTTGAGACATTGTTCAATGGAGTCATTGAGCCATCATAGGTAAAAATAATCACAGTGAAAATGGAAAATCACCATTATCATAGAATTAAAGTTAAAGTAAAAAAGGCTTGAAAAGATGAAAAAAAGGAAAATAATAGGCCCTAATGATATTCCTATTGAAATATAGAAATACTACTAACAAATTTCTTAATAAAATTCTCAAAAACAAAGATAATGTGAATGAATGGAGGAGTGTGGTGGTACTTCTATATATTAAGGAATGGCCAACAATGTGTATTGAGACCAGACAGGCCCAAACAAACCGATGCAGACAGATGGACAAATTATCTAATTATTTAACACTCCCTGCACTGCAAGCAATGTTTTGACATATTTATGTGCTTGCATGTGCACAGAACAGAATATGTAAATGTAGGGGGGCAGGGGGCAGGGATAGAAACCAGGACTTCCTGGCTCTGATACGCTACATAGAGGTTTCAAATCGATCTACTAAAGAATAGTCTAAGAATGTATTTCAACCCAGACTGGTCCAAATAGACAAATGCAAACAAACATATAAATTATCCAACATAGAATAAATGTGATAGACAATCTTGAAATAATTATAGAGGTACTAAGCTTATGAGTCATATGATGAAGCCTTGGGAGAGAGTTATGGAAAGAAGATTAAGAAACGAGACCAGATTATCTGGAAACCAATTTGACTTTATGCTTGGAAGATCAACAATTGAAGTTATATATTTTGAGAGAGAGGAGAAGTGTTGCGTGTATCTTATTAAATTCAATGTATGAAGGTGTTATGACAAGTATAATAGCTGTTGATGGAGATACACAAGAATTTTTAGTAGCATAAATTCGCCTCAGCTTTAAGCCCATTTTTCTTGGAAGTATCAGTGGATTGAACGAACAAGTGATACCCAAGAAGTTTCTTGGTGTATATTTTTTGCTTATGATATAGAATCAATAGATTATCTTGACAAGGAGCTAAATAAGTAGGAGTTATAGGGGAAAGCATTGAGTCTTTGGTTTTTTGGTGTTGAATGACCAAGACTAAATATATGGAATGCAGTTTTGATTATAAGGTATTAGATGGAGAAGTACCTACACGTGATTGATTTAGATAACTTCATTCAATAACTGATGCAAATAGAGAAACAGATGAAGATGTTGCACATAGGAATTTTTTTGGTACACAAGATGTTCCACATAGGATTGGGGCTGGGTAATTCAAGTAGTGAGTAACTTCAAGGGTATTTTATGGTAAACGCCTACCAAAGATAATTGACAGGCAAATTCTATAGGATAACTGTCAAACCTGCAATGTTATGTGTTGTAGAGTGTTGTACACAAAGGAAAACCATAGTTAGATGAATGTTGCATATATGAGACTGTTAAGATGGATAACTATCACAAATAAACTTAGGGGTAGCCCCAATTAGTGATAAATAGAGAAACTGATTGAGATGGTTGACCATGTTCAAAGGAGACCACAAGCAGATCTTATAAGCGGATGTGATCAATGACTTTAGAGACCCTATGAGGAAAAGAGGACAACCCAAGATGACTTGGAAGGAATTGTGATAGAAGATATGGCAATGCATGACTTGGACATAAAAAAAGTCTATTTATAGAGCTAAATTGTGGAGCAGAATCCTTGTAGCAGACCTCATTGAATTGAGGTAGTGTTGATGATGATGAAAATTTATTTACCCTTTTTCTTTTATTCTTTTGCTTTGACACTTCTATATCTTAGTTTTTTGCTCGGCTAGTTATATCTATATGTTAGATATGATGCCGGATGACATGTTTGTAAAGAAGGGGAATGGGGAATTGAGGGGTGAAGGAGGGGGCGGGGATAGGCCTTGGAATCCTCCAAGGTTTCAGCCGGAGTCCACCAGACAGAGGGTTTACTGGAATCCACGAGCAAGAGCATTGGAGTCCACCAACTAAGAAGAAACTCTTCAAAAATTCAAATCATAAAATATCTCATTAATGTAAATCAAGGCCTTTTTGTAGGCTTTACAAATAGGTCTCTAATTGGAAATAAAACAACCGGAAGAAATTTCCTATTAAACTTAGGAAATAAAATCATAATCTTCTAATGTAAGCAATTTCCAAATAAAAGACTGACTTACGAAAATTAAATCTAAAATCCTCAATCAATTAAAATCTCTACTTCAACTCTTACTTAAAATAAAACTCTTAAATTAAATTCAGTCCTAAATAAAGGTGAAAAATCAAATCTTCCAAGTCCCATATGGTTTATTAGGGCTCTGCATGTATATGTGTGTGTGCTATTTTTATACTCATATTACACATTTCTATTTATGGTTTTATTTATTTTCTTCTATACCCATGAGAAATACATATTTACACCTCTCCTTTTTAGTGGTGGAGTTGTGTCGAAGTTTTTTTTAACATTGCTGTGGGGCCTTCTCTTCAAGGTTGTAAACCTTGCATATCTAACATATTTTATTTATTTTTTGGATTGGATGTCTAGCATTTATTATTGGGAAAACTCTACAGTAGAAGCTTTATGTTGTGGGAGCTTTGTTGCTCATTATTTAGTATTTGGATCATATATAGGATTTTAGAGTTGGCACAAGTCAGGCTAGATTGGAGCCATAAGCGGCATGTTGCTGACCTCAAATTTCTGGGAAAAAGCGCTTTTTATTATGATTATGATCATATATAGGATTATGTATCCAGTGTTTGCATTATTTTTAAGAGTAAGCATACATAACATGAAATTGTTTCCTTCAAATCATGTTGATTCTTCTACTTAGATTTAACTGCATCTTCTTTTTTTGGTAAACATTTTGATTGTGGAATATTTGATGAACAATAACTGGAGTGTGTTTTGCATCATTCTCATGTGTAAGTGTGTGGAATTGCATTTTTACCCATGAATGTAATGATATTCAATCTGGTTGAGGATCTGTCTTTTGATTACCCATTTCACATATTCAGGCTGCTAAAAATGATGTAAAGCTGGGCTTTGCTGACCTTGCTAGGCTTGTTTTTGGGCTTGGTTGTTTTTTATTTTTGATTATTTATTAGAGTAAATTTTAAAATGTATAAAAATATATCTTATTATAGATAAAAAAAACATGTACAAAGTATTGATAAGTTGAGTTACCTAATAGTTGAGTTGACCCATTTAACCTGGGTGTTAAGGATGGGCTTGACAAGCCCAAGTTCAAGCTCTTAATCGGGCTGATTCAAACCAAGCATTAAGCCGAGTCATGATTGCTCGCTTTGCTTAGCATCCCTACCTTTCATTTTATTTGTACTTTGAGGACAGTACTAGTTCCAATATTTTGTATATCCATTTTAACCTATATTTGTCATGGCAATTATTGTTCGCTGTACCTATGTTAAGTTCCTGCTTTAATTTCTATTATGATATAACACGTAATATTCTTTTATCTTTTATTTTGATTTTTCCCCTATGGCATTATTTGTCTCTAATAATGGAATTATTCATTTACAGATTTTTCGCTTTCTCAATAAAATGTCAGGGAAATCACAACCCACAAGCTTAAATGGATTATCTTGGACTATTATTGGACCACGAACTGGAAGAACTGCAGGCAGTGATCTGCTGGCTACAGAAGACAATATTGAGAATCACACTAAGCTCTGGATTGCAGTTAGTGTACTTCATGAATGTTTTATGCCTATCAATGAACCACGCACAAACAGTGATGTTATCATGGATATTGTCTTCAATAACAGGTAAGAAGGTAAATTTCAAACATTCTAAAATATCTTAATATGGTACATTGTTTACTAATCAACTGCTGGCATCTATGAAAACAATCAAAGTAATAATTTCATAATCTGAAGTTCATTTTGATCTGAATATTACCATTCCTTCTATATGTAATACCAACACCAAACTCTGTTATTTACTGTCATCCTAGTCGAATTCCCCCCCCCCCCCCCTTTCTCCTTCAAGAAATAATCAATTTGTCAATAAGATGAGTGGAAATAGCGAGGGACAGCCTTTTCTTGGCATTTCTGACAGTTGCGTTCTATGCTTTGTTTATAGGTCAGAACTTAATCGGCTAAACTTTTGTGGATTCTATACTGTGTTCTTGGAGAGGGATGATCAGGTTATTTCTGTGGCTATCCTTAGGTAAGTTCCTGAGAAACTGTGGGCCAATTTTTTTTTTAATTATCCTGTGCCCGAACTTCTATTCAACTATGTTTATTTTGTAGGGTACATAAAGAAAAAGTTGCAGAAGTTCCCTTAATTTGTACTCGTGTTCCATATCGCCGACAGGGCATGTGCCGCCTTCTTATGGGGAAAATAGAGAAGGTAACTTCTGTCCAAAGAAATGCAAAAAATATAAACATGTTTCATTTTTTTCTAAAAGCCCTAACTTGTCTTATCTTCATTTATATTTTTGCTTGTGCAGTTGAAAAATCCTAAATTATCCATTTATTTACATGGAGAAACTGAATGTGCTTCTCACTTATTTATAATTTTTTGAGAGTTTATTTGGAACTTGGAAATGCGTGGGGTTTTATAAGATAGTTCTTATGCTACATTTTTGCTATGTTCTATGAAGTAGATCTATTGACCGAACAATATATAAACATAACGTAGGCCTACTAAAGTGAGCATATATGTGCTCAGGTTCCTTCCCCCCCCAAATACAATCATGAAGCTCTGTATGCCATGTCAGGCATCTTTCTAAAAAAATAACAGTTTTTTTTTTTTTAAATTTATAATGAGGGGTGTCTGAGTCCGTAGGTCCCAACTAGAAGGGACAGGGCAACTGGCTTCTGAGAGCACTGTATCCTGGCTGCCAATTTCCTTGGGTATGCACAAGGCTACTCATCATATGCTTTAGGAAACTCAGGATATAATCTTGAGTGGGTAAATGGAGGTTCAAACTCAGGACATCTACTTAAGGAAAATACTAGCAACTTTTCATCTTACTGATTTGCTTGTTACCGGTAAATGGCAGGTGACTAAAAATTTTCACTTACGTATTGTTTTGTATTATTCCACAGAGTTTGTCAGATATTTACATATAAACATCTTAGTGAAGGTGATATTGTACAAATTTATCACAAGATATTAGAATTTTTGTTTTTATAATAAACCGTATATTATACACATGTTTGTGCCCATTGATATAGAACAATTAGAGAATTTGGGGACAATTGAAAAGGAGAAAAGGGGAATCAGGAAAGGGAAGAATAAATCTCTTGAATCACCACCAGACCACCAGAGAACCATGACATCAACACCAAGGTTGTTTAGCATCATCACTGAACAGAAAAATCTCAATCAGCAGAAAGCGGGATTTTTGTCTTAATTTATCAGCTTATATTAATGAAGTCTGATGCCTTTTTATAGGCTTACAATATGTCTTGTAAATTGAAATAAAACCATCAGATGTGATCTCCTTCAAAATTGTGAAAAACCAAATCTAAAATCCTAAAGTTCTAATTTAAGGACTTTCCCAAATAAAAGTAATGTCCTAAATAAGAGTAGTCTGAATTATATCATCCGGGTCCTGGGTTTGGCATCTGGGGTCCATTTTGGATCCACATCACCCATGGTGATAAGGAAGAAAAGGACGAGGAGAAGAGGAAGAATGAAAGGAGAAATGTTATTGCATCATGACTGGCAACTTAAATAGAAATAGGTAGCATCCCTACACAAAACCTAGTAAAATAATTTCGCTGAAATTGGGAAGAAAATTATTTTTGCCATAATATTTAGGAAACTATGCAGCAACTTACATCAAGAATATTTGCTTGCAGGCATCAGTAATTTATTTCCAGCCATATGTTTACAGCTGCATATGTGTATGATATTTTTATGTTATTATCGTCATCTTATCATATATAATGCATTTTCTCTGTGATAACCTTCTTTTATATCAAATAGTAGAGTTAATGATGAAATATAATAGCATTTTTGATGGTCATGTACGGGTCATAAATTCCACACCATATATTTGAATTGCATTTTACTCAATGATATATACAATGTAAAGAATTCTGAATCCTATCTAACTGCTGAATTTTTTATCAAGATGCTTTCTGGTATAGGTGTTGAGAAATTGATACTACCAGCGGTACCTCGATTACTAGAGACATGGACGAAAGCTTTTGGGTTTTCTGTGCTTACACATGATGAGAGGCTACAACTGTTGGATTATACCTTTGTTAATTTCCAAGGCACTACAATCTGTCAAAAAAATTTGATGCCAACAGCACAAGAACCTATACAACCAAGAGGTATATCTGATTCTTTTCCCCAAGGAAGATTTTTGTTTGGAGAGCATTGTCAGTTGTTTGTTTTTCATTGCAGGATATATAGCTGTTAGAGATGCTTCCACAGAAAATGTCCCAGAAATGGATTTACGTGGACACAGATTATCTTCAGACATTTTTGACGTAGTGGAACAATCTGAGCCCATTGTTATTTCTTTAGATGATGAAGCTGGTATAAGTGGAGAGACTGACAAGCACATAGAAATTCTTAGACGTGAAAGGTACGGTCAAGTTCAGTGTCGAAAAATGGAAAGAATCAGTGAACTATATAGCTATGTTTGCTCTAGGGCAGTAATAAAGCTCTGTGAGATTATTTTGCAGGATAGGCTCAAGTATCAGGCAGTTAAATTCGAAATTCAGCCATCCTATCATTAATTCTAAAGCAATAGAGCATTTTATTTGAGAATTTATAATGTCTAAATTGCTATAAGTATATTTTGTGAGTTTGCACAGGTTGCTAATGAGATCAGAAATGTTTTCTATATGAACTACTGTCCTGGCATCTGAAACAAGTTTTTTGTAACTAAGTTAAAATCTACTTATTTTTCATGAGACCTTGGAACATGGGCATGTGGTGAGTATGACACTAGCCAGGCAGGGGCAGAGCCAGAACTTTTGGACTTGTGGTGGGGGACAATCTATGAAGAAATTCAAAATTTGTAAGAAATTTTTATTAAAAATCTACACTATATAAAGTAACCAAATTTCACAGCTTTATTTGGTTGTCCGTGATTACATGTTGCATGTTTTAATAACTTGGAGTTCATCTACTTACCCTTACGACTTTCCAGGAAAAATGGATGCAAGGATGCAGATGTCTTTGGTTTCACGAGGATTTCTTCCTCAGATATTGTGGTATGTTAGCTCTCTTTTGGTAGAAGCCATAGTCAAGTAAGCATGTACTGTCCTAGGGGTGGGTTGGTTTGTTTGCCAACCTTGGTGTGTTGGCATACCTGCTGGTTTTAATTTCTCGTTAATAAAATATTGATGAGCCACCATTTTGTTCTATGAATTTTTGTGCCACATTTAGTGAGCTTCTAGTTTTCCGGTTACCTCGTAATGATCATTGATTAAACAATATGGGTCAAAAATGAATTTTTGAATGTCAAAATTACAGGTGCACAAATGGCTATTGCTGGCTAAGTGGCCAAAAGTTACAAAATAGTGAAATGCTAAGACCCTGGCGCATCAGCCCACTTGCTGATCATGCGCTGTCATGTAAGCATTGGGCCGCAGGTACGCATGGACCAGTGATATTTCTGCAGGCCCATGCTGCAGATGTGTGTGCTGTAGAGCAAGCGCCTCTATATGCGAATACTCTACAAATTTTCCTGCGTCCATGCATATATATATTTATATATGCACTATTTGAAGAGTTTTTTACGTGAGGTTTTATATCCAATTCATTAACTGATCACAGATTGCACAGGAAAGTGATAGACCCATTAAGAAGTCTGAAGCATTGTATTACTCGAGGAGACAAAAAGGAAAACCATGCCAAGGGAAGTTATTTCTTGAGGACGACACAAAAAGATACAATAATTGCTATGTAAGGAGAAAGCCAATGGCTAACGTTACAAGAAGATATGGTAAGCGTTATACTCGAAGGAAGTTATTGGATGAAGAGAAGGTTGTTGGGATATATATAAGCCTAGATTCGGATGCCTGAAACGCAACCAAGCTGTCAATGGGCTTTTTGGACTTTGGTTGGCAGAGCTGTACATATTCTGCATGTTTGTATAGTAAACACGGTGGGATATGAGGGATAAACTGAGATGTACACTCAAGAGAGCTAACTCGTCGGAGAGCGGGTTACAATTCTGGACTTCAATTGATACTGGCATCATCACACCAAGCGATAATGTTGTAAATTTCTGTAAGAAGTCAACAACTTCCTCTTGTGTAAAAAGGTCTTGGTGAGTGCTAACGGCTAACCTGTTACTTCGGGTTAATGACGGAGCTGTGTCAAATGAGAGCTCCCTGCATGTGCCCAGATACTATTTTGAAGATTCACGACATGGTTACTCTCTGTACGTGTGCGTTGACCATGCTTAATCTGCTTACTGACGCATAAATCCAGTTTCCATTTCATTCAAATTCCGATGAGGTGACAAGCTTTGGGAATGACAAAAACCAACGCCAAACATTAAGTCCCTGTATCGTCAGAGTAGGTTTTATTTATTGAAATTTGAAAGGCAAAACAAATGGGACAAATGAAAAAGGGGAAATAACATACTAAGGAATTTGAAGGAAAGTCTGCAGTGAAGATATGTTGTAGGAAATTAACAGTAGGCAGGTGCAACACTTATTTCAATGTCTAAAGTCATAGCTGCATTTCCAACCTCTTTTGATAGAAAGCTGCCTTTTCCACGTTTCTATGTACCCTAAACCCATTAGCTGACACTTATCTGTTGAAAAAAATCTACAACACCGTGGTTGTCTTCCGCGAGTTTTTTGTTGCTACTTATAATGTAGTGCTCTTTGACGTAGTAAACTTTTAAAGTCAAAACTCTATTTCACCATTTTAAACCATTGATGAGTGAGGCCCCACTCATCAATGGTTTTGAAATGATGAAGTAAGTTTTGACGCTTCAAAGTTAATGTCATTCAAATATTTTTTAGTCTAACATGATCCCTCTAATAAGAGAAAACTCAATTTGAAAACAAAACATCTTTCATTGCAACAAAAATAAAGGCAATAGTGATAAAATACTCATTTGTCCTATATAAATAGTCTTATTTAAAAATCATTTGTCTTATATTAACTATCTCATTTTATATTATCCTTTTTGTAGTAATTAATGGATGTGGAGTAAATAGAGTTAGTGGATGGAGAAAAAAGGTTGTGTAAGGATTCAATAAATCCTATCACTTTTTCTCATATGTGGATTATTAATATGGATGGAGTTGTAAACTAGTGAATGATCAAAAGAAGTTGGTTGCAAACTCCTTTTTGACCATGCATGAAGGTAAATTTATCTCCATGGGAAAATATGTTTGCCTACACAAAATCAACATGATGAGCATAGACTTTTGAGACAACAGGCTACCAAGAAAATCACATTTGCAATTTGGTCGCGCTCTCTTTTTAATTATGCATAGAGATAAATGTCACAATTAATGTGAGATGGAACGAATGATAACTAATATTACTATTACAAAGGGGCAATCATAGCATTGATTTGGACATGCTCACATTTCTTGTAGCAATAAAAAATTCCAATTATGTCAATGCCAATTTTAATTTTGTTATTTCACCATTTTGTTTCTTATTTGCCAAAATTGTTACCTGTTTCGCCATTCATTAATGAAATTCAAACAGAAGTTATGGTAATATATAGCCTCCAGCCCATGCAAGCCTTGCAAGAAGACCCACCATTGCAGCGGTGGTGACCATGAGCGGCATAGTCTGTTGGGGGTTTGATCTTGCATCGTTAAAGCTATCGTCGAGATTAGGCCCTCCAACCAATGCATCCACCAACACATTAGGGTTGGGCTCGTCCCTTCCATACCACTTATCATACCCCTCTTTGCATGAAACAGGAGTTGGATCAGTTTTGACTGACACAATTGAGGCTCCTCGGTGGTGAACTTGCTGCGGGAAATTCGTTCCAAATCCCACCATGTAACTCATATTCTTCGGATTTACTCCAAGTATATAATCAACCTGCACCATCCACACTAGTTGTTATATTCATGTATACTACACTGTTATATTGGTCATAGTTCATAAAATTTTCAACCTATATATGGTTGACAACGTAAATTTTATGTATTTATTGTCAAAAGGGAAATGATTTATCTATTCCAAATTAATTTGACATAAATTTACACTTGGGTTTTAACTGGACAAATAAGAGTAAGCCCCTTATTGTGTGAGAACAATTTTCTATGTATGATTAAAACTTAGCTGTAGGGTTTTGTTAGATAAATTCAATGTAAAATTATCAACACCCTAGCTAGTGATTAGGTTTCATGCGTGAAAACCTACTTCATCATCCAAACACATATGATTAATAGGGCCCCTGATCAACAGTTTCTTGATGATGAAGTAGGTTCATTGCATATGAAAGATAATGCCAATGTAACATTACTCATAATAATATCTGCAATAAAGACTTGGATGTGGTAAATACTCTTCCTAGCACATCTTTTAAAAAGGGGACAATGATAGAGTAAAGCTACAACTACGAACTTGACTTGAATTTTGACTCGAAGAAGTCAAGACTGCAAAGGCTAGAGATTTGCATTGCAACGGCGGTGATGCAAACCCAGTCAAAGGAGGGCCTGCGAAGTCTACACGGATTCTTTGAAGAAATAGAACACTTCCCATATGTCTCTTTTACAATAGGTTGGTTAAGCTTGGAGTAAGTCAAGCATTTTTATATGAAATCATGGTAATCATTAGTGATTTAGACCAATCTATCAAGGTTCTGAAAACATGGAGTTTGAATCAGATGAGCCTTTGCCGACTACGATGGGGTAAACTTTCAATAGAGGTTCTACAACAATTTGACATATTCAGTTAGGAACAAATCAGAGCAGGCACTTGCCTGATACTGATTTGAATTGATAATTTGTTGGACAAGACAAGATTAGGGAACGTCACCTGCGAACGTGCAAAGGCAATTATCTCTACGGGTTTAACGGTTCCTTGAGTGCAATTTAGATCAGTCTTCCCTACCACGAGTGAGTCTGAATATGAGACTGCCAGGAGCATTGAAGAAGTTACGTAGTGAATGGTATTCCCTGGGTGCCAATAAAGTAGTCCCCCTGGAGTCCGAGGAACACTCGGGCTTCCCTTCTGGATACAAGAGCATATGAACTTTTCCACATTGTAAAAGTAATCAAGAAGTCCTACTTGATCTGAAAATTTCCCTTCCAGCAACATCTGCACAAATTACATGGTAAATTACGGTTAGAAAACTATGATGAAATAAATATAACTAAAAAAGAGGATGAGATAATTTTATCTTGTAGGCCAAAGGAAGGGCACATATAGGGATGGTCCCTTGATACGTCACACCTTTATGCACTCGATTCGTTACGTAGCCAAGGAAAATAAACATCATACAGTTAGTTGTCTAAATAGGAAATAGGATTATGATATACACCCAATAAATATGTCCAACAAAACCATCCATCTAGTCAGAGGAAAAAACTTAAGAACTTAAGAGTTATTTTTTATTGTTTTGAAAGGAGAAAACAAACTCTATATAGATGAACCACTGCCAAAGATATTGGAGCTTGAAAAGAGCTAATTAAATTGAATTTAATATAACTGAATTGGAAGAATACGACGCATGCATCCATGGTTTGAAGTAATTACACCAAAATCATTACCATTATGTTACTTTTTACTTCAGCTAATACTAGTGAATTTTGGTTTTAAACTAGGGAGAGTGGCCACTAAGCCCAAAAAAAAAGCAAAAGAATTATCACACCCTCCAAAACCCTAGCATACTCTAAAAACACTACCCTCCATTTTACTTCAAATTTAAACAAATGCAATCCCCCAACCACGATCTTCCCCCTCTGCATTTCCCAGCAATTGCATTGCCGGTCATAGCCAAATATGACAACTTTTTTCTGCCTTGTAAGGCCAGTTGTAATGGGCAGTTGCAACTAGTTTTATTTTTTGTTGAATAATAAAAATCTAAACCTAATTTGAGGTGGGTGAACCTTAGGGACAATGCCATCATTTTATTAATATTGATAGAAAATTGGTAAATAAATAAAATATTTTGAAAACATGACTTTTAAGGAAGGGTTTATTGGCCTTCCATCTTGTTGTCTAGGCTTGGAAAAGAACAACCTTGCCAAAATTGGTTTAGTAAATAGATTCTTGATGTAGGGTGGGATTAATGGGACAAATGTCGTTCTACAATTCTAGTTCCAGGCACACACAACCTTCATATCTCACAAATTTTAATAATAAATTTATAAAAAATATATAAAAAATAAAGGAGAAATGAATAACCTCTTTTTTTTTCTTCAAAATATCAAAAAATTAGAGAATAATGGTTCCCATGGAAGAGTCATGCTTTTATTCAACTCGTAATAACATAATTGTAAATAAAAGAGTCTAGTCTCTAACTACCTCACGATTATTACATTAAAATTAAGGAAAACTAATAAGAAAATCCCTAAATAATTAAAATAATAGAGTCATCTTATTAAGGACAGTAGACTCTCTCTAATATGTTATTTGCTCAACAACTCAAGGACTTGTGACTGAAGTTTCTCTTGCTTATTTGGACTCATTATATAATGATGATGATTAAATAGTATAGGTCCAGGTAGAAGATCAATATGATATTAGATGTCTTTAAGTAGCAGCAATCCATCAAAAAGATAATATGGAAAATCATCATAATACTCATACATTAAAGGTTTAACCTTCTCAGGAATATCTTGACCTTCATTATCCTCATTAAAAACCAATGCATAAATAGCATTACCTCCCTTCAATTCCACAAAAAAATTTCTCCTAGACAAAAGAGTCTCCTCTTAAGTTGCTTTGGAATTGAATCACCTCATCCTTATGAGATACAAGAAAAAATTTTGTGCCATTCCAAACAAGGCTATATGTGTTCTTACGACTATCATGCATCACACATCAATCATATTGCTAAAGACACCAAAGTAACAAATGACAAAACATTCATAGTAACAACATTACAACATATCTTATCCTTATATATGGATCTAATAGAGAAATGAACTAAACATCATTTAGAGGCTTGTACCTTACTTTTTTTCTTCAGCCAAAAAAGTATGTATAGATAAAGATGGAGTGTAATATTCAACTAAAGCTTTTGAGCCACCTCTTCAACCACCACATTGTCACAACTTTCCGAATCAATCACAGAATGACAAACTTTGCTCTCAATAGTGCAGGTAGTGTAAAATATATTATTCCTCAAGCAACGATCATCTTTTTTATCCTTAGGAGCAAAACAAAGGTGATATGTAACCAAAACTTCTCTATGACCACCTTCTACTATCTCTTTATTCAATTTTTTATTATATATAGGATTAGTGTAATCAAAAGAAACATTATCAAACTCAGCATTTTCATCATATTAAGTGAATAATCTTTTACCATTCTAGTTATTAGATAATTTGTCGCTCTATGACCCATTTCACTAATTTTTAAAACACTTTGGATTAACACTTGTAAAGGCTTTGGTGGTTTTTTGAGTGCTTTGAAGTGCAACTTTAGAAAGGGCTTGCACACTACTAAAATTTATGGTATTTGACGTGATTAGAGAAGTTCCATTGATCATCCCAAAGCGGCAACCAATGTGGCTTTGCTGCTTCTCAAAGTAGAGTGCTCTATAATGCGCTTTCGATAAAGAAAAAGTATAAAACAAATTCAAAGTCTTTAAAATTTTGACGCATACCTCTAATATAACAAGACACAAGTTATTCCACCGATTTTAATCCTGTAATTGCCCAGACATCACTCAAGCAAAGTTATAGGGTAGAAAGTCATGCCTCATATGCCTTTTCAAATTCTCTCATTCAACAATTTTTGGCTTGCCTTGCGTGCATGAGTGAATTTGATTCATTGCCACCATATGACTACTCGATCTCGAAAACGAGTAGCCACCAAGGGAACATAGGCATGTTGGCTGGCCTCATAGCGAGGCAGTTGCTCTACCTCCTCATCACCACATAGGGCAACATTGGCAAAAAGATTCTCGTCGGGGGCATTAACTTTTGATTCATCATCTTCAACTTGGTCATTAAGTTTAGCCAAGTTGGGGTTTTGGGAAGCAATGATGACCATCAAATCAGCTATCTGAAGCATCAGTTCCTCAACCTATCACGACAACCTTGCTACTTTATCGTGATTATTGATCTCATAAATTGCAGTATCATGTCCTCCACGGTGTTGGGGCGCCATGTTGGACCTGCGTAGGGTCACCAACGATACAAGGAGAGATTGATGGGATGAATGCCATTCGACAAATCCGGCTAGAGGTGCAAACAACCTCGCGAATTTAAATAATAACTTCACATAAAATAGATGAAAAATTAAGGAGAAAAGAATAACCTCTTCTTTTTCTGCAAAATCTCATAAAATCATAGAACTATGGCCTCCATAGAAGAACCACATGCTTTTATACAACTCCTAACGATATGATTATAAATAAACGAATTTAATATCTAACTACCTCATGACTAACCAATCAAAATTAAGGAAAATAAATTAGAAAGTCCCTAAATAATCAAAATAATACGGAATAAGACTCACATGAAAGCAAAAGACTTAAAAAAATTCATTTAGAATCAAATTCTACTCTAAAAAGAGGTTGAAAACCCGTATCGTTGTAGTAGCGATCGATCACCAACTCTTAGCTTTGTTTTATACTAAGCTGTTTAGAGTGCCGATTGATCACTATAAAGGACCGATCGATCGATTGCATGTGAACACTGATCGATCGGTAGAAAGAAAACTTTGATTTTTTTTCATGCAATCTCAATACTCCATATATGTCAATTGTAACTAATTTGCATCAAATCCTTTTTAAAATATTATCACAATTAACACGTAGAAAATAGGACCATGTGGTGCAAAAAGGTGTTATGCTTTCATGTAACAAAAGAATGGCTTGATTGCTATTATCTTTTTCCTATATTAATACTCCTCCGTCCTATATTAATAGCTATATTTAAAAAAATATTATTTTTTTTAAATGGCAAAATCAAGTTATTAATATAGAACAAATTTTTTTGTTAAATAGAGCTATTAATTTGGGACAGAGCTTGTATTTCATAAGCAACCATCATCTCCTGAAACAATCTACCTTGAAAAAGTATAATGCAGATGATGATTTTGAACCTTCATCTCAATGATATCCCATATTTAGTGTTGTATCAAAAAGAGCAAAAGACATAAAGCTTGCACTAAATTTCTTTCCACGGATTTTGTACCATCATTTTATATCATCGTCCAACATAAGTCCTATAATGATGTTGATGATTAGGTGGTGCTCATTAGGAATAATGAGTAGTAGTTATTTTAGGATCACTAAGTGACAAACCTTTGTAATGAGAACTTGGGCACCGGCATATTTGTCATCCCAGTTGAATGACTGCCTGGGACCGCCGGTGGCATGAAAGGCTGCCTGGACTAAGAGGAACTTGAAATACTTGAAATCGTTGGTAGCCAGAAGAAGCCATGCAGCTGCCCATATCAGTTCGTCCTGGTGGTGCCAATGCACCAATTTATATACAGTAGTTAGTTTCCCTTGGCGTTAACATACATTATAAGGAGAGCAACAGATGACTTGAAGAGGACTTTAATTATCCGAAGAAAAAAAAAGGCTTGAGCCTTGAAGGAGAGTGGTGAGGCAGCTAACGGTGTATTCAGCACTTGTGTAGTATTTTAAAGCGGACTCAATACTCCGTGTATAAGATCCTTGGTAATTCAAGGCGAAGTCCAAGAGCTGCATGCAGTTGCAAGAAATTTGGTGTCAATCTTCAATCATTTGTGTACTATCAATTTTTTTTATGTAGAAACATAAAAAAAAATAAAGATCACATCAATGGTTTTGTTCACATGGATTTGAGCAATTTTTAATATTTAAATTGGATACTAATATTTGTTCTCTTCATATAATCTAGTGCCAACCTATCTATTGAAGTTGTCCATCTACCAAATAAGTGACTAACATATGAAGTTGTTGCTTCACTAGGGGAACGAAGGTTAGATATAAGCTAGTGTTAAAAAAAAAAACCTGCATGGAATGGTTCACAAGTTGGCTTGCATATGGGGGATCGGTCTTCTGGAACACATTAGAGGCAGCAGCGAGGGCGGCGGCTGTCTTGGCCGTGAGATCGCTCCCAGGGTGGTTCGTGTCAATCCAGAAGGCCCTTCGCGGTGTCATCATGTCCTCCGGCCTCTGCCAGCATTGTGCATCGGCGTCACCTTCCCCCACTTGGCCATAGAAGATGTTTGGCTCCGGGTGAGCCCTTAGCATGTAGTCCGTGCCCCACCTGATGGCCTCCTGAACATGGGCCAGTTCGTTCCACTGTGCGAACCGGTCCTCGTACTCCCAGGCTGCCCATGACAGAAGTGTCATCGAGAAGGCATCAAGAAAGCTATACTTGACGTTGTCACCGCCTTGGTAGTAGCCTCCTACCAGGTTCAACTGCCACAATTTAGTCTTTCATGTGTTATTTGTAAGCTTCATGTGCCATATATTCCAATCAGATTCATAAAACAATGTAAAAATAAGTAGATTCCTTGAGAGTAACTCAAAGAACAACATCAGAAAACCAGCCAGTGATGAGATCACACTCCCCAAATACAAACCAAAAGATGAAGCTTGAATGCTAGCTAGCTAGACTGGCTTAATGGCTTTCATCTTTCATATATGATGAATCTACTTTTTATTTTGTGTGACTCATTTTCTAATTCATGGTTGTGATGGCATGATATAAACTATTACAAAGTTAACGTCATATAAGCGATTTATTTTTGTAACGAGCTGGAACTTGGATTCATGCATTTTTGGTATCATTAAAAAGCTATTGACAAACTGTATCAAATAAGATTACACATAACTATGTTTTCTCAAACTTTTTTGTAGGCCCCATATATATAGCACACTTCTCAATAATATTTTTTATATTTTTATATATATTATACATATTTGGATTTACATATTTTAAACGCCTTTAAAAATCCCTAAAGAACTCTATTAAATAAAACTCATAGTCAGACTTGTCATGAATATAAATAACATGCTCCACAATAGTCTTTTAGTTTTACACCATTGTCTTTTCTAACCTATAATATAACATTTATAGCCTATGAGATTTGAATTCATAGTTGCTTACTACGAGTGTATATGGGTTAATATAAAGTTTGTATGTATAACTAATTGTCGTTGTGATCCTCAAAGCAATGTATTATAATCATAACATATAAGGGAAACCTTTGTTCAATACATATTTTATTTTATCTCATCTAATTTGTATTAACATGTATAATGTATGTGCATTTTTGCTAATTTACTTCTTAAAGTTGTTCATTGGTAGAATTGCATAAATCTTTTTCATAATGCAAAAAAATAGGCTCCTAATCCATTATATGAGGATCTTGGATTAGAAAGACAACTATTTATAACTTCTACATGATTAGAAAAAAATCTGAGTTTGGGTGTCCAAGATTGGTATTTGCAGAATTTTTTAGATTGGATGACAATACGGGATAATGGACATAAGACAAAAAAAATTACTTATCCTGATTTTTGTTGGGCTATACTTAGTATATGGCGACATGAATGATTTTTATAAAAAGACAGGGTCTACTTTTAATTAGGTAAAAAAATTGTATTAGAAGGAACTAAAACCCATATGAAATCTAATCCGATCCCATATAAAACCCGACCCTATACAATATGGTTCGAGACTGAGTTTTCCCAAACCCGATCAGAGCCCACATGGTGGCAACATCATGTGAGGGTTCTTTGTTAGATATTAATTCTTGTCCCATCAGCAAACTGATATATGCTAGGCTACAAATGAGTGATATGCATGCATAAACGCTAAACAAGATGAGCAATAGCTGCAATGGCTTACACCAACATCAGACCCATCTCCAAAAGCAGAGTCAGCTCGCCATGAAACTCTCTGGTTGAGAGGGAGCTTGCCGGATCTTTGAGCCTCAAAATACAAGAGGGACTTGGGGAGGGCAATATCATAGCGAAAGGCAGCACTTCCATGTTGAAAGAGGATAAAAAAACAGATGCTTAGGCACAAGAACTTGGAGGCCATCGAGAAGATGGAAATTGACTCCTTGCTATCTGTCATTATAGCTGTGATTGGAGGCCAAATCAATACTTATCGACTGCTTTAATGCTTACTATGTTAACGCCCAAAATGTATCTCTGACTGTGGCTGGGATGCTGGTCTTTCGAGATCATGCGCATCTGACCTATGAGTGGTCAAGGTGTCTTAGCTATTTTGAGTATCCTTATTTAATTATAGGAAGTACATGTTTCAGGCTTTCAGCAAATCAGACAGGATCTGTGGTTTGATCTTTAATTTAGCCTCCTGGCCGTCTGGTTCAGCTTCTTCTCTTTCTCTTCCTCTCCCCACTTTCCTATCGCCTTGGATTCTACCCAGTTCCCCATATTCCTACCTCCCATGTTCCTCGCTCCCTTAGTCCTCCCCAATCTTCCCTCTTTCGGTTCACCTTCCCCGGCTCTTGTTTTGTATGCTTACGCTCTCCATTTGTCCTCCTCTGTGCCACCCTGTTTGGTTTTCTTCCCTTACACCCAGTTGCCTCCATACTTACTGCTGTATGCCCCTCCCTATGTATCGTTTTTAATGTGCTTCTCTTCCCTCTCTCTGGTCTCTTCGTTCTAAGCTTCTTGCTTACAACTTTTGCCTTGTTTTGCATGCTGACCTCAATTTCCATAGGTTTTGTTAGAGGTCTAATGTCGATCAAGGAATCGCGGATAGCGATATGGGAAACGGGTATGATACGATATGGGTATGATATGATACGGGTATGGTAATACAATAATTTTAAAAAAATAAATACAATATGGGGGATGTATCCATTAAATATTATTTTTTATATATTTTTAGGTATATTCTAAGTTAGTTCTTGTATTAAAAGTTGAATTATAATAAAAATGTAGCTGTATGTCAACAATGCAATTACAAATACCTCATTTTTGCAAGAAAAGTTAACACTTACTTCTAAGTTATCTAATATTTGTTTAATGTTTACCATACTTAGAAAGGATTTTATGAAGTAATTTACAGTTAATATATGATATCAAAGGTAGGGCACACAAGCACCATATCTGACATAGATATAGGTACGATATAGATACAACACATGTTTTGAAGTATTTGTGCTTCATAGATGTCGATGCAGTTCGTTGAGAAGTGGTCCTTTAATGCCAAATTCTACATGGGTGTGCCCCAATTTGCATTTTCTTGGTGGTTGGATAGAAGCTCTAGTGTATGTTCCCCACCTTGGGGCCTGAGGGTGCCCCACATACAGTTAGTGTGGTTGGGTAGAAGTTTATGGGTGGGTCGTCATCTATCATCGCCACAAGGGGTATACTTTTCGAGCGGTCTCCACTTTTTCTTTTTTTAACAACCTTTCTAAATAAGGACTTGTCTAGCATGACCAATGCCTAGTAACCAACAATGGGAGATTGCTACATCGCCAAAGAAGTTTTGAGAGAGAAACTTAGGAACCATATTCAACAAGTTCCCACTTCCCAAGTTCCCCTCCACATGTCCACTAGTAATACATTATGGTCATGGTAGGTGGTCATGAAAACAATTTTCTTTAAATTACACCTCCTATTAACTTTGTGGAAAAATGTTTAAACTAGAAATGCCAACCCACGAAGACAACACCTTAATATAGTAGTTGTTTACATCATCATACCGATGGTTAGTTCAATACCTCAATTTTTATATTGGCATTGTACCTTCTATGCACGTATCTTCGAGTGGCTGATGTCCATTTTTTGGAATGTGTTAGCTGAGCTATTTGTTTGTGTTGTAATGCTTCTATGTTTAGAATATAGTAGGCTCTCTCTATTCTAATTATATTTAGTACTTCCTCAGTTCTACATTAATAGTTTCATTTTAATTTTTTTTTTAAAACCAAATAAAAATGTTAATGTAGGATGTGTAGGGAATACTATCCAAGCCACCTGGCTTCGTTGAAAAAGAAAAAATAAAGATATAAGGCCTACATTTGGGCATAGGGCCTGCACATAGGGCTTAGTCAACATGTGGTATGTGGGGTGAGCATTCATGGATGTGGAATGTCAACTTACATCTAAGGGAGTTAGCTTGAGAATATATGCTAGCTTAATATTGTCTCAATTTAAGGCTCGAGTAGTGCAAAAAAAATGCTAGATTCAATGTTATCAAAGAACACTTCAATTCTTAGAGTGTTTTCAACTAAAATTAAAATTTTATTTTCTTATCCTACAATTTATTTTCTTACCCTACAATAAATGTAAATTTTCAAGACAAAAATTTTAATTATTTAAATTTCAAACTTTTATTTCCACTATGCCCAAGTTATTTTTTTTCCATTTATAGTGCCCTTGTACTATGAATTCATATTTAAAATACCCTTGAGATGTTCTAAAGTTCAATATTACACCTTTCTCTATGGAAAAATTTAAAAAAAAAATACCAATTTTTTAAAAGTTGTCTTTCTTTGTCCTCAAGGTTCGTGTCCTTGAACATCTTCTTCCTCCTTTCCCTATTCACTCCCAACCCCAACTATCCTCTAGAATATTTTTCTATCATCTTGATAGTTGGAACAAAACATACATGTCTATGCAGAGAAGGGCAACCTAAGTTTGATGCAAGAAATGAAATGCAATATACCCGTAGAAGGGGAAGTGGCCAAATTGTTGTCTTGCAATCGACTAATATGACATGCTATAATGGCTTAGAGTTTGAGCATCCCTATATATATATATATATATATATATATATATATATATATATATATATATATATATATATATATATATATATATATATATATATATATATATATATATATATATATATATATATATAGGGTTGGCATCAATCGGGCCAAGTTGGGTTTGACCCTAGTCCTAGGTGGCTTAACCGCTTAAGTGGGTTAGGGCCGCTTTACAATTTTTTTCTGATATGTTTGCCTTTTTTATTTTTTAGTTTTTTTTAAATAATTTTTTTAATAAAAAGTTTGAGATCTTTAGGTGGGGTCACACTAGTTGACCCTATAGGGTACAAGATCATAGGCCTTTGGGTGTGATCCTTTACAATAACCATGATGACTTATGTTACATGGACATGCAAGGCCTAACAATTACAAGCTTGGAATCTCCTAAACTTCCTTAAACTACACAACTTTCTCCATTCTTCCCTTCTAGCTGATGTAGGACTATCCAAATGAAGGGAACTAGGGTGGGGTGGAATTTATACTTGGGACTGGGTCAAAGGGCCTATGGAACTTTTGCCTCTTGGCCATAGCATGACACTAATTTCAAGTTCAACTCTAAGACCGGCCTAAAAATTTATGGCACTAACCTGCATTTTTATAGGCCATGTAGGGCTAGACCAGTAGGCTAATCCATAAAAGTTTTACCCCCAATCCTTTGGAACCATACCCAAGTAAAAGCTGCAATTTTAAATCAAGATTAAAGAATTTTACCAAAATGGCCCTAAGATACATAATATTGCATAAAATGTATTCTATTTCTTCGTAATACACAAAATGGCACATATGCATGTGGTTAAGCCTGCATTGTGCCTCAAAAAGATCCAAATGCCCCGACCAAGGCCAATACCTAAAAAACGAATATGATTCTTGTTCCCCTCGAATCCCTATACTGATCGGACTACAACCATTTCCCCCACTACACTTTCGTCACCGCCGCTATCTCCTCATCAAGTGACATATTGACACCGGTAGTGAGCATGTCATTACTGTCCTAACCTTCATAATCCACCCACTGAAGTAGACTGAGCTTTTGATCAAGGGGTAGAAGGTCAATCGACGCTTATTCCAACCCCTCGAACTACAGTTGGTAGGAGGTAGGCACCTAACGATCCAAAAAATTTGTTCCCCATTTTGACTAAGGAAAGTAAATGTAGAGAAGTGAGACATGTTTTTATCAATTGTTCTCCACACCCGTCATCGCAAGTCTCACAAGAAGAAAGGTAGAGTTTTTTGCCATATTTATGCATACTTGGGGTGTGGATCATTGCATGCATGCCATGACATCGTAGATAGAGACAAATATTATGTGATTTTAGAGTAGAAGCATGGTAAAATGTAAATGTCTTTGGTAATTTTGTTGGTGAGAAGTGGGGTGTTGGAATCGTTGAATGCGTAGCCAAGTGCTGACAAGTTTCTCAATCAATTGGCTACTTGGTCAAGAGTCGACTAGGCTAGCTGTCAACTACCAACTTGGTTGAATATCAACTACTGAGTAGTTTGACTACACACTAGTCCGACTATCGACTACCGACTGGGAAAAAGTGGCCAATGGAGGAAATGTTTCATTTAATAAAATCTGCACACATATAATCATCTTATAGTTTTTGGTTAGTTGGTGAAATAAGCTAAACTTTTTAATTAGAATAGGGTTAGACTGACTTAGATTAACGACTTTATATTTGTTGGCTACATGAGATGAAAATGAGATTATATAAAAAAAAAAGGTAATACCATGGTTGATGTTCTTCAAGGAATAATTTTATTAGTTATTTCATATATTTAGAATGATATTTATTAGTGGAAGACAATAAGATTACATAGCCATATTTGCATGACAACAAAGGTCATTTGTGGTGGCCAAGAAGTGTATGGAAGCAACATGTTTGAGTGCATTCCACGTCCAAAATGTTTACACATATAATCTTGTTATCCTATTGAGAACAGTAGTCTATTTGCCATTATGGGTCAATAGTGTCAATGCCAATGATAACACACTCACGTCTTCTGCAGAAGTTGTACATGTTACAAAGTGGAACTCCATATAGGCACTGTCTTGTACAAGTGCCATATGGCCATGACTTTTGCTTTTATTTCATGCATCTTTATACAATATAGCAAATGTAGACTGCATTCCTGATAGGTTGTTGTTCTTTGCCATAGGTGCAGATGGACAGAAGAAGTATGTCCCATGAAATGGTAGAGAGACTAACATGAAAAATGTCGTTGTATAGAAAATGCATCAATGCATGTTTTATCCTTGTCCTTTGTCTTGCTTATATGGTTCTTATTGTCTTACACTAGTAAACGAAAATCTAAGGGTAGGAAATGATCTTACGGTGAAGCAGTTGCACTTATATCGCGAAGTTTATGGGAAGTGGTATTACTTTGAGGAAGGAGGCATGTCTTTTGCTACTACACTACTTTGCAAAGAGATCTATCTGCAGATGGAATGAAGACTACTGAGTATTACGGCCTTCTCAATTGGTGCATGGAATCGTGTGTATAGGCATTGATGATTGTAGATGCTATATTATCGTATCTATTAATATAACTTTCCAGGTCTATGGAATCACTCTTATAGATTGTGATGATTGTAGAGGCTACATTGTCGTATGTATTGACATAATTTTCCAAATTTAATCTTACAACTCCGTGTATTCGATTTAAGATTTACGGGTTCATGCATTTGTGTGTCCAAACGTGAAAACCTTGTAATGTTGGTATTAAAATGTGTTCATACATCTATCCAAAGGCTAAAACATATGAAGTCAGGAAAACCTATCATCGTATAAAGTATCCAACATACACTTATGAATGAAGCAAAATTAGCGGACAACATGCAGTAATGGCAATATAATTCATCATAGTGAATTGTTAAAAACATACGTCTCATTATTCGTCTCCTATTTCCATATACTCTTATGTCACAATGACACCAGATCAATAGGGGCCAAAATCCAAAAGTCAGCATACGATAGTCGTTAGGAGACAGGAGACAATTGACAGTACATAGTTGATAGCCGATCGACGCTAGTCAACTTTTGGCAGATGTGTGCACATGTCAAATCCTACATATGCACATGAAAAGATGAAAATACCATTGGGCAAGCACACATGCTTGCACAAATGCCTTGAAAAGATAAAAATGCACACAACCAAGCTCAAAAGTCAAAACCCAAAATGGCGGTTCCTTTTCTTAGTTTCCCTCTTTCTACTCTCACAAATAGTACTCTCATTGACCAGACACATCCATTTCCGCCCTGCACTTCTGTCATCACCAGCCCCCTAGGAAACTTCATCCACTTAGAAACTAGCAAACCTCACTTTTCAATCAAAACCTCCTAAGTCACTTCATCAAAGAAGAAGCACCCTCACCGAAGCGGAACCCTTCTCATTTTGAGGCTTGCTGACAATTATTTGGTGGTTAGCTCGAGACTCTCCATCTTCATATTGTTATAATCCATTTCTATATCTCTCCCATCCCAACTCCAAGTCCCATAACCAAAAGTTTATGGAAAAATGGGGAAAAGACCCATGTTTTTTTCATCATCCATTGTCCAATCATCTCAACGCAGGTTAGCGATAAAAAAGGTAAGACATTTAATGATTTTGATGCATTTTTGGGGTGATTGTCATTGCATGCAAGCTAGGTTTTCTCTAATTTGACTCATATTTACTCATTTGTAAGCATAGTTATTGTAGACACATGATAAGCTAAAAGTGTGGTGATTTCGTGCCTATGTATGTGAAAAAAAAATTGGGTGTGCGTCACACACCGTGTTGGCGGTTATTCCAACACTCAAGAAACAACCCATCAACATAGTATAACAATCAGTGCCTTGGTGTCTTACATACTATGCTGATGAGTTGTTTGATTGGTGGTGATATAGGAAGCCAACATGGTGCGCAAGGCATATCTAAAATATTCCCATGTTTGTGTGGGTGGGTGGGGGTTGTTGGATGGTTGTTGAGGGAATTAAGAGTTCCAAATTTGGAATGGTAAAAGAAAACTTTTGAGTGCCAAATGGGATGATTGTCAACTGTCAATTGGGTCGACTATCGACTAACGATTGGGCTGACTATCAACTAGGCTAACTAAAGAATGGGCCAATGTGAAAATGTTATATGATAGATTTGATGGTATTATGTGCAAGCTAAAACATGCCGACTCAAAGTGGAATTATGATCTTCCATGATAAGGAAGGACCAAGTACCAATCATGTACTAGAACCAACACCAATGAAGTCAACCAAAATAATTTTCGAGGGGGATGTGTAGGCGAAGTCCTCTTATAAGTGTGCCACAATTGAAGGATCACTTTAAAAGTTATCCAATGTAGATGCAGATGTTTATGAGGACTTGCTTCTGGCAATTCCTTAGGGTAAAAGCCAACCGGAACATGTTTCTAGCTCAAACCTTCCACCATCTCCTTCAAAGGCACTTGGGGGACTTCTTTAAGTTTCGTGAAAACAAAACCATACACATGAGGCCCAAGGAGTTCTGTATGATTACCGGTCTAAAATTTTTACAATAAGTACTAGCACTGCCCCCTGTACTAAAGATCATACCTTTATATTTCCTGATGAAACAATTATGGGGTAGGAGCAAGCTGTTGATTATGAATGAGGTATATAGGAACATCTTGGTCAGCAGAGATGACAGGGTAGCGCAAAGGCTTTCCTTGATATTGGTGCTTGTGAGAATGCTAGTGAGGATGAACTGGATTACGAAATCAATAGGCATTGGTTCATGTTGGTCGAAGACGAGGAGACTCATGATCCCATTGGCCCTAGTATTGAAGATGAAATTATGATGGAAGCTCTAGAGGAGGCTCCTATAGAGGAGACTAATGATCGTCCTGTTGGCCCTAGTATTGAAGATGAGATTGTGGTGGAGGCTCCAAAGGAAGCTCTTGTGCATGCTATTTGGATACTTTGAAGGGCTTGGAGGTTGCTACCAATAGCATGCACACCGCACACTACAACATTTATGGATTTTGTTGTAGTGTTATGGTAAGGTGTATTTTAATTTTTTACTTAGGAAGTTGTGTTTAACTTGTAGTTGACAAGTTAGTGATAAATATTTGGTTAATTTGACATTATTACAGGTGTGGGCTATGGAGAGGATTTTCCTATTAGGAGACTTCTGCGGCTACAAGGTAGTAGATGGGTTCTCAAGGATTGTATAGTGGTCAAATTTTAAGATACCAAAGTACAAGGACATGGAGGCCACAATGTTTGGCCCACCTAATGTATAACCATAATTTATCTTTATTATAGGGGGGAAATGTCTCACTATTTGCAATTATGTTTTGTCTATCGGTCTTTATGTCATGATCTTGTGTTATTTGAAAGAGTCTACTAAGAGAAGGGCATGAGAGTCATTTGGGATACTAGGAGGCCAAAGACATCATTATTCCAATCAATTGGGGTAGAATTTTCTAATCTTGATATTGATGTCATGGTGGAGTACCAAGGCATAGAAGTTGATGTCAATGACGATGATGAACTTGTTGATGATGTTGAAACCCATTCCGACAAGCAAGAGGATGATGACATTGAGGCTGGTCTCAAAGAGTCTTCGAAGGAAGGGGGAAATGGTGGTGAAGACGTTGGAAAGAAAACGATTCAAGGTTAGCCTTGAGGACCTTATGGAGTGCAAGCAGAGAGGGGAAAGGAAAACTGATTCTATTGCCTTGGAAGTGGGGCTCTTACACATAAGAGTTGATGGCTTGGAATCAAGATTGCATGCACTCCAGCAAACAATTTACTACCATTCAAGACATAAGCAATTCACTATAATGTAGCATATTAAAGTTAAATGCTCATTATTTGCAGGTTTCACTGTGACTATTGGCGAAGCCAACAAGCCCTTGCATGACAGTGAGCCTGTAGGTACCGGAGATTGTCTGAACATAGGTGTAGGAAGGGTGATCTTGATGTGCTTTTACATTACCCCAGTGAAGTGAAAAGTGGTGAGGGCCTCGGCCCTGTTGACATTGGCTGCATGGATGGTGGTCTTAGTCTTGGTGATGGTAGTGGGGAGGGCATTTGCCTTGGCGGTGGTGGAGGGGAGGGTTTGAGAGATCACTCTGGTCATGATGATTTGGCTTTGTTTATTGGTCACGGCGGTGAGTGCGATGCAAGGCATGACAAAATTCTTTTTATTTTTGGTCTTGAAGAAAAGAAGTTGTTGCAACTGGCCATGAAGAAGATGTTGGTCATGGTCATGTCATTTGCGGAGTTTGTGGGGTGGGTTTTATCCCTGGTGGTGATGGTGACAGACCTAGTGTTGTCGTGGATTGTCATGATGTTGTTGGGGATGACCACGATGTTGGTGGCCATGTAGAGGCATGTGGAGGACTTAGCATAGGTGGTGCTGCTGGCGAGTGCATTTTCCGAGGTGAGTCTGTTGGGGAGGGCTAGAGTCTTGCACATGTTGTCTATTATGCACATGTAGTTGATCTTGTTGGTGGGGAGGGCATTTTCCTTGGTGGTGAAGGAGGGGATGGTGAGACTAATATGATGCAGTTAGGTATTTATTTTCTTGACCTTGAGACTATAGCAAAGGAGACAATTAATTTGTCAGAGGAGGAGGATGAAAGTGGTCTTGGTGGGAATAATTTTGAATAGGATGTGGTATGTGAAGGTGAGAAGGAGGTTCTTGTCAAGGTCGCTCCTGAAGAGGAGACTCATAATCCCATTGGCCCTAGTATTGAAGATGAGATTATGATGGCAGCTCTAGAGGAGGCTCCTATAGAGGAGACTAATGATCATCCTATTAGATCTAGTATTGAAGATGAGATTGTGGTGGAGGCTCCAAAGGAAGCTCTTGTAAAGTAGACTGATGGTGTTGTTAGGCCATACACGAAACTGTTGATATCTAAGAAGTATGGGATCATGGCCAAGGACAAGAGCAAGTACAAGAAACCTCCCTATATGAACCCAACCTTGACAAAATCCTTTTAAAATTATCTTGAATCCAAAAGTGAACCCTAGGGATATTTTTGTCCAAAACATAAAAATTGTGCTCTTATGAGAATTTTCTTATGTACCTTGGAATAATTAACACATAAGTACATGTCAAAGCACCAACACCAATTTTTTCAATAAAAAAATTGAACTTATTTCTTATCTATTTATATGTAATTTGTGGGGGGGGGGGGTGTAATTGTAAAAATTACATGTTAATTACTATTTGCAATTGTTTATGATTTTTTTAGTGTTGTATGTAACTCCATTATAATAACATTCCAATATCCTGGGTAATCAATAATATATATTTGCTGAATAACGTCAGGAGTTCGTAGAGAAGCAACCAAAAATGTCATTTTTACTACAACAAAATCTATTATAAGCGACGCAATAAAAAAGTTGCTAAAACTACTAATTGCGACACTTAGAAAAGCATCACAAAAAAAAACTATTAGCGACACTTTTTAAAAAGTATCACTAATAGTACATCTATTAGCAATGATTAAGAATAAGCGTTAGTAATATTACAACTATTAGCGACACTTTATAATAAACGTCACTAATAGTTGTGCTATTAGTAACGCTATATAAAAGCGTCACTGAAAGTTATATGTTTTAAATAATGAGAAAGAAAATTATAACTATTAGCAACGTGTTACAAAAAACATTACTAATAGTTATAAATTTATAATAAAAAATAAAATTTTAGAACTATTAGCTACGCTTTTAGAAAAGCATTGTAAATAGTATTAACAATAGCAATGTTTTCTTAAAATAATCGCTAATATTTATATTAATAGCACTGCTTTTAATAAAGCGTCACAAATAAAATAAATTTATTGTTAAAAAAATATTAAGCTTATTAGTGACTCTTTTATTAGCATTGCTAATAGATTTATTAATTAGTTTTATTTAATAAATAAATATTAAAAAAATTAAAATAAAATTCTTAAATATAATATATTTTATTGAATATTTACCATTTGTATATATAATAAATAAATATTAAAAATAAACTTCTCAAATATAATATATTTTATTTAATATTAATTATTTATATATATAATAAATAAATAGTAAAATAATAAATAAAATCCCCGTACTTTATCCCCACTCGTCCTCAGAGCTCGGGATCATGTTTACGCATAAAATTGTTTGAGAGATAGAAAGAGAGAGTGAAGAGAGAGAGAGGAGAGAGAAAGAGGTAGAGAGGGAAGAAAAAATGTTTTAAAAAATAATGATATTAGCGAAGCTCAAAAGTAAGCGTCGCTAATCATACATTAAGTAACGATGCTTATTCTTAAGCGCCGCCACTAATAATTACTATTAGCGATGCTCACTAACAAGCATCGCTAATAGCCTTATTTTAAAAAAAATCCCACTATTAGCGACATTCCTTAGTGAGCATTGCTATTTGTGTAAGTATTTGTGATGATGAATCTTCAATGTCACTAATACTGATGCTATTAGAGATGCTCGTAGTCGAGCGTCGCTAATAGCTTCATTTTTTTAATAAAAATATGTCTATTAGCGATGCTCAATATTGAGCATCACTAATAGTATTATTAGTAGCGACGATTAAGAATAAACGTCTCTACTTAATGTACTATTAGCGACGCTCACAATTGAGCGTCGCTAATAGCTTTATTTTTTAAAATATTTTTTATTTCTCTCTCTTTCTCTCTCCTCTTTCTCTCTCCTCTTTCTCTCCCTCCTCTCTCTTCCTTCTCTCCCTCCTCTCTCCCTCCTCTCTCTCTCTTCTCTCTATCTACCCTCTCTCTCGTCCTCTTCTTTCTCTCCTCTCTCTCTTCACTCTCTCCCCTCTTTCCCTCCTCTCTCGCCTCTCCTCTTCCCTCCTCTCTCTCTCTCTCTCCTCTTTCCCCTCCTCTCTCCCCACCTCCCTCTCCTCTCTCCCGACCTCTCTCCCTCTCCTCTCTCTCTCTCTCTTTCCCAATTTGCAATGCTTCTAGGCAGCGCGGGCGAAATTTTGCCCTCATGGGAAAATTTCGCACACGAGCAGAATTTCCCTACTCAGGTGAAATTTTGCCCACCTATAATTAAGGGCCCCCCCCCCACTCTCCACCCTAGCAACCTCCCCCCTCCTCCCTCCCTCTCCTCCCCTCTCTCCCCTTGTCTCCCCTCCTTCTGCTCCTCTCTCTGCCCCTACCCTAGCAACCTCCACACTGGCAACCTCCATCCCGGCAACCACCCCCTCCCTCCCTCTCCCCCTCTCCTTGGGACCTCCATGACCCCTAGGGATTCGGGTGCCGAATCCGACACCACCCCCCTCTAGTCCCCCTCCCCAAATGCTCCCCTCCCCCTCCTCCAGTGCCTCCCCACCCCGGCCTCCTCACCCTCCTGACTGTCGGAGGAGGAGGAGACAGGGAGAGGGCATTTTTTAAAAAAAATTAATTTAGCGACACTTAGCAAGTGTTACTATTTTTTTTATAAAAATTTAAATTATTAGAGACAGTCTTTGTTGTGTCGCTAATAATATCTTTTTAGCGACGCCTATTTAAACTTCTATTTTTTAATATTATTAGCGACATTTTTATAATATGTTGCTAATAATTAGATTATTATGAATGTATTGGCGACACATTGGAAAACGTCGCTAATAATGATTTTTAGTGATGATTCGTAATAAGTGTCACTAATAATCTAATTATAGTGACTCTTTTACAAGCTTTGCTAATAATCTTTTAATAGTGACACATTTAAAAGTGTCGCTAAAAAAGAATTATAGAGACGCTTATGTGAAACATCGCTAATAATTGATTATTAGCGACATTTATAAAAGCGTCGCTATTAAACTAATATTAGTGAAATAAAAATAAAATGTTGCGAATATTAGTATTATTAGAGGCGCCTATTGGTAAGCGTCGCTAATGAGCATTTGGGATGGGACTATTATCGACGATTTTAGTGATACTTTTTAAGTGTCACTAATAGTCATTTGCAACACTTAAGGGATTATTAGCGACGTTTACTAGTGTCGCTAATAGTCCTTTTTGTTGTAGTTTTTTAAAATTTTGACACAAACCAAAATTCAATCTTAGATGTCGAAAAAGAGTTAAGAGGATAGGTGGGGAATAGTCGGATAGGTAAGGAGTGACTACTACATGAAAGGAGGTAAAAAAAGGGAGTCGCTAATAGTCATTAGCGAAACATAAGGGATTATTAGCGACGTTTACAAGTATGGCTAATAGTCCTTTTTGTTGTAGTGTTTTTAAATTTTGACACTAACCAAAATTCAATCTTAGTTGACGAAAAATCGTAAAGAGGATAGGTGGGGAATAGTTGGATAGGTAAGGAGTGACTACTACAATCAAGGAGGTAAAAAAAGGGAGAAAAATGTAGTTTTGGGAAGGATTTTTTTTGTTTTTTTAGAGAATGAGGGGACAGAAGCTGAGGTAGCCAGATGGCCAGATGAACCAGCCATGCAGTCTAAGGCACAGTGCTCTGGCAAGCTTCTAGTCAGAGGGACCTTATGTCTGGCCGCTGGCGGCTGCATAGCTAGAGGTAAGGTGCCTCTGACGTGGCAAGCGGCTAGACAAAGGTGCACCTAGCGAGCCTCTGGTCAGAAACACCATGTCTTTGCCGAGCCTCTGGCCTAGCCAGAGGCATCGAGCCACCTCAAAAGCTTGGCTGCGGCTAGGAGGTACCAAATATGGCCTTCTCCTTGGCCAAATTTGGCAAGGAGGCCCAGCTACAACCTTGATAGGTGGTCAAGATCCGGCCCTACTAATCAATGTTGGTACTTGTAAGATTCCTAAATTTGAACTAGTTTATTTTATTCTATTTAATTGCTTAGTGTGGTTTAATGCTAATTTTGAGCAGTTTTGGACTATTTTCTAAATTAATGCTGTTAACAAGGGTTTTAACCAAAATTCTTCACATTTATGGTTTTAAAGTTAATTTAAGTCATTTAGAATTTTTTAAATTTTTTTTAAATTTTTACTATTTTTCTCGAAAAGAAGGTTGGCGGGACCCATCGTGGGCCCCACATGCAAAATTTAAATTTTTAGCCCTAAATGACCTTAACATTAACCTAAGACGTTAGTAATAATTTCAAATTTTTTAGACATCAAATTCGGTTTCAAATAAGCAAGTTTTACTTTTTTTAGTATAAAATCCTATTTGTACCCCACTAGTTAATTAGGTTTACCCTACCTTTTACTATAAAAGGAATGACACAACCACTTTCCCAATTGAGAAAGGACTGAGACCTGGAGTAAGGATCCTAATCCCCATTTTCCCTAAAGGAGAAAGGAGATTAAGGTATGATCTTACTTAATATTTCCTTAATCTATTAGGGTTTTGCTTAAATCTTTCAAATCTCTTTTTTTGTTTTGGACTAATCTCGATTTCATTCAAAAACTACTAATTTAGGTTTATATTTCAAAACTTAATGTTTGGAATTTCATTTTTAGGTCTCTTGAACCCTAGATCTACTTGTCCTTGTTTTAGGTGTTTTAAAATCTGATTTGAGAAAAATCATATTTTTGGGTAGGTTTTGAAGGGATTTGAGGAGCCATTTCGAATTAAGAACTTGTTGGAAGGTAAGTGCTTTGGTCTCAAATATTATTATGATTTGGATTTAAGTTCTGATATGGTTTTGAAATGGGTTCTATGATTATGAATTTTAATAGTAATTTGTGAAAGGTGTAATCTTTGATGAGATTTCTTAGGGTTTATGTTTAGTAATAGCTAGATTTGATATTCTGGAAGCATGAATTTGATTATGGTGATGTTTGGGAATAGAATTTGGGAGTTTAAGTGGTTTTTGAGAAGTTTTGGTTTTGATTTTGAAGTGGGGAAGATGAACCAAAGACAATGTGTTGGCGTTCAAATGACCTTGCAGGCCGATCAAACGGCTATATTGCAATTTTGGCCATTTTATTTCTTTAGCTTATTCTTATACTTTTACTCTTAAATAGCATTTTTAATGTTTATGTGGAGTAATTTGAGCTAGAATGAGCCACTGGAAGGGCATGTTATTGATGTTGGAAATTATGAAGAGCATTTAAGTCTTATGTAAAATTGCATGTTGTTAACTACACATGTTAGGATTTTTTATCTTGAATCTATGATTGAATGATTCCTTATGTTTTAAGTATAATTTCAGCAATATTATAACATGAGAATGAACTAGGATGTCTTCATATAATGTGATTAAATTATGGGTGATTGATGGTGCCATGACTAGATCCAAGTGTAGTGTGAATATGCTTGTATAGGTTTAGCATGAGGTTGCACTGATTTGATTGATGGTTTTCGATGGTTTTCACTCATGATTTCAGTTAGGAACTGTAATAACCCTAATTTCTAACACGATCTTCTTATATATTTTATTTTTTATAATTTTTCTAAGTATTGGTTAAAGCTCGTGGAGACGAGCGTAACAAGTCTTAAAACACGAAGATCGGAGGTCGGAGCAAAAGTTACGACCTCAGGAAACGTGTTCAACCGGCGGGACCCACTTTTAAAATTTAGGTAGAACGGTTCTTAAATGGTCTAGTATCGTAGGGCTCATGAATACGAACACAACGGTACCAAGAATGCGCAAATCGGAGTTCGGGATAGGAAGTTACGATTTTTGGAATTTTTAGAAATTAAATAATAAAATAAAATATTTTTGGCACGGCGCGGCGCAGCGCAACGTGCGGCGTGTGCCGCGCGGCACGCGCCGAACGCGTGCGTTGAACGCGCGACGGCCACGCATTCGCCGTGACGAACGCGCGTTCGTCACGCGCGAAGGCAGTTTCACCGGCGCCAGTGGGCGCCGGTCGGATTTTTTGGCGGCGCCGGTGGGTGCCCACCTGTTCCGGCGGCGGCGCCCACCGGAATATTCTTCCGCCACCCCTATAAATACCCATTCCGGCCAGATTTCTCACCCACATCCGATTTTCAACCCCTTCACTGTTTTCACCATTCCCGACCCGTTTTAAGCCGATTTTTATGTTTCAAGACCCGTTTCCTACTAATTCAAGGGTGCTCTATGCACCGGAAGTATTATTTTCTCGAGACGACCCCTCTAAGACCTCGAAAAATGTGCCCCTTCCCTAATCTTCCCTTTTCATCTTTTTACTGTTTCTGGGCCATTCCTAACCCTTTTTAACCCGTTCCAAAGCCCTACCCTACTTAATCAAGGGCATTCTACGCGTTAGAGTGGTTATTCTACCAAAATTCTCTCTCGAAGGCTGATATATTAAGGCGGGACTCTCTTTACTCTACGAGGAGATTTCGTTATATTTTGCACATGTTATAGGTAGGTAGCTTTAAATTCTAATCGTATGCCGAGACTTTTACTCGCTAAAATTTTACTAAATGTTTTTGGTTACTTGATGAAAACAAAAGCTCTATTTTTAAAATCATCTCCTCTTTTCAAAAAATTCTCCGAGTTTTGGGCAATCGTGCCGTCTGGATAGCTCTCGGTTGAATTATTATGATTTTGGATACTGCCAAATTTGGCATCTGGTTCGCACAGGATTGGGATGTCATGGGTAAATCCCTTCCTTTCTGTCTCGCGTCGCCCCATGGGCACGGGTGTAAGTCGTCTGGTATCGCGACATTCTGTGATTGTGTTTTCAGGTTTTTCGAATGATTTCCAAAAAGAAAAATGGCATGTGCATGAAGCATATTCTTAGAACTTAATTCGACCTACTGAATATGAATTTACTCACCTACCCTTAGACTATGCAGGTGTTTCACTCGAATCTGAAGGAGTCGACGAAGGGTTTCCTTAAATTGCAGTTTGGTACTGCTATTTTTGTACTTTATGTAAATTATTGTACTGACTGATGTATAAAGGCATGTGATGCCCAATTTTGACAATCTTTGTATAATACACAGTGTGTTGTAATTACTGTTTTAGTACACAGTGATCCTTGGCAATTGTAATTAAATTTTGTTACGTTTTCAAAAATTATTTTCTTTTATTCAAAAATATGAGGGACGTTACAGGAACCATGATTAAATGTTAAAAAGCATGTGTGGTGTGATGATGAGAGCACAATTCATGAATAGGTTTCATGTATGCCTTGCCCACATATGTACCATGTTACATGTATTATGAAAAAGATTTTCAATTGAGACTTTATCGTGTTTAGCCATGGTTGATTAATTAGATGTAATGATATGAAATTGCGTGTCAGATTAATCGATCGTGGGCTTATTGGAAATTGGTTGGTCTAAAAGGACAATTTCGATTTGAGTTCCTATGTGGAACATTGATACTCCCTGGGTTGAGTCTATCTGAGTTGATATTGAGTTGAGTTGAGTTGGATGGGGACGAGTTGTGTACTTGTCTTGTGGTTGAGATTTCTTAAGATAGTCATATGGACCCTGAGAATCTAGAATGGTATGCCTTCGTGCACTGGGTACCACGTGTTATAGGTTTCCTATATAGAATTTGGGCTCTTCCCACTGCAGAAGATGTTCAGGGCGAACACACCTGCTTTAGGTTCTCTGTGTGAGATTTGGAAATCCTTGGCCAGGATTGTGTAGGGTGAGTAGATTTAGGGGCTGACTACCCCAAACACTTTATATTTCCTTTGTAGAAATTGGACTATGTCCAGCCTATGTGGCTTGATTGTATTCTCTTCATGATTGAGACATTCACCATTTGTTAATGATGCATGTGTATGAGATAATATTATGCCCATGTTACACAGGTTGTGTAGGGATAATTTGAAATTATGTGACACATGTGAATATAATTTATTTTACATGATTTAGTATTGTGTAATTGAGACTTTTATCGTGTAGGGTGAATGATCTATGGATGAATTATATAAATATGCATTATGTGATCACGTGTTGAAGACAAATGTTATGCATGTTGAATGTCATTAAGAAGAATGACTTTATGTGCATGATTATGGATGTGATTGTGTGAGAATCACTTATTATGTAGGATGGATGTTATGCCATGATGCGATTATTCAAGCCATGATTAGCATGTATGAGATACTCGTATGCAGGATGATTACTTATGGAATTAAGGGTATAGTAAGGGGATTAATCAGAAATAGGGATATTATGTGAAATATTGATCTGGATTACCATGTTGATGTGCCATAGTTATTTTCTGATTAATGCTACCATATTTCAAACCTTACTGAGTTTTACTCACCCCTCTTTCTATGTTTTATTTTGGAGTTACATGGTACGACATGCAGTTAATTAGGATTCCCTGTATGAGGGACGATCGGGATATGCATGGGAGTAGGCGTGGATGCCTCCGGACATTATTTTGTGTTCTGATTTATGCTATTTTGATTATCGAACACCTTGTATGGTTATGTTTATTACTCGTGTGTATTTGATGCTTTTAGACTTGTCAATGATTTTCTGATTCAATCCATGTTTGGGCTCAGGATGTTAAGTATGTGGGTTGAGTGTGAGGATTCATTTCAAAATTATTAACCTATTTTATTTTACTTTATTTCTCTTACTCAAAGGACTAAATGTGTGTAACTCCGTGTATGAGTTAAATACTCGATTAATGGGTTAAAGTCTTCCACAATACAATTTAGTCGCCCCCGTGTGCTCCAACCAGCCCTTGGACTGGGTTTGGCTTAGGTCGGGCAAACATCGGGGCATTGACAATACTAGCCTAGAGTCAGCACTGACCAAGCTAGATCAGCCTCCTTGGTCTCACAAACGATCAGGACTAGCATGAACATGCCTTATGGTGGGGAAGAACAAAAAAACATTGGCCGTCGGTGGAGTTGCATGCCAAATGTTCTACGTCGTCGGAGTTTGAGGGGGAGGTGTGGGAGTTTTTGAAGGTGGGGTAAGAAGGGATCACTACAAGAAAAATATTTGATTATTTTCTAAATGAGTTAAAAAAGGTATCGTTGTTATTACTTATTAGCGATGCATATCAAAAATGTCGCTAATAGTACTGCAATTAGTGACTTTTTTTGTTGCATTGCTGATATAATTTTCATTTCTTGTGACGCTCGCTAATAGTAAATTATTAGCCATTCTTTTTCACAACTGTCACTAGTAGTAAATTATTAGTGATTCTTTATAAGCAGCGTTTACATAAAAAAATTATTAACAACTCTTTTAAAAGTGTCGCTAATAAAAAAATAAATAACAAATTTTAAAAAATTCATCTAAGGAGGGATAAAGGGTGGGGTGCCGGAGTCAGACGCCCCTCCTCCGGCAAGGGAAGGGGTAAGGGGCTCTTGACTCCGATTGGAGCCCCTCCTCCTACGGCTAGAGGAAGCAGAGGAAGGGGGGAGTGGGGTAGCTAGAGGAAGCAAAGCGGCACCGGAATCGAGCAGCGGGGGAGGGGGTCGTTAGAATCTATGCATCGCAGATACTATTATTTTTAAAAAAATATATCTCTCTCTCCACTCTCTCTTTCTTCTCTCTTCTTTTTCTCCCTCTCTCTTCTCTCTCTTTACTAAATATTATATATATATATATATATATATTGTATTTGCAACTCATACACCTAAGCATTGCAAATGCATGGTACTTTTCGACACTTTGAATAAAGTGTTGCCACAAATAAAATAACTTAAAAAAAATTATGTAGTATTTGCAATGCTTAGAAATCAACGTCGCAAATACAATTGATTATTTGCGATGTTTATTCATAAATATTATAAATAGTATAATTTTTAAAAAAATATTTTATTTGTGACAATTTTTTTAAAACATAGCAAATGAAATTTTTTGCAACACTCTTTTAGGTGTTACAAATAACAATTTTTAACGATATTTTTAATTGCATTGTTAATAGTCCTTTTTGTTGTAGTGAAGAAAAATATTAAGTTTTGGGATTTAAAAAAGTAAAAAAAAATACTAAAATTTTATAGAAAACATGATACTTAAGGGATTAATAGGGTGCAGATAGATGCGCTCTAACTTCTAAGGGTTATTTAGAACTTCTATGAAAAAATTCTATGCCCCCCATCTAACGTCAATAAAGTATAGAGATAGATTAACTTGAGTATTAGTGGACTTTTTTAGCATACAACCGACGTACATTGTCTGAATCTGATGGTGCACACCGAAAGGGGGCCGACAGGTTTAAAAGGCCTCTCCTACAACCCTGATTTAGATAAGTCGCACAATAAAAATCACTATGGCCCTCATACATACGGTGGAGACTTGCACATATACATGCACTCAGGCATGTCCATGGGTGGTTTTGACAATGATAGTGCTAGTGTCATAGAAAGTTTCTTGGTAAGAGTAGAAAGAAAGAAGGCATCATGATTTATGATTAAGGAAGGCGTCATGACTCGAATTAAGGGTTGAAAGGTAATGGCTGTTAGGCCTTATTGTCAATATGTTAAGTCTTTCATATGTCTGATAAATCCTTATCATTGCCGTCATGCATTTGGGATGTGATCAACGTTTCTTAATCTCTTATTCGCCATACAACACATCCACTTTTCTTGGGGAGATGAACAATCTAAGTACAGACGGCTTCTCCACTTGATTTTGCTTCATGTGAACAGTGATATGACATGATGCTGTTACTTGTACATCATTCCACATAGTTTGCATCAAGTTACCTGCATTACATCATGTTTGTTACACCTTTCGACCAGTTAAATTTCACTCCCACATGACCACATCAGTTTCATGTAGTGCGATTTCCAATATCTGCAGTTGCATTCCATTCTTTCATCACTTTGGAGTTTCCCTCTTCCACACTGCTACTATTTGCCCATGCCTTCCTCGTGCATGCATGCGATGAAATCTTCGTTCCTTGTGCAAATGAAATATCTAATTACGTCCTTTACTTACTTTCCCATGAAGTGTCGTCTCCGAGTTGAAATGCTATGTAATCACTCCACTGGAACTCAACACGCATGTGGACCCGCTCATTGTGGTGCTTTTTAGGTCAACGACTGCGGGCGATGGAGGGCATAGCGTTAAATGTTTTGAGAATGTAGCTTATCTTAGGTAGGGGTGCTGATAAACGCCATGAGTCCATTCTCAAAAAATTGAACACTAAACCCGAATTTAACAGGCAGATAATTTTTATTTGGGTAATAGGTAAAATTAAAAAGAAATTTTACCAAACCATTTAGTAATTATTATGAAGTAAATAACATAACCATTACATGTTACATGAATTATATGATACTCCTTCTGTCCCATAATAAGTGTCCTTTTTGGTTTCTTAAATAAACTAATTTTAGGATACCTATTGCACGACGGAGGGAGTATATTATATTGTGAATTATTCCACATTCCTCTTCCCCATTTAAGTTTAACATACCCTTTTTAACCCAACACTAAATCAGCTTCTCTTTCTTCTATATGATCACATTCTCCCATAACGGGTCTTCGACATAATCTCAGCTTTTAGTGGAGTTTATCGTCTTGCAGTTCTTCCTCTCAGCTTTTAGCTCAGTTGTAGAGCTTTTGGCCTTTTGTTTCAATTAAAAAAAGGAAGATGAACCCGATCTTCTAGGTTATGAAATCTTTTTATTTAGTTGGATTTTGGTTGGATTGCCCCAGTCATTCAGGGTCGCCGGGGGTGTTCATTGAGTTATATATTATAATGAGAAAAGACTTATGGTTAGTAATGACCAAGAGGTGGCATGGTGGCAAAGTACTGGTAAAACATATTTTCACTTATATCATGGCCCAATCAATTCTAGCTAATAAATTTCATAATTTCTTATGAATATGTACTTTTGCGGTATTATTCTCTCGCTATTCACCATATTCTCTGTTTTCTATGGAATCTCATACGGTAATTTGTATGTTTCTTTCGTATGGAGTTTCTAGCATTGTTGGAATTCCCTTTAGGCTGAAATTTAAGCCATTGAAGTTTTTATCATTAATAATTTTGGAGTTATTTAATTCTTATTGTGCTACGTCAGGAAGAAGAATCCCTTACTCACAAGGTTCTTCATTATAGGTGGGCATTGACAAAAAATTATGAGATGGGTAACGGATAGTGTATAGGTAAAAACTTTTGGAAGCGTGTAAAGCCTTACCTGACCTGTTGGCAACCCTAATTTTAGTTTCATTTTTTTAGTAATAAAATTAAGTAAACCTTCATGGCCAAACTTCACTTTTAGCAGCACAAGAATTTAGTAGAATCTCTTGAGGAAACCCATATATAGCTTGTCTTTAACAACCAGGAGATTATGTATTATGTAATGAGAGTAATTTATTTAACATAACCATGGAAGACCTTATTAATATCGATAGCTACTGATGCAGGTATACATTCATGATACATTGGGCACACATCGAGATGGTGTAAAATAAAATTTTATAATTAATAATATTCGAATTAGTAAAATATAATTATAACACTTTTATAAAAGAGCATAGTATGTTATGAGATAAGTTCTGACATCAATGGGTAATTTATAAATTTTAATTACTAATAGTAATATCACTAACATTATAAAATAAATAAATAATGATACAGATAATGGAGTATTACACTTAAAACTTTTTTATAATTGGATGATAATAGTACCTATTTTGATATATGCAGATCATTTATTGGGACGTTGCAATGAGAGGGGCCACATTTTTTTAAATGTACTCAAATATTGTTTAAAAATGTGTTATGACCCATATGGGCCACACTTCCTCTCCTAATATAGTTAGAAGTTTAAGTTTCTTAGTTTATTTTAAGTTCAATTAAAGTATATGTCATCAAATGTAGGTTCCTTGTGTAGTTTAATTTCCTAGTTAAGACTTCGAGTTGGGAAAGGCATGATGAAGCCTATAATTTATATCTTTCATACATACAATAGTTGATGCTTATTGAATTCATAAATTAGTTCAATTAGTTCTCTCTCTCCCTTGCTCTCTCTTCCCCCTTCTTCTACGTACAAATTACTTTTGTATCCAAACAGACTACAATAAAATGCTACCCTTTTAGGCTTATCGTAAAGTCATAATTTTGTTTTGAAAATACAGGCCGCACAAACTAATGGTTAATATGAAGCTCATACTACAAAATTTAGCACTATGATAGTCAATTATACCTTAAGTTACATAGACTCGATCCCATTTGACATTATATATTTAATTTTTATCTTAAATATTTAAAAATAAAAAATTAAGAAATAATAAACTATTATTAATATCTCAATATATAGCTTGTGTTGAGTAGTGTCCCCCTAAATTTTGCGTCGAAAGGAAAATGACTGAGTGTCAATGCATATCGACTATATCAATACATATCGAAGATTCTTGGAGACTATCCCCAACCCTCTGTATAGTATTGATATACGCTGATATGCACCCTTATTGGGCATAACACAACCATATCACATACCAAGGATTCCAAAAGGTAAAATTCTAATAAAAACAGGACCAAAACATTAAGTTCACCGGTTTGATTGTGAAAAATTACCGGAATGGGATACAATGGTTTTCTATCTGTTTATTTTATTTTTTTTATTTTATCTTTTGCTTATTATATAAAATAAAAATTAACTCAATTTGGCTTAAAATTTTAAATGCTTATATAATTAGTAACATGTTTACATGAAAGCAATTCCATCATTAATTTATGATCAAGCTAGCTTGAACTAATTAAAGCGGATGAACCCTTTACCGGACCTCTAACATGTTACTTGTTGAGTGCCTATTTTATAAATTATTTTCAAAATTAATTCATTGCCAATTTTTTTATTTTTTAAAAAATTTATACTAATCAAGATTGTCCAAGTCTTTAGAACTTTATGAGTCATGGAAGGATGACCAATAGAGTAGGTGCACGAATTCGTGGATGGTAAATATAGATGTATTGGTATAAATACTTCTTCCGTCTTAAATTAATAGCTACATTTGGTAAAAATAATTGTCAAACTAATAACTTCATTTGGTTTAATTTAAGTAATTAAGTACTTCAAACGAATATCATAAGCTTATTTTTCTTTCTCTTAGATGCAAATTTTACCATTTAATAAAAATTATTATTTTTCTAAATATATAGTTACTAATATAGAACGGAAGGAGTGTATATAGTTGGAGGATTGACAAAGTTAAACCACAGAGTTAGAAACGACTTTACGATTTGCAGGGGAAAATAGCAATTATATACGCACAGACAATACACGGCACATTGAAGATGACACTTTCCTAATGTTTTATTGAAGAGGAACACGCCACCAATATTCATACAACTTCATCTCCTTCATTAGTTTTGAGGTAAAATGAACATATTGAACAAACGATTGCTAAACTGAAATTCTGGCGAGGACGCCGACAATTGCAGCGGTGGTGACCGTCGTCGGCTCGGCTTTCGAGTAGTCTGACCTCGTGTCACCGTAGTTATCGTTCTCATCAGGACCTCCGACCACTGCACCAACCAGCACATTAGGGTTTGGCGCATTGCTGTTGAACCACACGGAAAATCCACCTTGGCATGTCACTGGTCTGCTGTCCTTCTTGATTGAAACAATTGAAGATGCTCTGTGGTGAACCTTCTGTGGGAAACTTGTTCCAAACCCAACCATGTAACTGGTCGACTTCGGATTCTCTCCAAGAATATAATCAATCTGTTCATAGAAAAAAGTTCTATTAGGAAAACAAATTTTCATAATGTCTCTAACAATTAAGATTGGGAAGTTGCCAATACTTCTATTATAAACTTGGAAAAAGTTAAAAAATGTCGAGCACCAAATTCGAACCGAGTGAGCCAAGTGCATAGGGACTCTTAGCAACTTCAATTCTCCAAATTAACTCGTATTATTGTTACACACATTGTCTAATTTTGTCTGATATAACGTGGAATCCCTTATAATTTGATCATATATTTACCTGTGTTCTTGCGAAGGCTACAAGATCAGCAGGTAGAGCTTGTCCGCCTCCGCACTGTACAGTGGCTTTTGCACCGGAGAGGTACTGAGAATACGATGTCACAAGAAGCATAGAAGCGGTAACATATTGAAGGGGGTTCCAGGGGTGCCATGACAGCAACCCGCCAGGGGTTCTGTGAACGTTGTTGTTGCCTTTCTGAATGCATGAGCACACAAACTGCTCTACACTGTTCTTATAATCTGCCCAAATTCCATTATTTGGCACCTTCCCTTCCAAGACCAGCTGCACAAACAATGAGAATATACATCGCCATTAGAATTATATCTGTGATCATGAACATTTATCATATTTACAGGCATGAATTGGGCTCATAAATTAACAACCTGAGCAACGAGAGCTTGAGCACCAGAGAATTTGTCGTCCCAGGAAAATTCTGATCGCGGGCCACCAGTGCCAAGCGGCTGGTTGCCGAGGAAATCCAAGTACTGTTTGTCGCCGGTGGCCCTGTGAAGCCATGCAGCTGCCCACAGCAGTTCATCCTGTGGCACAAAGATGAAGCATCTGTCATTTTGAATGTCCAAGTTCTATTGAAGGAACATGGGGTGACACGAAATGAAAACACACTGCTTATGCACATACATTGTAGCCACTGCTAGCATAGAACCCTCCGGCCTGTGGAATGCTATGATGGTATAAATCTTTGAAATTCTGGGCGAAATCAAAGAGCTGCGATTAAAATCAAAAGACATTTATGGTCAGATCTTTGTCAACTTAGTGTCACCAAATTAAGATAATATAGTGTAAAAAATATGCACTAGTATGAATGTGCGCATGCACTTGATTTAAGGGCAGCGACCTCTCTTGAGTGCTTCACGAGCTTATCGGCATATCCGGCGTCTGACTTCCGGAAAGCCATGGAGGCTGCGGCCATGGCGGCGGCCGTCTCAGCAGCGAGATCGGTACCGGGCTTTTGACTGTTGATCTGGTAGCTGGTCCTCGGAGTGGTCATGTCCTCCGGCCTCTCCCAGCATGCATGGTCTGAGTCTCCATCACCCACCTGCCCAAACAACACATTTGGGTGAGGGTGGGCGCTCATCAGGTAGTCTGTCCCCCATCTGATGGCTGCCAATGCGTTGCCTAGTTCTTTCTTCGCCTGCAACTGCCCCCCAAATTCCACTACCCCCCATGAGAGCAGTGTCATGGTGAAGGCCATAGGGAAGCCGAACTTCACGTTATCACCTGCGTCATAGTAGCCTCCCACCAAGTTCACCTGCAACACAAAGCCATGTTAGCTTTAAACAATTCAATTTGGTTCCCAAATCAGTCAAATTTGTCCATTTTCTTTTTATGGTCAACCGTTTCTGCCAGAAGGTGTCATGTAACTTGTGTGATTGATGACCAAAAAAACTGGTCAGTATGGATTGCCAAACAAAATTGCATTAAGATTTTTTTACTTAAACGGAAACAAATATGCATGGGAAACACAACTTAAAAAACAATGATTTTCAGATGCACTTTACGTTATAAAAAAAATAAAAAATGAAGTATCCCGTTTAAAACACAGTGATAAAGTGCATGTACTTCTGAGACTTAGATGCTCTGTACATGATCACAAGGAGCAGATGAGCGATGCTACAAATGCTTAATATATGTTTGTGGCTTACCCCCGCATCCTTTCCATCAAGAAGGGCAGAGTCCCCTCGCCACTGCACTCTCTGGTTGGAAGGGAGCTTCCCTGACCTCTGGCCCTCAAAGTACAAGAGGGACTTTGTCAGGGCCTGCCCATAGTCAATGGCATACCCCTCCTGGAAGAGAAGGAACAAGAACAAGCAAGAGCTCAGAACCTTGAAGATGGAAGCCATTGAAGGGGATGCTTGAGCACCTGGGTGCCGTCTCCATTTATAGACGTGCTCATGCATGCTGAGCCTCATGCATATCTCTACCCATTGTGTTTACAAGGCAACTTTTGCAGGATTAGAAGTTTGACTGATCACTGTTTAGGACGTAAAGATTGTGTGAATAAGGAAGGGGACTTCTGTTTGCCAATTACATTTCATCGTGAATCTCCAAAGAGATTTGATTTCTGCATGCGGCCTAGATCTACTCGATCCTGCATGTCTAAGAATATTTTGTTCCATGTCAGAGAATTTCTTTGGTTCCATTTTTGGAGAAGTTTCCATTTCAGCTCAGGTACACTGAATAAGTCGTCAGGGCATGATCTTATATCTCACGTAATATAAGGTGGGGTCCACTGCTTTCATTTTTTTGTTAATTGAAAATTTTATTAAGCATAGGAACAAAATAAATCAGTACAAGCAATCCCCTCAAAAGAAGACCAAATCAAAAACGGGAATAAAAAAAATTGCTTCCTTGCGCCGCTTGAATTGGCTTCTGTGTAACCAAAGTGGTCAATTCATTTGCTTCAGAAGAAAGTAACACTCACAAGGTACATTCATGGAAGTAAAATTGGCTAAAGCTGACATAGCCCAGGCGGCCGTGGTTTAGAATCTGTTACCCTTTATCTGCTAAGTTTTTTTTTCTTACTTATAATAAGGCCCTAAACTATTATTAAAGCTTTAAATTGTTTATTATTTTATTAAAAGGGTATTTCATATATATATATATATATATATATATATATATATATATATATATATATATATATATATATATATATATATATATATATATATATATATATATATATATATATATATATATATATATATATATATATATATATATATATATATATATATATAACTCTAATTAACTTCAAGTTATAAAAAATATACTCTCTCTATCCTACATTAATGGTTTTTTTTAATTTTTTAAAATAAATTAAAATTAGTTCAATTCAACAAACTAAATGAAACAATTAATGTAGGACGGAGGGAGTAAATACACTTATGAAAAATATAAACTAATTATGTACTTTGAAACAGCACCAACATGGCTCAATTATAGATCATTATATATTGATTTATATTAATTATCACAATACATTAGGAAGATTTATTTGTTTAAATTTTTAATTAAATGTGTATATCTAAAGGTCTGTTTAGATTGATAGAAAGCGGGGGAAAGGAAAAGAATCTTCTTAAAATCTCTCAGTTTTTATTGTTTAGTGTAACGGAGAAAAAGAAACTGGAGTGAAAAGTAAGAGAAAATATATTAAAATTTGGTTCAAAAATTTTCCACCCATCAGCCTATGAATTTTAGGAAAAAATCATTGTACTAAACACTTATCTCTTACTGTTACTACCACTACCACCACTGCTATCGCCGCTGTCATTACCGTCACCGCCACCACAATCACTGCTAGTCACCGCCGCCACTACCACCACTGCTACTGTTGTCACCACCATCGCCGTTGTCGCCACCATTCACCACCAATGTCACCGTCACTAACATCTCTGCCACCACCTCTACCACTGCCACCACCACTATCACTGCCACCACCGCTGCTGCCGCCGCCACCACTACAACAACCGCTGCCACAACCACCACTACTACCATCACCGCTACCACCACCACCACCACTACTGTCACCGCTACCACCACCACCGCTACCACCACCACCACCACTACTGTCACCGCTACCACCACCACCGCTACCATCACTACCATCGCCGCTGCCGCCGCTACCACCAGTGTTACTGTCAATTTTTTCTAATATCATTTGTGTAACCAAACAGTAAAAAATATTTAGGAATTTTCTAGTTTCTCTTTCACCTAGATTCACTTTCTTTTTCTCTTTCCCTTTCTCCCCATTTCTACCAATCTAAACAAACCCTAAGGTAAACTACCTAAATGCCTAAGCAATTTTTGGATAGGGATTCCTAGGATGATTATGCCAAAATTATCTCATGAATCACCAAATCTTGTTTGTTTACATTCATGTATGTGAACTATTTTCATGGAGTCATTTGGTTACTAAAATTATTCCCAAAATTGGATTTTTCGATAATCCAATTCATGATGAAATGATATTCTCTTTCTTTTAGGAGATTTATAGGAAAAGTGGGATTTGTGGGGCTATATGAAATTTCAGGTGTGGCTCCTTGATGGTAGAACACCACCCAATGGCCATTGCATTACACATTTTCTTTAATCTATTTTATTTATTTATTTTTTCCATAATGACCTTGCTAACTTTGGTCTGTCAAGAGTGAAAATGTAAAATGATTATGATTATGATTATGACTTCTTCTTCTTTGAAAAAAGAAAAATAATATTCATACTATATTTTTTCCACATCATAGATTTTATACTACCTTTGATTAGATAAGGAAGGTGGGTCTCACCTAACAAGATAAGATTCATTTTTTCTATCCAATCGTGTAAAGTCTATAGTATAAAGAAAGTGGAATAAGAATATCAATTTCCTTAAAAAAACCTATACAATAAAAAAATAGCATGAAATTGTGACACGTGATCACTTCTAAATAATATTTTTCTTTTGCAAAAAACAAACAAGTGTTAATATTGAGGACATTTTTATTTTAAAAATATTCATAACTTCAATTCTTATTTTACAAGGGCAAAACTGCTCAAAGATAAATATCCCTTTTTTCATGTCAAATTTTCAAAAAATACTAAATTTAATACTCTTTTAAAAAAAGGGCGATTGACACATTAATCACTTAGACATGTACTTTTTTAACATAACTTAGTATTTTTCTTCAAATATAACAAATTACTTGCACATAGACCAAAATAGCCCTTTATTGTACATCTTCCTCTCTTCTTCCACCTTCCCTTCTCCTTTCTCTCCTACCCTCAATGCCCAAAAGTTAGGTTTTTCCTACCTAGATGAGTTTCCATGGATTCAATAACTTGTTCTCCTTCTCCATTGAACTAGTCCTCATAAACAATAAAGAGTGGAGAGGCCTGTGTGTGTAAAAGTCCTAAAGGTTCTTCATTTCCTCCATTAAAAGCAATAGTAGAAGTAGGACTAGAAGAGGTGCTTTTAGGTTGATCTCTATTAATGTTGCAGCTAAAGCCCACTACCGATATGGACCACATCCCTTCCCACCCCACCAAGTTTAAGATATTAGGCTCCACCACCTTTGTTGGTGGCACTACTCCCTACTTCCCAAGCTTGGCTTCTGGTCCTTCCTCTCTCTCTCTCCCTCCTCACTCTCTTCCTCTTCAACCCTACCTTATCCTCTTCTTTTGCCTCTAAACTGGCTCGATGCTCCCTCCGTATATCCTCTTCCTCCACCCCAAGGTGGCTTGAGAGAGGCAAATCCTCCACTCCCTCCCAATGTGGTGGCCTCTTCGTTCTAAGTCATCGACAATATAATAATATTGTTGAATCACTTATGCACTATACCCCCCTACATCAAATAATTTTGAGCAAGTGTGTATGTCTCAAATAATAATTTCAGCAAGCCACAATTTACGACAATGTCACTTTAAGCTTGTTTTTGTAAAATGAGTTTTTAAGAGTAAAAAATAATTATAAAAAATTCATATAACATCAAATCACCCCAAATCAACAAATTCCAGTATATTAGTGTCTTTTTGAACCCTAGAATTTTTTTGGAAAAATTAAAACTCAATTTAGAAAAGGTTCATAATGACCAAATGCGCTTAATATCTCTATCAACATTTGGCATGCTTCCCGACATATGATCAAGCCCAAATTTTAGAGAGACATACCCAATATCATATATAAAAATTACATTTAACTATAAATCAAATTTTCATTGGAGGGAGAAAAACTAAACCCTAATCACAGCCTATTTAGAGGTGGGTAGGGGTAAAACTAAAAATTCTAGTGCCTTCTCCACCAACCAAGGCTATGATACCACTATTGTGTGGTGTCAACATAAGCCTAAGTGGAGAGCCCTTAATTGGAGGTACAAAATTTCAATTTTGATCCCCCTCAAATATGATTCACATGCAAATCAATAATATACATACATATAAGCAATAATATCTACCAGATGATTAATATCAATCAATTTAGATGATAATAATAATAATAATAATAATAAAGGCTAAAAACTTACTGATCTTTAAGGCTGATCCCCAAGGATGTAGCTTATGCACCCAAATGAAAAAGTATGTCTATTTATGACTTAATCAAGAATAATCAAAGGAGATGTTAAATACTTTTATGTAGATTCAATTATTAAGATCACCACCGCCCATCAACATGCAATAGAAGAAAGTGTTTTGTCCAATCCTCTAAGACGCATGTAATATCCCTAATTTTCCCGGGTTTCGAAATTTAAATACGTGGAAATTATGGTGTTTGACCTATTGACATTCTTATTAGAATAACTTTCTCCCTAGATAGAATTTGGGGCTGAAGCTAATTCTATTGGAAAGTAGACAGAAAGAGCTTCGAAACACCACCAAGAACGCACGAATCGGAGTCCGGATGAGGGAGAAACGACCGTTTGAAGTTGAACATATCGTGCAGGACCCGTTTACCCGAACTGAACGTGCGAATTGTCCGTTTAAGTCACTATTTGGGCCCGATCAATTAGCATTCCGAATTTGTGTTTTTAGGGCTCAATTTGGTTGCTAAATTGAAGGGGTTTTAACCCAAATTCTCATGGGATTAGGGCTCCTAATCCCATGCCTATAAAAGGAGAATTAGGGTTAATAGAAAGGGGTCTTTGCCCGATTGAAGGGGAGAAGACGGTGAAAGGCGAAGCTCCGGCGAGGGTCCGACAGAGCTCCGGCAGCGGTAGATTGACAAAAACTCAACCCTTGAGGTGAGATTTCAAGTTGAAATTGTAGGGAATTCATTAATTTATTTTACTCAGCATAATATTAAAAGTAATTTATGAACAAACTGTTCACGTGAACAGTTGGGTTCGGTCGTAAGCAAGGGCGGCCACGGCCTTGTCCGTGGCCCTGGCCTGGCCTCGGCGTCCCTGACTCTGGCCGCGGCGGCCCCTTGCTCCGGCGAAGCCTTGGCGGCTGCAGACTCGGCTGCCGCTATGCTGGCCGCCAGATCGTTGCAACAAAAAAAAAAGAGACAGAGAAGAGAACACTGTGGTGGCGGCGCGGCGCAGCCCGGCCGGAGTAGGGACTTGGCTTCCCGGAATCGCCGGACGATGGAGATCCGGTCAAGCAAGGCCACCGTCCGGCAGAGGCGGCTTGCCGTCGCGTCACTGTCGCACAGTATTAAAAAAAAAAAATGGCCGCTTTGTCCCCGGCCAGCCACCGGACGGAGGCAAGGCCGAGTCCGTCAGATTCGCCGAGCGACGGCGAATCCGACTGGCCTTGGCCTCGCCCGCCGGGACGCCTGGGGAAAAACGGCGCCGCCAGAGGCCGTTCGGCCTCTGGCCGGTCGCGGGGAAGACGACCCTCGCGGGTCGTCTGCTCCCTGGACCGGGTCGGGTAACCAAGCCCGATCCGGTCCGGTCCTGTTAAAAAAATATATATAATTTATATTCTCAGAACCGGGTTCGGTTCAGGGGGTTAATTGTGTCAAACAAATCCTAGAAAATTAGTATTGGATCTGGAGAGATTTGGGATTATTCTGACCGAGTTTCAGCTTTGAGAAAAATCCCAGAGATTGTGAAATGACCTTTTTACCCTTGCTAGGTAAGTTATCGTGTGAAAATCACTTACCTGATTTAGAGGCTCCGGTTCAAAGGCCTATGAGTTGATCTAAAAAGTAGAAAAATTCTCAGTGATAGTTTAATATGTAAACTAATTATGGGCTAAACCACTTATTGAGAAAAAATCCCAGTGAGTGGATAATTGACCCTTTTGTCCTTAGGGTTTATAGTAAACCATTAAGCAAACCTGGGTCGGTTCAAGGGGTTCATGACCCCGTTACATGTCAAGAAAATTACACAGAGTCCATGAAGGCCAGTAGTACCCTTGAGTTGAATTTTAGACCCATTGGATATCATTAAGGCCTTAAACCAAATGACAGAACTACCCCTATGCAAACTGGCCCGTATTCGCATGGATGCTATTAACAGGCCAATGTAATACTGAAACATTTTGAGAGTTAAAGACTTACCTGAGTGCAGAGAGGACTGTATCCAATGTGGATAATTACTCTAATGCCCTTAGGTGCATTTCGATATGTTTAATAAAGATTTAATCAGTTAACCCATGGAGGGTTAGGGCATGAGAGCTCGAGTAATTATAATATCATTGTTGATTTTGATTATTGATATTATGATATGCTTAGACCTGTGTAGTTCTTATGGTTTATGTTGTTCTTTGTTTCGATTTATGATATTGATGTTGTGATAGTAATTTATCACAATCTTTAAATTATTGAAAGAATAATTGTTTGGGGTTTGATAGCTTTGGATTGGGCAAGAACACCTAATCAAGATAAAGACTAAAATACCTCAGAGGGGTCTGGGACTAGTTCATACAGTGAATAAAGCCTTTGACCTGACGATTTGCCTTGGTTGATGAACCGATGGCATGTCTCGAGTTGTAAACCTTAGTCTAGAAGGGACTAATAGGGTTTGGGATAGTCATTCGGAATCCTGGCTTATAGATGAGCAAGATAGGGTTCAGAATGCTTTCCTGAGTTCTAGCTCTATTGAGGAGCCGCTTATTTGACCGTGAAGTTACACCTCCCCATTGGAGGGAGTTCTTTGTGAGCCGGGCTCACCGTAGATCTATTGAGGATCTTTTAGTGTACACGCATTTAGGGTCGCTGACACCCTGCTTGGTTGGCGTCTCTGACCACTTCTGTTCATGTGCAGTTGTGGGCCATGCCCTTCCACTCCGGTCAGGTCCTTATGGGCTAGGTTGGGAGATGGCAATTCCTGGTGGATTCCAGGGGCCTGGTGGATTCCAGGGTGTTTCTTATCATTTGTCACTTAGGTTGACATCTGATGTGTCTGTCTGTCTTTGGGATTAGACGGGAATATTAATTATCGAACAATGGTTCGAGAAATAATTAATAACATTGATTGATATTGCTTGTTTAATTAGAACAAGTGGAACGATTAAAGGACTTGCATAAAATGTAGGTTGCTTGAAAATACTTAAGCATTGCATGGGTGATGCTATGCTTCTTAGTATAGTGTAGTTTTTAGGCAGAACTACGTCTGGATCCGATCTTGTTGGAAACATTGGAGATGTTGTCTGATGAGTACGTAGGCAACTAACATCGGGTGATGTTGGCCCGATCCGAATAATATTAATAAAACCTTTTGTCCTTTGGAAGCTCTTCTCCTGAAGGCGGAGATGCTCCATTGTGGTTGTGGTTGTTGTTTGGTTTGCTTTATTACAGATTCTTCAGGCGACGACAAGTGAGACCAAGGCAGGCGAGCTCAAGAAGTTTTCAAAATTTTGAAACTCCAATACGTAAGTGTACCTTAAGCGTGAGAGTCAACTTGTTATTTATTTTCAGACGGGTGACAGACTTGTACTTAGATGGATGAGCTGGTCTTTGTGAATTTTTAGACGTTAAATAATATCGTACGATTTGATATTCGTGTTTGTAAACCCCAGTTATCATGACCTGGATATTTAATCGAAGGGTTTGTTTTGCATGTAAAGAAAAAAAAAATTTACCTACCGTTCGTGCTTTTTAAAAATGCTTTTAAAAATCCGGGTCGTGACAGATTCACCACTTAGAGAACCTTGCTCGCCTCCCGAGACAAGGCTTAGAGCATCTTTGAGATTAGAGTGAGAGAGATCTCCTCTCTTGAACCACCACCAAGGAAGAAGAAGCAAGATGGTGCTCAACTCAAGCAAGGGGAGCACCACACACTTCCCTAGGCAACAAGGGAGGGAGGTGCAAGAGGGAGGGAGATGTGGTTGTCCTTCTCTTCACGTGGGAGAGAGGGGCAAGTAGAGAGTGGGGAGAGAGGGGCTTCATTTCCTTTTTATACGTAGGGCTCCTCCTCCCATATTGAGCCAGAAATCTATGGCCGATATACCTCTTCCTAAACGAGCTTCCTAGTTGAATCTTAATCAACAAGTATAGGTTCTAGGCCATGAGCCCATGAAGGCCATTCATACCTCTCATGGCCATGCCCATGGGGGCCGACCCCTAGATAGTTCAAGTGGGTCACACACTAGGTTGTACACTTAATTAGGAACTACATAAGTATATACATATAATGATCACATATAATATAACTACATATATTTATAATTGAGTATGTGCATATGACATGAGCCCACCAAGCAGAGTTAGGTTCACCTCATGTACCTTAACCCTTAGAAAATAAACCAGTTCACCCTGACCGGTGAACACATTACCAATATGGGCCAAGTCCATAACTTGATCCAACACAAAGAACCAAAGGTTGGCAACAATGATTTCAATTCATGTTTCACGTTAAATGCATCATTGCCATTGGACAAGATATTAAGCATGATTCCGAATTATAGAAACGTAAAATAGTGTTAAGAGCGGGTCACGTTCAAAAACACAGATATGTCTACAGTATATAGATTATGTTTTTACAAACTTTTAATACCAATAAATGGTTTAGTGACAATTTTATGGTGTAATGACTATGTTTTTGTCTCTTCTTGACTAGCGTAAAATGCAAGAGCTTCGCCGGCATGCAAGTTCTTGGCCACTCGCAACTTCCGAAATTCTTCGTAGGTAAAAGGCACGTACATGCGGGGGAAATTAGGGCTCACCAGCTCTTCAGGAGCCACAATCGCTTCATTTTTTGGCCCAAGTAAAAACATGGCAATTGTGAAACGGGTTGCAGCTTCAACGCATTGTACCCGGTGCTTCAGATTCTTGAACATGCCATTGCTCCATGCCTTTGTAATTAAGGGCAAATTTCAGTTAGAAAAATACAGCAGAATGAGGGCCGCGGATTCCAATATGTTTTTAAACCACGAACCTCCAAATCGGCATATTACAAACAGGTACAGGCATTGACATTACCAGAAGTAAGAACATAAGGCATTATGGGGCAGTCACATTTTCCTGTTCGTTTACATGTCTGGTCAGCCGCCCACAATATGCGGACACAGGCTCAAGGCTAAGATATAATTATCTCATCAACGGGCAAAACCCACAAATGAGGCCTCAATTTCATTTGGGTTGTGAAGGCAAGACTAAAAGAACAAGGTCACAATAATCAAAATTTTCAGACAAACAAATCATATTTACCATGTATCTATTCCTTCAATATCATGGCAGAAACTGGCAAAATTGCACTGGGAGACAAGGGAGGTTAATTTAATAAAAAGTAGGAAGCTACGATGATGCCATCTATAATTTTCAAAGTGTGAGCGTATGTTCTGCTGGATCATAATGGAACTAAATGTGGGAAATGATTATTGCCTCTCCACTCTCTCACTCTTCTCACTTCATTTTCTTTATTCCCACATCTCACTCTCCCATGCATCCATTTTCTTTCGTACCTAGTTGTCCACTTACCCTGATTTTCCCTAAAGCCATTAACAAAACTCTAATAAGTTTGTAATGAGTGGTGAAAAGGTGACCATCATGAGCTCTGATCATAATAGAAGAAATACTGAAAATGAAGAAAATAAGTACAGTTTACTGCTCAGATAGACGTTCTCGATTACAACCTCGGAGCATATATTTGCAACTTTTAACTTTGCGAGACAGAAATTTTTAAAACGATTCACGAGCAAATATACATCAAAATAGAAGCTGCTGAGCCAGTCTAAGTAGAGCTGTTTGACCCCTTTTAAATTGGCTCGTATGGAGCTATGTGCATTCTACAAAGAAGTAAGAAATTCCTCTTACAATAATCATTCAGTATGGAAGTAATTTTCAAATTTTAAAATATTACCTTCTGCCTAACTGGACCGATCTTAGAATATAAAGAAGTGAATGATTAATGTCATAATTGTCTTGCTCTTCTTCCTCACTCGTATCTCACTCTTCATGCCTCCCTTCATCTTCCCTTCTCTCTCTCATCTATTTTGTTTCAAATTATGATTCCCATCTTTATCCATTTTACCTAAAACATTATTGAATTTTCAGTAGTTCTACTCCCTCCAGACACTCAATATGGGATGGAGGAAATATATCTTAAACAGGGATTAGAGAAGCGAATAAGGTTTGCCTGTTGGTAGTCCTTCGCTGTTGGTATTCCCCTTTACTTCCTTTTTTCTTGATGTCTCAGTTCTAGCCAAAATTATATTTCAGTGGGTTGCCTATGGAATTCTGAACGTAAGAGTTTCCGTATCATATATCACTGCTCTTGTTAATGCCAAGTTGCTGATGATTAATGGTTGATTTATGAGGCTCAAATCATAAGGAGTACTTTAGCAATTTCCTCACAAAAAATTGATACTTTCTGTCACTGTAGATTATTAATTTTTGGGTTATAGTCTAAGTGCATGTGCATGTGCATTTGCACATGAACATAGAGTAAACATATGAACTTAATTTTTTTTAGTTTACATAACGTAAAATGCAATGCCCATATAAAAAAGTTTCGATATAAAAGTACTCTATCCATAATTGCTAATTTGCACATAAGAGAAGAAGGCATCTATTTCGAGGGATTTAGATAATAGCAACAACGTAAACAAGGAATGAAAAGGGGAAAAGGTAAATGAAAAAAAGAATAATTAGACTCACAATGCAATGACCAAAATAAAAGGGCAACTAAGTTAACTTTGGACAAAAATTATCCAAATATATAAAGTAGCAATTATCACTTTGGATGTGACCCAATGCATCAAGGAAAGAACCAATGGCCACGTCCAAGTGGAGCAAAGGAAGGCCAAATCTTACAATGGGGTAGCCCAAGCCAAGTCAACTTTTGTTAGATCAATTTGTTGAGTTTTTTTTTTTCTAGTCAAAAGCACGTAAGGAGTTCAAATGCACCAATCCATCGAGTCCAATGGTGGAAGGAAGTAGTCATGTGGTTTTACTCCTACACAAAGGAACTTCTAAAAAGGTGGGGCTGGTTTTTCCGTATAACTTGGATTGCTATTGCTCAGTTACAAGTCACAGGACAACAAATTCCTAATACTAATGTTCCTGAAAATAACAACTAATCTAATTGCTAGTGAAATCCAATTACATATAACTTCCTACTGATGTCTCTCATAGTTTGTCCATCATCATCCATTCAATGTTAGCTACACTAATGTTGGTTTGTCGCTTCCCACTTTTAGTGATAAATTGGGCTCTATCTCTCTTAAAACTTCAAACTATTCTTGGAAACAAGCATCATGGGTTTGCTTATATAGTCCTTACGTAAACTCCAAAGTTTGGTAAAAATATGGTTAAATTTTTTTGGCAATAGTCCCTCAAAAATAAGGGATTTCCTTATCAATCTTAGCAAGTCCTAGAAAATAGGAGAAAACATAAAGTTCACAAGATATATAATTAGAGTAATCTCGGAATACACAAATATTTTTGGGTAAAATAGTCAGAAATGAAGAGTTCTATTGTACTCTCTTCTCGCTTTTTGATAAAATATGATACTCCCTCTGTCCCGCTTAAATTACCCTATTGTAAAAAAAAATGTCCCACAAAACTTGTCTGATTTCCCGCTAAAACCCATCATTGAGCTTCCAACAAGCCTCTCATGTCACCTGAGGAGACTAACCTATGTAAATTTCTTGTGCACATTAAATCCTCATATGCACTTATGAAGAGACATTCGGTTCTGTGCAAATGCTTGGTTATGACTCCCCTTCATCTTTCACAAATTTAGCACACTTGCAACTATCAGCTCAGCAAGGAAGTCAAGGGTAGTTAACTAGAATAAGAGAAGACATTTTTTACTTTCATCGAGTTGAATCATACATTAATCACCGGTGCAATTAAGAGAGAGGAAAAAAAGTCAGATCCAGACAATCTTTACGGGACAGAGGGAGTCAGGGTTTTTGTGCTTCTACTTAATCCAGTTCATTTGGCAACCATACTTGGTCATGAGATAGTGGCTAAGAGATAGAGAGGTCATTACATTATAATAAGTCTCTGATAATACACATGAAACGTGGGAAAACCCCATCAAGGAGAAACAAAAGCAAAATGTTACCTTGGCCACATCCCCGAGGTTGACAAGCAGTGACCCTGGAACAGGATCAACAGCAAGAAACCTGTCATTTTTGTCCACTTCAAGGCCTCCAATGTAGTCATCTTCTTGAAGAACAGTTAAAAAGCTTGAGTCAGTGTGCACAATCACACCTGGGGAACCCACAGTTTCCTTCGTGAAGTGGTACTTGTTGATCCTAAATTGGCATGGCCACAATGAGAATAGATTTCTGCTCAAATTCAGGCTTTCTGCTATCTTGTTCCCAATGTTCATGCTAAATGCATGGAGTTGGTCAGCATAACACTTGATTGTTTCTCTGCATGATTAAGTAAATAAGAGATTATGAAAAGCTTTAAAATTTGTTCTGAGTGAATAAATTCCATGTTTACGCTATATTTTAGACAAAACTAATTTAGAAACAGTTAAGTGGTGCACGGCAAGTTGTCTATGTTACAGGGTGAAGTGTAAGAAATTATGATAAAAAATAGAATGGCGAAAGAAGAAGGTTTCGAAGGCATGGAAAATTCGAACAATGTTACTCTCGTTTCTTCCTTAAGAAAGAAACTTAGTCAAGTTGTCATAATCAAACAGTGTGTGCTCCCCTCTTTCATTTCCCACAAATGCACAAATTGTTTTTATTATTTTCCCTATTTTTGGCAATTTTCTGAAAATCTTTCTCCTTGAATTCCTTACTATAAATTGGGGGTTATTCAGTTGTTTATTTTCCTAGCCAGACCAAAAGGATGGTGTCCTAATTAGAACTGCCAAGAGCCGAACTTGATGGAAAATGGGTGCCTTTTACGAAATTATAAAAAAGAACTCACCGAATTGGACAGATTCTACTCGTATCATGCCAACAAAAAGAGGAAAGTATATTAACTGAACTCCTAAACCTGCTACAAAACATCTTGCTTACAATTCAAATACCCCAAAGCTGCCCCAGAAGTGTTTTGAAACCAATTTGCTTCAGAAAGATAAAAAATATTCTATATCACACCGAAAGAAAATTGCAAGTTCTTTTGATCCCTCTCCCTGATAAGCATAAATTTCGAAACATATAAAATCGCCACTATAAATCATTGTTTTCAGCATTGGTATCCTGCTCAAACAATAAGTGTTTTCAAAAAGAATAATTGAAAAGAAAAACTACCTCTGTTCATCCGAGGCATCCAACTGGGTACAGAAGGACGCCACGGCATCGGCCGACTGGATATCATAGAGGCCCAACGCTTCATAGTGAGGATAACCCGGCCTGCGGGCCACATACCCGCTTCCTGCGATTACGTCGACGTTGCGGCGTTTGACCTCCTCCGGCCGATCAAAGAGGCGCCTCACCACAGCTCTCATTTCCCGAAGTAAAGCTTCGGGGACGCCATGGTTGACCACCCGGAAGCAGCCCCAGTCCTTGCAGGCCCGCAACAGTTTCGAATACTCGGCCGGGAAGTTGTTCAGATCGATCACAGGAACGGCCGACTCGCCATCGGCAGCCATGGCAGATGTTATGTTCGTAGCAGCCATGATGGTTGTTGAGGTACGTTCGTATCAGCCTTGGTCTTTCAGTGCTCAGCTGGGAAAGAGACGTGCTCACGGGGAACTTTCCATCTTAGTCAATTTCAGCAGGCCCGTTTTGGATTTTTCTTAAAAAAAGTCTACAATCGACCAAAGTCGTCATTATCAGCCACCACAGCCATTGCCAAAATTAATAATAATTAATCCCATCACTGATCGTCTCGGCTACTACTCAATGGATTTTTAGTGATGAGCAAACACATCGCAAAAACATTCCCATCATCTCCTTTGGATTATGAGAGACAAACTTTGATATACATTTAGCTACGGATATAGACCATTGTAGATGTAATCTATATCGTGGCAACTAGTATTTACCATCACTAAAACATCTAAGTGTTTGCAGTGGTTTAGACATTACAGTGACAGCTTAAATTGTTGCTATATATTTTTTCAATGATAAATTATTATTTTTTTAAGATTTGCATTAAAATTTTCACGACCATTTAAACTGACTCTATATTTTGTTTCAACAATGGCTTCAACTATGAAGTCATTGTTGTTGATCATTAGTTTTTTTTTTAAACCATATATAGTATATAAATTATTTAAGCATGATTACAAAGATGTATATACACAAATAAGACTATTTTTCATAAACTTCTACTTATATGTAAGCCATCAATATGTACAATATCAAACTCATACAAAACAGCTAACAAGAAATCGAGGAATGTGGATGTCAATTAGAGAGAGGTGAGGATTGTAGACCAACAAATTGACAAAAGCTTCTAGCAGTTTCAAAAATATTCGGCTGCTCAGTTCTTCACATGCTGCATGTTAGAAAGAGAGAAATATAGTGTCAAAGATCATTTATGATGCTCACACCTAAAGGTACATCTAGCTTCTTGCTAGGGTTCCGAGAGTATAGTGAGTAATGTCAAGGAATCAAGAAATACCAACAACTAAATCAACCACTCACTATTACTTTACATAAAAAGGAGATGTTGTACTTCATATTCAAAGATACTAAGAGTTTGTGGTAGACCCTTTAATTTTTCAGGATTTAACATAAAAAAAGGAAAGTAATATTTTACCTACTTTTATTCAATGGACTAGCTTCATATTTGATTATAGACCCCTCACTCTCTAGACACCATCCCAAAAATTGTAGTCTCATGATGGACATAACAATTGAAGAATAGAAAATATTAAAAATAAAATCCACCTTTAAGAAGAGAAGGCGTTTATACAACTTTGGGTTTAGTAAAAGTTGTAAGAATGTAAGTGTCCTTATATCATGTATTGACCTATTTTTATGATCAAAATAATGTCATTAATGTGTAGTTTATAGTCAATTTAAGTATGAAAATTGATTTCTAAAGATGGAGCAAAAGGAAAACTCAAATCTTTGTTTCGACACATTACATTTATATACTTTAGGGTAAAAGAAACCTTAAAGAAAAGAATGGGAAGAGCTAAATATTTTTAAAATGAAAAATAAAAAATCTGCCTAGAGTGGCCGATCGCCTTTGTAAAAAGATTGATCAATTATGAACTATAGAAAAATCTCCAAAACATAAAAGATTGATCGATCAATTTCTTCTATAAATGATCGATAAACATTTAAAAATTCACTGTTGAAAATGAAGTTGAGAGTTTATCAATCGATCACATGATTAAAAGATCGATCAATAAAAGAGTTGTATCTCTAAAGGAACATGGACTGATCAATTGCTCTATGGAACTAGAGTTGCCTAATTTAAACTTTTTGGTTTGAGCTAGATTCCTAATTGGAGTCATATTCTTTGTGAGATTTGGGGAGTCCATAAAAAGGGATAGAAATGTGATGAAAAGGATGGAAAAGGCTTAAAACTTTTTGAGAGCTTGTATGGATTTACACTAATAGAATTTTAGGAGAAGTAGTTTTCTAAAGTAAAAAAGTGTCTACCTTAATCAAAAGAGTAATTAAAGGTGAGATGATAGCACATAAACACATGTGAGGCATGTTATTTGATGAAGATTATTGCTGAGAAGATTAAGGAGAAGTGAATATTTATTCCAAAGAAGGAGATAACAGATTTATATTGATCAAAGAGTACAAAGAGGAGGAGGAGATTGAACTATTGTCAATAAATAACTAAGAAGTAGTTGATTCAGGTTTAAGAGAAGTATGAAGAACCAATCGTTTGATAGAAAAGAATGCATATTTATTTTTTGTAATCAATAATTTTATAATTTTAAATTTACATAGTGCATAGTTGATATGGATAGAGTGTCTCATAGTTTTCCCTAGTTAGGTTTTTATGTAAAAAATTCTTTTATTTACTTAGTAATTTGATTAGAAATTCCCGTTAAAACATTTTGGATTAGGCACGTTGAATTGAATAAAATATTTGATTATTTTATTTAAAAGGGGAAGATAAATTTTGCAACTTAATTGTGAGTTAGTTATTTTATTTTTCTCAGTTTGTATATGCCACACATATTGACCACAAACCAACAAAGGCAAGTCATGAAGATAGTTGGTCCTACTAAAAAAATGAAAGTTTTTATTAGTATATTCACTCTATAATGTTCCAAAAAGATTATGCATGATTATACTCAATAACTAAATTAAATCATCATAAAAACCATTCACTTAATTCCAGAACAGATCTATTCACTAAACTAAATCATCTATACTTGTTCATTTATGCCCAAAAAGGGCTTTTATGATTGCCACTAAAGAACAACTAGTACCACATGTCTTGGTGGCCAATGTTGTTAATACATATTCCTACAAAAAAAATATTCAATTTAATAAATGTTACACCATTGCTAGCACCCTATTTCTGTGTGAAGCACTCTTTCACATGACATGGAGTTCCTCCTAACAAACTTGCTTCTAAAAGTTGCTACTAAAGCAAAAATCAGCAAGCAAAACAAGTGACCTGATGTATACATGATCTTAATCTCTCCAGGGATTTGGGTCTTGACATTGTGCTGCTCATCAAACTGTCTTGCTGTTGTGGATGAGAGATTGCATGGGTTCAAGTAGGATCCACATAATTGAGAATTGTCCATAAAGGAAGTGTCATTGAATATGAGAATTGGCCCACCCGGCTGTAGAAATCATTGTGGATTAATTGAAGGTCAATTACAATGGGTGTGGGCTCGGTCTCACCAAGCCCACAACGGCCTAAGCCCATGCACGTGACAATGCTCGTGATAGGGTCAATCTCTCACTAACCATGTGGATCCTACTACTAACACATGTTCAAGATTAGGCCCCCACAAGGTGAATATGTGCACCACAACTATATGCCTAGTGTGCAGTGTCTCAAATGTGGGTCCCATAAGAATGTGTCTAAGAAGTTCTTGTGGGGTCGGCACACTGCCCCCACTATCCTTAGACCCTGTGGCATATATTAACTCACCTAAACCGAAAACAAGGCAGACCATGTGGGCATGAGCCTATGCATGGTCCAACATCCCTCACTATGGATGAATGACTCATATAATCCAACAACAACTAGCGCTAGTCTTATCGAAGACTAATACTATGAGTGTGTCATATGAATAGATTTATTGTTAAGGCCTTAGTAAATAGATATGTCAATAACTCAGTAGTAGGAATATGTCTCATGATCACTTTTCCTCTCTGTAGCATGTTGAAGATATAATAGTAATACACTTCAATGTGATTACCTTTGGCATTGATCTCCTCATTCTTAAGTGTTGACACTGTGACCAAATTATCATGATAAATATGGACAAGAGCGTTAATCCAGTTTTCTAGTCCCAACTTAGCTAGAAACTCATTTATCCAAACTGCATGTGAAGCTACTATACTACATGCATAAAATTAAGCTTCCATCATAGACTTAGAAATATTCTTTTTTTTCTTCGTAGCTCACGATATTGCCTCATCTCTAAACATAAAAACCAATCCAGCAATGGATTTCTTGTCTTCTAGGTCCCCCACATAATCCAAATCACTATACTCGGTTAATAAAAGACTTTCCACCTGACAAGTTTTAATTTATTAGATTGATAGATATCTAAATACCCGTTTCACTACTTGCCACTATTAAATTCTAGGATTTACTTAATATTAGTTTAGTAAGCCTACCACAAAACTCAAATTAAGTTTTGTACAAATCATTGCATATATCAAGCTACCAATAGCTTATGCATATAGCACTTACTCCATCCAGAGTCTATCTTCCTCCATTCCATGAGCCATACTTTTAGACAATATTATACCTTTGGAGATAGGGGATTCAATGATTTTCCAATTAATGATATTAAAGTATTTAAGAACACTTTCTATGTAGAACGTGAGATATACTTAGTTTTTTAGTCTTTCTATCTTTGTCAATTTTCATGCTTATGATGATGAATTCTCACCCATATTTTTTATCTCAAACTGGATTTTGAGCCATTTAATTAAACTGACTATCATATTTAAGTTATTCCCCATCAAGAGTATGTTATCTAGATAAAGAGATAATATTATATGCATTTCCCATCCTAGAAGGTATAAATTCAGCAATTATATTAATTAACTATGAACCTATATTTACTAATCATTTTTTGAAAAGTGAAATATCATCGCCTTAAAATTATTTGAGGCCATACAATAATTTTACTAGCTTGCATACCTTGTGTTCCTCTCTATGAACGATAAAACCCTTAGGTTGTTCCATGTATATCTTCTCCTGTAAATCTTTATTTAGAAATACAGTTTTTATATCCATTTAGTGCAATTCTAAATCAAAATAGGCAATAATTGTTAAAAAATATCTAATTGAGTCAAATTTTGACACAGATGAATATGTCTCTTTAAAGTCTATCTCATACACTTGGGTAAACCCTTTGGTCAATAATTTCACTTTGTACTTATTTATTGACCCATCTATCTTAAGTTTTTTTTTTAAGATCCATTTCAACCCTATGGCCTTTCGCTTTTGACGTGGATCTACAATCTCCTAGACTTTATTCTTTAGGATATAATATATTTCCTCTTGAATAGCCTTATATTATTTTTGAGCATCTTGAAGCCTTAAAGCTTGTTCAAGAGTATTAGGGTCATTTAGAACAGGTTCATCTAATATGGCATTATTTTCCCTAGCATTGTATAGAAGTCTCTCTCTTGTGTTGAAGGTATCCTTTCCCTCAATAGCTTGAGTTCTATGTTACTTTCATTTTTTCTCAATGGAATTACTTCCTCAAAGGTAGTATATTATGACCAGTTTCTTTGCAATTTTAAATAAATCAACTCTTTTATGATGTATTTTATAATTTAATTCTTCTTTTAAGAAATAAATGTATCTAGACTCTATAAACCCCATTGTTCCATCAGTGTGGTGAACCATAAATATGTACTCCTTAGAGTGATCACAATAACGAATAAGGCTGCACTTTATGGTCTTTGGATCTAATTTAGACCTATACTAAACTTTCATATACGCCCTGGACCCCCACACTCTAATTTATCCCAAGCTTGGACGTTGACCCATCCATAACTTATAAAGTGTCTATTGGACAACCTTGTGGATACACGATTTAGGATATACATGATAGTGTGTAGAGCCTCACCCCAAAATTTGGTTCATAATCATGTCTATAAGTATCTTATTACGCCTTTTTGCTACTCCATTTTTTTTGTAAAGTCTTGGGGAGAGTGTAGTAGTGTATTATTCCCGAATAGGTACAATAATTTTTAAATATGACAAATGTGTACTTGCCACCTCTATCAGTCGTTAAGACTTTCACCTTTCTCTTTAACTGGGTCTCAACCTTAGTTTTAAATTCAATAAATTTATCTAAGACATCATATTTTCTAGTTATTAGATGCATGTACATATATCTTGAATAGTTATCAATAAATGTGATGAAATAGGTCATTCCTCTATGGGTTTGAACATTTAAAGGCCCACAAATATTTGAGTGAACTACCTTTAAAAGTTTATTTACCCTTAATCCCTTTAGAAAGGATTGCATACTCATCTTTCCCAATATGCAATCCTCATACACATATAGGTCTTTGAATATTTTGGGTAATAATACCGCATTTAATATCCTATGTAGGTTATCTTTATTTACATGGCACAAGCGCATGTCCACAACAATGCATCATCCATAGACAAATAAGTAATATAATTAGAAGACACTAATTCATTAGCAGCAAATGAGTTTGAGACATCTAAACAAAACAAGTCATCGACCAAAGTAGTAGAAAATAAAATTGATCCACTCTTACCCACAATTTTTTTCTCCCTTCTCCCTTTAAACCTAATTTCAAATCCTTTTTTGTAAGGATAGAGATAGAGAACAAATTCCTCCTAATGGAGGGAGCAAAAATTACATATGTAAGTACAAAAGTGGATCATCCTTTAGGGGAATACAATAAGTTCACATAGCCTCCACATTGCAATATGTATTTTTTTCCATATCTACTTGTTTTGCCTAGTTAGAAGATTAATCATCTCACCTCTTGACCCTCTGCTATGTGCCACATAGATTGTGGCAGCAAAATCCAACCACTATGAGTTCTATTTTGCATTAGACGGTGAAGGGCGGTAACAGAGGTTGAAGCAGTAAAGGGGTGGTGGAAAGGTTAAGTATTTTTTAAGGACAATTTACACATTGTCTAGACAAAAATGACCTATTTTCATATCACTTGGATTTTTTTTTACATATTACAAAGCTCCCTTCCCTCTTGCCACTAAAAGTCCATCTTACAATAATGAAACATCAAATCAACAAAAACCCTTCTCCCCATTCCTCTAGTCGTTCTTGATCTCCAACCTAGGGGTGACACTTTTAAAGGTTGGGTCAGGCCGTAAAAAAATGAGTTAGGCCCAGAAACGTTTAGGCTCGGTCTTAGGGCCAGGCCTAGAAAATTAAGGCCGTCTAAAATATGATTGAGGAGTCATGTTAAGCCAGTTCAGCCTGGTCCTGTTATTTTTGTACCTTTGCAAATATTGTGATGAGAAATCTTACTGGAATGATAATGATCGAATCAAGCAAGTCGCTCTGTCCTTAAGACAGAATTTGCCCTCCTTAACAGTGCTTAGGACTCTTAGGCGTCTGCCTCCCAGGATAAGACGATCAACCACGTACTATAGGAGCACCTCCAACATAGTACATGTAGCGAACCACAAAATGTATGCTCTCGTAGAAATAGAAACAGACGGAAATCCAATGTAGGATTAGTGCAAAAATTGTTTTAAATGATTTTATAAGAAATCCCATTGAAGACAACCTTTCCCGTTTAAACGGATGCATCCATCCGTTAATGGACACATTCTTTAGTGAAAACAAACCGGACCCATTTTGGTTAATAGAGAACCAAACCAAATAAATAGAAAACTAAACCAAATGAATTTGTCCAAAAAATAGTATCTTGTTGACCCAACCCAACCCGGCTGGCCACACATGCGAAATGAACCGAACCGAGCTGAGCCAGACAGACGGACGGTGGTGCACGCGTGTGGGTTAGCCCACCTAGGTGCATTGGTCCAACATCTCTCTCCCCCACAAAAGTGGGTTGGCCCAAGGGCCTAACTTAAAAGGCTAAACTAATGCCTTATATACCAACACCATCACCTTCTACTAGGAATGTGAGATTATTCACTTCTTCAACCAATTCACATGTGTAATTCTCATTCAACACAAAGTGGGCTTGGGCTTTTTGCCATATGGGATTGACCCACTTAAGTAATATAGGCTTGACCCACATAAATATTATGGGCTTAGCCCATGTAAATAATATACCCACCTTAATGATATGGGCTTAACCCATTTAATATGATACTCACTTCTAACAATCCCCCACATGAATGAGAATTGGTTGGATAACTATGCAAAACAATGCAGATAAACCGTGAAAGCAATATTGAAAAATCATGCATGGGGGATAGGTAGCTTTTGGCTTTGAACCTTCCCTTGTGAAAACTATCGGGTTTACTGGCTTATCAGTGAACGTGATATCTTGCACTGTTCAACTGTTTGTGTAAACCAAGACAATAAAATTCACACAATCACTTCTCAGACAAATCGTGGTTCTCATGCTTGTGTTCATTTCAACCCTGAACAAACCTGGTTTTCATGAGTGCTCTAGAAGATTTAGCTTTGAAATCCTCACAGAAGCGGCCCCATCACACTCATATAGGTGATTCTCATTAGGAGTATCCTGCAATACCCCACTCGAGCAAATTCAAGATATAAGAACCATTAAAAGCAAAGCTTATCCTGATTCACTCTACAGGCATTACTATCTCATCATAGGAATGGGGATGAGATTTTATCTCAATAGTGATTCCCCTTGAATCCCCCACAATTTGGTTGTCACTTTGAACCTAGATCTTGGGATCTCTAGTCAACTAGGTTGGGTTGTCATTATGGTGACTCTTAATGTATAGGCTTCAAGCCCATTCCCCTCGATGAATTGCTCACTTGTTCTTTGGTCAATCCCTTAGTAAGCAGATCCGTAATATTTTCTTTTGACCTAACATACTCAATGGGAATTATTCTACTAAAAAGTAATTATTTTATGGTATTGTGCCTCCGACGTATATGTCAAGACTTACCATTATACAAGTTACTTTGTGCTCTTCGAATAGCCGATTGACTATCACAATAGATACATATAGGTGGCACAAGTTCCCTCCACATTGGAATATCCTCTAAAAAATTACAAAGCCACTAAGCCTCTTCGCCTGCTCTATCAAGCGCAATGAATTCATATTCCATTGTAGATCTTCCTATGCACGTTTGTTTCAAGGATTTCCAAGACACTACTGCACCTCCAAGAGTAAAGACATCCACTTGTGGATTTTGAGTCTTTTGTATCAGATATCCAGTTTGCATCACAGTAACCCTCTAGTACTGCTGGATACCTAGTATAATGCAGCCCATAGTTCAATGTATATCTCAGATATCTAAGAACCCTGACTACAACCTTGTAGTGATATGCCCCTGGGTTGCTATTAAATCTACTTAGTTTACTTACTAAGTATGTTAGGTCTGGTATATTACAATTCATGATGTAATTGAGACTTCTAATAATTTGAGAATATTGAAGTTGTGATATACTCTCACCTGTGTTTTTGCTTGTGCAATGTCACATCCAGGTGTTCTCGCTGGACGATTATCATTCTTATTAAAAAAATTTATGATTTTCTCAATATAATGAGATTGAGATAATACATATTCATCAGATGTTTTAGTGATTTTTATCCCTAGTATGACATCTGCAACACCCATATCCTTCATGTCAAATTGTTTATTCAACATCTTCTTAGTAGCCTTAATGATATCACCATTGTTACTAATAATGAGTATATCATCCACATATAGGCATACAATAACATAGCCATCAGGTCTTTCTTTGACATAAACACATTTGTCACATTCATTGATTTTGAATTCATTTGACATCATTATTTTGTCAAAATTTTCATGTTATTGCTTAGGTGCTTGTATAAGCCCATAGAGAGATTTAACAAGTTTGCACACTTTGTTTTCTTGACCCTGTACAACGAACCCTTCAGGTTGTTGCATATATATTTCCTCATTCAAGTCACTATTCAAGAATGCAATCTTCACATCCATTTGATGTATTTCAAGATTATTCAAAGCAGCAATAGCAATTAATATCCTAATTGATGTTATCCTTGTGACTAGTCAATATGTATCAAAATAATCTTGACCTTCTTTTTGCTTATATAATTTGATAACAAGTCTAGCTTTATATTTGTCAATTGATCCATCAGCCTTCATTTTCTTCTTAAATATCCATTTATATCCAAAAGGTTTACTCCTTGGTGGTAGGTCCACCAACTCCCAAGTATGATTTTGCATAATAAATTCAATTTTACTATTTAGTGCCTCCTTCCAATATTGTGCTTTAGGAGAAGACATAGCTTCCTTAAAGCTTTGAGGCTCATTTTCTAACAACTAAGTTAAAAAGTCTGAACCAAATGATTTTGATGTTCTAGCACGTTTGCTGCATGTAGGTTCATCATCCTCTCCCTCTTGGTTATCACTATTGTCATGTTCAACATCCAAAGTTCTTTTAAGAGAACTTTCCTTGTGTGTAGAATTCCACGAAAAAATATGTTTAAAAAATGAAGCATTCCTGGATTCAATCACCGTATTAACATTTACATCAGGAATATCCAATTTATGAACAAGAAATCGATATGCACTACTATTATTGACATAACTAATGAATACACAATCAATGGTCTTTGGTCCAATTTTAATCCTCTTGGGATTAGGGACCACCACTTTCACCAAAAACCCCCACACTTTTAAGAATTTGTAGGAAGGTTTTCGACCTTTTCATAGTTCATATGGTGTCTGAAAGGCTTTCTTATGTGATATTTTGTTAAGAATATAATTTGCTGAAAGCAAAGCTTCCCCCCACATGTTTTGGGGTAACCCATAACTTATTAACATGACATTTATCATTTCTTTTTAAATTCTATTTTTTTGTTCAACAACTCTATTTTGCTGAGGTGAATAGGATGTCATCGTTTGGTGTATTATACCCTATTTTGAACAGAAATTACCAAAAGGTGATTCATATTCCTCATCCTATCACTTCTTATAACTTTAATTTTCTCTTGATTCTCAACCTCTGTTTTATATAATATAAACATCTCAATAGCCTTAACTTTACTTCTCAGCAAGTAAACATAACAATAACGAGTGCAATCGTTAGTAAATGTAATAAAGTATTTTTTACCTCCTCTTGTTTGAACAAGTTTTAAGTCACAGACATTGCTTAAGTCACAGACATCACTGTGAATTAACTCAAGAGGTTTAGTACATATTTCAATACTTTGGAAAGATTTCCTTGTTAATTTTGATTCTACACAAGTTTGGCATTTATGATTAGAGTCAATATTAAATTTCGGCAGATATTCCATATTAATCAATCTTCGTAAAACATCATAATTAACATGGCCTAATCTACCATGCCACACATCACATGACTCAATCACATACAATGAAGAAGCATTTGTATTCTTCATAACAGAAATAGGCACAATAGTGAGTACATTGAGCTTGAAAAGCCCTTCATTTAGGTACCATTTGCCCACATACATTCCACCCTTAGTCAAGACAAGTATATCTGATTCAAAAACCAACTTGAACCTATTCTTGCTCAACAATGATCTAGACACTAAATTCTTTCGAATTTATGGCACATGTAGTACATTGTTGAGAGTGAGCTCTTTGTCTGAAGCCATATTGAGCACAACCTTTCCAATTCTTTCAACCTTTGTAGAAGAAGAGTTGCCCATAAGTAACTACTCACCATTCTCCATGGGTTGATAAGTGGAGAACATCTTCCTATTAGAGCAAACATGACGAGTAGCCCCGGTGTCTACCCACCATTCTCTAGCGTTTTTGACCAAGTTCATTTCTGAAATCACAGCGAAAAGGTTGATGTCATTCACATTGGTGGAGAGATTCTCCACTTCAGTCAAGTGGGCTTGTGCCTTCTTCTTAGAATCATCTTGTTTATTCTGTTTGCGACAATCCTTAGCCATGTGGCTTATCTTATCACACATAGCACTTGCCCTTGAACTTGGCTTTGTTGGAGTGAGTGTTCAACTGTCCAGCATAATGCTTCCTCTTCTTATGGTTGAAGTTATTGCCTTTATGCCCCTGTTCCACAATATTGACTTTGGCTTCCATGCCATGAGCCCCAGCTTTCTTTTCAGAAACATGGTTGTCCTCTTCAATCCTTAACCTCACAATCAAATCTTTCATGTTCATCTCTTTTTTCTTATGCTTTAAGTAGTTCTTAAAATCCTTCCAGGAAGGTGGTAATTTTTCTATTATAGCTGCCACCTGGAAAGACTCACTTAAAGTCATGCCTTCTGCATGAATATCATGCAGGATAACTTAGAGTTCTTGAACTTGGCTGATCACAGTTTTAGAGTCCACCATTTTGAAGTCCAGAAATTTGTAGACCAAGAATTTCTTCATTCCAGCATCTTCAGTCTTGTACTTCTTGTCTAATGACTCCCATAGTGCCTTACCACTTTTCATTGAATTGTACACATTATATAATGCGTTGTCCAACCGATTAAGGATGTAATTATGGCATAATAAATCTTCATGTTTCCATGCATCTACTACCACAAAAGCCGTTTTGTCTTCTTGTTTCTCCTCAGTGAGAATGGGTACTTCCTCTTCAAGAAATCAGACAAGGTTCAGTGTGGTAAGATAGAACATTATTTTCTGTTGTCATTGTTTGAAATCCGCACCACTAAACTTTTCTATTTTTACTCCTTTAATTTGAAGAGGAGCATTCACCAAAGTGGGAATAAGTACAGAAGTCATGTTGGTACCATTAGCAAGCCATTTCTGTTCCAAAGAACAGAAACTTATCTTAGTAAAAAAAATATAGCAAAAAAAAATTATTTTAAAAATTTCACATAACCCAGTAAAGTTCAAGAAATTATAGATAACTCAGTAAAATTCAAAAATTTACACCTAGGTGAGTACCAAAAATTACATACAGAACTGTAAAGTTCAAAAAATTAAGCACAGTAGAATTTTGAAAATTACATAACACAGTGAAATTCTAGAATTACATATAGCACAATAACCGTTTGAAAATTTACAAACAGAACAGTAATATTTCAAAATTTTCACATAGAACTGTACATTTTGGAAAAATTGCACACAGAACAATAACTTGCAGGAAATTTACATATAAAACAATAATCTTTCAACATTTACACCTAGAATAGTAAAATTTAAGAGAATTACGCCTGGAATAGTAAAATTTTTGAAATTTACATCCAGAACAGTGAATTTTAGAATTTTAAGCACAGAACAGTGAATTTTGAAATTTTAAGCACATAACAGTGAATTTCAAAATTTTAACAAGAAACAGTAAAAATTATTAAAAAATTTACTCAAAGGATAGCCAATTTTGAAAATTCACACGTAGAATAGTAAAAATATCATGAATTAATGCAGAGTACTATCTAATTTTGAAGTTTTACATATAGAAGCGTTAAAATTAGAAAATTTTACATAGAGAAGTAAAAAATTCGAAATTCTTGAGATGGATAGTAAATTTTTGAAATTCGCATAATATAACTTATAAATATACTATTCTACATGTAAATTAATAACGTACAAAAATATATAAAATTCTATTTTAAGATTGTTATTTTCATACCTTTGCAAATATTGTGATGAGAAATCTTACTGGAATGATTATGATCAAATCAAGCAAGTCGCTCTGTCCTTAAGACAGAATTCACCCTCTTTAATGATACTTAGGACTCTTAGGTGTCTGCCTTCAGAATAAGACGATCAACCACATACTATAGGAGCACCTCTAACATAGTACATGCAGCAAATCACAGAATGTATGCTCTCATAGAAATGGAATTAGACCCATTTTGGTTAATAGAAAATCAAACTAACTGAATTTGTCCAAAAAATATTATCTTGTTGACCCAACCTGGCCGGCTGGACATGTGAATCGAACCGAATTGAGCCGGCCAAACGGACACGGCGCGCGTGTGGGCTAGCCCACCTAGGTGCATTGGTCAAACATCTCTCTCCCCTACAAAAGTGGGTTGACCTGAGGGCCTAACTTAAAAGGCCAAACTAATGCCTTATATACCAACATCATCACTTTCTACTAGGTGATGTGGGACTATGCACTTCTTCAACAAATTCACATGTGTGATTCTCATTCAACACATAGTGGGCTTGGGCTTTCTACCATATAGGCTTAACCTACTCAAGTAATATAGGCTTGGCCCACATAAATATTATGGGCTTAGCCCATGTAAATAATATACCCACCTTAATGATTTGGGTTTAACCCATTTAATATAATCCCACTTCTAACAGGCCCCAAGTCTAAGAAGTATTATTTTTACTTTTTGTAATAGTCCTACATAAGTTGAAAGGGAAGGAAAAAGTAAAAATGTAATATAATTTATGGAAGTTTACGAGGTTCTAAGCTTAAGTCATTATAGTTAGTTTTGAAAGACTCACCTAAAAACATATGACTTGAGTTTCACGGGGTCAGCTAATGAGAACAAACCTAAAAATTATAATTTTTTTATCAAAATAATATTTTTTAATAAAAAATATAAAAATAATAAAAGAAATTTTTTAAAAAAATCATGTGCTCTTGCCTGAGCCGACTTAAGACCAGGCTAGAGATGGACTTTTTAAGGTATGCATAAGGCTAGGGTTGTGTTAGCCTAGGGCCTAGAAATAATCTGATGGGCTTAGGCCAAGGCCTAGCTCTGACTTGACTTGAACCAGCTAGTTTTAACTCTATCTCCAGCAACCCTCCTCTTCATCTCCTATGACTCTAATATGTAACTCTCGCGTCCCTCCCCTTCAGATCCAGTAGATTCGGCTACCCTCCTTTTTTTTTATCTCTGTTAACCCCTCATTATAACAATGGCACCCCTCCCTTAAGATCCATGACACCTATCCCTCTCATGGCCCTCCCCTTTAGATCCATGACATCCACCCCTCTGGTGACATCTCCCACACCTTCAACGGAGTCTCAAATCAAGATGGCCATCTCCTCCTTTATATTTGCATCATCAGGGTGGTTCTCAAATCAAGCAGGTATTTGTTTGGTGGTTGTGGCCAAACGTAGCTGCTAAGTTATGGGCAACGGCAACCTGGCAATCGCGGCCATACTTGGCCTCCAAGCCATGGGCAATTACGAGTTACGACTTGGTAGTCGCAGCCAAGTTGTCAAGGGGACCTGGTGGCTACAGCCAAGTGCGGGATAATTGGACCTAGTGGCTATAGCCAAGTGCAGGATAATTATTGCTTCTTAACTTTTTAAGCACTTAAACTAAACTTGATAAGAATTGTGAACCTTAAGGGCCTATTTGGATTGGTGGAAAGCAGGGGAAAGGAAAGGAATCTTCTTAAAATCTCTTAGTTTCTACTGTTTGGTGCAACGGGGAAAAAGAAACTAGAGTGAAAAGTGAGAGAAAATGGATAAAAATATAGCTCAAAAATTTTCCACCAATCAACCCATAAATTTTAGGAGAAAATCATTGTACTAAACACTTATGTCTTACTGCTACTATCACCACTGCCATTGCCTCTGTCGCCGCCACCACCATCACCACTATTGTCACCACCGCCACCACCATCTCCACTGCCACTGCCTCCACCACCATCTTTGCCACCGCCATCACCACCATCTTTGTCACCACCACCTTCATCGCCACCACCGTTGCTGCCACTACTACCACCGCTGCCACCACCACCAATGTCACCGCCACCACCATCACCGCCGGTGCCGCCGCCACCACTACCAATGTCACCACCACCACCTTTGTGGCCTTCGCCGCCGCCACAGCCGCTGCCACCACCATCGCCGCTTTGCTGCCACCACTACAACCACCACCACCACTACCACCACTGCCGCTACCACCACTGTCACTGTCAATTTTCTCTAACATCATTTGTATAAGATCTCTGATCTTAAACCGGTTTTGGTTTCACTTTAATTATCGGTTATCGTGAGGTTAACGCGTTTTCTGATTTATTCGGTGGTTTCGTAAATAAATAGTATTTATGATGGTTTTATTCAAAATCAACTTTAAGATTAGTGGTTTTAAGTGATTTTGAATCAAATGTGAATTTTTGGGATTTTTTTGAATTTTTACTATTTTTTTAAAATTAGGGTTTTGGCGGGACCCCTGTGGGCCCTACCGTCAAAATTTTGGCTATTGTGTCAAATGGACCCAGACATCAACTTAAACTTATACAAAAAATTTTAAAATTTTTTTAGACTTAATTAGTACTCAAATTTGTAAAATACCCATTTTTAGCCTACTTTTTTTGTTTACACCCCACAACTTACCCATACACACCCCAACCCTTACTATAAAAGGCCAAACCTGAGTCATTCTCATTTTGGGAATAGGCTGAGGAGGTGAAGTCAGGCCTAATCCCCAATTAGGCCCGGATTATAAGGTATTTAAGGTAAGCTCATTCTAATTAAGCATTAAATCCTAGCTTTCTTCTTAATCCCTTCTAAATCTACCATTTCCCCTTTGTTTTAATTTATTTTTAAATACCAAAACTACTTATTTGCATTTTTACTACAAACCCTAGCTCTCAAAATCCGATTTTTATGTTCAACAAGCCCTAGATCTAAGTTGTTAATTAGGGTTTTCTTTGTTAAATCAATTTTAATGGAATTTAATTCAAACTCTATGTCTTTGTAAGGTTTTCAAGAAGGGTGACCATCAAATCCAAGCCTAATCAAGGGATAAGGTAATGGACTTTTGAAATTTCAGTTTGTCTATGGTAAAACTCTTGATTTTGTGGTTTATTTTGAATGGAGTTACTTGATTTAGTGTGCTAATGGCATGATTAGAAAATGGTAATCTTTAATCCCGATTTCATAGGGTTTTATCTTGTTATGATATGGTTTAGCATTTTGGAAGTCATGGTGGACTTTTAATGACATTTAGGTTGTTAGATGATGATCTGAAGTGTTATCAATGGAGTTTCGGTTTGAAATTGCAAAAGGAAGAAGATGGTCGTTTCTACCTTGTTGGCGTTCGAACGACCCTTCAGGGCGTTCAAACGGCAACATTGTCGGATCGACAGATTTCTAGTTCAGCCGATCGAATGGCCTGCTGGGCGTTCAAACGGTTAAACTATAAATTTGAAATTTTCCTATTTAGCCGATCAAACGGCCTACTAGGCGTTCGAACGGCTACACAGCAGTTTTGTGTTCTATTTGCATGATGTTTATTTCGATAATTCCACTTTAACTTGCCAATTTCATATGAATGTGGAGTGTTTTAAGTTATATTATGCTATTGGATAGGTACACTATTGAGGTTGTGAAGTTGAGATATATAATTAGAGATTTGTGGAATGACTTATGTTTTGTGGCATGATGTTGGAATTGTCATCTTAAAATTATGAATGATTGATTCTCTATGGTTAAACATATTTTCAGTAGGACTACAACCTATTAATGGACTGATTTGCCATGATAGAATGTGGTTAGTTGATGTATGAATGTTAGTGAATGTCATGGCTTATGGATGAAATGAATGATCTTATATGTGTTTAGCCTTTGTGGTTGAGCTTTAAATTGAGTTATGATTTCAATGATTCTTCTTCTATGATTTCCGCTAGAATTTATGATTAGATGTTAATTCACATGTGTAGTGTGGTAGTGAGTTAATTTCAAGCATGTTGAAATGCATTGAGTGAAGTGCTTCTACTAGACACACACACACACATGTGAGGTTTAATGATGATGTTGAAGCTTGATATCATGATTATGAATAATGCATTAGGGGCTGATGAGAGCACTTATTATGAATTAGGATTCATGTATGCTTTGCCCACGTATGTACCATGTTGCATGCATCATGAAAATGGATTTCCAATTGAGGCTTTATCGAGATTAATTGAATTTGATCGATTGGATGCAATGTGGTGAAATTGTGTGCCGGATTAATCGGTTGTTGGCTTAATCAAAACTTGATTGGTCCGAAAGGATATGTTTTGATTTGAGTTCCTTTGTGGAATATGTGCACTCCCCGGGTTGAGTCGAGTCAAGATGAGATTATATGAGGATGAGTCGTGTACTTGTTGTGGTTGAGATTTATTTATTGGGAATAGTCACATCTGGACACTGAGCACCGAGAGTGGTATGCCTTCGTGCACTGGCTACCACGTGTTCTAGGTTCCTAATGCGAAAATTTGGACTCTCCCCACCGCAGAGATGTCCTTAGCGAACACCCTGCTCTAGGTTCCCTACGTGGAATTTGGACGTTCTTGGCCCGAATTGTCCTTAGCGAGCAAACCTGCTCTAGGTTCCCTTTGGGGAATTTGGATTTCCTGTGTGGATTATCCTTAGCGAGCAGAGGGGCTGACTACCCCTACATCTTGGTTTCTCTTATGGAATTCAGACTGTGTCCTAAGCGGGCAATGCCCCAGGTTTCCAGTTAGGAAATTTGGACCACGTCCAACTTGCAGCAATGATTGTATTTTACTCCTTGAGGGAGGCATTCCTTATATGATGTGATGCATGACTTAATATGTATGTTGGAGATACATTTCATGTAGGTTGTTATGATGTGATGCATGAGGGAATATGTATGTTAGAGATACATTTATGTAAGTTGTTACGATGTGATGCATGATGGAATATGTATGTTAGAGATACATTCATGCAGGATGTTATGATGTGATGCATAATGGAATATGCATGTTAGAGATACATTCATGCAGGATGTTATGATGTGATGCATGATGGAATATATATGTTAGAGATGCATCTCATGCAGATTGATATGATGTGATGCATGATAGAATATGTATGTTAGAGATACATCTCATACAGATTGATATGATGGATACATGATTGAATATGTATGTTAGAGATACATCTCATGTAGGATTGATATGGTTGTTGAAGCATGATTGATATATATGTCAAATATATATTTCATGTAGGTTATTATGATGTGATGTATGATTGGATATGTATGCTAGAGATACATTCCATGCAGATTGATATGATGTGAATGGCACTAGGTGGATTATACACTATGATGCAAGTTAAGGTGATGTGCATGTGTGATTAGAAAATGATACATCTTGTGAATCTTTGATCTGAATGATTATATGGCTATGCTATCGTGTTTCCGATGATGATAATTATATTAACAACCATTGCTGAGTTTGTTAAACTCACCTCTCTTTCTTGTGTTTTGCTTTGGGGCTGCATGGTGCGACACGCAGATGGACAGGATCTCCTCTTTGAGGAAAAAGTCAGAGACAACTTGGATGTGATTGTGGAGATTCTTGTGTAGCTTATTTTCCTTAGTTTATGCTTTATGTTTAGAATCTTTGTGTAGGGTTCTCTGTTGGATTTATGTCACATTTTACAATTGTATTGCTTAAGACTTATTTTGAGCCAGTGTGGGATATAGTTGACTAAGCATGTGGGTTTGAGATTAGTTATTTACTTTGTGATAAGCGACTCTATTTCTTTTCTACTTATTTACTATTACTCAAAGGAATGTGCGTACTCCGTATTTTTGTTAGATCACCCGTATTTAAGGTTAAGTCTTCCACTAAACCGTTTCTCAATCTTCCCTTTGTCGCCCCCGTGCGCTTGACCAGCCCTTGGACTAGGTTCGGCTCGGGTAAGGCATCGCCGGGGCGTGACAATTTGTGTAACCAAACAGTGGAAAATATTTATGAATCTCTTAGTTTCTCTTGCACCTGAATTTACTTTCTCTTTCTCTTTCTCCCGTTTCTACCAATCCAAATAGACCCTAAGAATTTTTTGTCATTTTAAATAAATAGTGCTAGCCTCGATGGAAAGCGGTAAAGTTTTTTTGTTGTCATTTGCAAATTAAAACTTTGTTATTAGAATTATGTGAAAAGAAGAAATAGGAGTTGATTTATGTGATAAAAAAGGCTGATCATAGGAAGTTTCTAAAATTTTATCAACAAACAAATATGCTAGTATATATGAACCGAAACAACCCACTGGATACCCAAAATAAACAAAAAATCCAACCCCAAAATGTCACATGGTACAATTATAAATTTATAATAAACACAGTTTTAGAACTTGGCGTTGTGTATCCAAAGCTAAATTAATAGAAAACTAAATTATATATGTTGGACAGGAAGATAAAAACTCTCTGGCAGTATCCAGATGAGCCTTACCTGTACAAGAAGAAGTTACAAGTTATGCCCTGGGTTAGGTTGAGGTCATATTTTGTTAAACTTAAACTTGATATTATTTAAAAAATAATAAATTTAAATTCAACCCAAATAACTTTTTAGGTTGAATTTAAAAACTTGTACCCAATCTATTAAGGTCAGATTGGGTTGGATTTTATTAAAATATAAAAAATATAAAAAATTTATATTGATAACTTTATTAAGTAGGATTGAGTTGGATCTCCTAAAACTTTAACGCCACTTAAATAGTTTGAGTTAAATTTAAAAACCCAAACTTGACTTATTAAACTAAGTTGAGTTGTTATATACATGATCTAAGTGACATCCCTAATCAAAGACTCAGCTTTGAACTAGAGTAACTGGTCAATGGCACATGGGCCCCCAATAACCGCATGGAAGAGTTGATAAGTGACAACTCTACAAGGTCTTTGATAGAAACATATTAGGCCTGTTTTTTTAATAGGCCCAAAGCTGTTTTGGAGAGGTTAATTGTCAAATGAAGGCATATGTCTGTGCATGACCTTGCGCATTGTGGCACGCTTAGGCTGATTCATCGTAGCCGGCCCACAAGGCATAACTACATGCCTGTGGAAAACCTACCTTGGAATGGAGGGGGCAGCAAGGATTAAAACGGGCCCAAGTTCCCCTTGCTCTCAAAGAAAATTACTCTATAACATATTTATGTCGAGAAAATTAGAGGATATAGGGTGATTCCTCTTGACACTCACTTATTTATGTGTATCTTTTTGTCGCTCCTTTTTGTTGTTGTTGCAAAATGTATATTTTTCTCTCTGTCCCATAATAAGCATCTTATTTATTTTTTTCAAAATAAGTTAATTTCAATTTCATTTTTGAAAAACCAAGATACTTAATTAGCCTTTGCTGCTACTACATACCTTCATTAGTAAACTTTTGAAAGGGTGGCGATACCACATACGGAAGCATTGTATAGTTAAACCTACAACTAAAAAAGTCAAGCAATATACTCCTTTCTTCTACATTGATTATCCTAATTAAAAATTTAAAATTAATTAATTTTTTTCAAATCTAGACAATTAATATAAGACAGAAAGAATATAATGGTAACAAAGGTGAAATAGGTACGAAGCCTACTAAAAATTTGAAACATAGACAATTGCACAAAAGGTATACAATTAACTAATAGGATGTATTGGGTCAATAGTATTATTAATTTATTTAGTGTCAATATACAATATTTGAAATTTATGGAGAATGGATTATTTGAATTAAAATAAAAAGTCATATGAAAATAATTATGTATAGACATAAACATATTTAATAGGAAAAATTATATAAATAATATTAAAAAAATAATTATTGAAATAACAAAGAGAAAAAAATATTTACTAATATGATATTCATTTTGCCATGTAGGCATCTTGTGTGGTTTTTTTTATTTGTTTTATAATTTTATCCTTTAGAAGGACGAAATCAATATCAAATTGATAAAATCAATACAATGTACTGATTTCGTCCTTTAAAATGATAAAATCAGTACAATATATGTCACGACCCGGATTTTTAAAATCATTTTTAAATAGCACGAACAATAAGTAGAAATTTATTTTATTTTCTTTAAATACAAAACAAACCCTTCGATTAAATATCCAGGTCATGATAACTGGGGTTCACAAATACGAATATCAAATCATATAATATTATTTAACATCTAAAAATTCATAAAGACTAGCTCATCCATCTAAGTACAAGTTTGTCACCCGTCTAAAAATAAATAACAAGTTGACTCTCACGCTTAAGTTACACTTACGTATCGGAGTTACAAAAATGCGGAAACCTCTTGTGCTCACTTATCGTCGCCTGGAGAATATGTAACATAGCAAACCAAATAACAACCACAACCACAATAGAGCATCTCCGCCTATAGGAGAAGATCTTCCAAAAGACAAAAGGTTTTATTAATATTTTTTGGATCAGGCTAACATCACCAGATGTTAGTTGCCTATGTACTCATTAGACAACATCTCCAATGTTTTCAACAAGATCGGATCCAAACGTAGTTCTGCCTAATGCTATACTATATTAAGAAGCATAGCATCACACATGCAATGCTTAAGTATTTTCAAGCAACCTACATTTTATGCAAGTCCTTTAATCGTTCTACTTATTCTAATTAAACAAGCAATATCAATCAATGTTATTAATTATCTCTCAAACCATTATTTGATAATTAATATCCATGTCTAATCCCAATGACAGACAGACTCATCAGATGTCAACCTAAGTGACAAATGACAACGAAACACCCAGGAATCCACTAGGAAGTGGCATCTCCCAACCTAGCGTATAAGGACCTGACCGGAGTGGAAGGGCATGGCCCACAACTGCACCTGAACAGAAGTAATCAGAGACGCCAACCAAGCAGGATGTCAGCGACGCTAATTACATGTACACTAAAAGATCCTCAATAGACCTGCGGTGAGCCCGGCTCACAAAAAACTCCTTCCAATGGGGAGGTGCAACTACACGGTCAAATCAGCGGCTCCTCAATAGAGCTAAAACTCAGGAAACCATTCTAAACCCTATCTTGCTCATCTATAAGTCAGGATTCCAAATGACTATCCCAAACCCTGTTAGTCGCTTCTAGACTAAGGTTTACAACTGGAGACATGTCATCGGTTCATCAACCAAGGCAAATCGTCAAGTCAAAAGCTTTGTTCACTGTATGAACTAGTCCCAGACCCCTCTGAGGTATTTTAGTTTTTACCTTGATTAGGTGTTCTCCCCACAAACTAATAACCAATATCTCTTGATTAGTCCTTATTAACCTTACGGTACTGATACAATTTAATGCATTAATAACAAAAGCATGCAGTAGATTCAGCAATATAAATAACATGCAAACATACAAGTGCATAAATAATAACGAAGGCCCATTGCACTCATTTGCAGGGCTAGGGCTCATCGAATTCAAGCCCAAAAGGATAGATAACTCTAACACTTCCCGGGAGTTACATATATAACACTCTAGTTGATCGATGTACTCGATTGCAGACACATGTAATATGCTGCATTAAACCTTGTGAATTATGGTTCTTCCCCTTGTTTCCCATGACATTGTGACCTGTCAAGGTTTTCATGTCTTTTACTGGTCACACCCCTTCCTTTTGAAGCCGTTTAATGTCATTCTAAGGCACCCTAATGTTTGGTTGCTAGGTTATCCGTTTTAGCAAAAATAGAACATACTACCCCCTAAGGGCATTAGAGTAATTTTACCACTTGGGGTATGCTACCCTCCCTTGGGTCATTTGGTCATATCACTACCCTTTTAATTATTTTAAGTCATAATCCTCTCAAGAGGCTCCACTCTCAAACTGACCCGCGCTTCCATTCACACAAATATGGACAGATCTACTCAAAGGGGTATTCCTGTCATTTGGTTTAAAGCCTTAATGACATCTAATGGGTCCAAAATTAAACTCAAGGGTACTACTTGACTTCATGGATGTAAGGACTCTCATCTCTAAACCGGTTTTTATTTTCTTTAATTATCGGTTATCGTGAGGTCAACACGTTTTTTGATTTATTTAGTGGTTTCAAAGATAGATGGTGTTTATAATGGTTTTAATCAAAATCAACTTTAATATTAGTAGTTTTAAGTGATTTTGAATCAAATGTACATTTTTGGAGTTTTTTGGAATTTTCACTATTTTTCTGAAAATTATGGTTTTGGCAGGACCCCTGTGGGCCCCACCGTCAAAATTTTAGTTTTTGTGTCAAATGAACCCAGATATCAACTTAAGCTTATGCAAAAAAATTTAGAATTTTTTCAGATTTAATTAGTGCTCAAATTTGTAAAATACCCATTTTTAGCTTATTTTTCTATTTATACCTCACAACTTACTCATGCACACCCCAAAGTTTACTATAAAAGGCCAAACCTGAGCTATTCCCATTTTGTGAATAGGCTGAGGAGGGGTGGTCAGGCCTAATCCCCAATTAAGCCCGGATTAGAAGGTGTTTAAGGTAAGTCTATTCTAATTAAGCACTAAATCCTAGCTTTCCTCTTAATCCCTTCTAATTCTACCGTTTCCCCTTTGTTTTAATTCATTTTTAAACATCAAAACTATTTATTTGTATTTTTACTACAAACCCTAGCTCTCAAAATCCAATTTTTATGTTCAACAAGCCCTAGATCTAAGTTTTTAATTAGGGTTTTTTTTGTTAAATCGATTTTAATGGAGTTTAATTCAAACTCTGTCTTTGTAAGGTTTTCAAGAAGGGTGACCATCAAATCCAAGCCTAATCGAGGGATAAGGTAATGAACTTTCGAAATTTCAGTCTTTCTATGGTAAAACTCTTAATTTTGTGGTTTATTTTGAATGGAGTTACTTGATTTAGTGTTCTAATGGCATGATTAGAAAATGGTAATATTTAATTCCAATTTCATAGGGTTTTATCTTGTTATGATGTGGTTTAGCATTCTGGAAGTCATGGTGGACTTTTGATGGCATTTAGGTTGTTAGATGGAGATTTGGAGTGTTATCAATGGAGTTTCGGTTTGAAAATTCGAAAGGAAGAAGAAGTTCGTTTCTGCCTTGTTGGCGTTCGAACGACCCTTCTGGGTGTTTGAATGGCAACACAATCGGATCGACAGATTTCCAATTTAGCCGATCGAACGGCCTACTGGGCATTCAAATGGCAAAACTGTAAATTCAAAATTTTCCTGTTTAGCCGATCGAACGGCCTTTTGGGCGTTCGAACGGCTACCAGTAGATTTTTGATCTATTGCATGATGTTTATTTCGGTGATTCCACTTTAGCTTATCCATTTCTTATGAATATGGAGTGTTTTGAGCTATAGTATGTTACTGGAAAGGCATGCCAATGAGGTTATGAAGTTGAGATATATATTTAGAAATTTGTGGAATGACTTATGGGTTGTGGTATGATGTTGGAATTGCCATCTTGAAGTTATGAATGATTGATTCTCTATGGTTAAGCATATTTTCAGTAGGACTACAACCTATTAATGAACTGATTTGTCATGATAAAATGTGGTTAGTTGATGTGTGGATGTTGGTGAATGTCATGGCTTAAGGATGAAATGAATGATCTTACATGTGTTTAGCCATTGTGGTTGAGTTTTGATTTGAGTTATGATTTCAATGATTCTTCTCCTATGATTTCCGCTGGAATTCATGTTTAGATGTTAATTCACATGTGTAGTGTGGTAGTGAGTTAATTTCAAGCATGTTAACATGCATTGTGTGAAGTGCTTCTACTAGGTACGCGCACATGTGGGGTTTAAATGATGATGTTGAAGCTTGATATTATGATTATGAATGATGCATTAGGGGTTGTTGAGAGCACTTATCATGGATTAGAATTCATGTATGCCTTGCCTGCATGTGTACCATGCTGCATGCATCATGAAAATGGATTTCCAATTGAGGTTTTATCGAGGTTAATCGAATTTGACCGATTGGATGCAATGTGGAAAATTGTGTGCCGGATTGATCGATCGTAGCTTAATCAAAACTTGATTGGTTCGAAAGGAGATGTTTTGATTTGAGTTCCTATGTGGAACAAGTGCACTACTCCCCAGGTTGAGTCTAGAGAAATAGAATTATGTGAGGACGAGTTGTGTACTTGTCTTGCGGATGTGAGATTGTTATTATGAGTGTCATCTGGACCCTGAAAATTCAGTGTGGTATGCCGTGTGCACCCGCTACCACGTGTTCTAGGGTTCCCTGTGTGGGAATTCGGGCTCTCCCCTCCGCGGGAGATGTCCCTGGGCGAACACCCCTGCTCTAGATTTTTTGTGTGAGAATGGGACATCCTTGGCCAGGATCATCGAGGGTGAGCAGTTTTAGGGATTGACAACCCCGAATTTTCTTGAATTATTTAGTAGAATCGTGGACCATGACACGCCTTCATGGCCTAGTCTGTGTTCCCATCTGTGTGATACTAAAAGTGATTACTCCTTGATGGAGGTTGTTATGATGTGATGCATGATGGAATATGTATGTTAGAGATACATTCATGCAGGTTGTTATGATGTGATGCATGATGGAATATGTATGTTAGAGATACATTCATACAAGTTGTTATGATGTGATGCATGATGGGATATGTATGTTAGAGATACATTTCATGCAGGTTGTTATGATGTGATGCATGATTGGACATGTATGTTAGTGATACATTTCATGTAAGTTGTTACGATGTGAATGGCACTATGTGGATTATACACTATAATGCAGGTTTACGTGATGTGTCTATGTGATCAGAAAATGATGCACCTTGCCAATCTTTGATCTGAATGATTATATTGTTATGCTATCGTATTTCCAATGATGATAGTTATATTAAAAATCATTGCTGAGTTTGTTAAACTCACCCCTCTTTCTTGTATTTTTGCTTTGGGGCTGTGTGGTGCGACACGCAGACGGACAGGATCTCCTCTTTGAGGAAAGGTCAGAGATGACTTGGATGTGATCGTGGAGACTCTTGTGTGATTTATTTTCCTTGGTTTATGCTTTATGTTTAGAACCTTTGTGTAAGGTTCTCTGTTGGAATTTTATGCTACTTTACACTGTTATGATGCTTAATACTTATTTTGAGCCAGTGTGAGCTATTGTTGACTAAGCATGTGGGTTTGAAACTAGTTGTTTACTTTGTGTTAAACAATTCTCTTTCTTTTCTTCTTATTTACTGTTGCTCAAAGTGGAATGTGCGTACTCCGTATTTCTGTTAGATCGCCCGTAGTTAGGGTTAAGTCTTCCGCTAAACCGTTTCTCAATTTTTACTTTGTCACCCCCGCATGCTTGACCGGCCCTTGGACCGGGTTCGGCTCGGGTCGGGCATCACCAGGGCATGACAATGGACCCTTGAACCGACCCAGGTTGTCTTAACGGTTTACGATTAACCCTAAGGGCAAGGAGGTCAATTACCCACTCACTGGGATTTTTCCTCACTAAAAGTTATGTTCCATAATTATGTTACCAATTAAACTCTTACTGATAATTTTCCCAATTTTTAGATCCACTCATAGGCCCTTGAACCAGAGCCTCGAACTCGGGTAAGTTAATATTATATGATAATTAACTAATAGGGGTAAAAAGGTCATTTCATAGTCTCTGGGATTTTTCCCTTAGCAAAAACTTGGTCAGAATAGTCCCAACCTCTCCAGGTACATGGGTATTTTTCAAGAATTTTTTTGACACTTTTAGCCCCATGAACCGGACCCGGTTCACTCCCCCCTCAATTTTTTTCAAACTGAACCGGTTTGGTTCGGGTTGACGACCCGCAACGCGGGTCGTCTTCCCCGCGTCGGAGGGTTGGGCTACACACAGGGCCCGGACCTCCAGAGCATGGCGGAACCGACAAGGTCGGTCCTGCTGCCATCCAGTATTTGGCCAGCAGCCAAAAAGCTGGCCCCTTTTTTCTCTTTCTTTTTTTTTAAAAAAAAATAGGCGGCGATGCTGCCGCGGCCGGAGCCAGCGCAGCCCAGGCCAGTGCGTCTGGGGCATTCGTGGCCTGGGCCGACACGGCTGGGATCGACGCAGCCACGGCCAGCACAGCCTCAGCCAACAGCTTCCCCCTTTTTTTTTTCATGCGATGACCCAACGGCCTGCAGCGGTAGTTTCACTGCCGCCGCCAAGGCCGCAGGAGTCAGGGCTGCTGTGGCCAAAGCCACAGTCGCCATGGAAATATTGTTCACTAATTACGTGAATAGTATTTGCAAAAATATGCAGAAATTACTATAATTTTTATTACAATTAATTAATGACGTCTTCATCAGTCTCAATTCGAAATCTTACCTTTAAGGTTGAGTTGTTGTCGATCCACTGTCGCCAACGCATTGCCAGAAAATTCACTTTCCTTCCTTATAATCACCGTCTAAAAGCTCCCCAATCAGGCAAAAGACCCCCCCAAATCGTGCCATAAGAAGGCCTTTTATAAGCATCAGGATTAGGATTCCTAACCCCTCTAGAATTTGGGTAATCCTCCCCAATTGGGCCACCTTATTGGGACCTTAAAAAAATTAATTTCGGAATTATAAATAACCAAGCCCGCAAAACGACTTAAACGGGCTAAATACAATCTAAATCGGGTAAAGGGGTCATGCACGATATATTCAACTTCAAATGGTCGTATCTCCCTCATCCAGACTCCTATTTGTATGTTCTTGGTAGCGTTTTGAAGCTCTTTCTATCTACTTTCTACTAGAATTGGTTTCAGCCCCAAATTATATTTAGGGAGAAAGTTATTCTAATAAGAATGTCAATGAGTCAAATACCCTATTTTCCACGTATTTAAATTTTGGAACTCAGGAAAATTAAGGATATTACATTCTTCCCTCCTTAAAAGAATTGCGTCCTTGCAATTCACCACAGCCAACCCTTTTCAAGCTTGGCCTTTAACTCAAAAGTCGTTCTACCCTTTCAAACCACATCAACTGCAACTTCCAATTTATGTAGAACACATACCTAAAATCCCACAAAATTGTGGTTGTTACAATATACATATTTAGTCCTTCCACTCTCTTCACACGCTCTCTCATTTCTATCTCTCTAGTCACTCTCTCTTCCCTCTCTTTTGGGCATCTCTCTTCTTCTCTCTCCTTTTTCTCTCTCTCTCATCTTTTCTTTCTCTTTCCCTCTCCTTGTCTCTCTTGTGCGCGTGAGCATGAGCCCCATCTTAGAGTGGGGAGAAAGTAAAAAATTTTAATTTATTTTTTTAATTATATATTATATATCAAAATAATAAATTTTAAATAAAATATAATGTATTTGCAATTAATAAAATTAATATGTTTTTTTAAATTTTTTTCATAATTTCATCTTTTAGAAGAGATGAGAGAGAAGAGAAAGACAAGAGAGAGAAAGAAGAGAGAGAGAAGAAGAGATATAGCCAAAAGAGAAAGGAGAGAGTGAAGAGAGAGGAGAGAGAAAAGATAGGACAAAATTAGTTCATTATTGATTTCGTCATTCTAAAGGACAAAATCAATTCATTGTACTAACTTTGGCCTTCTAAAGGATGAAGTCACGAAAAAATAATTAAAAAAGTCATGCAGACGCCAGTGCTTAAGTGACGCCTACATGGCAAAAAGGAATACCATATTGGTAAATATTTTTTCTCTCCATTATTTTAGTAATTATTTTTTAATATTATTTATAAATTTTTCCCTATTTAAAAATAAATGAGAAAAATATACAAATTCTATGAAGTCAAATGAAAAAATAAAATAAAATTCTAAGTACAAGATAAAGGAAAGCAAAGAGCATTTTGGTGTGTATATTCTCCTTCCATCCAACTAAAACAAGGACTCAATGCGTAGGTGAGAGGCATTCAAATATATTAAATCCTCCGTCAATATCATGTCAAAGTCAGTTGAAAGGTTGGTAGAATCCATGTGTTTTAAGAACCTAACATTCAAACTCCTGAAAACTATGACAAAACATTTTCTATGCTATCTACTAACATTTTCTATGCTATTCAGATATATTAAATCCTCCATCAGTATCATGTCAAAGCTAGTTGAAAGGTTGGTAGAATCCATGTGTTTTAAGAACCTAACATTCAAACTGCTGAAAACTATAACAAAATATTTTCTATGCTATCTACTAACAGAGCATCATGTGTAAGGAGCACATAGGAACCACCAATATTTAAAATTGATAGTGCATGTAATAGCGCATATTAGCATTAACCGACATTAGCATCAGACATTGATGATAACATATGCTAGCATATGCGTCGTCCATTTCAAGTATCGACTATTGGATGTAATGTCATTAGAGAGCATAGAAAATATTTTTTTATGCCTCAATGGCAGGTTAGTTGCACCTCACATACATCTTGTGTATAATGTTTGTCCACACTCCACTAACTTCTTATCATGTGCTTAAATCTCTTTGCCATATAGAACTAAAAGAAGTTTGATATGCTAAGCACTTTTTTAACACAACATTAATCTTGAGCTTCTCATAAATTTAACCTTATGTTTACGTCGTAATTTAGTCAAATACTCCCTCCGTCCCAATTTAATAGCTCTATTTGACAAAAAAAATTGTTCCATATTAATAACTTCATTTTGTTCAATTTAAGTGATTAAGTACTTAAAAAAAGAGTACCTTAAACTTATTTTTCCCTCTCATAGATGTGGGTTTCACCATACAATAAAAATTATTATTTTTTAAATGAAACTATTAATATAAAATAAATGGAGTATATATAGACCACATTCAATGAATGTCAACATCTTCACATGTTGTGCCACACCGGTGGGGGAAGTGGCCAAAGGACCTAGAGAGTGAGCCACATAATTTTAGCTGAATAGGTTTGGGGCATTCCATGCATGAAGCTCTCCATCCCACCTTGTGAAATCCAAGCATTCTTTGCTTCCATTCATATAAGGGTTTTGCGATTTCAATTGCATAGCCCCTTGTGGAACTAGCGTGCACTGTTAATCTTGGGCATGGGTGTAGATTAATGAGACATGTACAAGTGGACCCTATTTAAAGAGTGGAACAAAGGAGAAAATGTAAAACAAGCATTTATATAATGGTCTTACAAATTTTGAGCCTATTTTAGTTCAGGATAAATTTTTTAGACCCTAAAAATTTCTTATTGTCACTCCTAACTAAACTTAACTAGCAAAGATTAAAAATTACTTATAGTAACCTCCAACAATGTTTTTTTCCTCAAAGGAAGAAGTCAACTCAGAATCCTCCACTTTTTGTTCTCCTGCCTCCTCCAACTCCTCTTCTTCTCTGTTTTCTTTTTAGAAACTCGAAAGTGGGTACTCACCGTCGGGACTTTGGAAATTGATGGTGGGTATCCAATAGATTTTTGGGTACACCTAATTACTAATGATGAATAGACAGTATGTACGACGATTAGGTTTCTAGAAGGAAAGAATAAGAAGATGAAGAGAGGTGAAGAAGGAGATGAAAATGAGATGGAGGAGGAGGAGGAGATGTGAAGGAGAAGGAAGAAAAAACAAAGTGAACAAGGAGAAAGTTGAGAAATTGTGACATGGGAGTTGACTTGACCCGGACAAGAGGTTTTCAAGTTGGAAAGACTAGCCAAAGTGCATGTACAAATACATGTATTACACATTTAGATTTAATTGATCCAAAAGTTATTCAAGAGAAGAATCATTTGTTCCTGAATGCCAATGTACATCTTATAATGGATTGGTTATTATCCTTGTTTCCTTATAACCTTTTGTTGATGTTCTTGAGCAATTAGAGTTGTTAGTAGGATAAGAAACATCTTCAAGAGAAGCTTTTATATTCCTACATTTAGATTTAATGATTGCTAAACCATTATTTTCCATACCTTTATGTACTTGCGATTGGGAAAACTTAAAGTAATTTTATAAATTGAAGATCAAATTGAGAGTTGTACATTCTGCCCTTAAAACATATTTACATCCTCCCAACTCCCAAGGGTGTTTTGGATCTTTTAGACGTCTGTCTCTCAAGATAATTCAATCAACCACAAATTAGAAGTACATCTAAAATAACGCATGCAATGAACCACAAGTATGTAATTACTCTCACAAAGAATGCAAGAAAAATCTAGTAAAGGGTTTTACATAAAACTATTTTTTAGTGTTTTATAAAACACAAAAGAAATCTTGTTGAAGAAACCCTATCTTATTTAAACAGACGTGTGTAACTGTTAAGGAACACATTTGGGTTAAGTGAAAACTAAACCCATTTTAGATTAAAAGAAAACCAAAATAATTAGTTCCAAAAATATTTATCTTGTTGACCCAAACCTTCCTAGCCCATAGTATGTGCGGGTTAATCTACCTAGGTTCATGGGTCTAACATGTATGTTTTCTAGATAAGTGGGATGGCCCAAGGGCCTATTTCAAAAAACAAAACTTAAGCCTTAAATGCCCACTTAAGTTTCATCATCCCAATGATACGAGACTATTTTTTCTCTCTTCAACCAATTCATATGTAGGATTCTTATTCACATAAAAGTAGGTTTAGATTATCAAAACTTAATAAACCCTTTTATATGGGCAGCTTATAAATTGGGCTTAGCCCATTTCTTATCCTATCTCAATCTGCTTTCCAACATAAACATCCATGATTTCCCAATTTAGACTATTGTTGAGTTAGAAACCAATTACTATTTATTGGCTTTAACCAAAAGGTTTTGATGCGCAGTTGAAATTTTTAAGTAGTTCAATGTTTACTCTGTGTTTTGTGTAGTGACCTGCCCACCTATTTTTGTTCGTTCTAATGCTCAAAATTGGACAACAAACTTAAGAGATGATTAACTAAGTTTTAATTCAAGTCAAACTTAGTTATAAGTGCTAACAGTTTTAACAATTTATTAACCAATCCACGTGAAAGACAGTCCCCTCTAGATCATGGCCTTGAGAGAGAAAAAATCTTTATGTAACGATTCATGCAAATTCTAGACATTAAAATAGATCAAAGTTCGGTCTGCTAGTCTATGAATTGTCTAGGCAATGAAGTATCACTCATTCAAACAACTAAATCCGTTGATCAACCAAATATAGGCTCTAAACCATATGGTAGTCAATCCCTACAACTATAAGGCATCATTCGGCTTTAGAGGCAGCCTCAGGCATAAACAGCGCCGATTTAGAGTCTAAATCCTTGTGGCATAGTGCAAAAGGTGCAATATTTTCTTACCTATCAAAAAATCAATCTAATTTTTTTTTTGCTTAGTAAGCAAATAACGTGTGTATTAAGCTCAACAGAAGGGAACGAAGAAGATAGAACAAGGAAAAAAAACCTCTCCCTCATGAATAAACTACTTTAATCAATATATACCACTTTCTTAGAGAGTATACTGATTTCATTTTCAATAGTCTAATCAATTAGGGAAATTGAGAGCTCACCCAACACAAACTGACATAATGTCACAATATTAAGCATATATTATCAAAGGTTGTCTCGAACAACATGGTTTGGTAAGACTTGTGAACCATAAGCCTACTCAGAAAAATATCACTTCAATAGTGTGGTTCGTGATCTTCATTTGATACGCCAAAGAGATAACCGGTTGGAGACGAGGTTTTCTTGTGCCAACCAACACTCTACTGGGTGTGGTGTGGAGGACTCTTCATCATCAAGGATGCATTTAGCCAGACCAGTTTCTTTGAGCCACATGACTAGCCCACATGGGGCTCTGAAAATGGTATATAAAGGGGCAACGATTCATGTAAATTAATGCCCCCTTATGTATGTGCCATGTTCGGAGCCCCACGTAGATTAGTCAATAGAACCGTTCAGGAAAATATTTTTCCCTCGTCAAATATGCTGGAAAGAAAGATACGCGACTTACACAATCGCAGCTGTTGGAAATCATTGCATGGGCCATATCTTGTGGGCCCCACACTAAAGAACCAATTGTAAATGGCCCACCTTCTACTGCGTACAAATTGAAAATTCAATTCGGTCAGCATCCTTATTAGTTGTCGGTTAGCATTGCTTCATTTATTTCATATTTATTTCAGTGTTTAAAGAAACAATGGAACTGGTAGGGCTCGTCTGGATGTCCGTTGTCTGATATATTGTAATGATACCACCGGGTCCGATTAGGGTTGAGTTTTTTTGACCTAAATAGAATAAAAAAATTATTTTAAATTTTTTTAAAAAATATATAAAAATTTTAAAATTTAAATTTATAATTATAATTAGGTTAGGTCAGGTTGGATCACTTAAAACTTGAACCCAACTTAAATAGCTATTCAGGTCCATTTTTAAAAATTAATCATAACTTATTAGGGTAGGGTTGGGTTTTACCATTTACCCGACCTGAGTGGCATCTCTAAATATATAAATTTATATAAGGTGTTTTTGGTCATGTTCGATAAAAAAAATTTGTCTACCAATTTCTGAACATGGTTATGGATAGACTTTGTCCGGCCATTTGTCTGAGGTCTAGTTAATTTTTAAATTATAATTTATATTTTTATATAAAAAATATTTTAAGTTTTTTTTATAATTATTTTTAGCATCATTTTTTTATAATTAAATTTTTAACAATTTAAATATAATTATGTGAATGTTATATTTGAGGTATTTGTTTAAATTAATTATTAAATATTTCCTTTGTATTACATTAATAGCTCATTTTAGTTTTTCAAAACGAACTAATTTATTCAATAACAATACTACAAATAAAGAATATGATATATAATTTAATCTAAAGATCTTCACCCTATTATTATAAATAATAATACAAATAATTTTTTTTAATGATAATATAGATATAGACTAGAGAGGTTACCTAGAACTTACAAGCAAAAAAAAAAAATAGTCTAAGTGGAGTTGAGAGACAGATGGGTCTGAAAAGGCATCCATTAATGTTTTTTGGCTTATGGGTTGCCTTCATCTTAATTAGGGGGAATTTAACAACTGATTCATCAAAGTTTGTGAACGGAGATTTAGATGCGTTGATTTATTGGGGACACCTGTGAGGAGCATTTATTGCTTAGGTAGCCTTAAACTCCCATTTCTTAAGAAGTCTCCCTAAGAGAATTATTAAATACGTAAAATTATGCTTTATTGAAGGTTTTCATACATGGTAAAATTATGCTTTATTGAACAAAATTTATTTGATAAACAACATCAATTAATGTGGGTGATTTTCATTCTTTGATATTATTATAATAATTATCTTAAAGACATAATAGATTGAAAAAAACTATGAGTAAACATAAAGCGCCAATATTAGTAACATGCATTGATTGAGGTGGTGGTAGTAGTATGTGATTCATAGATGAGGAGTCCCTCCTAAGATTCTTAGGTGATATGAGATAATATTATGAAAATATAGGCCTATAAACTATTACTCCCTTTGTGCCATATTAAATATTCTAAAATTAATTTATTATGAAACCAAATAAGAAACTTGATATAATCTAGAGAAATATTATGTAGACGTCTATAAATTAGATATGTAAGTAAATAAATAAGTGTGGAGCACTATATTTTTAAAATATAATATTAAATCACAGGGACCCACCCTTATTTATCTCATGTAATCAAAAAAATTATTTTAAATTTTATTTTAAATATAAATACATGACAAGTAATATAATAAAAACATTATCCACCTTAAACCTCCGAAGTGGTCGGTTCAAATTGTGGTTGAGCTTTTTTTGTGTAATTTTTTTATATAAAAATAGGTCAAAATATTTATGTACTAATACATATCCATCGTATCAATACAATCTGGCCAATATGGTAAAAACATATTGATGGTTAGTGTGGATGGTGTACCACCCCGGGTATGTACATGTATCAACCAGTACGACCTTCTATGGTTAGGATGGTGAATTATTTTTTTGCATTCGTATCAAACACTGTAATAAAGTGGCTTATGTATCATGCAATTCGCTTGGATTTTCATGACGTGTTTTGTTATTGGGCACTCGTAAGTAAAAGTGTTAACGGGTTGAGTTGAGCTTTACCTTAATTTGACTCGAGCTTGAAATTTCAATTTCAACTTCAAAATTGAGTCGTACTTAAGAGTCAAGTTACTTTAACTTGTGAGCCTACTTAGTTTTGGAATTGGTGGCCTCGAAGTATTTAGAAAAAAATCATTATATGCTATAATATTGTATATATAATATATTATATTAATAAAGAGAAGTAAATATTAGGACACTAACATATGTTCGTATTATACATTTGACTCCCTTATTCCCATGTTAATGGTCTAGATGAGAAAACTAACTAAACTAGTTTTAATTGATTTTAATTATTTAATATAGATTATTACTATAAGAGGAAAATATTATTATATATATGTTCTAATTAATTTGAATTTATAGAAGTAAGAAATTCTCATGGGATATTTACTTATTTCCTATAATAAAAAACTAACATAATAATACATGAAAATAAGTAAAAAATTATATGTGATGGATGGAGTTAAAATTTTAAATACATAAAATTTATATATAGTGTAATAAATATATACATATATTAAAAAAAATCTACATATTGTGAGTACAAATTTTTTAAGCTTTTCCCTTTGACTCAATGAGAGTGTATTTGGTGTCACAATTTGATGTATTGGGTGAGATGAGATTTAAATGTTTATATCTTTTAGATTTTTAATTTGGATCAGATATAGACTATTTATGGGACTTGTACTTAGAAACGCTTAATAGTTATTTGTATTTAAAAATTCATGATCATAGTAATTTAGTTATACACGTATTTTTGAGTAGCGCATGAGGATATTTACTTTAGCCGTATGATATTTAGCCGTATAATTGAAATATTTAGATAAAAAATTGATGTTTAGTATTTTAAATTATAAACTGTTTTATCAGGTTTTGATTTCGTTATTTTTACTCTAATTTACTGACGTTATATTATAAAAATTTTTTATAAATTTTTTAAAATATATATAAAAAATCTTAAGCATTACAATAAGTCAAGCCGAACGAAAAAGAGTGTAATTGAACTACAATACTAACTTCAAGTTTGAGCTCTTTAAACTGAACTTAAGTCGAATCTAGCTTTCAAACTTGTTGTAGCACCCTTACCTTTACTCGAGAAATAAATAAATCTGACCCACCCACGTGTGAGTGAATCTTGAAACAGTAGATTGTGGGATAAATTTTTCACCCACTTCTAAGGCAGCCCTTAGTTTGTCCGTGGAGTTTGTTTTCTCTGCCAAGCATATCCCCTGGATCCATTTACGCATGTGTAGCAGACAGCCATCACAATGAAACAAAATTCACCTCAAATGCAAGAAACGAATTCATTATCAATTACTAATCCTACCTACTCCACATCATCAAACAAACACTAATTATCTAATATAATCCACACAATAAACAAACATTAATTAATTCCGGACTGAGACCTCAAAGCTGCGAAATACAGAGAGCACATCTCCTGCATTCGCTCTCATCTTCCCTCTCTTTCTCTCTCTAGGATCTCCCATTCCCATGGGGAGCTACAAGATGTGCCTCTGCTTCACCCGCAAGTTCCGGGCCAGGGAGGCGGAGCCGCCGCCGGACGTCCGGGAGGCCTTCGCGGCCTACGCCGCGGGAGGCCACATGACGGCCGAGCAGCTGCTGCGCTTCTTGGTGGAGCGCCAGGGCGAGTCCGCCGCCACGGTCGCCGACGCCGAGGCCCTCCTGGAGCAGATCCGACACCGCCGCCACCACCTCTCCGGAAAGTTCTCCCGGCCGGGCCTCGGCCTCGAGGACTTCCACCACCTCCTCTTCGCCGACGATCTCAACCCCCCCGTCGTGTCCCAGGTCCGTCCGTTCCATTCCGTTCTCCTCCCGGAATAATTGCCATGGCATATGCTCGTTTTATAATAAGGGGCAGTTGCTTCGTGTTAATTACACATATGCCATCGTGTGTTTGTCTCTGTAAGAGGTGTGCGATGGCACATGCGTGAATACGTGAAAGATGTTGACTTTTCTTTTCAAGTGAAATAGCTGACGGATGTCAGATCTGTTTTACTACAGAATTTGACGATGTAGATAAAATTTATCTGACATTTGATCGACAATATTTATTGTATGTTGCGATGAAAAATTCTGACTATAAAATTTGTTGTGCAAAAAATGACTTGAATTGTATATTGATCTTGAATTCCTTTCAAGATTTTTCATTAAATTTGACTAATGAACAATGGTGGAGTCAAACCAGCACAATGATTGAATAAGAACAGTGGAAACTTTTCATGATATGGTGTTTGAATCCCAGAGTCTCTGCTTGAAAATGCAGATGAACCTGGATCTTTTGTTGGCGAATTATCTAGCCTGCTCTGTTTTTTTGACACTGCTGCGACCTTTTGATCCAGGTCCACCAAGACATGGATGCCCCATTGTCCCATTATTTCATATATACAGGCCATAATTCATACTTGACCGGGAACCAACTCAGCAGTGATTGCAGTGACGTCCCAATCGTTAAGGCGCTGAATAGGGGTGTAAGAGTGATCGAGCTTGATATATGGCCAAACTCTACAAAGGACAATGTAGATGTTCTTCATGGAAGGTACTAATCTACTTACAGAATTGGACATGTTGAATTGGGTGGTACTGATTGATTATATCAATTAATTGTCATAATAATGCTCATAACGTGTTCATTGCTTGTTTTTGACATCGGAAACCTGTAATGTGTTTAATCTGCCAATGAGAGGGACTCATGTTACATTCTTTTTTTCACACACATCATATAACAGATGGAAAAACATACTTAAGCTGTAATATCGTTAAGAATATTACTGCAGATTTTCTTCTTCAATGTGTAGATTTAGAGGTATTAGTAGAACCTCAAAATATGCAAATGTAGTCCCAAGTGTGATTATGCAGTTTGGTTCTCAACCTCCTGCTTAGACCAAACTAGGTTGTTGCGCAAGTGCTCCCTTCTTTGCTGGAAGTAGATGCATAATGTTTATCCATAACGATCAGTTTTTCAGATGTTTCTCATTTTCATATTGATGCATAGAAAACCATGCCACTCCTTGTTACTCAAATTTTACTGAAAGGACATATATGTGATGTGAGTGTACATGTTCAGGACCTGGACCTGGACCTGTTACCCGAACAGGATGTGGTTATTGGACTAACAAAGGAATTTCCCACCCAGAAGATGCAGGCGCAGAAATGGAATAATTTTTCGATTAGCATCCAATTGAGGATTACAGTTACTGTCACTTCAACCAAAGAGATCAGTTATCTAGGATTTTGTTTGGACATTTCCTAGTTTTGGTAGATGAACTTTCTCAATGGAATAGTACATTAATAAGGCATGTCTAGGTATCCTGCCTAGGACTGTTTGTTTGTCTTCTTTATTTATGTAGGATTATGCAAGAATTATTCCCCAATTTTTATCTAAGGAGGCCGGTTGACCTTCAATCAAGCCATCTTCTTTTCTCCTGCCTTCAATTCTTCTTCTTCTTGCTTACTTTTGAGTTGTGTCCATGACACCCATTGGAGCCTCGATGACGTTTATGTGCATGACACCCATGGAGGAGCATGTTACCAAGGTAGAGACAAAAATTATAACGGTATTGATCATGGTTCCTCACATGGAGGAGACCTTGTCAGCTCTCTCTGCTTCAATTCACACTAACAGTAGACCTGTACTTCAACAACTATAGTGTTATGTTCTGGGTTTGTTAACTGAATCTGAGAGGGGAAGAGATGAGGAAGAAGGAATTTGGAGGGACGAGAAAGAGTGAAAGGGGAGATGAAGAGAAGGGTCACACTTGCTGTTTGCAAGTGCGTGTTCACAGAGAGAAGGGAGTTCGGGAAGAGAAGTGGGGAGAGGAGAGAAAAGCTAATATTTCATTAAAATTCCTTCTAATTACAACGCTTAGAGCCTAAATAGGTGCCCTAAACCAATGGGCTACATAGAGTCAAACCAACTGACTACATAAATCATAACTAACTAACTAACTACTAATCAAAGCAACCTAATTCCTACTAACATAACCGTCTAACTGAGCAGAAATAAACTACGGACATAACATATAGGCAGTGGAAACTAGCATAGGATCGGTGAAGGACGGAACAGGTTTGCTACCAAGATACTCCAGAGGAGAAGATGTTGCTTGCCTTCTTCCACCTTATGGATAATGCCCTTCTGTGGTATCAATGTTACAAGCCTACTCACCCGGCCTTGGCATGACCCTCAGAGTTTGAAGACTTCAACAAAGCCTTGGTGAAGCTCCTAAAACGGGAGTAGTGCATGAGTACCAAGTCCAATTCAAGTGATTGACTGCCGGGTTTGTAGATGACTGGAGAATATGGCTTGTTGGGACCTTCGTGAGAGTACTATGGAAATACATAAGGATCAAAGTAAAGCTAATAGAAGAGTAATTATAGTGTCTTACGAGAGTTATCAAGCATTCACAATCGCCTTCCATGCTCAGACAACCACCTTGTGCAAGAGTTCCCTTCATGAGAATTGACGTGGGCATAGATGCTGACTCACATGGAGAAAGGACTTTGCTACAACTGTGATGAGAAGTTCTCACCTGGTCATCGTTGCAAGATACAACGAGTGCTCCTCTTGGAGCTTTGTGAGGGTGAATGGAGCCAATAGACCGAAGATAATGGTCGAAGAGGAAGCAGAGATGAGACCAAGCCACCTGAAACTTTCTTACACATGCGCTGTAAATACCTCACCACCAACTATGTGTCTCTGGCTTGGTGCAAGGGACACAGACATCCATTTTTATTAGCAGGAACATGCTATTTTGTGAGTTTGCAGCTTGCCAAGGAGAACAAGTTCTTTTGGGTGTCTACTTCAATGTTCCACATGATGGTCACAAACGATAACAGGCTTCAGTGTGACAAGATTGGCCCAAGGCGTTGAGGTTGATAACTAAGGCTATAGCTTTATTGCAAATATGTATCTGTTGGAGTTGAAGGGATAGCATGTAATGTTTGGTGGTTCATTAGTTCTAAGGCCTCTAGGAAGTCTTTTGTATTGCCTTCTTACCATGAACTTCATAGTGGGAGGCAAAACATATCAGTTGAAGGGAGATGAAGAAAAGAAAATTACCCACAACAATCTACACTATTCAGAGCCTGCTTGCACTTGGATAAGATGCTTATCTCATGTAAATGCTCCCTAGCGATGATGGGGACGACAAGGAAAAAGGAGGCATGAATGGAGTTATTGTTGCTAGAGTATGATTTCCTATATTAAGAGCCATGCGATCTAGCATCGAGACAGATGAGAGATCGCAATATTGAGATTGAGCCCGAGATGTGCCAAGTTATACTCTTGCTAAGAAAGCCAAGATCAATCAGATAGTACGAGAAATGTTGGATTTGGAAATTAGTAGCTTAGTTCTAGTCTTTGTTCCTCATCTGTTTTACTGGTTTGTGGAAAAGATGGGACCTGGAGGTTTTGTGTTGACTACTAAACAACTTCACTGTTAAAGCTAATATGATTAAAGAACATTATTTTATATAGGTCACTGACAAGCTCTTGGACATGTTGCATAGAGTTTTATATTTTATTAAGTTTGTTTTGAAATTGGGCTACCACCAAATTTGAATGCTACCAGATGATGTGTCAAAGATGGCATTTCGCACCCACGAGAGTCTATGCAAATTCCTAGTGATTCCATTCGGAATCACTTCTGCACCAACTACAGCTCTCATGGAGGAGGGCAAAGTTGTTATCAAACCCATGTTGGTTACTGACTTCAGATGGACACAACAATCGGCAGCGTGCAAGAGGCTAAGGTCGTTTGGAAGGGGTTTCTGCAGGCATTGCGACATGAGAGGAGTATGATGAGCTTCAGTTATCGTTTCTGACTCTCAACCTTGAGGTCAAGGTTGTTCTTCAAGGGCAGGGGAATGTTGTGAACCCAGAACCACTACTCAAGCAGGAACCGTCACCCGATCAAGAGTGAAGCTGTCAGAAGATTCAGAAGAGTCAGGTGCAGAAGTGGGATCTACCTTTAATAAGCATCCCTTGGATTAAGGAATACAATCATTATCCCTTCAATCAAGGAGATCAGTTTTCTGGGATTTTGTTTGAATGTTTCCTAGTGTAGATAGTAGTAGTATCTCAATTAAATTGCACAATGATTTGGCAAGTCCGGTCGTCCAGCCTAAGACATTTATGTATCTTCTCTGTTCAAGAGGGGTTATGCAATAATTATTTACCAATTTCTATCTAGCAGGCCGGTTGAACTTGAATCCAACCATCTTCTTCTAATCCCATCCACAGTTCTTCTTCTTGCTTACTCTCAAGTTTGATCACTATGTCTATGGCAGGTCTTCTGTCAGAAAAAAGAAAAGAAACAGAACAGAAAGAAAAAAGATAGTAGACCTACTTTACAATGGCATCAAAATATAAGGGAATGACAGATTTTCATTCTTACAATATGTGCACAGAAAAAAGGGATAATATATGAGGAGGTTCAATTTCATTGTTTTGGATTATGTTGTTTTTCTTGTGAAAACTCATCATCTTAACCGTTTGTGCTTGATCCCAACTATCAGGGATCAACAACATGGATTTATGATGCCATTCTATCTTGAAGTATTTCAATCATGTCAAAAGGCTTTTGCTTTGCGAGCCTAATCTGGGATAATATACACATGTCAGGAAAACATATTTGCATCATGCAGAAAATGAATGTAATAATGCATATTGTACTCACCATATTGGCTCCATTTTAAAGTTCGTTTCCTGCTTTGTGATATGCCTTCAAATTTCATGTTACTGTAGGACGTTGACTACTCCTGTGGAACTCATTAAGTGTTTAAAATCCATCAAGGAGCATGCATTTACTGCATCTCCTTATCCTGTTGTAATAACTCTAGAAGACCACCTTACTCCGGACCTTCAGGCTAAAGTGGCCGAGGTAGATTTTATCTTCGTGCATCCATTTTAAGATTCTAATAGCTTATGCTCATAACCGAGTGTATCCATAGATGGTCACTCAAACATTTGGAGATATGCTGTTTACACCCGAGGCAGAGTGTTTATCAGAATTTCCTTCACCTGAGTCACTGAAGCATCGAGTAATTATATCAACTAAGCCACCAAAAGAATATCTTGAGTCAAGTAGTATCAGAGAGGTGAATAACGGGTCCCAGAAGGCAAAGGATACGGAGGAGGAAGAGGCATGGGGCAAGGAAGTTCCAGATATTAAACAAGAACTAGCTTCCATGAACAAGGTGATTTGATGTTTGAGCTAATGTAGTTGTGTTTATGTATCGCCAGAATTTTGTGATAACCCAATTTCTTGTTCTTTTCTCTTTCTTTATATGGCAGAATGGCAATGATCAAAGCGACCAGAGTCAGGAGGAGAATGATAGCGATGAGGGTGAGGCCAAATCATTTCCAGCACCTGAATACAAGCGTCTGATTACCATTAGAGCGGGAAAACCAAAAGGTGGGCTCAAGGAGGCACTTAAGGTGGATCCCAATGCAGTTCGACGTCTTAGCTTGAGTGAGCAACAACTTGAAAAGGCTGCCGTTTCATATGGAATTGAACTTGTTAGGTAATAATCATTTGCATCAACAAAGACAGTGCATGGGCATTTATATGATTTTACTTTCTTTTTGGGAACAAAAATTGCTGATAATTGAAACTGAATCCAGAAGCTTCTGTTTAACTTCAAGTATCAAACTAGAGATATCAACATGTTGACAGACATCTAAGGCATTTATTATGTGGTTTTGCTAAGGTCCGTTTGGTATGTCCTCTTTTATATGCAAAATTGATGGAACGACATTTTAATTGTTGACTGATGAATGTTTAGATCATCATCTTGATTGGAGATTTTGAATTTACCTGTATTCATGAGCATTCTGTATCTTTCTGTTTTTCCTTGCAAGATGAACTACAGTGAGAGCCTGAGTGAACATCTTATATTTAATTTTAATGTTGAAGTAGCCGACTGCGCTAGCACAATGCTGTATATTAATGATAAATACATGTTAACTGTTTAATCTGATGATTGTACTTTATTTTAAGGTTCACCCAGAGGAATATGCTTAGAATATACCCGAAAGGTACGCGTGTGACCTCATCAAATTATAACCCATTAATTGGGTGGATGCATGGAGCTCAGATGGTAGCATTTAACATGCAGGTTAGTATGTAATACTCACCATATCATTGTAGTCTTCTCACTTAAAAGTGATTTCTGCTACCATTCGATATTTCTTGATGTGACACACTACTAAAATATGTATGTTCCTTTTACAGTGTGAATATACAGTTAACATAATCGGGTAAAATTTAAATATTCGATTTGCATATTATTTACACTGCACCTTGTACAAAATGTCGCCATAATGTAAAAAGTCAAACATGGCATAAAATTACGATATTGGCCATGGGTTTTGTTATGAACGTAGGTATTGTTAAGGACGGGAATTTTGAGGCAAACAGAGAAATAATATGATTGGAAGATAGATTGAGGGTGAGGAGGAGGGCTGAAATTGGAGAGATCGGGAAGAGGAAGTCGACAGAGAGAAGGAGAAAAAGCTTAATTCTTCATTAATCCCTAATTACAACAAACCAGCCTAAAATAGGCTAATCTTGCCCGGTGGGCTACATAGAGATAACTAACCTACTACATAGGTACTAAGCACTAATTAAAACAATATTAAGCAAAAGAAACGTGTACACTAACATAACTACCGATGTGCACATCATCCTATCTGCATAACGGAAACAAAACATAACACTCCACCCATGAAAGGCGACTTGTCCTCAAGTTCAGCTAGTTAGGAAACTGGCTGAGAAAATCATCTTCTAGAATCCAGATGGCGTCCTCTAAAGGATGATCCTTCCATGCAACAAGGACCTCAGTGACAAGTCGAACCTGCCGATGAATTCTCCAAGTAGCCTGAATAGCAGCGGGGGTCAGAGTTAGTGTATTCTCTGAAGGCGGAGCAGGTGGTGGTAGAATGGGTGTTATAGCAACTGGATCTCCCACGAACCGACGAAGATGGGAGACATGGAATATGGGGTGAATGCGTGCAGTAGGAGGCAACTGGAGCTTATAAGCCACTTGGCCCACATTTTCCACAATCAAGTAGGCAGCAGCTTGTGGTGGCTGGAGGAACGGGCGGGGATGGTTGCCTCCAAAACAACGTAAATACTGCTCAAGGCAGCAGTTAAGGACCTCCGTCTGACCGTTCGCTTGGGGATGATAAGATGTGCCTATCTTCATAGTAGTACCCTATAACTCAAAGAAACTACTCCAAAATTTGGACAAGATTACGGGGGTCATGGTAAGAGACAATCGAACGTGGCATGCTATGAAGCCTCGCAATATCCCTCATGAAAACCTCTGTCACGTGGCCAGCAGTGTAAGGATGACCCAAAGGCGAAAAGTATGCATATTTAGATAAACGATTAATGACTACAAAAATGACACTTTTGCCCTGAGCTAGGGGTAGACCCTCAATGAAGTCCATAGATATATCTTCTCAAATGTTCTCCGGAATAAGTAGTGGCTAAAGTAACCCTACAGGAGAGGAAGTAAGGGCCTTGACTTGCTGACATACATCACAAGAAGCAACAAAGTCATGGGTAGCTATCTTGAGACCCTTCCAATAACAACTTTGAGAAATCCGTTTATAGGTTTTAAATTGCCCCTCGTGGCCAGCAATAGGTGAAGAGTGAAAATAATGGAGAAGTTGTTGCTATAGCTGAGGAACAACAGGAATCCATAAGCGATCTCACCAAAGAAGTAAATCACTTCGTAGAACAAAAGGCGGTGACCATAATGGATCATCACGCAATCTAGAAATGAGTGAAGCCATTTCCTGGTTATAGGCTTTAAGCAAATCAGCCATAAATGGGAAGGACGGCAGGCACAGAGTAGAAAGGTAAGAGCCCTCTGACTGGCGAGATAGTGCATGAGCAGCTTAGTTGTCACTCCCTTTTCTATAAATTAAGTCATAATCATAGCTGAGGAGTTTAGAAACCCATCTCTGTTGAGGAGAGGCCACCCTCTAATCTAGAAAGTAATGCAAGCTGCGATGATTTGTCGTGATTAGGAATTTCCGCCCCAAGAGATAAGGTCTCCACTTCGTTACGGTATGAACAATGACTAACATCTCCAACTCATACGTGGAGAGCTGTGTTGTACGCCCAGAGATGACCTTAGAAAAATAAGCAATTGGTTTGCCGCCCCGCATAAGCACCACACCCAATCCATGTGAGGAGGCATCACTGTCAATGACAAACGGTTGGGAGAAGTCCTGCAATATGAGCACAGGCGGTGATGACAAAGCTAGCTTTAGAGCATCAAAAGAGGCTTGTGCTTCTGAAGTCCAATGGAATGCGCCATTCTTAAGGAGGGCACTGAGAGGGGCAGCCAATTTACCATAGCCCTGAATAAAGCGCCTGTAATATCCTGTCAAGCCTAAGACACCTTGGAGCGCTCGAATAGTAGGAGTTGGCTACTTGATAATTGCCTTGATCTTGGAAGGATTCGTAAGCACCCCTGAAGCTGAAATGACATGGCCAAGATAATCAACTTGCGGTAAGCCAAATACACATTTTGATTTTTTAAGAAACAGATCCTGATGAAGCAGTGTAGAGAAAACTATACAAATATGCTGTAGATGTTCCGACCAAGAGCGACTATAAATCAGAATATCATCAAAAAACACCAACACAAATTGTCTCAGATAATGCTAGAAAATATCATTCATCAGGCTCTGAAAAGTAGGAGCATTCGAAAGACCAAATGGCATGACTATAAATTCATAATGGCCATCATGTATCCTGAAAGCTGTCTGATGGATGTCTGGTGGGTGCATCCGAATCTAGTGGTACCCTAAATGCAGATCTAGCTTAATAAAGACAGTTGCCCCAGCTAATTCATCTAACAGCTCTTCGATCACAGGAATGGGGTACTTATCCTTAATAGTAATAGCATTCATGGCACAATTATCCACACAAAAGTGCCATGAGCCATCTTTTTTATGGACAAGAAGCATGGGAGAAGAGTACTGGCTGGTGTTGGGTCGGATGAGTCTTGAAGTGAGCATCTCCTGTACCAACCTCTCAATTTCATCTTTCTGCACTTGAGGGTACCCGTAGGGATGGACATTAGCTGGTGGACGCCCTAGCTAAATATGAAGTCGGTGATTGTGCTGACAAGCGGGAGGTAAAGCTGTTGGTGCCTGAAAAATCATATCATACTTAGCTAGTAGAGATCCTAGATCCTCAGGAATACTCATGGACTTAGGTGGCGGGTCAGTGCACAACTGTAGTAAAAGTTAGCAAATTTAAAAAGAGAATTTACGGTCTAAGTTGAATGAAGAGTACCTGGTTGTTGCCCACATAGTTGAATTTGCACATTCCCATAGAAAAAATCTATATGCAGCTGCATGAAATCCCAAGTAATGGGTCCAAGGTCTTGGAGCCATTGAACTCTTAACACAATATTCGCCCCTTGGTAGGAAGCAAGAATAAGTCGATATGAAATAAATGGCCTTGGATCACCAAAGGAATAGAAGGGCATACCCCGCTACTTTGCAGATATCTCCCATCACCGATAAGCACATCGAAGGAAGTAGAGGGCTGAATGGTGCACCCCAACCTACAAGCCACCCTGTCATTAATGAAATTATGTGTGTTGCCACTGTCAATAGGAATGGAAACGGCTTGCTGTTTTATAGATCCATGCACTTGAAATGTGCGGGGTTCATAAGATCTATCGAATGCATGCATAGAAATCTCTAGAACACTCTTTGCTCATCATGCACCAAACTATCACCTGTGTCTAGCCCTTCTTCCATTATCAACACAGTGTGGACGTTTGCATTTGTGACCTGGGACAAATTTCTCGTCACAGTTAAAACAGAGACCACGAGTGCGGCGGTCCTCCATCTAGGCAAGGGTAAAGCATTGGACAGGGCCAGGGCCGGGTGTAGGGGAAGCCGGAGTAGGTCGTGTCTCTGGCAAGGAACGGTTGCCCCTCCGTAGGCGCTAGAGTCGCTCCTCCTAGATGCGGGCTAGGCGGATAGCTTGGCGGAGGTTGGCTGGTTCGAATTGACGCATTTTGGCCTGGATATCTTCCCGCAATTTGCTGATAAACTTAGAGAGAAGGGCCAAAGGGGTCCATTCCACTTGAGTGGCCAGACGTGCAAAATTGGTTTGATAGGTCCATATGGAAGAGCTTAGGTGGAGATTATGTAGACGAGAATTGAAATCCTCATTCTCATTTGGACCAAAACAGGCGCATAACTCAGCAACCAAATACTCCCAAGTGATTACCCCCTCTTGTTGTTCGAGTTGTTGCAGCCATATCAGGGTGTCCCCTTTTAGGTGGAAGGAAGCCAAGAGAACCCGCTGTTTGGGGCGTGTCCCCTGTTATGTGAAAAATCGCTTTGCTCACAAGACCCACTCGGCGGGGTTGTCCTCCCTTGAATACTCTGGAAAATTTAGGCGAACGGTGCTTGCCTTAGGGGCCGGCCTATACATCCCGTCATCCATGGCTTTGTCGCTGTAGAGATCATTGTCTTGCCATAAAGGGACGCGTGGCTGGTCCTGGCTGGCTGTCATGATGGGGAGCATGCGGCTTGGTCCTGCAGTCGCTGGTGGAGGGGCGTGCCCGTCGCTGGTGGTGGATGTCGGCATGGCTGAGGGTATACCACGGCTTGGGCCGGAGTGAATGGCCAGAGCAAAAGGCCATTGAAGGATGCCCTTCCCATGTGGACGGTATGCTGGAGGAGGGGGAACGACCAGCGGAGGTGTTGGGGCCTGACTGGCTGTGAAAGCGGCTATACAGGCTGCTTGGGCCCTTTGGATCTGCTCCAGCGTGGTTTGTTGTCAGTCCGCCGACGAACGTAAGTATGCTTGGAGCTCTTGGAAAAACACCTGCTGGTTTTCCGCTGCTTGGGTCTGGATGGCTTTCAGGGCGGAAAGCAGGGGTGCCCATTCGCTGGCGGTTGGATGGGCAGCGACGGGAAGGACTGGTTCCGCCCTTGTCTCATCCGGCGGTAGTGCACTAGGGTTTGCCGGCAATTCTTCCTCTGGTGGGGCGGTTTGTGGTCGTCTATTGTAGACCTTTCCTGCCGTCATAGATGAAGAACCACTGCCAAGGATCAGAGCGGCTCCGATACTAGTTGTTAAGAACATGGGTAATGTTAAGGATGGGAATTTTGAGGGAAACAGAGAAATAATAAGAGAGGAAGATTTGGGGATGATTGGAAGATAGAGTGAGGGTGGAGATCGGGAAGAGGAAGTCTACATAGAGAAGGAGAAAAAGCTTAATTCTTCATTAATCCCTAATTACAACGAACCAGCCTAAAATAGGCTAATCTTGCCCAGTGGGCTACATAGAGATAACTAACCTATTACATAGGTACTAAGAACTAATTAAAACAATATTAAGCAAAAGAAATGTGCACACTAACATAACTACCTACATGCACATCATCCTAACTGCCTAACTATCTGCATAACGGAAGCAAAGCATAACAGGTTTCCACACTGGAAGAAGATTGTAGTAAGTCAAGCATTTTCCTACTAATATTGTTTTCTGAATGAAAGAACTGTATGGTTGCAAATACATAAAAATGTGGAACTTTTTAGCTATAAAACATAAGACGGAGTATTTCTTGGAGGCGTGTGTGGTCAGTTAACATGATGTCTGAAATGATTCATTTTAACACTTGCAATAGAATATTCAAAATAACATGGTCTAGCTAGTTACAACAGCAAGCCAGACTGAGAGGTGGTTTAGCTCCTATAAAATGTCTTCAAAAATAACTTTGATTAGCACGAGTACATATTTTTATTTCACGAAACAATTGTACGATTTGTAATGTCAACATTTATTGTTTTTCAGTTCTGTATTTCATTTCATCTTAAAGCAAATTAAGAACCGATGATGTTGCTTCTGTTAGAGGAGTATTTTCTTGTCTTTATGTAATTGGCTAAGTCATTAGTGTGGTAGTCATATGTGTTCGGGGTGGTTTAGTCACTCTAATGTATTCTTATTTTTTAATTGACCAGCCCTCCACTTAAGTGAGGGCAATGGGGTATTTTCTTGATTATGGGGGCCCAAACCAATTAGAGGCTGGCCGACCATCTGTATCTGTATTACGGCTTCTTCTTTCAGTGGAATAGACTGCTTTCTTCTTCCTCTCAAACCCTAATTCTATCAACTACAACAGGGATATGGAAGGTCACTGTGGTTGATGCAAGGAATGTTCAAAGCTAATGGTGGATGTGGCTATATAAAGAAACCTGATTTCTTAATGAAGGTTGGCCCAAAGAATGAGGTTTTTAATCCTAATGCAGAGTTGCAAGTAAAGAAAACATTGAAGGTAAATACTGCACATAACAGTGTCTCGTGTCTCAGATAACATGATGTGTGTGGATGATAACCTTGTGTTTATTGTTACTAAACAGGTTAAAGTGTACATGGGTGATGGATGGCGTTTAGATTTCAAACAGACTCACTTTGACACCTATTCTCCCCCTGACTTTTATGCAAGGGTAAGAGGATCAGAAAAATAATAGCTTTTGTGCAAATTAGATTTCAGTATCAAAATTAAAGTTTTAAAAGGTTATTATGGTTTGCTATAGGAAGTCAAATTGTGTAAATTTTCTTCAAGAAGTTTTACAACTTTTGCTGGTAACAATAATTCCTTGGGACTGTGACCACCTTGCACAAAGATTTAATGTTTCATTGTCTATTCTACACTGCATGCAAATCTATTTAGAATGAAATTTGATGATTTCAAATTCGTGCAATAAAGCACATAGAAGTTCGTCCTTTGACATGAAAAGCTCAAAGGGCTGACTAATCTTTTTGATAGGTTGGGATAGCTGGAGTGCCTATTGACAGCCAAATGAAGAAAACAAAGACAATTGAGGATGACTGGGCTCCAGTTTGGAATGAAGAGTTTACCTTCCCCCTGACCGTACCAGAACTGGCTCTGCTAAGAATTGAAGTTCATGAGTATGATATGTCTGAGAAAGATGACTTCGGAGGCCAGACTGTCATACCATTGTTAGAGCTCAGGACGGGCATTCGAGCAGTCCCACTTTTCGACCGAAAAGGAGAAAAGTTTAAATCTGTGAAACTTCTTATGGGGTTTGAGTGGATTTGAGCTTGCTTTTTCACTTGTATTAATGGTACTCCTGGTTCAGCTAGCTGTTTGTTGTGTGTAATATGCTTTCACTCTCTAGGAGCTGTAAGAAAAATTAAGGATGCTGTGGATGACACGTGAGAGTTTCATTCATGGTTAGTGCGTGTTGTATGTCTGTATTGTGTGAAGCCTGATAGAGAGGAGGTCCACAGGCAATGTAATTATGTCGTTCTATACCTCCAATAAAAGCCATATTTATTCTTTTGCAAAGCCATCCTCTTGTATATGTGTGTACAACAGAACGAAATTTAAAAACCTCTAATTATTGTTGGTTATTGCCATCTATTACCATGCTATTATTTTTAATATTTGATTTATGTCCAACTCAACAATTACAAAATGCTGCAATATCGAGCTTTTTCAGAGCCTCTAAGAGCTTGAAAGACTAGCATGCACCGTGTCACGAGGTCTAAAATGGTTTTTGATAATACTGAATTGCCGCTCCCTTGTGTTGTATAACTATTGAAATGAGTATGCGTTAATTATATGTTAGGTATGTAACCTCTTGCATTATTATTGAAATGAATAAAATATCATTATGGCATTTCTTTAAAGACAATAATAAGGCATGAAAAAAATTTGTAATTGAACATAAAGTCATAACAATCAAAAGACTAATTTTCCACATATTAGTTAATTACATTAATATCAATTAAATTATAAACAATTAAATAATGATACTTGAAAAGAGAGAATCAAACTAAAAGGAAATAGTTTAGATGCATCTGTTTTCTTCCATGGCCCACATAAGCTAAGCTAATAATGAAAACATATATCATATGACAGGCAATGGAGAAGAAAAATTGAATGAAGACTTGGACGATTGAGCGAATTTTGTTTTCTCACTTTAAAACTATCAACTAAGGTTCCTTGACACGTGAACATTCACAACTTAAGACATAATAAATAAAGCTAGTACAAAAGATGAGCATTGACGTGGTGGTCCTTGGTTCTAATCTCCGGAAAACCTGTTGATTTGCTGCTTTTGCATGACAGTTTTTCGTGTATCAATACGTATCAGTTGTATACACAACGTGTGAATCAATGAACCACGTGTAATAATCCCACCCATTTGTACCAGTTTGGTGACGTAATACAAGTACGTATCAACCACTACATATGCATAGACTGATACGACCTTCATGTGTCCAACAAAGAATTCAGGCTTCATTTCATTTTAGATTCTACTAATCTTGACCAAATACATAAGATGGGGTATATAGAAAGGAAAGTGATATTCTTATTCTATTTTTTTTATACTAAAAGCTCACTTTAACCTTTGATGGGATAAATAAGGTGAGCCACACCTTGTAAGAGGGATATTCACTTTTTTTGATACAATAGAATAGGCTTTTGGTGTAGATAAAGTAGAATCAGAATATCATTTTCCATATGAAAATGCTTTCCGGTAAAAGAACAAATGCCATGCATGGGATACCGCAGTTGATCTCAATAAATGCTTGTAACTGTTATACGTACGTGTATGTGAAGATCAATAACATTATTTTTTTGTCACTGGCTTTGAACAAATATTACTTTTTTAAAAATAAAACATTCATCAAATATTACAATCTGAGGGAACAAATATTACTTTTGCCAGTGGCCAATAAATTTTTACTTTCTTTTTTGCTTAAAGAATAAGTTTTACTTACACCAGTGATTACCATGATTCATTCCACTCCACTCCCACCTGGGACAGCAATCCGAGTGGATCATCAGTTCCATTTTTTTTCTTTTATGAAAAACAAAAGGTGTGCCCTTAGGTAAACACCAAAATCCAGTGTAGTTTTGTGAAACCAGATAATCTCCAGGTTGTCATGGTGCCATGATTCAAATTTAAAAATAGTGTCATCCTTCAATATACCATCTAATCATTTCATATATTACTTTTGACAAATTGTAACTGATTAAAATCAATTAGAGTCTGTCTATCTGTACATAGTAAATTAGCATAATCACAAGGATTTAAAATAATCCTAAAATATATCTATGTACTCTATATATACTGTTGAATGTAAAAAAAATCTTAAGGTGTTCAATTCTTCACATAGTATCGGTTAGGTTAGGGGCCTGAAATCACCACCCACCATATCCACTACTTCTCTTCCCTTTTTGCCACCCGCTAGTTCCATTTTTTTCCTCCATAGCAAGCCCCTCTACCCCCTCAATTTACTAATGACAATCATTGTTGCTTTATCTTTTACCCTTGGGATTTTGCTATTAAGGACTTGCAAACTAGGTAGACAATGCTGATATGACCTAAATGTGGCGGCCTCTACACCATCTCTGGAGCGGCATGTTCCTCCTCCTCCACCATGGGGCTTCTATCCAATACAACCGGCAATGATCTATGGCAAGCACAGCTTGGGCACCCGTCCCACCAGAAAATAAAGAATCTATCTCCTATTCTGCAATGTAGTTCACGATCTTCTATTTCTTGTAACAGTTGTGAACTTGGAAAGACATCTAAATTACCTTTCTCTAGGTGGATGTTGTACTCTAAGCAATGTTTTTCAACATTACATAGTGATGTTTGGGGGGCCACACCTACAAATTCTCTGGATGGCTATCATTCTTATCTCCTTGTTATTGATGAATGTTCTCGTTTCGTATGGTATTTTCCCTAATGGCGCAAAGCTGATGTGAGTTCAATTTTGATGCAATTCCTCACTTATCTCAAAACACAATTTACAACCAAAGCCAAGACCTTTCAGGGGGGGGGGGGAGTATATGGCTAGTTCTTTCCAAAATTTTCTTAAAGATTACAGGATCTCTCATCAAATTTCCTACCCTAGAACTCCTGAACAAAATGGCCTTGCCAAGCATAAGCATCAGCACATCACTGAGACAGGACTCACCTTGCTTGCCCATGGTCATCTTTCCAAAGCATTATGGAATTATGTATTTACTACTGCTGCTTACTTAATCAATCGGATGCCTACTGCAACTCTTAAGGGTCGCATGTCATTTGAAGTACTTCTTGGTACTCGACCAACATATGATCACCTTAGGGTGTTTGGGTGTGCATGCTACCCTTATCTGCAGCCATTTGGGCGAGGTAAATTGGATTTTAAATCCCTTCATTGTATTTTTATTGGCTACAGTTGACACCACAAGGGGTATCGTTGTTTGGACCCCTGAACTGGGCGTGTATATATATCATGACATGTCTCGTTTATTGAAGATCAATTTCCTTTGCTTATGACGAATGAGCGAGCCTTCTCTTCACTGTTACCTTCTTTTAAATTACGACGCTTTCCTATGGCTACCATGAAGGAGATACTATCACATTCTGACTTGTCATCATCTTCTCCGAATGCCACCTCACCCAGCTGTATAATGGTCCCTCCATCTGTTCCACTTAGTGTTGGGACCCACCTTACCACTTCCTATTCGCCGCTGGCTATCCCAGACTCGCCTCCACCAGTTGGCCCTCCTAAACTCACTTATGTTTATACACGTCGGTCCAATCCTTTAGCTATGACAACCACCACCTTGCCCTCCTCAACAGCTTCTCTCCATCCAGCTCGTCATCCCATGGTGACTCACAACCAGAATGGCACTTGACATGTCACGCATCGGCACCCTCCCAACCCGAGCTAGACCCGGTATAAGGGTAGGTTGGTGCGCATATGGGCAACAAAACATTGATCTATGCGGAAGACTTAACCCCTCATACGGGTTAAACTATACGGAGCGACGCACCATCCACTTTGTACAAGAGAAAATAAAGAGAAATAAAGAACAACATATAATAATTAATCCTCACAAAACACTCACATACTTAAGTCACTAAGCCCTCTCATAACTTAAGTCATAAAGTCAACATGAGTCAAAGGCCAAACTGGCGAATAAATTATATAACAGAATCAACATGGAATAAAACTCAAGGTGACATGTTGCATAAACAAGAAGGGAACACAAAGTCTCGAGGCATCCTCTCCTATGCCAAACCATCCACCACTTGCTCTTCATACAGGGAGTCCTAATCACCTGCATGTTGCACCAGGCAGCCCCAAAACAGAAAACACACTAGAAAGAGGGATGAGTAAAAAAATACCCAGCAAGGTTTTATATATCAAGAGAGTAAATCCGAAATCATCACATATAATCACATAAAACACACCCATTTATCATGGGACATTGCATAACTTGTGCATCTCTATATCATGACTACTCATCACATACACATACTCATTATATCATCAACATATATCCTGCATACCATTCCACATTGTATATCATAATATCATCTCATTCACGATTCATCTGTAATATCATTCCACATAACATAACACAATATCATCTCATTCATGATTCATCCTCATTGTATACATTCATCCTGCATAAGAATGTCTCACTCACACTATCCATAGTATGCATAATTATTCTCAATCATAAGCATTCACCCTGCATGAGAAATGTCTCTAACACACTAACCATAATCATGCATATTAAACCATATCCACATGTGTCATATAAACTCAATTATCCCTATATAACCTATATAACTTGGTATAATAATATCTCATACACATGCATTATTAACAATAGTGAATATCTCCATCATGGAGAGAAATACAATCATACCACCCGCTAAAGACATAGTCTGATTTTCTTATAGGAAACCTAGGGCGTTGGGGGAGTTAACCCCTCTGCTCGCTAAGGACAATCCAAAATGAAAGGTCTAATTTCCTCAACAGAAACCTAGAGATATTTGCTCACTAAGGGTATTCTTGGCCGAGAACGTCTGATCTCCTTAACAGAAACCTAGTGCAATGTGTTCACTAAGGACAATCTCTTGCAAGGGAGAGTCTAATTTCTACAAGGAAACCTAAAACACATGGTAGCCGATGCATAAGGGCATACCATACTGGATTCTCAGGGTCCAGATAATTAAATAAATTAACCTAAACCACAATAAACTCATTCAACCCGGGGAGGAACCATGTTCCAAATAGGAATTCAAAACAAAATCATGTCCTTTTAGACCCAACCAATTCGATAAGCCATTGATCGATTAATAGGGCAACCAATATCACCCAATTGCATCCAATCGATCAATCTCCATAAAAATCTCATTCATAAAACTTTTTTCATGATACATGCAACATAGTACACACATAAGCAGCACTACATGAATCCTAATGCATGAGATGTGCTCCAATCAATGCATATGTGCATCATTTTTATTTAATATGTGTCAAATAGTCACTACAATTACCTCCACGTAGTGTGTGTGCATAACAATAATTCTCAAATCTAAGTATTGACATATGCATTATGATCAAACCCTCATCATACAATATGCATGCTTTCATGATTCCTTCTTACTTAAATCATAAATAAAATCCATTAAGAACCTCGAAAAACACGAGTCGATTTAGTTAAGTATGCCTCTTGGATGAGCTTAATCGGACTTAGAACATTCAGAAATAGCGAAAACGAAGTTCGTGTTTCAAGATGGACCAAAATGGGGTATTTATAAGCCCCAAGCCACCAATTTTAAACTATGGCGCCGCCAAAACGTCCATGCTTGCCATTTACGCGCCATGTTCGTGCTTACTACACGCGTGTCCATCGCGCATATCTTTCTACCTCGGATTCAAATTTACGCATTCTTGGTACCATTGGACTTGTATTGACGAACCCTTCAATACTACCCCACTTAAAGTAGCACAACATGCTCTTTTTAATGGGTATTGCACATTTTCCAAGGTTGTAACTTCCGGTCTTGCCCTATGTTTTGCCCGTTTTTTGATTCATTATGCTTGTTTCTTCAAGCTCTACACATACGGAGACCCTCTTAGAGTTATTAATAATTATCTAATTACCCCTAACCCCTTAGGTTAGACGTATTCAATTACAACTTCATGCTAGATTTAGGTAAACATAATCATTACTACACTTAAGCTAGACATGGAGATATAGTTTACCCATAGTTAGCATCACATGTGAAAGCATACATGCCCATTCTCATACTGTAAACCTACTCGAATCATGGATAAAACATTGAGAATCATCAAATATGAATTTAGTTAACATGCTAAAATCCTATAATATGTAACCAATTCATAGTTGAACAACATCATGGCTTTCAAGATAATATTCATGTCTTCATTATAGCAGTTCCAAGTGAAGATCACTCCTCATAATCATAATGAATGAGATTTAAGAAGAAGAACATGAAAATGAACAAAATATGTGCCATTTGGCTGTTTGATTGCTTGGCCGTTCAATTGGCTTGTGGGGCCGTTCGAACACCTGTACAATTAAATTCGGTTCGTCTTCAACCTTGTGAACCTAAAACTGAAAATACACAAAATCGACAAGAGCATCCCAATCTCACTTCCAAACACCATAATACTGAAATATAAGTTTAGAAAATAATAAATATAGTCATTTATCAACTAAAACACGAGGAATTTCCTAAAAAGGATATGCTTTACTTAACCCACAATTAAAGCTCAACATTAAGCAAAACTCACATAAACTATTCCAAACTTCAAATCAGAAACATAAACCCATTTTGTAAGAAAAACCCTTACCTTTAGTGAACTTTTGTCCAAAATCGAAGCTTAAATCTCCTCAAATCCCCACCCAAAGTTAGGGTTTCGTTAATACATTATTAAATTCGATTACTTAGGCTTAAATCACTTAAAAACTTGTAGATCTAGGGTTTTCTTTGTTTAAAAACGACAATCCCTCATTGGAGGTTTGAAATATTGATTAAAAACATAAACTTTAGTGAGGTAAAATAAGATTCAACCTCCAAAAAGATGGGATTAAGAAAGATTAAACAAAACCCTAAGAGATTAATGAAAAATCAAGACTAATCTTACCTAAATCAAGCTTTCCTCCTTTGGTATGGAGATTAGGGTTTCTCAGCCTCCCAAATCTCAGCCCTTCCCAAATAGGAATGGAGCTAAGATTTTCTATTTATAATAAGTTATGGGGTATACATATTAAAAATTAGGGTACAAATAGAATTTTATACTAAAAATATATAATTTATTTATTTTAGGTCTAAAATAAAATTTTGAAACTCTTTATTACTGACATAAGTTTGGTTTAGGGTCTTGTGGGACCTTTACCCTAAAACATGAGTGTGGGGCCCATGGTAGGACCTGCACCCCTAATTTTATCAAAAAATCCCAAAATTTTCCAAAAATAAAAAAAAATAAGTTTAATATGGAAACTTATAAAATCAAATGAAAACTAAATAATGCTATCATTATCCCCTTATAACCCCAAAACAAGATAAACCGGCCAATTAACACCAAAACCACATAATTACAACATAATTAATTAAAATAGATCGGCTTAGGGATCTTACATGGTGCACCAAGGCTTACTTCTCCACCCAACATCCTATCCAGCAACTCTTCTTGCTAATGCCCATACCCATGCCATTGAACCATCCACTTATAAACAAGCTCCCACAGATCCTAAGTGGACTCAAGCTATGGTTGATGAGTTTGAAGCTCTCAAGCGGAATGGAACATGGAGCCTTGTACCATTCCATCTGTCCATGAACGTCATCAGTTGTAAGTGGGTTTACCGTCTTAAACGCAAAGCTTATGGATCTATTGAGAGGTATGAAGCACGACTTGTTGCAAAATGCTACGATCAATGTCCAAGCTTCGATTTTGAAGAGACTTTCAGTTCTGTTATGAAGTCAGGTGTTGTTTGACTAGTGCTTGCCCTTGCTGTCTCCTTCAATTGGCCTCTTCGCCAAATGGACGTCAAAAATGCCTTCTTACAAGGGAATCTCCAAGAAGAAGTTTATATCTAACAGCTTTCTGGTTTTATTGATCCCTCTCATCCCAGCCATATATGTCGTCTTCATAAGGCTCTCTATGGCCTCAAGCAGGCTCCCCATGCCTAGTTCACCAAGTTTGCCACTTATCTTTGTTATCTGGATTTTATAGGTTGTCCCTATGATACTTCTCTCTTTATATGGAAAAAAGGTTCTTAGGTTCTTCTCCTTCTTCTCTATGTTGATTATATTAATTTTACTGGCAATGATATGGCTTATCTTCAACACTTCATTTTCAAGCTTTCTTCCCAATTTGACCTGAAGGACCTTGGCCCGCTCCACTTCTTTTTAGGCATGCAAGTATGGCAAACAAGTTCCTCCTTAACACTCTCCCAGACTTAGTATTCTTTTCAACTACTTGAGCGATTTCATCTTGTTGGTGTCAAACCAGCCAACACCCCCCTTGCTGCTGGTGCTCATCTCTTTGTTGTGGGCTCTCCTCCATTGTCTGATCCCTCTTTATATAGACAGATGGTTGGCTCTCTTCAGTACCTCACCATGAGTCGGCCTGATCTCACCTTCGCTATGAATCTTGTTTGTCAATTTATGCAGAGGCCATGTGTTATTCATCTTGAAGCCATTAAGCGGATTTTTAGATATGTTAAAGGTACCTCTCTCATGGGCTGGAATTTTGTTGTGGTTCTTCCTTCACTCTTCGTGCCTTTTCCGACGTGTATTGGGCAAGTTGTCCCGATAGTCGACTCTCCACCACTAGATATGCTCTTTTTCTTGGCCCTAACCTTGTTTCTTGGGGTGCCAAGAAGCAACCCATTGTCTCTCGCTCTAGTGTAGAGGTTGAGTATAGGACCCTGACATCCACAACAGCTAAGGTTTTATGGTTTCTCCATCTTCTTCAGCACACCCCTACTCCTTTGCGACAATATTAGTGTTGTTCACATATCCAAGAATACAGTATCCACAGCCGCACCAAGCACATTGATATTGATGTACACTTTGTTCACGAGCAGGTGCTCAAGGGTACTATCCATATTACCATGTCCTAGGGGCTGATCAGATGGATGATATCTTCACCAAATCGTTACCAAGTCCTTAGTTTCTTCTCTTACAGGATAAGCTCAATGTTCATTCCATCCCACCTTGAGCTTGAGGGTGGCTGTGAAGCCAAACAATCTCCAGGTTGTCATGGCGCCATGATTCAAATTTAAAGATGGTGTCATCCTTCAATATACCATCTAATCATTCCATGTATTACTTATGATAGATTGTAACTGATTAATATCAATTATAGCTTGTCTATCTATACGTAGTAAATTAGCACAATCACAGGGATTTGAAATAATCCCACAATATATCTTTGTACTCTAAATATACTGTTGAATGCAAAAGAAATCTTAAAGTGTTCAATTCTTCATGGTCCTCTGAATATTAGAGACCTAAAGCAAAATTTGTAAAGAAGGTTGGTATGATATATAAATATATAGATTGCTATTGTAATATCCCAAATTTTCTTAGGTTTCAAAAATTAAACATGTGGAAAATTAGGTGTTTGACCCATCAACTTTCTTAGTAGAATAACTTTTTTAATAAAAATAATTTATAGATGAGATAATATAGTTAGAAATTAGACAGAAATAGCTTCAAAACGCCACCAAGAATGCTCAAATCGGAGTTCGGATGAGGGATATATGACTGTTCGAAGTCGAATATATTGTATATGGCCCGTTTACCTGATTTAGACATGTATTTGGGCCATTTAAGTCATTGTGTGGGCCCGGTTAATTCAAGTGACAGAAATAAATAAAAAATTGTCCAAAGTAGCCTACTTGGTTCCCAATCCCCATGATTATAAAAAGGCTACCTACAGCTCATTTAGGGATTTTTTTAGGGGCCGAGAGGAAAAAAGGAGGAGCCATCAGAGGAGCTAGTGAGCCCGGCCAACGATGGGGGTAGAGAGGAGCATGCGCGAAGGCCAGAGGTCAAAGAGGTATAATCGCCGTCTTAATCTTCAAGTCAATATAATTGGAGGTTTTGTAGATTAATGTGAACATAATTTTTTATAAAGATTTCTAAAAATCATTATTTCCATGTGATTTTATAAATTTCTAAGGAAAAGACTGTGCTGGCAGTAACCGCTGGACGGCCAGCTATCAGGCCTCTGGTTTTAGCTTTCTGCCTTCTCTTCCCCATGTCTGGTGAGGTGCGGAAGTCACAGCTGTCGGAGACCATCATCTTGCATTACACTAATCGGGCAGAAACAGAAGATTTTTTTAATAGGAAACAATCATCGTCGGATGGATGGAGACGGACTTGGGCTCCCAGACTTGCCGTGCGATAGCGGTCCTGTTGAACCAGCCTGTCAATGGACTATGACAGGAGGTCCGGTGGCTAACTTGGAAAAATCGCACAAAACTGAAAAAAGAGCCCTTTGAGCCCCGGTGGCCACCGAACTGTGGCAGGGCTGACACTATCGGTTCTGTAGTGCGCCGGCGGTCTGAAAGCCCCCGAGTAGTCCCTCCCTCCCCCCCTCCCACCCCCACTATGGGTAGCATCCGTAGGGAAGATGACCCGCAATGCGGGTCGTCGGGCCTTGGACCCAACCTGATTCGGTCCGGTCGAAACCCAAAAAAAACTCACTCTTTGAACCAGGTCTTGTTCAGTGAGTGAAAGTAGTCAAAAATTTTAAGAAAAAATTATAAATGATCATGAGAGTGTGCCAAGTTACTTGACCAAGTTTCAGCTTAAGGAAAAATCTCATAGCTTAGAAATGACCAACTTACCCTTACATGTTGAATCATAGAATAATTTTATTGATTTGGATTAGGGGCTCCGGTTTAGGGGATTATGAGTGGGTTTAAAAATTTTAGATAAATCTCAGTGATAGGTACATGTGTACCCCAAATTCAAACTAAGCCACAAGTTAGGGAAAAATCTCATTAAGTAGATAAGTGACAGTTTGTCCCCTAGGGTTAAGGTAGAATGGTTAATTAAACCTGGGTCGGTTCAAAGGGTTTACAACCCCATTAAAAGGCAAAAAATTACCCCAGGTCCATAATGTCGAGTGGCCCTGAGATTAGTTTTGGACCCATCAGGGTTTAGGGAAGCCCTAAAAGAATGATAGAAATACCCCTATGAGCGGATGGCCCGCATTCGGCCAATGTGATACTGAAACCTCTTGAGAGGTCTATGACTTACCCGAGAATAGAGAGGACCATGTCCAATGTGTGATAATTACCTCAATGTCCTTAGGTGCATTATGACCAATTTTCATAAAGATTTAATCAGTTAACCCAAGGAGGTTAGGGCATGAGAGTTCAAACATTTTCTAATATCATGATTGAGTTTAACTCTTTATATTACAATTTGCTTGGACCTGTGTGGATTTGATTGTTTATGTTGTTCATTATTTTGATGTTTACTATTGTTGTTGTGATAATAATTTATCACTAGCTTAAGATTAATAAAAGATTAATCAATAGGGTTAGATAACTTTGGATTGGGCGAGAATACCTAATCAAGATAAAGATTAAAATACCTTAGAGGGGTCTGGGTCTAGTTCATAGAGTGAACAAGGCCTTTGACTTGATAATTTGCCAAGGTTAATGAACCAATGACAGTTTCGAGTTTTAAACCCTAGTCTAGAAGGGACTGATAGGGTTTGGGATAGTCATTCAAAATCCTTTCTTGTTGATGAGCAAGACATGGTTAAGAATGATTTTTTTGAGTTTTCCCTCTATTGAGGTGCTATTGATTTGATCATGTAATTTCACCTCCCCGTTGGAGGGAGCTCTGTGTGAGCTAGGCTCACTACCAATTTATTGAGAATCGTTTAGTGCACACGCATTTGGATTAGCTGACATACTACTTGGTTGGCTTCTCCCGTCACTTTTGTTCAAGTGCAGATATGGGCCATGCCCTTCCACTTTGGTAAGTCTTTTATGGTCTAGGGTGGGTGATGGTGCTTCCTGGTGGATTCTAGGGTTTCATCATGGATTTACCTTTGAGGGTGGTCTATGGTGAATGCATCATTTGTCACTTAGGTTGACATCTGATGTGCATGTCTATCTTTGAGATTTGATGGAGATATTAATTATCAAAAAATAGTTTGAGAGATAATTAATAATATTATTTAATATTATTTGTTTAATTAGAATAAGTGGAATGACTAAAAGACTTGCATGAAATGTAAGTTGGTTAAAAATACTTAAGCATTGCACATGTGATAGTATGCTTCTTAGGATACTGTAGTTTCTAGGCAGAACTACGTCTGGATTTAATCTTGTTGGAAACATTGGAGATGTTGTATGTTGAGTACATAGGCAACTAACATCAGGTAATATTTGCCCAATCCGAAAAATATTAATTAATACTTTTGTTGTATTAGAAACACTTCTCCAAAGCGAGGAGATGTTTTGTTGTTGTTTGGTCTTGTTTAGTTGAAAGTTCTTTAGATGAGGACGTTGCGAGATCAAGACACTGGTGGGCGTTTAAGGACGATATAGCATTAGTGGGATCTAGTTTCAAATCCAACCCAAAATTTTTTACAATAATTCAGCCCAATTAGTATAGATTGTACATTATAATTTGTAAATTATTTTTTCAGCCTCAAGCCTTATTTTAGCCAAGTTTAAGTTCTATTTGAGTTGAGTCAAATTAAGCTCAAGTGTGTTCAAATGCAGCAAAATCATTCTACCTATTTCCTAAAACAGGATATTTATCACAAATTAAGCAAAGCCAAACTACTTTTTCATCAATTTGTTTCTAAAACCTAAATGAAATTTGAACTCAATTAGAAAAACTTTCCATCTACTCTCCCATATGTTCAAGTACTTAAAATTTGATAAAGTGACAAAAAGGAAAGAAAGAAAGATACATAGATAGAAAGAAAAACCAACGCACCACATGGGCAGTCTTAAGTTTCACTACCATTGGTTTGGCTCCCCGTTTTCTAGTAGCAAAAAGATGCTTTTGTGGGAGCCTTTTTTTCTAAAATGATTCTGTTGCCACTAATAAAAACTCAATACCTCTTAATAAATAGGAAGTGTTTTTTATGTTTCCCACTTTCTATGTTTTGAGAAGTATTTTTTATGTTTCCCACTTTCTATAAACCCACTTTAAAGAATGTCTGAGAGTTGTTCATTTGTGAGGTCGATACACACATATTAGTGTATGTTAGCATCAATACCACTGACACAAGCATGCACTAAAGTGTGCGCCATCGATCTTAAATATTAACTGCTCTGGGGCCTTATGTGGGCTTGTAGAAAGTAGAGAGCATAGAAAATATTTCCCAAAAGATATTAAAAGAAGGGTATACTTAAGTCTTTATTTGGGGGCAATAGGTTCATTCTTTCTTCTAAGGAGGGTTATCACAATAGTGGGCAAAAAGCAAAGATGTGATGTTTTGCACTATCTCTAAAGCACATTTGTTTGTGTTAAAACACAAGAAGTGGTCAAATTAGCACTAAAACTTAACTTAAAATTATGAGAAATACGTATTAAATACATGGCAATAGTGACATCCGTTACTGTCTTCTTTTATGTAGATGGATAACTAAAATTAAAAAACTAGAAAAATGCACATGTATTCTGCGTGTAAATATAAATTAAATAAGAAAAATAGCAGAATTTGAAAATAAAGTATGTGTTGAAGAGAGGTATCTCTTATATGCTATAGTTATAATACATACTTTTAGGATCATAATGATCATAAATTATAAACACATATAAATATAAGTGTTGTACTAAACTAAATATATTCACAGTAGGCAACCATGAATCTAAACTAATAGGATAAATATTATGTCATAAGTCGGCAAAGATAATAGTGTCGAAGGACTTCGTGTCATGAAACCCGCTATTCATATTTAAGACTAGTTTGCTAATTGGTCTAATTTGATAGAGCTTGTCAAGAGCGTAAAAAATGCACTAATCCGAACATGTGTAATATAGGAAAAAATATAAAAAATTATTATCGAAAAGAGTGTTGTGTGTAGGACCTTAAAAAATATTTAAAAAAATATATTTATATAGGACCTCATTTGATAAAGTTTGTTGAGAGCTTTCTAACAATACCAATGATACATGAATCCAAGTTTATGAGAGTAAGATAATCTTACAAAATTAAAATTAATATTATCTAAATAATAAGGCCTATGCCAAATCACCAATCAATATAAAATTGACATTTAATAGTAATATAAAAAAATTTGAGTAAATAATTTTATTAAAATATGCTCAAATAAATACCAATTTTATTTTATATAAAGAGTCTAAATATTATTAGCCCGAGCTCACATGCATCAGTGTGAGCCTGGGCTTCATCGGCCTTTGGATTTTATTTCAACAACAAATATTACTTAGTAGACATTTCTGCCCCCTTGCACATTTGGATAGAGATCTAACAGCTGGCAATGCATGGGGTCACTTTGACGCACATGAGCTGAGGCTCGTACTAATTTTTTTTTATATAAAAAATAAAAAAGTAATATAAAAAAACTTAACAAATATCTATTGTCACCGACTTACTCTTCTTATTATATACGGTAATATATCTTACTTACTCTTTTTTGCTTTATATAGTAATATAACTGACTTACGCTTTATATAGTAATATAATCTACAGATGATATAAGGACAAATAATCTTATATATGTAGATGTCTCCATCCTTAACTAATTAGGGAATTAGTGCTGGAATCACCCTCTTAGCTTGAATATTCGTGCTGATACTCTATTCAGGGAGGCCCACTTAAGAGCCCAATTATTGTCATTTCTCATTATAATTTAGAAAGAAAATCAAGATCATGACGTGCTTAAATATGCCATAGCTTGTGTTTTTTTAGCTATGAATGAATGTCATAGCATCTTTCTCACGTCAAGCTCAGACCATGCAGAATAAGATAATTATTGGGATTGCATGCGACATTCATCTCAACCATCCAATCTCAGTAGTAACAAAGAGGCAGATATTATTAAGTGGACACTGTCATGGCTGAGAGCGATGGGCACAAAGAAATTACCAACTGTTCGTTGGTAATGGCGTGCTGGCTCAAGAAAAGCGACTTGTTAAAATATTCCAAACCCAATATTGGTTGTCCACGTATATTTTAAAACTCATCCCAAAATTTTTTAAATTTTAAAAATTAAACATGTGTAAAATTAAATGTTTTACTCATTAACTTTTTTAGTAGAATAATTTTTTCAATAAATAGAATTTATGGCTGAGCTAATGTAGTTAGTAATTAAATAAAAAGAGCTTTGAAATGCTACTATGAATACGTAAATTAGAATTCGGATGAGAGAGATATAACTGTTCAAAGTTGAATATATAGTGTCCGTTTACCCGATCTAGACATGTATTTGGGTCATTTAAGTCGTCTTGTGGGCTTCGTTAATTCAAATGACAGAAATTAATAAAAAATTAGCCCAAAGTAACTTAGTTGGCTTAATTTCTAAAGGGATTAGGAACCTTAATCTCCATGAGTATAAAAAGGCTACGTAGGGCTCATTTAAGGATTTTTTTGGGGGGCCGAGAGGAAAAAAGGAGGAGCCATCGGAGGAGCTAGCGAGCCTGGCCGACGACTGGGGCGGAGAGGGGCATGCGCGAAGGCCGGAGGTCAAAGAAGTATGATCGCCGTCTTAATCTTCAAGTCAATATAATCGGAGGTTTTGTAGATTAATGCAAACATCATTTTTTATAAATAGTGATTTATGAAAATCACTATTACCATGTGATATTTTAAATTTCTAACGAGGAGACTATGCTGATGGTAACCGTTGGATGGACGGCCGGCTATCAGGTCACTGGTTTCTGCTTTTTGCCTTCTCTTCCCCGAGTCCGTTGAGGTGCGGCAGTCACAGCTGCCAGAGACCGTCGGCTTGCATTACACTGATTTGGCAGAAACAAAAGATTTTTTTAATCAAGTAATGTTGGCTTGATCCGAAAAATATTAATTAATACTTTTATTCTATTAAAAATACTCTTCTAAGGCGAGGAGATGTTTTGTTGCTATTTGGTTGCAAGTTCTTTAGATGAGGACGTTGCAAGATTAGTACATCAGTGGGCGTTTAAGGACGATATTGTACTAGTGGGATCGAGTTTCTTACTTTTATAATTTTGTGAGTAATTGTAATCATTGGCGTATGAGCCAGCTTTACTTGATTATTTATTTTCGAATAGATGACAGACTTGTACTTCGAGGGTTAACCTACTATTTATCAAATTTTAAAACATGTATAATATCATATGTTTTGATATTCATATTTGTTAACCCTAGTTATCATGACCTGAATATTTTAATCAATTTTTTTGTATTTAAGAAAGAAAAAAATTATCATGATTTATTGTGTATCCTTTATTTAAAAAGTATTTTGAGAATCCAAGTTGTGGCAGCTACTCTTTTATAGTTGTGTTAGCAATTAGAGTTGAATCGAGGATTAGCTTGGCTTGGCTTGAGCTCAAAATTTGAGCTAGTAGCTTGAGCTCAAACAAGGCTCTAACCAATCTGCTTGAACTTAAATTGATTAGGAAATTTGAGGCTTGGCTCATACTCAAGTTCAAATCTCCTATGTAAAAAATTGGGTCTAAGCTTGATATCGGCTCAAATCCAACCCCCTTTTTTTTACAATGATTTATCCCAATTAGTATAGATTATACATAATGATTTATAAATTATGTTTTCAGCCTCAAGCCTTATTTAAGTTCTATTTGAGTTGAGTGGAATCAAGCTCAAGTGTGTTCAAGCTTAAGACTCAAATTAATTCTAGCTTAAAATGAGTTCGACTTCAGCTTGGTTTGATATGAGCTCACCTCAAGCCGAGCCGATCGGGTCTTCTCGAGAAGCCAGTTCAACTGGTTATGTAGAGCAAATCTTATTCAAAAGTTGCTAATTCCTGCTTTATAAAGTTAGGTCAGATTCCAGGTTAATTTTACCATAGAAATCATTCGATGTAGATACTTTTTGTGACATACAAAGGTCTGGAGTCTTCTTTTCAATGCCGCAAATTTGGCGGCAATCTGATATTGATATTACAGTAAAAGGTTATGGCTAAAATATGGAGACTGCATCAAATATTTCCGCCCAAGATTCTCTTTGTCGTAGTTTGTTTTGGTGACAAAGCCCTAGTTTTGCGGATGAGGGCATGTTGAGTTCCAGCCTGTATGCGGGTCTTGTCGGGTTGCTTTTTTGCCCCCAGCCCACAATACGACCGAGCCCGAACTAGGCTAGGTTAATATAATTTTTTTTTATTTTTAATATAAAAATATATTTTATATTATTATATATAGAGAGAGAGATAAAATTTATAACCAGACTACATACATCAAGCCAGTGGGCCATGCGGGCCTTGTTTTTGGCATATGCCGGTAGGGCTGGCTTATTATGGGCCTTGATCGTGCTTGGCCAGGCCCGACACAACCTGTTGCCACGTTGAAGGCAGAAGGTAAGCATGTATTCACCTATAGTGCGGATAGCCTACTAATTCTATACATATAATATGTACCTTTTTTAATCTCAATTTTGTTATTTTAATCCTACTATTGTATAAAGTGCCAAGAACAATGATATATTTTATCAAAATTACTATATTACCCTTAAATTTTCTTATAACGATCATAAATTTAAGTTTGAATTGGTGTGTGATTTGTGTGTATTTTGCTAAAGTTTTTTACTTAAACTTCAAGCTTATATGGTTATCCTAGATGGCTGCCACATGTTAGTGAGGAACGAACTGCTACATGATGTGGACTACTTTTGTCATAGTATTATTCCTAACTTTGCAAAGTTATATCTTACACTCACAAACTCAATTTTGCTCACTCTTGATACCTTTAGAATGCTCTTAATGAGCTCTATCAAATGATACTTAATTAGTATTTTTTCAAAACTTTTTTTTTGGGTCTTTAACATATAACATACTTCTCGATAATATATTTTTATATATTTTCCTATATTATACATGTTCAAATTTGCATGTTTTTTGTTCCATTAAAACCTCTTTAAATGAGACTCCACATGGGTATAATTTCACAAACTTTTTAGTGAGTTCTTAACATGTGGTGTACTTTTCAATGAAATTAAAAACATTTTTTTAGTGAGTTCTGAACATGTGGTGTTCTAAATATATGATGTACGCCATATGAACGTAAGGTGTTATGAATGTATGGTGTACTTTTTGTGGAAATTTAAAACCTTTTTTAGTGAGTTCTGAATGTATAATATTCTCATATGAATCAAAGAAGTGTTTATTTGTTGCTAAAGTGTTGTAACGCATTGGCTACAAGGGAATTTCAACGTAGGGTAAAAGGGAGAGAGATTAGGAGAGACATAGAAAGGGATTAATTAAGTAGCATAATTCTGAATTTTTCATTATATAATTTATCAATGAGTAGTGTAACAATTTATTGGCTACAAGCCTTTCTCTAATTAGAAGTAAATTTAAACTAGGAAAACAATAGATAATGAGAATCCTACCTTGATTAAAACATAAACATTAATTGAGTTCTATCTAAACTAAGAAAGACTATACAAGGTAATTTTCTAATTGTAGTTCATAACATAAAGTTCACATGTTGAAGATGAAGCATAACGTGAAGACTCAAGAAGTGTCTTTATACACACAGAAAAGATTGATAGGGTTTATCATATGATAATATGAGAAAGAAAATGAGTGAATAATTGTATGTATGCAAAATTTTCATCTTGATCAATCAGGATAGAAATGGGATTGATCAGGAATGAATTGTGTGCTATTGCTACATGGTAATAGTATTGTATCATGTTACTACAACAGTACTGCAACAATGATCGATACAAATATTGTAGCAAACAATAGTTTGAGTTAATAGAATAGAGTATTGTAGTAGTTATTGTATCAATTGATCAATGGTTAATGTAGCGTCTAATCAGTTGACACAATTTTGCCAAAAATGGGTTATTTCGTATATAATTTATTTCCTATTAAAAGTAATACATAAACCAACTTATATTTTTATATAAGAGGTGTTTTGAATGTGGAAAAAGATAGAGGAAGCTCTACAAAGAGTAGAGAAAACCATGAGTAATTTCTCTATAGGTTTAAGCGAGAATAGAGATTCCATGGCCATTGTGGTTTGAGAGAGAAATCTAAATTAACTATTAGAATCCTAAAATTAGTCATGTCTATCTTTATCTTCATAAATAGTTTGCCAAGAATCTTTATACGTACACACTTGCACTTGAAGAGGAAGATGCTTTTTGACATCTACACTTAAAGGAGAAAGTAGTAAAAAAGAAGAGATTTGAGATTTGAACTTTAGTCCTAATTTCATTAAAGTGTTGCTGTGAAGATTGAAAATCATTCATGCTATAAATGAGTTGCTATGAAGATCAAAATCTTTAAAGATGGAGATGAGGCTAATAAAAATAAGACATTGATTAAAGCTTCAACAGGGTTGTACTAAGAAAGAAGAAGAGTAAAAACAAAGTTTGAAAGTATCAAGATGGACTTTGGTAGCCAAGGGTATAGAGATGAACTTCTAGTGACCTAAAATTATTGAATCTTTGTAAATTTTATATCTTCTTAGTGCATAAAATTAATCGGTCTAAAGAAAATTGAAGATCATTCAAGCTAAAAGAGTTGTTGTGAAGATCAAAATATATGATGATGGAGATTAGGCTAATGAAGATATGCATTGATTAAAGCTTTAGCAAGGTTTTACTAAGGAAGATGAAGAGTAAATATAAAGTTCGAAAGTATCAAGATAGATTTTGGTAGCTAAGGGACATGCATAGATGAACTTCTAGTATCATAAAATTGTTGGATCTTTGTAAGTTCTATATTTATAAGGTTATTCAGACTAAAGTGGTCGTGTGATTTCTACATTAAATATATATCTTATGTTGATTTTTATATGATTAATTGGTTTAATTTTTTGCATTGGTAGCACATCAATTATCATGAAATAAGTCAACGTCTTCTAATCCCCTACATTCATTGTTTTGGGATGGATGCACTTTGATGACTATTTAAAATTGAAGGGTATTAAACTCATAATATTAATACCTCCATTTGAAATAAAAAAGTTTACCCCATATTAATAACTCCATTTGGCTCATTTTAAGTGGATGAGTACATGGGGTTATTTAGATGGGTTATGTATAGAAAGAAAAATGAATTTTTTTACTTGTTTTTCCTTTTGGAAAGAGAATCAAAAGAGTAGAGGGTTCTCCAAGAAATGAGAATTGAAATTGAAAAAGGGGGAAAGTAGAAAGATGTCTGATGTAGGAAACATATTCCCTTTATAGCGCCTTTCTATTTTTTTTTCTTTTTTAATAAAGACAACATTTAATTGTTAAATGATCTTCCCAAACTTACTAATTTAGGAAATCTTAACCCTTTTGAGTGACCTTTCCACTTATGCAAAGTTGTTGCCAAATGGCCCCTTAAAAAGTATTTTAAAAGTACAAATTTCTTCTCTTAGTTTTGGGTCCCACCATTTCGTAAAAATCATAATTTTGTATGGAGTTATTAATATGGGATAGAGGGAATATATATTTTTGTAGCATCCAGGTTTTTCAAGGTGATCTTTCTAATTTTTTTGGTGTTTTTCTATATTTTTTAGATTTAATTGATGAAGAATTAGCATAGTTAGGGTTTTTATTTATTTATTAAAAACTTAAATTGGGTATGGTCACCTAGTGGGGACCACTATGGGGTGACTTGGCGTAGGGTAATTGGCATCACGTACTACTACCTTCTCCATTTAGAACAAGGCTTCTCCCCTCCTTATCTTATTTAAACCCACCTTAAAAGAACCCTAGCCTCCATCTCCTTCTTCTTAAGCTGTGAGAAAGCCATTAAGGCTGAGGGCTTGGAGGTTTTGGTGGCCGGATAAGAAGGTTTGTCACTGGAAAAGGAGGTGAGGAGGAGGAGCGAGCATGAAAGTGCCATCAGAAAAAGGTAGGATCCTTGTTTTTAATCTCCAAAACATGGGAGTTTGCTTATATAATTGCATGATCGTTACTTCTTCCTACGAATTTGCAACAAAAAGGAACATGATCGCATTACGCTCCTCGTAAGAGATTACTGAATCCGAACTCTTTGCTCATGGGTAATAGTATATTGTAATGATGTATATATATATATATATATATATATATATATATATATATACAAAAAAATATAGAGGCATGGCTCGGCCATTCACTGGTCGTGCTGATAAGGGGGTATTTCTCCATCACAACAAGGCTCGGGTGAGTGCTGGAATTGCCTTTGGCTTCCAGGGTTTGACATGCCTGTTCGTGGCAGCAGAGGAACGAGAGAAATCTCTGCTGCTTTTTCGTTTCAATTCTGCTGTAACGGCGAAAAGTATGACAAGCCTAGCGAACCAAGGAGGAGGATTAATGGGAGAAGCATTGCTGACTTCGCAACTGTTCGCCCGAAACTTAGACTCGCCGGTCGGAGAGCCTCTGTTTCACCGGCTAGTGAAATAGAAGCATCTTTGTTTCACTGTTGGTGCACACAGAGTGGATCGGCCGGTGGAGTTGGGAGGTTAATACATTAAATTAATTTGGTTCTGTAGTGTTGCTAGGAGGGTGAAAACAAAGGTTTTCTTGCAGCCTTGGGCTGCCGGAAGAGCATCAAGTCACCACCAGGGCGTCCGCTCCTCCAGGTACACAGGATGGGAGCGGGACAGAGAGTTGGGGGTGACACTTGGCACCGTAAGAACCGGCCAGATGGGTTGGGGGGTCAAGGCGAACTTTTTCCGGCACAACCAGGGCAGAAAGTCCGGCGGAAGAGGGCTGGTCGGATTTCCTCTGCTCTGGTCCGCCCACTGTTGTTTTCAGTAGGGACGTGGTGAGGAAGACGATGGGTCGGGGAGCAGTTCGGCCGACCCATCCATTATTTACCCCTGAACCAGCCCGGTTCACAGGGAATTGGGCCGATTTAAGCCAAACCACCTTAATTTCTTATATTTTGTTAAAATACATCTACTAGTATATTTTTTTAAATGGTGAAAAATAGTAAATAATTAGTTAAAACCTTGCAATGGGGCATGAGGGGTTTAAATGATTAATAGTACCTTCATTAATATTTTAAATATACTAATTTACCTTCAGGGGTGATTAGGGATTAATGACCGGTGTGAGAACATATTCGTTCATTTGAGCGAACGTGTGACATAAATAAATTATTTTGGACTGTGCTTGTTTTATGCGGAACCTTGAGCCATAGAGTCTTAGGTTCCTTGGAATTTTATCTAAAAAGTCTGCAAAGACTTACTTTTCCCAGAGTTGGGGAATGGTGGAGATTACGATATGCTTCTCCATCACCACGACGGTTTGGGTATTGACCAGAAGGTCTTTACCACGGGTCTCTTGCAGGTCTTCCCCGGACAATATAGTGCGTACGAAAAGCGGAGTTACATGAGCATCATGGAAGTCTTGTGTTTCTTGTCAATCTGTGTCCATGAACACAGTTGGGATCCATTCCTTCAGACTCGTGGCAGGCTATTGAGAGCCTTGAGGGTTTGGGTCCAACTGCTGTTAAGCAGTCTACTCCAAGGTTGGAGTCTGGTATTAAATGTTGTTGCAGAGATTAACCTTTGCATCAATTTTATTTTACAGTGGTGGTTTAGTCTATGATATAGAGGGTTTTAACACTATGAGAATGGGTTAAGGACTTGGTTTTAACAGAGCTAGATATCATTAGAATAAAAAAAATTCAGTGGCTTATGAATGATAATTAAAAACCAAAGCTTAGTCCCTTTCTAGGTTTTATAAACTTGTTTGCTCCTATTGAGTATAAGTGGGTATACTCATGCATCTTCGTGATGCAAGTACCTCAGGGGAGGAGTAGCAGAGTAGCTGAGTAGCTGGATTCATGGAGCAGGAACTCATTGCTTCAGAGTAGGATTTGCTTTATTTTAGTAGATTGTAATAAGGCACGAGAGTTGCCATTACATACTTTATTTGTTATTCTTTATTAGTTATCAGATTTTGCACATGGACAAGACCTGGCTCTTTATTTAATGAATTTTATCAACTATTATGATTATTCATGGTTTGATATTATCAATATGTTGAAAAAACAGCAGTCACGGATTGGGGGTTTATTTTAGTCGATGGTTTGCATGATTTGACTTGAAGGAAAAAAATTATTACTTGAATTTTCTACTGCATTTACTTCAAAAGTGATTTAGAAAATGTAAGGACCCTCATCTTTAAACCGGGTTTTGATTTTTCTTTAATTATGGGTTATCGTGAGATTTACGTGTTTTCTGATCTTATTCGGTGATTTCGTAAATAAATAGAGTTTGTGATGGTTTTAACTAAAATTAACTTCAACATTAGTAGTTTTAAGTGATTTTAAACCAAATGTAAATTTTTGAGATTTTTCAGAATTTTCACTATTTTTCCAAAAATTAGGGTTTTGGCGGGACCCCTGTGGGCCCCACCGTTAAAAATTTTATTTTTGTGTCAAATGAACCTAGACATATACTTAAGGTCATACAAAAATTTTCAGAATTTTATTAGGCTTAATCAGTATTTAAATTTGCAAAATACCCACTTTTTGCCTACTTTTCATATTTACACCCCAAAACTTACCTATGCATACCCCAACCCTTACTATAAAAGGGCAAACCAAAGCCATTTCTATTTTTGGAAATAGGCTAAGGAAGGAGGGCTGGCCTAATCCCTACTGAGGCCCGAATTAGAAGCCGATTAAGGTAAGCTTACTCTAATTAAGCACTAATCCTTAGCTTTTCTCTTTATTTCTTCCAAATCTACCATTTTCCCCTTGATTCAATTCATTTTTTACCATCAAAAGCTACTGATTTGTGTTTTACTACAAACCCTAACATTCAAAATTCGATTTTTACTACCAACAAGCCCTAGATCTAAGATTTAATTAGGGATTTCTTGAGTAAATCGATTTCTATTAGAGTTTAATTCAAACTCATTGTGTTTTCAAGGATTTCAAGAAGGGTGACTCTTCAATCTGAGCTTAATCAAGTGCTGAGGTAATGGGTCTTCAAAATCTCTGTTTATCCATGGTAAAACTCTCCATTTTTGGCTTATTTCGAAATGGTTTGCTTGATTTAGTGTGTTAATGGTAAGATTAGAAAATGGAATTATTTAATCCTGATTTCTTAGGGTTTTGTATTATTATGGTTTGGTTTGATATTCTGGAAGTCAAGAAGGACTTTTGATGATGATTAGGGTGTTAGATGTGGATTTGAAGTGTTATCTATGGTGTTTCGGTTTGGATTTGCGAAAGGAAGAAGATGACTGTTTTGCTGTGTTGGCGATCGATCGGCCTTGCAGGACGATCGATCGGCTGAACTGTAAATTTTGAAATTTTGCGTGTAACTGATCGAATGGCCTAAAGGGCGATCGATCAGCTACACAGAAAATTGTATGTTGTGTACATGATGTCTATTTTGATAATTCCACTTTAGCTTGCCAATTTTATATGAACGTGGAGTGTTTTAAGCTATGTTAGGCTACTGGAAATGCATGCTATTAAGTTTATGGAGTTGAGATATATGCTTAGAGATGGTGGAATGACTTATGTTTTGTGGCATGATGTTGGAATCGTTATTTTAAAATTATGAATAGTTGTTTCCCTTTGGTTAAGCATATTTTCAGTAGGACTACAATCATTGTTGGACTGATTTGTCATGATAGATTGTGGTTAATGGTGGTGTGAATGTTGGTGAATGCCACGACTCAATGATGAAATGAGTGATGTTATATGTGTTTAGCCTTTGTGGTTGAGTTTTGAATCTAGCTATGATTTCAACGATTCTTCTACTATGATTTCCGCTGGAAATCATGTTTAGATGGAAATTCACATGTGTAGTGTGGTAGTGAGTTTAATTTCAAGCATGATGGCATGTATTATGTGAAATGTTTCTACTAGATACACACACACATGTGGGGTCAAATGATGATGTTGAAGCTTAATATTGTGATTATGAATGATGCATTAGGGGCTGGTGAGAGCACTTATCATGGATTAGGATTCATGTATGCTTTGCCCACGCATGTACCATGTTGCACGCATCATGAAAATGGATTTCCAAATGAGGCTTCATCGTGATTAATCGAATTTGACCGATTAGATGCAATGTGATGGAATTGTGTGCCGGATTGATCGGTCATAGATTAATCGCAAGTTGATTGGTCCGAAAGGACATATTTTGATTTGAAGTTCCTGTGTGGGACGATTTGAAGTTCCTGTGTTGAACGATTTGAAGTTCCTGTGTGGAACGATTTGAAGTTCCTGTGTGGAACGAGTGCACTCCCCGGGTTGAGTCTTGTTAAATGGAAGGATGTGGGGACGAGTTGTGTACTTGTCTTGCGGATATGTGAGAATATTATTATGTGTGTCATCTGGACCCTGAGAATCCAGTGTGGTATGCCGTGTGCACCCCGCTACCACGTGTTCTAGGGTTCTCTGTGTGAGAACTCGGGCTCTTCCCTCCGCAGGAGATGTCCCTGGGCGAACACCCCTGCTCTAGATTCTCTGTGTGAGAATGGGACATCCTTGGCCAAGATCGTCCAGGGCGAGCAGTATTAGGGATTGACAACCCCGATCTTTCTTTAATTCTTGTGTAGAATTTTGGACCATGACACGCCTTCGTGGCCTTGTCTATGCTCCCGTCTGTGTGACATTAATGTGTGATTTCTCCTTAATGGAGGTTGATGTTGATATAATGCATGTGGAATATGTATGTTAGAGATACATCCATGCAAGTTGTGATGATATTATGTATGTGGGAATATGTATGTTAGAGATACATCCATGCAGGTTGATTTGATACTATGCATGTGGAATATGTATGTTAGAGATACATCCATGCATGTTGTGATGATATTATGCATGTGGGAATATGTATGTTAGAGATACATCCATGCAGGTTGTGATGATATTATGCATGTGGGATATGTATGTTAGAGATACATCCATGCAAGTTGTGATGATATTACGCATGTGAGAATATGTATGTTAGAGATACATCCATGCGGGATTGGTATGATGTGAATGCATGTGGGAATATGTATGCTAGAGATACATCCATGCAAGTTGAATTATGCATTATGATGCAGTGTTAGGTGATATGAATGTGTGATCAGAAAGTGATGCACCATGTAAATCTTTGATTTGAACGATCTCATTACTATGTTATCGTATTTTCAACGTTGACAGTGATGTTAAAACTATTGCTGAGTTTGTTAAACTCACCCCTCTTTTTGTGTTTTGATTTGGGGCTGCGTGGTGCGACACGCAGACGGACAGGATTGCCTCTTTGAGGAAAGGTCAGAGGTAGCTTGGGTGTGATGATGGAGATCGTTGCGTAACTTACCCGCGTTTGTTTTATGCTTTATGTTAGAACCTTTGTGTAGGGTTTTTCTTTTGGATTTATGTCATATACTACAGTTGTGATGCTTATGACTTATTTTGAGCCGGTGTGGGCTTTACTTAACTAAGCTTGTGGGTTTGAGATTGTTGTTTACTTTGTGATAAGCAACACCTTTTTCCTTCCCTTTTATTTACTTTTGCTCAAAGGATTGTGCGCACTCCCTGTTGCTATTAATCGCCCGTGGTTAGGGTTAAGTCTTCCGCTGGAATCGTTTCTCAATCTTCACTTCGTCGCCCCCGCGCGCTTAACCGGCCCCTGGACCGGGTTTGGCTCGGGTCGGGCATCACCAGGGCGTGACAGAAAACCCCGGCCGTGACAATTTTTCTTTTGATTCTAATAATTACCCTCAACAAATATGTCTATTGCAAGCGTATTTGTGTAGGTATGGTGCTTATAATTATGTGTGTGTGACTTATATTCATTATGATGTTGAAAGCATGTGTTATAATTATCACGTGCAAGGGTGACTTTTGTTTGATATATACTTTATTTATAATTATGTTATTTTTCAATTAATCTATATTTTTACATGTAATATCCATAAATTCTTGTTGGTATATATAATTTGAATCTATGACCATACTTGAACTAGATTTGTTCTAGAGTTTTTTCCATATTACCTAGCCTAAGATATAAGTATTTCATATTTCCTAGTTTTTTAAAAAATATTCCATAGAACCTGGGTTTACATGATATTTAGAAAAATCAGACCAAAATACCCTTACAACAAGGGTTAGGGTTTAAAATCTTGTAAACTAGTTGTGACGACGCATAAACAAAGAGGAGATAGGAGCTTAGTAACGATTTATGATTTTCACCCGGTAGTTTTCATCAACAACATATTCCGATTTCTATTCAGCGATTGTTGGCCTCCCTTACTTTATCGGCGATTGCTCTTCTATGATTTTTGTCCAAAATTTTTTAACCACATAAACTATTTATCCCTACAAAAGGAGATCAAGATGACACTGCAACCCAAAAAATGAATCTTGAGGGACTATCCAGGGAGAACATTGCTATATAAGAATAGAGAAGGTTGTAGATGCCAAGGAAGGACACTATAGAATAGTCATGATAGCCGCCTACCTTATTGTGCAAAGAGGGACTCTAGTATGATTTTTTATATGCAAGTTTTATTATGTAGAACATCTTATGTAAGCATGTGCATGATCTTAGAGGTTTTTATCCCTAACTTGATGAACAATTGTATAAATAATAAATATTAGCAAATGTTATGTTATCAATATCATGCTATGACGAATATCGTGTTATCGATAACACGCTATAGTGAATATCTTATTATAATATATGTGATATATTGTATTATCATTAACATGTATTATTGGCATATCGTGTAATCAATAACATGCTATGTCAAATATCATATTATCAATAACACGCTTTGGTGAATATCGTATTATCGTATATGTGATATAGAGGATATTGTACTATATTGTATTATCAATAACGCATATTGTTGGTATATCGTGTTATCAATAACACGCTATGTCAAATATCGTATTATCAATAACATGCTTTGGTGAATATTGTATTATCATATATGCGATATAGAGGATATCGTACTGTATTGTATTATCGATAACACATATCATTGGCATATCATGTTATCGATAACACACTATGGTGAATATCAAGTTATCGATAACATGCTATGACAATATCATGTTATAGTATATGCGACATAGACAAAAATAACTAACACATCTTATTGGCATATTGTGTTATTAATAACACGCTATGCCAAAATATTGTGGTATCGATAACACGATATGGCGAATATCATGTTATTGATAATACGCTATAGCATACAGTGAATATCGTGTTATCGATAATATGCTTTGGTGAATATTATATTATCATATATGCTATATAGAGGATATCGTAGTATATTGTATTATCAATAACATAAATTGTTGGCATATCGTGTTATCGATAACACTCTATGGCGAATATCGTGTTATTGATAACACATTATGACAAATATCATGCTATAGTATATGCAACATAGACGAAAATAACTAACACGTCTTGTTGGCATATCGTGTCGATAACATGCTATGACAAATATCATGTTGTAGTATATGCGACATAGACGAAAATAACTAACACGTCTTGTTGGCATATCATGTTATCGATAACACATTATGCCAAGCTATTGTGTTATCGATAACACGCTATGACAAATATCATATTATTGATAATACATTATACCGAATATGGTGTTATCGATAACACGCTTTGACGAATATTTTATTATCGCATAAGCAATGTAGAGAATATCGTATTATCATATATGTGATATAGAGAATATCGTAGCATATTGTATTATCAATAACACGCATTGTTGTCATATCGTATTATCGATAACACGCTATGGTGAATATCATGTTATCATATATACGATATAGAGGATATCATATTATGGGTTGTCAACTTAAATAATACATATTGTATTATTAAAAAATATATTTTATTGACATATCGTGTTATCGTATATGCGATATGGATTAAGTGTAGGACATAGGCCATTTGGATCTTTGGTCTATTTAATGGGAGCCATCCTCTCGTTTTCGCATTCTCGAAAGTCTTGCGAGTCATGTAGAGTGGATGTACTCTACCCAATTTCTTTCATATTCGTTGTACTCCCAAAAATCCTTTCTTTTTGCCACGTCCAATCCCCATTTACGGCATGTCTTTGGAGTCCTTCAATCCGTTCTAAATATAACCCAGTTTTCAAGATTGCCAAAATATTCTATTTGTTGCAATTCACCAGCACTAAAGTGGTTTCCTTTGATTCCTCATTTTGAATTTTGTTATTTTTGTCTTTTTTCAACTAGGAATCAGTTTTTGGATTAAAACCGGAAGGTTGCTATGTTCTAGTTTGTTCTCTAGAACATAGGATTTAGAAGGAGGAATTTTTTACTTTTTATCGGTCATCTTTAAGTGGGTGCTTTATTCTCTATATGCTGAGTGTTTTGATTTTGCTTATATAAATTTATGCCATCGTCGGTAATTCATTACCAATAATGAGATAAGAACTTGGGTATAGGTTTAGTTGTGACCTAAGGGTATATTTATCCTAAACTAGGTCATATGAGATTAAGTGTTAAAATCCAGAAAATATAGAATATTTTTATATCCTGGTAATATGGAAAAAACTCTTTGTTCTATTGGCTTGTATAACTATATCCTTAAGTTCTAAGAAAACATACCCCAAAAATTGTAGAGTATGTATTTGTTCTTGTGGCTTGTACACCTATATCCTTAAGTTTTAAGTTCTAAGGAGGTGGACCCTAAAATTGTACAATGTATGATTTATACAAAGAATCTAATCTATGATTTATGCTAGCCATCTTTCTATAGTTTCTACAAAATAATAAACTTGTTTGAACCACTTGAAGCATGATGTCATCACTAGTACAACCAACTTCAGATTTTTATTTTTTTTGCTTAACTAGAACCAACTTAAGATGATGGTTGAAGTAGGTCTGAGTGAACATGACTTACTTTTCAGTTTGGCATCCGCTCCAATTTACAAAAATAGCCTTTAAAAAGTACAGATTTATTTACATAAATTTTCCTAAATTGATTTCTGAAAAAACTATTTACCATTAGCACAAAAAGGATGAAGCTTGCAAATCTCTTTCTAGCAAGGAATGTTCACTTGTTTTTTCAAGGATCACAGAAACTAATTATATTACCATAGCGGTAGCTCCCTTTTGTTACAGAGATGGTAATTTTTTTTGGCAATATAACTAACAAAGCCCGTAGTTATCCCATGTCATAGATAAGCATTACCCCTAACCTTTAAAACATATTCAATTACAATTTAGGGAGCACACTACACAGAGAGGCTAGATCCATGTCTACAAGGTCGGGCCTGCTGCGAACCCATGCCAGCCCAGCCCGGTGGGTCAAGACCGACCAAGAGGCAGCCCGGCGTGACCTACGGGCGGAGCCCACAAGTCAAGCCAAGTCGGCCGGCCCGCCTAATTGTTTTGTTTTCGGCCTGTGCCTGGCTGCGGCCATGGCCTCCGCTAGCCACGTGACCTCCACCTGGCCTGGGCTTGGCAGCCGCATGGCCTGGCCCAGCTCTTCCGGCCGTGGGTACCAAAATTTGTCACCCCCACTGTTGCCTCTGTTCTTAACCGGATCATGTACAGTTATCGTCTGCACACAAGCGACATTTACGTGCCATTCTTTCCCTGCAAAGAAGAGAAAGATAAGCTTGTCCTGTGGTTGGTGTGGTCCATTGTCATTGCACTCTCAGCTGAGGTGGGTACACGACAATTCTGCGTAACGATGGGGATGACTGGTCAAGCCACGTTAGTTTTTCATATAATTCCTGATTTTTGACTGCATTCTTCTTCCATAAGGAACTCACAAGGAGCTCGTTCATTTGAAAATAGTGACTTGTGACTTGTTGCCTTGCATGGAGACTTTTGGCATGGAACTGAATGTGAAAGTCCCCGACGTTTGCGTGGGAGAGATGAAAGATACAAAAATGTCACAGGCGCATTACTTCCTCTTCTGAAATGTCAAGTTCATGACTTAATAAATGTCTCTAAACCAGACCTTCCTAGCATTGGACTGCTGTAGCAGTCTCAATCAAATTCAACTCGATTAGGGTTTGATAACCACCCAAGCGTGAAGCGGCGTGCATGTCACTTAAAATATTGATTAGCATATGTCAAGTATGATTTAAAGCTGATTGGGACGCCCTTCTATTGGATTTGTCTTCGGAAAATATTTTCTTGACCAACGTTTCTTGGACCAACTCCGTGAGCAACCTACGTAACATGGTACACAAGAGGGCATCCATATAGATGGCAAGTTGCCCTGTGTACTATGTTCGGAGATGTATGTAGGCTAGTATAGGGTTCTTGCAGCCTGGTCAAGTATTATTCCCATCACGATATGAGAATAATACTTCATCTGTCTTAATAGCTTTATTTGGCAAAAAAAAAATTATATTAATATTTTTATTTTATTTAATTTAAGTAATTAACACTACAATAAAATGACTATTAGCGATACTTTTAAGCATCACTAATAATCCTAAAAATGTTATTAATAATTATTAGTAATTAATAACATCTAAAAAATATTGCTAAAATCATCGATAATAATTCTGTCACAATTGCTCATTAATGACGCTTGTAAATAAGCGTCACTAATAATAATACATTAGCGATGTTTATTTTTGTGTTGCTACTATTAATTTTTTTGCGACACTCTTAAAAGATTAGCTAATAATATATTAAAATATATAAAATCTATGACATGGAGTTGGGGGATCCGGCATTGGGGTGGGGATGAATGGGCTAGTGGAACTAGGGGGCGGGGAGAAACAAGAGAGAAGGGGGGAGCAGAGAGGGGCGGAAGGGGGGTATGCAGAGGGGACGATGCTTGGGGGAGCTTCGGGAGACGGAGCAAGAGCTTTGCTGGCAGTGCTTGCTGGAGATCCATCGGAGAGCAGTCATCGTCAAGGAGGGAGAGCTTAGAGATGAAGAAGATGAGCTTCGTCCTCAAGAAGCCCAGGTTGCAGGAGTTGATCGAACTCAAATTGAATGCCGAGGTCCAAGTCGAAGCAAAAATGGAGTAAGAAGCAGCCGACGGATGAGTAGGAAGAGGCCTACATGGGGCTAATGAAGCTTCGGGCCAGAGAGGTCAACCACCTCAAGAAGAGGCTAGCCTTAGCGAACCCAGATGGAGGAGGCCCAGGCGTGCCTCTGCGATTCCCAGGCCTAACTGGTCCACCTTCCTTCCAGCTAGAAGAAGCCACCACCCAAATCCTTCGTCCAGCCCGCCTCCAAGCTCGCTTCTCTCCTCTCATTTTAATTTTATGATTTTTTATTTTTATAAATATATTTTAAAATAAATAAAAATAAAATTATTAGTGACACATATGATTTTTTTTGTATTAGTGATGCATATTTCTATGCATGGCTAATAAGTTTTATTATATTTCTTTTTTATTAATTTTAAAATAAGATATTTAAAAAAATTAAAAATTAAAATTAAAATGAGAGAGAGGGAGAGGAAAGAGGATGGAGAGAGAAAGAGAGGAAAGAGGAGAGAGAGAGAGAGAGAGAAAATTTGAAAAAATTAAAATTTTCTCTCTCTTCACTTTCTCTCTTCTCCCTATCTCATTTCTCTCTACACTCTTTCTCCTTTAATTTAATTTTTTATAATTTTTTATAAATATATTTATAAAAAATAAATTATTAACTAAGCATATTTTTATGCATCGCTAATAAGTTTTATATTATTTTTTTATTAATTTAAAAATAAGATATTTAATAAAAAAATTAAAAAATCAAAATTAAAATGACAGAGAGGGGAAGAAAAGAGGAGAGAGAAATAAAAAATAAAAAAATCTCTCTCTTTCTCTACTGTCTTTCTTCACTCTCTCTCTCTCCAAACTCTTTCTCTCTTTCTCCCCCTCTCTCTCCACTCTATCTCCTCAAATTTTCATTTTTTTATAATTTTTTATTTTTATAAATATATTTTAAAAGAAATAAAAAATAAAATTATTAGCGACACATAGCAATATATGTTGCTAATACGCGTGGTAGTAGTGACGCATAGATATACGCATCGCAACTATATAGCATATTAGCGATGCATATTGTTATGCATCGTTAATAATTTTATTTGTTATTTTTCATTATTATTTTAAAATATAATATTTTATAAAAAATCTTAAAAAATAAAAATTAAATTCATCTCTCTACTCACTCTCTCTAGATCTTGTATCTTATCTTTCTCTAGCCTCTCACTCTCTCTCTTCCCTCTCTCTTCTCTCTCCCTCCCTCTCTCTTCTATCTCCCTCTCTATCTACAATCTCTCCTCTCTCTTCACTATCTCTCTCTCACTCTCTCTTTCCCCCTCTCTACACTCTCCTCTAAATTTTATATTTTATGATTTTTTTATAAATATATTTTTAAAAAATAATAATAATAAATAATAAAATTATTAGTGACACATAGCAATATGCGTCACTGATTATGCACGGTATTAGCGATGCATAGATGTATGCGTAGCTACTATCTAGTATACTAGCGACTCATATTTATATGTGTCGCTAATAATTTTTATTTTATATTATTTTTAAAATATAATATTTTATAAAAAATCTTAAAAAAATTAAATTTATCTCCCTCTCCTTTCTCTCTACACACACACTCTCTCTCTATAGCCCCTCTCTAGCCTCTCTCTCTCTCTCTCCTCACTCTCTCTCTACCCTCTCTTTCTCTCTACTCTCACTACCCTCTCTCTTTATTTTTAAAATTTTTAAAATAATTTATAATTAAAAATTTCTTTCTCTCTCCTCTTTCTCTATCTCTCCTATCCTTTTCTCTCTCCTCACACACTCTCTCTCTCCTCACTCTCGCTCTCCACACATTTCTATCTCCTCACTTTCATTATCCTCTCTCTCTCTTTCTCCTCTCTCATACCTCACCTCTCTCTCTTCTCCCTCTCTCCTCTTTCTTCTCTCTCTAGCTCCTCATCTCTCTTTGTTTAATAAAATATATTATATTTGAGAAGTTTATTTTATATTTTTTAATATTTATTTATTATATATATAAAAAGTAAATATTAAATAAAATATATTATATTTAAGAAGTTAATTTTCAAAATTTTTAATATTTACTTATTATAAAATTTATTTATTAAATAAAATTAATTAATAAAGCTAATAGCGACGCTACTAAAAGTGTTGCTAATAAGTTGTATATTTTTTTAAAAAAATAAGTTATTTTATTAGCGATGCTTAATAAAAAGTGTCGCTAAAATATCTATTAGTGACATTTTATCATAAGTTTTGTTATTAGTGATGCTTTATATGCTTTATAAAAGCATCACTAAAAGTTATTCATTTTAAAGTTAAAAAAAATAATTATAACTATTAGCGACGCTTGTTTTTATATGTCGTTACTAGTAGCGACACTTTAAATAAGGCTTTGCTATTGTTAAAAATAGTAGCAAGCTTGAAAAAAACGTTGCTAATAGTTATAGTTATTTTTAAAAAAATTAAACAGATAACTTTTAGTGGTATTTCATGCATCGCTACTCTGCTCTGGCTGGAGCGGAGCAGAACGGGGGGCGAAACTCCAACCAGAGTAGAGCATGGGGGGGGGGATTGGGGGCTCCGGCGAGAGTGGAGTAGAACAGAGTAGAAGAATAGGGAGGGGGAGTGGGGCTCCGGCGAGAGCGAGAATAGAAGGGCAGGTGGGGCTACGATTGGAGCGGAGCAGAAGGGGGGCGTGGGGTAGAAGAAGAGGGAGGGGGACAGTCGGCGGGGGGAGAAGAGGGGGGAGGGGCTCCGGCTAGAGGCAGGGAAACCGGTGGCATCATTGGAACGAGGAGGTAGCAGCAGCATGAGGGGGTGGCGGCTGGACGGAGAGGGCCGGGTGGGGGTTTATATAGTGCACGGACGAAAATTTTGCCCTTGCATTAGAAATTTTGCCCGTGCGGGACAAAAAAAGTCGTCATTAGCGACACTTCGTCAGAAGCATCGCAAATGGTAGAACTATTTATGACACTTCTAACTAAGAGTTACTACTAATAATGTTATTTGCGACACTTACATGCAAGCTTCTCAAATAGTTATATTATTTGAGATGCATATTTATAAGTGTTGTAAGTTAGATAAAATTAATAAAAAATATAAAATCCTCTCTCTCATTCACTCTGTCCTCTCACTACTATCTCTCTCCCCTCTCACTACTATGTCTCTTACTCTCTCCTCTCTCACTCTCTCCTCTCTCTATCTCTCTCTCCTTTCACTCTGTCTCTCTTCTCTCTCCCCTCTCATGACTATCTCTCTCTCTCTTTCCCCTCTCACTACTATCTCTCTCTGATCACTCTCTCTCCCCTCTCACTCTCTCTCTCTCTCCTCTCCCTCTCCCTCTCTCCTCTCTCCCTCTCTACATAATTTCTTTTATTTATTTTAATTTTTTATTGATTTTAAAATATAATATATAATAAAATGGAGAGAAAGAGCAAGAAGGGGAAGAGAGAGGAGAGAGAAGAGAGAGGGGGAGAGAGGGAAAGAGAGAAAGTGGAGAGAGATAGGGAAGAGAGAGAAAGTGGAGAGATAGGGAAGAGCGAGAGAGAAGTGGAGAGAGAGTGAGTGAGAGAGAGGAGAGATAGGGAAGAAAGAGAGGATAGATAAGGAAGAGAGAGAAGAGAGATAGAGAATTTAATTTAGATTTATTATGAATTTTTTAATTATATCTTATATTTTAAAATAAATAAAAATTATAGGTATTAGCGACGCATAGAAATATGTGTCACTATTAACCTAACTAGTAGCGATGCTTATTATTATATGTTGCTATTAACATAGGTTATTAGTGACGCATATAAATAAGCATCTCTATTAACTAGGTTAGTAGTGACACATATTGTTGTGTCACGATTACTTATAATTTTATTTTATTTTAAAATATAATATATAATAAAAGGGACAGAGAGAAAGAACGAGAAGGGGGAAAGAGAGGGAGAGAGAGGAGAGAGGGAGGAGAGAGAGATGAGAGATAGGGAAGAGAGTGAGAGAGTGGAAGAGAGAGGAGACAGGAGAGATAGGGAAGAGAGAGAAGAGAGAGGAAAGAGGAGAGATAGAAGAGAGAGGAAAGAGGAGAGATAGGGAAGAGGGAGAGAGGAGAGAAAAGGAAGAGAGAGATAGTGAGAAAAGATAAGGAAGAGAGAGAGAGTAGAGATAAGGAAGAGATAGGAGAGAGAGGGAAGAGAGATAGAGGATGAGATCTCTAGCTCTTCCTTCTCTCTCTACCCCCTCTCCTCGCTCTTTCTCTCTCTCTCTTCCTCTCTCCCCTCTCTCTCCTCTCTCTTTACATCTCTCTTCCCCTTCTCTCCCCCTCTCTCTTTTATTCTATATTTAAAAAAAATAAAAAAACATATAGTAGTGACGCACAAAAATATGTGTCGCTACTATACAAGTTAGTAGCAACGCATAAAGATTTGCATTGCTACTACCCTAGTAGTAGTGACGGGTAATAGTGGCGCATAATTCCATTAGTTGCCACTATTTTTTTTATCGTAATTTAAAAAATAATCTATAATTAAAATCCTATCTATCTCTCCCTCTCTTCCTTCTCTCTCTACCCTCTATCCCCTCTCTCATTGTACCTCTCTCTTCCCCTTCTCTCTCGTCCCCCTCTCTTTTATTCTATATTATTTTTTAAATTAAAAAAAAAATAGTAGCGATGCATAAAAATTTGCGTTGCTTCTGTACAAGGTAGTAGCGACGTATAATGATGTGTTGCTACTACCCTAGGATAGTAGCGACACATAGCCCTATGCATCGATACTATCCTAGGGTAGTAGGGACCTAGGATAGTAGCGACACATAATTCTATGTGTCGCTACTATATATTTTTTATTTTATTTTAATTTTAAAAAATAATATATAATTGAAATCCTCTATCTATACCTCTTTCTTCTCTCGCTCACTTCCTTCTCTCTCTACCCTCTCTCTCTTTTTCTCTCTTTCTCTCCCTTCCTCTCTTTCTCTCTCTCTGTACCTCTCTCTTCCCCTTATCTCTTTTATTTTATATTATTTTTTAAAATTAAAACATACATAGTAGTGATGCATAAAAATATGGGTTGCTACTACACAAGGTAGTAGGGACATATAATGGTATGCGTCACTACTATTTTTTTTAAAAAAAATAATGTATAATTAAAATCCTCTCTATCTCTACCTCTCTCTCCTCTCTCTTTCTCTATCTCTCTCTGTCTCCTCTCTCTTTTTCTCTCTCCTCTCTCTTTTCTCTCTCACCCCCTCTCTCCCCTCTCTTTGTACCTCTCTCTTCCCCCCTCTCTCTTTTATTTTGTATTATTTTTTAAAATTTAAAAAAATATATATATTAGCAACATATAGAAATATGTGTCACTACTATATAAGGTAGTAGCGACATATAATGATATTCATTGCTACTACCATAGATAGTAGCAACGCATAACTCTATGTGTTGTTACTATATATATTTTTTATTTTAATTTTTAAAAAATATATATAATTAAAATCCTCTCTATATCATTTAATTTTTTTAATATATTATTATTATATATATATAATTATATACTACACAATTAATCTACAATTTAAAATTAATGCCTTCATTTGCATCCCTTTCTGGACTCAGCACACGTGCATCCCACTTTATATATGAGACATCAGTTTTTTTAATTGATGAGGAAATATATCATTCACTCAGGTTGTGGGCAAGTTACAAACTCAAGCTAATTGTCAGGTCTAAATTTTTTTTACTTAATATCTTTATTCTACCGTGTGTGACATTACACTCAAGAGCCTCAATGGGAGCCTCCATACTGTTAGATGTCGGATATAAATCATACAACACATATACATAAAACATGGGACATATAGTATGCATACCCCCACACCCGGTCGAATCTTGATTCGATGCCTATGAAAGCCCAAACCCACATCACCGAATACTAAATGAATTATCTTAATTTTTTGGTAATTATATAGTATGTATCAAAATAATTAAATCATATTTGAGAATTGTAAATATTAAAAAATTAAGGGTACTTTGCAATGCATAATACTATGCGTCGCAAACACTAAGGGTATTTGTGACGCATAATACTATGCATCAGAAATACATTTTTGTATTTGTGATGCTCATATCTATGTGTTGCTATTACTCTAGGGTATTTACGATATACCGCTCTATGTGTCGCAAATATAGCTATTTTTTTATTAAGGAATTCTTTTAAAATTGATATATATATATATGGGTATTAGCGACGCATATTTACATACATCGTTAATACCCTTATGTATTTGTGATGCATATATATATGCGTTGCAAATACTCCATTTATTTGTGATATTTAAAAAAATATCATAAATATGTGTGGTGGCGGGGGCGCAAATTTTATTGGCAACGGTTTATTAATATGTGTCGTAAATACAACTTATAATAGTGACGCTTATGAATATTCATGGCTAAAAACTAAAGTATTAGCAAACGCTTAAAAATATGTTGCTAATAGTTAGTTATAATGACGCTTTTGTGAGCATCGCTAATAGAAGCGTCGCTAAAAATTAATTTTATTGTAGTGATTAGAATGATCTTATCTAGGAAATATATTTAATGTTCCGCTCTGACAATAAACCTAACTTGAAAAATACTTTACATATATTCCTTAAACTAGTCTTATGGTGTAAACAGGGAGCATGGAAAATTCTTCCTTTATCTAGATATCTCGAGCCCTCCTGCTCCCTTCTTGGACAGCAACTTTTCATCCCCAACGAATCTAGACAACCCCAACGAATCTAGACAAGCTAGCATAAATGAATTTTTACAGGATTTCGCCTCTCAAATGAATCTGGACGCTTTTGCTGATCATGAGACCCGAAGGAAAATGGCCTTCCATTGTTTTTCCATTGTCGGTGATGGGGCACTGGTGTCAATTGAGCAGAACCTTCATGGATGGGAGGTTGGTTTGGTTTGGTGTTATTAGCTGAGTATTTGGTTTGATTTGGTTTTTAGTGCGTGCTTGCACATGCAGAAAGGGTGTCAATTTGATATTCGATCTAGTTTACAGTTTGGTTCGGCTGATGACTCTTGCTAGTCGACTGAGTTGGCTCATTCTTGCCACGAAGCAAAGCCATTCTATCTTTTTCCTGAAACAGGATACTTATGACAAATTAAGCAAAGCCAAACTACTTTTCTATCAATTTGTTTCTAAAACCTATATAAGATTTGAACTCAATTAGAAAAAAGTTTCCATCTACTCTCCTATATGTTCAAGTACTTCAATTTTGTTGACGTGACAAAAAGGAAAGAAAGAAAGATACATGGATAGAATGAAAGAAAAACTGACCCACCACATGGGCAGTCTTAAGTTTCGCTACCGTTGGTTTGGCTCCCCGCTTTCCTGTAGCAGAAAGTCGCTTTTGTGGGAGCCTTTGTTCTAGAATGATTCCATTGCAAATAATAAGGACTGATTCAGTACCTATCAAAGAATAGAAAGTATGTTTTCTATTTTTCACTTTCCATGAACCTAGTGTAAGAGCTATTTATCAGTGAAGTTAATGGCCCACATGCTAAGTATATGTTAGTGTTAATATCACTATCAAAGTAGCATAAAAAATATTTCCCGATGCTATTAAAACAAAGGTATACATTTATTTACTTAAGTCTTTATTGGGGGCCAATAGAGTCATTCTTTCTTCTAATGAGGGTTATCACAATAGTGGGACTTTTATACTGATGTTTTGCACTTCCCTAAAGCACATCTGTTTGTGTTGGAACACAAGAAGAGGCCAAATTAGCACTAAAACTTGCCCTATAATTATGGGAAATACCTATTAAATACACAAGAATGTTGACATATATTACTGTGTTCTTTATGTAGATGGAAAGCTAAAAATTAGAAAATTAGAAAAAATGCACATGTATTTTGTGTGTAAATATAAATTAAATAAGAAAAAAAAAGAATTGAAAATAAAGTATGTGCTGAAGAGAGGTATCTTTTATACACTATAGTTATAATACATATTTTCAGGGTCTAAATGATCATAAATTATAAACATATATAATTACAAGTGTTATACTGAACTAAATATATTTATATTAGGCAATTACGAATTTAAATTTTATAGACTAAATATTATGTTATAAGTCAGCAAAGATAATAATGTTAAAAGACGACTTTGTGTCGTGAAACAAGCTGTTTGTATTTAAGACTAGTTTGCTAGTGGGTCTAATTTGATAGAGCTTGTCAAGAGCGTAAAAAATACACGAATATGAACATGTGTAATATAGATAAGAAAATTTAAAACTTTATCAAAAAGAGTGTTGTGTGTAGGACTTTAAAAAATGTTAAAAAAATTATAGACATATAAGACCTGATTTGATAGAGTTTGTCGAGAACTTTCTGACAATACCAATGATACTTGAATCCGAGTTTGGGTGGCTAGTATAAAGAGTGTCATTGACCCTAGCCCTTGTAGAGGTTAAAGAGTAGAGTTGTTTTGCCTTTTGACTTATTAACATAAAAGAGTTTGTTCTCGTAGCTTCAACTAGAGCAAGATAATCTTATAAAGTTAAAATCAACAGTATTTAAATAATAAGGCCAATGTCATATCACCGGTTAGTATTAAATTAACATTTAATAGTAATATAAAAGAATCTAAATAAATAATTTTATTAAAATATTCTCAAATAAGTACCAATTTTAATTTATATAAAAAGTCCCATTATTAAGAGCCCGAGCTCACATGCAACTGGTTATCATCAGCCTTTAGATTTTAATTCTACAACAAATATTACTTAGTAGACTTTTCTGCCCCTTGCACATTAGGATAGAGATCTAATGCATAGGCTCTCATTGACGCACATGAGTTGAGGCTCATACTAACTTTTTTATATAAAAAGTAAAAGAGTAATATAAAAAAATAAGCAAAAATCTATTGTCACCGACTTACTCTTCTTGTTATATATGGTAATATATGTTACTTACTCTTTTTTGCTTTATATAGCAATATAACTGACTTAACGCGCTTTATATAGTAATATAATCTACAGATGATATAAGGACAAATAATCTTATATATGTAGATGTCTCCATCCTTAGCTAATTAGGGAACCAGTGGTGGAATCACCCTATTAGCTTAAATATTCGTGCTGATACTCTATTCAGGGAGGCCCACTTAAGAGCCCAATTATTGTCATTTCTCATTATAATTAGAAAGAGAATCAAGATCATAACATGCTAAAATATGCCATAGCATGTATTTTTTTAGCTATGAATGAATGTCATAGCATCTTCCTCACGTCAAGCCCAGACCATGCAGAATAAGACAATTATTAGGATAGCATGCGGCATTCATCTCAACCATCCAATCTCATGACTAATCTAACACAAGTCAGAAGATCTTTAGGATCTTCAAGGACTAATCACCAATAATTTAACAAAGAGTCAGATATTCTTAAGTGGACACTTTCATGGCTGAGAGCGATGTGCACAAAGAAATTACCAACTGTTCGTTGGTAATGGCGTGCTACCACAAGAAAAGCCTTGCTAAAATATTCCAAAGCCCACATTGGTTGTCTGCGTATATTCCAAACCTCATCCCTGGCGTGTCAGTTTGGGCAAACAGCGAAGATTCTTGGTTGCAGGAGGGATGGCCAAGATGCCCTTCACGAAGGAGGACTTTGGTGGGATGTCTTTTATTTCTATATTAATAATTTTATTTTATTAAATTTAAATAATTAAATACTTTAAAAAGAAGTAATATAAGCTTATTTTTTTCTTAGATATGAATTTTATCTTTAATATAAATTATTATAATTTTAAATATAACTATTAATATAGGATAAAAAAAATATTTTAATATAGCCCGCTTAAATAATAGGTGAGTCTTATACGTGCCTAAAGCGGTTGGCAACGGGATATGGTTCTTTAGGAGGATAATTTCCCTACCCTTCTAGTTGAGACCTAAAGACTTCACCCCTCATTATTTAAAGAACAAATTACTTATCTTCATTTTAGGTAGTGATAGTATCTTTACACGGTCTAGTTTTCTTGCCTTGTTCGTGTAGGGTATCGGCCCTTTTTAGATTTGATTTTTAAAAGAAAATTGAATAAAAAACTCAAATGGTTTGTCCAACACACAACCACTTAATGGATCATGTCTGATTAAACATTTTACTTGCAAAATTTATAATTCTCATTCCGATTTCAAGAATTGTGACCAACAAAATATTTAACTTTAATTGATGAGTTGCATATTTTGTGGCAAAGCTAACGGCTTCTGATAAATAATGTCACTATATATATATATATATATATATATATATATATATATATATATATATATATATATATATATATATATATATATATATATATATATATATATATATATAAAGTTTATATGAGCTCAGGCTCACGTAAACCTACGTGAGCCGGGGCTTTATAGACCATCGGATTTACATCCGGCAGCCCATAATACTCATGGGTTTAACCAATGAGTTTAACCCATGAGTATTATGAGCCACCGGATGTAAATCCGATGGCCCATAGAGCCCAGGCTCACGTAAGTTTATATGAGCCTGGGCTCATATAAACGGGTATATATATATATATATATATATATATATATATATATATATATATATATATATATATATATATATATATATATATATATATATATATATATATATATATATATATATATATGTAAAATTCAAGCTCTACAATGAACAACTGTATAATAAGTAAAACAATAAAATTTACACTTGTATCACTTCAAGTAAATTCAACTGCAATCCCTTTAATTAATCTCATATTCAAACCTAACACAATTATTTAGCTAATTTAGATGAGATGGCTCGAACTAGCTAAAGGAATTATTTTTCCAATGTCAAGGTAATAGAAATCTACACTTCGATATTAAGAACATTTTTTTAGCATGAATATGAGGTAAATTATTTGGGGTTGTTTCCAAAAACTAGTCTTCATCATTTTAGGGGTCGGTCTTTCCTGTCTCACTGACTGCTACAAGTGAAAATTTAAAATTTTATTCGTAGTAACTTATGTAACCAAATTAATATCTTCTGAATTAATTTCCTCGTAATATAATCTTAAGCAAAAATAAATTAAAAATTGAGATTAAATTATGTCCACAAGCTCCATTTTCAGATGATAATCCCTTCCATCTCATAATCAGTTCTGACTAATCAATTATCAGTCTGAAAATGACGACACAGCTAAAAGTGATAATTTCAGTGGCCAAATAACATCTTATGATAAACTTCAAGCACGCTTCAGAAGAAACAAACAAAAAACAAATAAATAAATTTGTGTCACGCAAATTGTTCTCAGCTACTCACTCCTTTCAACATTAATAGCTCCATTTGGTTTTTTAAAATAAATTAATTTTAATTTATTTTAAAAAATAAAAAAAGAGCTATATGACGAAAGGAGTACTAATGTCTTTAATCTCACATCAAATTAATGACCGGGACATAAAAGATCAATGATGACTTAGAGTAAAAAAACTGATCACTGCAAACAGTTTACTTTCGTTGATTTTCTAATTTAAACATCACAATCTTACTCTTAGATGTAAAAGATCAACGATGACTTAGAGTAAAAAAAAAAGATCACCGCAAACAATTTACTTTTTTTTTATTTTCTAACATCAACATCACCATCTTACTCTTAAGGATTTAGAACATGAACGGAGAAAACAAAAAAATATTTTTTATATAAAAAAATATAAACAAAAAGAGTTGAGCAAGAGGAAATGAGGAATTTTGGGGACCGTGACCTCAAATAATTGTGTGAATCTCCAAGCATGGCCCATTCACATATGGGGAGGCTAGCCAAAAAAAAAAGTCGCATATGGGGAGGGTACATTCTTTACAAATTTTTTTTCTACAATTGAGGAGCTTTCGATCACCAGAGGAGCTATCATTCACCAGGATTAACAGTGCATATGTTGTCCTATCTCAACTTTACATATGTTAATTTGTATTAATGTATATGTCATCGTCTCAAATTGATAGTTATATTTAATTTTTTAAATGTAGGACGGAGGGAATATTTGCATGTGTACTATTTATCTAGTGATCCATAACTATGATAAAAGTGGAAGGATAATTTTTTTTTCTTATTTGCTTGTTAAGCACAGTCATACTTATACCTGTGTATAGGCCGGGTGTAAGAAGATGCATGCACATGGCCCATGTGTGACATGTTACAGGAATGCAAGTAGTACACATGGTGTTGTGCCACACATAAAGATTGAAAATGTGATGATGACGCCAACACGTAAAGCCTTTTGGCCCCTAGCCCCACCTCGAATGACTAAGGGGTCATTTGGGTACTGAATTAATTTAGTAGCGATTTAATTTAATAAATTTATAGTTAATTATAAATTATGTTTGGTTATAAAATTTGTTAAAATAAATTCAGATATTACGTCAAACCCAATCTTAAAACTTTAAGCACCTCTAACTCTCTCTTTTAAACTCGGATATGCACGTTCTTAGTACCATTATACTTCTAAATTTAAGCTCTATCAAACAAAATCTCACAAGGGTAGGTAATTTTGAACTTTTAAAGTGGGCCCTACCTATATGACACATTTTTCGAAGCTCAAATCGATATGAACGATAATCATTGAAAAATAATAGAATCTGTAATTTTCAAAATGGTGATTAGGAGATTGAATCGATTGAGGTGATTCAGTGATTCAAGCTTGATTTAGGCTGAAACGGCCTGAATCTAACTACAGTGTTGAATTTTTAATTCAGCGTAACTTCAATACACAACACAGGATTCTAATAATTCAGTGCTGAATTAACAATGAATCAGCTGAATCTTCCACCATTACGCTTTTTTTACACTCTTCCACTATTATACACTTGAATAAGTCACTACTTATTACGTTTTTCTTATTGTTGTTGTTTTTTTTAAGAGTGTAACAGAGCTTCCAAAACGAGGGTGAGCAAGCTAAAAGCATGATATCCTAACTAACTATCCTCCCGAGCATATAAAATAATTACACATCGTGTAAACAACAAAATTGTTGGTTGGGTGTAAGATTTTTTTTTAAATAGAAGTTGAATTTTTTGGAATTTAATTTTAAAAATTTACAACCAAATGTAAATTACAATTGATAGTAAAAAAAATTTAAAATAAATTTAGATGTCGCGTCAAACCTAAATTTAATATTTTAAACTAATATAACTCTCTCTCCCAAACTCGAATATATATGTTCTTAATACTATTACACATATAAATTTGAGCTCTAATAAATAGAATCCTACAATAGTAGGTAATTTTGAATTTTTAAAGTGAACTCTATTTATATGATATGTTTTTTGAGGCTCAAATCGATATAAGAGGTAAGTATTAAAAAATAACAAAATTTATAATTTTTAAAATAGGAATAAGAAGGTAGCATCGACGGAATTACTTCATAAGGTAATTCAGTTATCCCGTTCAATTTTGACTTGAAACGACTTGATTCAGGATGAGATTTTTAATTTTACCTATCTTTTACACATAAATATGATTCCGATAATTTGAATCAAAATTAAGACAGAATCTTATAACTATTGAGTACACAAACAACCAAGTTGTAATATTTACTAATGAAGCTTGAATTCGGGACTCCACTTCTTGGAATGTGATTGTAGGTCACTTCTTATCTCAAAATGTATGATAATTCTATTTTTTTTAAAAAAATTTCATGAAAACATTCACCTTTTGAGATTATTAATATTTTATTTTCCTCACTAATATATTTAAGATCAGTTATATCATCATCATCCTGCTCAATAATGGGTTAATGTCCATTTCTTGTGCCATATTTCCTGGCTCTTCTCTCTCATCCTGTCATCCTCCCCCAAACATTTCCAAATCCTCAATCCATCCACTTTTCGTACCATCTTACAAATTTAGCAAACTGTTATCCTTTTCAACAGTTTTTTATAGGACTGGCAAAAATATCACAATTATCATTTGTATGGATGATATAAAGAATGATTTACCCAATGAACAAGTTCTTTCAAATCTGCTTACCCACAAGCATTAAAAAGGATTATCCGCTTACCCACAAGCTAGAGTTACTATTATTTACTTATTAAATATAAGTTATCCTACAAACCACAATAAATTATTGACGTCACCCCTTACAAATCCCCAATCCACTTATACATGGACCAGATTGACTTGTCGATAGCTTTTTGTCCAAATCCAAATCGAGAAAAACACCCATATTTTAGCTCTAAGACTACAAATCAGTGGCCCTGCCCCTATTGAATTCCAAACTCTCATCCCCACCCACCCACCCACCTTACTTACAAAATTATTTACTATTCTGATAACGAATACTCCCTCTGTCCAGAATTAATAGGTCTATTTAGCAAAAAAATTTATTTTATATTTTTTTAAATATAATTATTAATTTAAAATAAAGGAAATATAATAGTACATATAGTGTGTGTATTTATATTAGTGTATGTTAAATATGTGTTGACATGTATTAACATGTACACCGTACTCATCAAAATTAACGGCTCTTATAATGTAAGAGAATATCCGGGAGGATACTCTGGAGCACCCACCACCACATATGTTTTGTGGATAGGAAACATTTTTTGTCTTCGGCCAGATCAATTATATCTTTAACTAGGCAGGACTTATCGATCATGAGGATCTATAGCACATATGTGAATAAATAAATATATATATATATATATATATATATATATATATATATATATATATATATTTATTTATTTATTTAGTAAAGTTACTCCATTACACAAACACCACTGTTCGTTAGTAAAGCCTAAAAAAGTAAGCTTACGGTGTTTAGAGGATAACTTCAAACCTATGACAATGGTGTAACAGTATTATTTTAAGATTTTTTACGCCATCGAGCTTAAATATTAGCGGTTTAAATATTACAAGTTATCATGTATTTTTAAGCCGTAGATTTTAAATATTAACGGCTCCTAATTTTTAGGGCACATTGGAAAACGTAAATTCTTCTCCGTGCACAACGGACGGACCGGAGTGGGCTTTGCAGCGGGGAGTGGGTCCTGCCTCTGAAAAGTCTCCCAAATTGACTTGGGGCGTGGCTAAATGCTGAGTCAGATCTGGATAAACATTTCCGACTTATTTGGTACGGTTAAAATAAGCCGCGAAAGCGACGGAAATACGTGGCACAGAGCGAGTAGCGCGGCTGCAGGGCTCGGCGTCCGGATGAGGAAACGCGACGAAGCGGCGCTGCGCCACCGCCACCCCCAGTTCGCCCTATAAATAGAGGCGCACAGCATCGGTGGACTCCCATCCATCCCTCTCCGTCTTTAAGTAGCCGGCCACCTTGCTCGGTTCCTCTCTGAGCATTGCTCGATTCTCTGGGTTTTTTTGTGGGTGTGAGAATGTGTGGGATACTTGCGGTGCTGGGCTGCTCCGACGACTCGCAGGCCAAGCGGGTCCGGGTGCTCGAGCTCTCTCGCAGGTGGGTCTGATTGCCCCCCTCTGCCCGTTCTTCTCCTGTTTTTCGGTGGTTGGTCATGGTCATGGTTGTTGTTGGGTTTCTGATGATGGGTCGTTTTGGTTCCACCATTTGCATGCTTCTTTTGTATGAAGAGCAGAACTTTGTTCTCTCTCTGAGAAGAGAGTGGGAGGCTCTGCCATGCTCATCTGGCTGTGACATGTCGATATGCATTAATTCTCACGTCAATAAGTTATATTCCTATGTTCATAACTTACAACGTACAATTTTTTTTTTTAAAAAAAGGTGAGGAACGAAACTTTGGCTGTTCATCATTTTGATTCTATTATGTTGAACAGAAATTAAAGGGCAGCGTCTTTTTCCTCATTTCTTTGAATGACTCTCCGGAAGGCTGCGTGTCATCGCGGCCCGAGGGAGATTCTTCATTCTCCTTTTTTTTTTTGTAACAAAAAACAGTTTTTTTAAAAAATTGTGCGAGTTTTTCAACGGAAGTAGCTTGCCAGTTCATTATCTTATTTTTAAAAAAAAGCTTTCACGTTCTTTCATTTTTGGTCTCTTGTAAATTCATGCTGTTCCGTTTTTCCGCAAAGTTTCCGTCGAAAAGCATTGCCCAGGAATTTGGACTGATATGCGTGGTCAATTGGCAATAGACACACACGTCAATTCATGCGTGACGATTCTCATCCTCTTGTACAGAGTAGTAAAAACAGAAGCGCTTTAGAGTTGAATTTTCCAAATTTTTGTGCTGTCTTGCTATGGATTGGTCTGTGGTTGCTGTTAATTTTTTTCATTGGGATTACTTATTCAACAATTAGTTGTGGGTAGAACTTTGTTCTTGAGATTATTATTCTAAACTGAGGTGAGACTCGACAGATTGAAGCATAGAGGGCCAGACTGGAGTGGAATCTACCAACATGAGGACTTCTTTCTGGCCCACCAGAGGCTGGCTATCATCGACCCTGCGTCTGGAGACCAACCTCTCTTCAATGAAGACAAATCCATCGTTGTTACGGTAAGTGAGAAGATTGGAGCCCTGTTTCTGAAGTTTTGCTCCCATTTTTGGTTCTCTGTTACTGATTTTACTTCCTACTTGTTCTTCTTCTTAGTTTTTTTGAATGGTATTGGGCGCAGGTGAATGGGGAAATATACAACCATGAGGAGCTGAGGAAGCTATTACCCAATCATCAGTTCAGGACTGGGAGTGACTGTGATGTCATTGCTCACTTGGTAATTATCCCCTGCTTTCTTTCTCTAATGTTATGTGTGGTCCCTCCGTCCAGATTTAATAGTCTGGCTTTGATTTCTGAAAATTCAGAAATCAAATCCACAATATTAAGCTTTTAGCAATAATTATGTTAGTTGATTTGTGGCTTTCTTAAGTACTTCAAATGCTAAGTCTAGTTATCAGGTCTTAACCGTTATTGTTTTCTTGCTTCCTTTCTGCGGTTTCCGTAGTATGAAGAGTATGGGCCAAATTTTGTGGAGATGCTGGACGGAATCTTCTCATTTGTGTTGCTGGATACACGCGACAACAGCTTCATTGCTGCTCGTGATGCAATTGGCATCACTTCACTCTATATTGGCTGGGCACTCGATGGTATTTGCATCTTTCTCCTGTGTCTTTAATTAGATTTTTTTTGGTGCATTTCTTAAACTTGTAAACGTGTGTGTTTTTTTTTCTTGTCAACAGGTTCAATTTGGATCTCATCTGAAATGAAAGGACTTAATGATGACTGTGAGCATTTTGAGATCTTCCCTCCTGGTCACTTGTACTCTAGCAAAGAAGGTAACTTTTGCCATGCACGTTTGTTATGGTCTCATGCAATTGTTTACATAATTGTTTGGTATTTGAGTCTTGAGGAGAATAAAATTTTTCCTTACAATTGCTGCAGGCGGGATGCGAAGGTGGTATAATCCGCCTTGGTTTTCCGAATCTATTCCATCAACTCCTTATGATCCTTTGGTCCTGAGGAAGGCATTTGAACATGTAGGATTACCTATTTTTGGTTAAAATATTGTTTTGTTAGATTAAGGTTAATTGCAGTGTGCGTAAGGGGAACTATGTATGAATGACTCTGCCACTATGCTAAAGAAGGTTTACTAAATGCTTAAGCTTGATGCTACTTTTTTAGCAGAAAATATCTCAGAAAATTGTTCTACTTTTTTTTCTATAGAGCTGCAAAAAAAAATTAATCTTTGACTGAATTAGGAAATTTTAGCAGAAGATTCATTTTGAATTGGTAATCATTTCAAGCGGTAAATGAGAATTTTTAAATTATGTAAAATTTATATTGGAGCATTTCATCTGAAAGAGACTAATCACTCTAGAAGAATGAATGGTCATATACCTGTGCTATGAAGTTTGTTACTAATTATTGGTTGGTGATGAAAATGTTGAAGGCGGTGATCAAGCGGCTGATGACTGATGTGCCATTTGGTGTTCTGCTCTCTGGAGGGCTTGATTCTTCCTTAGTTGCTGCAGTTACTGCACGCTACTTAGCAGGGACTAAAGCTGCTAAGCAGTGGGGAGCACAACTTCATTCCTTCTGTGTTGGCCTAGAGGTTCGGAATAAACTCAGTTTATTTATAACATACAATTCAGTGAATATGAATAAAATTGACCCTGGTTTCTTGATGTATTAGGGCTCACCTGATCTCAAGGCTGCTAGGGAGGTGGCAGATTATTTGGGTACAGTTCACCATGAATTTCATTTTACCGTTCAGGTAACTAACTGGACAGATTACATGATATTCATACTGAATTAAGTGCATGGATGATTACTAATCATTGAATTTTAATGGATGACAGGATGGTATTGATGCGATTGAAGATGTGATCTACCATATTGAAACATATGATGTAACCACAATAAGAGCAAGCACTCCCATGTTTTTGATGTCTCGCAAAATCAAGGCTCTTGGTGTGAAGATGGTTCTTTCCGGTGAAGGTTCTGATGAGGTGTTTGGAGGGTATCTCTACTTCCATAAAGCACCCAACAAAGAAGTGTTTCATCAGGAGACTTGTCACAAGGTAGGCTATGTTAATGTTGGAGGCTTTTATGTCGTGTTTATTTTGATTTCTCGCTATGTATGAACAGAATTGTCGTTTTGATTTGTTGACAGATCAAGGCCCTTCATCAGTATGATTGTCTGAGGGCAAACAAATCAACCTCTGCTTGGGGTTTGGAGGCTCGTGTCCCATTTTTAGATAAAGAATTCATTAACGTTGCAATGGATATTGATCCTGAATGGAAGATGGTGAGGAAATGCCACTTGATGGTATATGATGAATGAAATATTTCATGGAACATTTTTTTACAATTATTTTATGATTTTGGAACAGATTAAGCCAGATTTAGGAAGAATTGAGAAATGGGTCTTGAGAAAGGCTTTTGATGACGAAACAAATCCCTTTCTGCCTAAGGTCAGAGGAACTGTTTTGCTTCCTATTTTTGTACTATACTACTTTCAGGCCATAGGCTTTTCATTTACTGGTGGAAGTACAATGTTAACTTGAATCTATCTTTTACTGTTTTGTTCAGCATATTCTTTATAGGCAGAAAGAGCAGTTCAGTGATGGGGTTGGTTATAGTTGGATTGATGGTCTTAAGGCCCATGCTGCAGATCATGTACAACCTCTCTCTCTCTCTCTCTCTCTCTCTCTCTCTCTCTGTTCTGACTGCCGTCTCTTATTTCAGGTGAACGACAAAATGATGATGAATGCTAAACATATCTTCCCTTATAACACACCCAAAACAAAAGAAGCCTATTACTACAGGATGATTTTTGAGAGGTTTTTCCCGCAGGTAAACTTATCCATCTAACTAAGCGGTTAGTTTCACTTATTTATTTATTTATGGGTATGGCATTGATCCGTTTGTATCCTCTGATCGCAGGATTCTGCCAGATTGACAGTTCCAGGGGGAGCAAGTGTGGCTTGTAGCACGGCCAAGGCAGTTGAGTGGGATGCTACATGGTCGAACAACCTCGACCCTTCAGGCCGGGCAGCCCTTGGGGTCCATACTTCAGCTTATGAACCTACCCCTCCTCCCCTTCATGTTGGGAAGGTTCCAATCATCAACAATTTGCCCAGGATAGTTGAAATACCTGCCCCTGGTCTCACCATCAGGAGCTAGTGATTCCCATACACCGTTTGTTGGAGGTGTAGTTATAATATGATAGGAACTGTACTAGTTTGAGAATGATAAAATGCTCTTAAGAAGATAAGTGGCCATGCAAGTCATGGCAAACAAGAGCGTCTCCTATGTATAGTGGAAGTGTGAAAGTTATGTAGTTGGTAGTCCACACCTACTTTTGTGGCAATGTAAATTTGTACTTCTTGAAATAAATTGGTCTTGCTCTCATCCTCTCTACCTTTATTGTTTTTGGATTCATTCCCATACCTTCTTCCTCGAGATTACAGTTGGAATTAAGAAATTATTCCATTGTAGCAGGAGGGGTCCATGGCAATTTCTACCTCTCATTTGCCTTTTAAGTACAGACGTGTTAATTGGAAGAAGATCGCAGCCTATAAAAAAGGTGGCAAATTTGCCCGGCGCGTGTTTTGGGTGGGCCTTGTACGTGCCTGAGGAGATTGGCGGTGGGATGTGTTCCAAAAGGCTGGTCCAGCCCGGTCTATGGGCCACTCCTCGTTATAAAAAAGTATAATTTTTTTAAAAAAGTCTTTTTGGATTTTGGAGGGTTGGTTTTTAAATAGTATTTGAGATTATACAGGAAATCTTGGACTTGAGCTGCAGATTTTTAAAACATGTGATCCTTCAATCCTTGGATTGTCAGAAGATTTCAAACTACTTGAACTATTTATGTAGGCTTTCATCTGAACATTCAAATGTGACAAATCTATAATTTATAATTTAAAAATATCATGATGACATTATCAAATAAATATAAATAATTAAATTATAAAACCCATAATCCAGATATGCCATCAACGTTTCAATAGGAGCAAGCTTTTGTTCAAAACCTTCAACATCTTCTTTAGATTCATTTCATTCTTGTGACCGTTTTCTTTGCCAGGTTTGGTGATCGGGCAGGCAGGGTCATGGAAGTCAGGGCCATTCTTTATAGTGACCTCGCCATCGAACAGAATTGGCCCATGGAAGTTTTTATGTGGACTTGAAGGAATGGCCCTAGATAATTCTAAGTTATAACAGGCACTAACGAAGAATGGAACTTAATGGGCATGAAAATTTTCACGGGCCATGAAAGGTTTATAAACGATGTGACCAACATTAGCCTTTTTTTAGCAAGTAGTTGCTGGGCTGAACCAATTTGTCTACATACGAAAGAGGATGCTGGCTCACATAAATCCAAAATCTAATGGCTGTTAGAAGGAAAAAATTTTCTGCATCAAAGGATTACATTTGACAAAGAAAAAGCTATATACTTTTTCAAGTTAAAAAAATGTGATACAATATTAAATTTTTTTTTTGGAAGGACCAAGAATTAGGCTTAGTGACAATTACTAGTGTGGTAAACAAATTGGCTTCCGAATCATGCTTAGCAGCAAGCCTAAGACAGAAGAGCAGTGTAGAAGAGCTCATTCCAAGTGTCTGGGAGGCCCGGCAGGCACCAATGGCTACAATCCGACGACCGGTCGGGGTTCGCCCGCTGCTCGGGGCTCAGGTTGCCGCTGAAGATCGACGGGTGAGCGTCCTTTCGGAGCTCTGAGAGTGCAGTTATATCTAACAAGTAAGCAGGATTAGTCATGTTCTTAATCACCGAACTCAACACCCTCCTCTCGTCCAAATCAGCTCCTAAATAGGTCCCTCCACTGATCGGTGCCGTCTCCCTGTAACAGTTCTTGGACACTGGACTCTTCCACGCCGTGGAGCTGCAATAAGAATGTTAATGAATTATTGCAATAAGGGTGTTAATGAACTGTGTGAAAATGGAAATGAAAATGTACATGGTGCAACAGAAATATTTGCCACAAAGATGGACTATCTTGTCTGCACCATCCACCGTCTAATATGCCACTACAAAAATAGAGAAATGCCTCTGCAAATTTTTGTTAGCTCCTCAACTTGGTCATTGTTGTTTTCATAGTAATTATTATACAAATAAGCATCGTCGATTTTTTTTTCAGGGAAAACTTCAATGGACCAGCCTAGCTTAATTGGGATCTGCACATGACTAGAACACTGTGACCAGCCTACATGACCTGGTACATAAGAGAGCTATAATTCCTTTGTGCATATGCCCTTTCATGTACCATTTTTATACAGAGAAAAATAGCGGGGAAAACATTTTTGAACTTCAGTCACCTTATTCGAGTTGGAAGGCTTTAGCGGGTCCAGTTATCACATTTACACAAGTTTGGTGATTAATCGTAATATCCCATTTGGCCCCATTCTTACTATTAATATTGTGTGTCTCACTGGTCTTTCTCTAACATTTTTATTCATCTATGCCGGCTCCACCATTTCTATTGATGTCATTCTCAAACTCCTTATCAATGCTGCAATTTATTTTATTTGGAAGGAAAGAAACTAGAGAATTTTCGATAATGGCTTCTCCAATAAGTGCAACATATTAAAGATATGTGAGGCTGAAGTTCGCACTTATATCTATTCTTCTCCCAATTTTCTTTGTTTAGTAGAAGAGTTTTAATTTCTTAAATCCCGCTCGGGGATTAAATTTTCACTTCATATATTTGACTATTTAACTTTTTACCCTTTTATGCATCAATGAAATTTTACCTTATAAAAAAAAAACTTCTACAAGTAACATGTTTATTGATGCTGACTATCACAACCTATGGCGATGCAACTGAATTGGCACCATGATAACCTACCGAGTCAAAACCATAATTATTTAAGTCATATTCCACGAAGTTTTCCACCAGTTGATTGCAGCTGTAGATCGCTCCAGGGACTATAGCGTTCAAAATTTTATGTGATCACCTGTTAACAAACATCTTCCCCCATTGCTAAAACTATCACTTAGGCCATTGAGTCTCTTTGATTATCGGTCTATGTTGTTAAAATATTAAATAAATAAATAAATAAAAATTTTCTTTCTCAAAAGATTATAGGTGTATACTGTTAGAATATAAAATAAAGAGAAATATTATATATTTATTTTATATTTTAACTCTCGAAGTGTTTTGGGAAAGTTAGGTATTTTATATTATATTAAAGCTTCATGTCTTTGAGGCATATTTATACAGCAATTGTGCTTCACATGTTGCCCTTAATAAGTACTTGCATATAAGAGAAGTGTTAAAATGTAAAATAAATAAATAAGATTTTTACTTTGACTGCCCAACAATCAATCTCCACAACCTCAATATTAGGTAGTGGTTTATCTAAATTTATGCAGAAGTTAGTTGATAGAGAGGAGGTAACAAACGAGAAACAACCTTATTTTAGAATCTTTTAGTGGTTTCTTCATTGCTTATGGTAAGTGAAGAGAAGATCCCTTCTTCACCATTGGATCTTTATTACTCTGACATAAAAAATTCTTATTCTCTCCTGTCCTTTATTGTATTTACTATTGTAAGCAATACACCAAATTTAGTCAATAAAGGGGTTTTTGGTCTTAAACGATATCCTCCTCCACCTCTACTTTATATGAGTTGTTCTATATACTCTCTTCATCCCACATTAATAATTTTATTTTATTTTTAAATATAAAATAAATTAAAATAAATAAATAAAATTATTAATATAAAATAAATAGAATATATTTTATAGGAGTCGTTGATCATTATAATAATAGTACACGCTAGTGCACGTCTTTGTGACGTTAACATAGATTAAAGTATACACCTCTAAAATATTCTATTTGTTTTATATTAATAACTTTATTTAACAAAAAAATATGTTCTATATTAATAATTTTATTTTATTCAATAACTAATTAAGTACTTAAAATAATATAATAAATTTTTTCTCTTTCTCTTAGACATAAATTTCATCATTAAATAAAAATTAAGATAGCTATTAATATAACAAAAATAGGACATTTTAAAAAATATCCACAAGAGGACAAAAATTCTTGAGAGAGAGAACTTACGTGTAGTGTTTCGGAGAAATGCCCTGGAAGAAGACTCTCGTTTTGGTTTTGTCGACAGATGTGTCCACCCATTTGGCCCATGTCCTCAACCCCCTATCGAAGGCAACCAGCCTGTCCATGTCTGCGTAAGAATTTCCTCCCATTTCCATGGAGTCCCACCTGCAGCATCAACAGATCAATCCCTCAAAAGTCATGGAAGATGCTCTTGTGAGATTTAGTTAATTTGAAACGTTCTAGACATGTACAACTCACCCTTGGAGTACTCCGCGGTGGCTCCACCAGTGGCCAGAGTTGAAGGACAACACATCCGCACCTCCCCAATCTCTAGCATTCACAGAGATGTCGTCCAGTTTCAAGATTTTCTTCCCATTCACGATGTCAATGTCAACAAGGTATGGAGCTCGATAGAAGGAGATGGTCACACCATAGCTCTGTAGGATGCATTAAACACCCGTTGTAACAAGCAGATTTTATTAAAGGGCTGTTAATTTAGGAAATCATGCAGTTCTAAAAGAGTACCAAGAACTTGAATGTGGATAGTGGGTTCCCTTTGGTCATCTGAGTCTGTGAGGGTGGGACTGGTGCATGAAGCATGGATATCAATGACTCCCACTGATTTCTTCCTAACGAGTCACCAACAAACATCACTGTCTTCCCCCTCATCTTAGACAGAAAATTTTGAGCGTCGAATCTGACATTAATGAAATAAGTATATCCTATTTACTTAGTTAAACAGGATGATTGCAGCATCAAGTTAATTGTCATTAACAAACAAAATGCTAGATGATTATGATACTAATTTCCCACCTGGGGAGCTCACAGTCCATGGGCTTCCACCGGTATTTCTGGTAATCAGAGTCCGGGCGGCCAAACAACTGGCAATTGAATTCTGGGTCGATGACGGAAGGGTAGCTCGATGACTTGTACAAAGGGTAAGAGTTATCCAGCACCCAGCTCCCGGCAAAGATGTTGCATGTGGTTTGGTTGTCCTTGCGGGAAGGCAGCTTCAGCTGCAGCTGCTCGTAATGGCCCTTCCCCACATCAAAAATAGATGAAGAAACTGCATGATTGAAAAGTAGAAGAAGAATATGAATTGGAAGAAGAGAAGAACGTGAAGAAGAGGAAGGAGAAAGAGAAGCCATTGCATGAGAGGAGGGAAGGGGAGATGTGGAGGCCATAAATAGAGGCGAAGAGGAGCTGTGGCGGAGTGCCAACCAGCCCTGCCCATCCCATCCCACTCCCCTACCTGGTGCCGTCTTTTCTGTGGCTCCTAGCCTTCAGTTTAAATTTTCTCTTTCTTTTTCTTCACCATCTTCTTTTAATCTTCTGTATCTCTCTACCAGGTTTCTATAAATGGCTAGTCACCTTACTTGGGCTTTCCCCTCAACGTGAGTCAAATTATCCGGTGCTAGAGCTCTTCTAGCGCAGGACTTTTGAGTCATCCAATTTGGCATGCCCATTCTGTTGTGCGTGGTTGGTTGAAATTGTTGCTCTTCTGATTATTGGTCATCTTCACGCCACCACTTGTATGGCTATTTTCTTCCATTTGCTTACGTTTCTTTTCTTTTCTTTGATGGGTCCGCATGAAAACAAGAACTTTGTTGGTCCTACGTGGAGAGCATGGGAGGCTATGCTATGCTCATCTTAGTCATCTAGCTGAATACATATTTCATACTATATGTCCACATTGATTAATTCTCACGTAAAAGTTATATTCCATGTTAGTCATTCAAAACTTGAAATTTACTTTCTTTTTTGTTTTGGAGTGAAGACTTGCACTTAGATTTTTTTTTTTTGTAGAGTATCCCCCCACTAGGGGTGCTAACAATTGTGGAGCTCTAGATTGTTTGGGCTTAAGCATGAAACTTCAATTTCGAGCTCGAGTCAAACTTGAATCAAATTTGAGTCGAACTTGAGTTGAGTCGAGTTGTTTCATCTTGTGATCATTATTTGGTTTTGTAATTGATTGCTTTGATAAATATAAAATATATCTACTTTATAAACTTTTTTACATTATTTGCTAGTATAATACTATGTTAATTTAGGATTAATTATTATTTATTTATATTAAGATAGATATTAATATTTTAATTTAATTATTAATTAATTCAAGAGCCATTAGTTTAGGCATGCATTTGAATCAAGTTAGAATTTTATATATATTATATATATCTAAAATGTGAAGTTTTTATGTTTTTAGGTAAGGTATGCTTATCGAGGCCATTGGATAATGTTTAGAATAATTCACTGGACAATGTTTAAAATAATTCAATACATACCATAAACCTAAACCAACTCCTCAGAAATATTTGGTAAACTCAGTGGGATCTTCAACTACCATGTCCTTGTAAGAAAATTCCCAATTGCAAACTCAAACAATTAATCAAGAACAAAAAAAATGACTATAGATTTGTATTATTATTGATAACAAGTAGATATATGTAGTTGTAGCCATATTATCTGACATGCACCAAGTATATAATTACTTTGAATTAGGTTTGCAAGTAGCGACTCCATGTCTAATCGCCATGAACTTTTGTATGCAGCTATGCTCAGCTCCATTGAATACTTACCCGGGCTGAAACAAGATTCAATTATCCCTCCTCCATTAATCAAACTCTGTCGAGCCAATACATTAATTTTCAATGTAGCGCATATATGAATGAAGTAACTTGAAGATAGGATACATACAATTTAATTGTCAATGAGTTGCAATGATGTATGGCTCCATGCAAGCATGAGTCTTAAACCTGAGAAGTAGCACATGATTACCTTATCATTAGACGTTGATGTGAATATCTAAAAATGATAGCGATGAAAATGGTGATAAAGTAATGGCCCTTGAGAAGCACTATTTGATCTCTTTAAATCCCAAAGTCTAATCATCTTAACTTTCTTACCTTTGAAGTCAAGATCAAGAAAACTCAGCCTTGAAAAAGTTCAAGTCAACTGTCTTCTACCTAATGTCTTGGATGCTAGTTTAAGGTTATATTCCACTAATGCTTTAAATGATAAAAGAGAAAGTGTAATATTCATCAAATTACCAATTGTGGACTAGTTGGCGGACCCCTGCATCATTTAAACAGACATAAGCTTTTGCCAACTTCCATGGGTCCAATATGATGTTGCATCATGCCCATGGGTGTAGACATGTTTGTGTTAAGACATTAAAGGCGTAGGAGGAAGGCTAAGCTCAAAAGTAATTGGTCGTAAGCAACTTGACTTTTGAGAAAGGAAGAATAGCATCCTTGTAGCATATGCTTTCCTATTTTTCAATGCATTCATCTTCTTTATAAAAGGCAATGACATGTCATGGTAGTCAAGTATAAACAGCCTTGCATTCTCAATTGCCTACATCAATATTTCATCAAGAAGCATAACTAATAAATCATTTAATTTGATCAGCCTAAGTTTGCATATGTTTGTTCCTAATTGGTCTATTTGAGGTGATATAAATAAGACAACATAATGGCCATATCTAAACCTTTTTTCTCTCCAAAAATAAAATTCTAGATTGTTTACATTTCACAACAAGATTAGACATGAGACATTAGGCAGTAGTATGCACACCATACTTGGCATTTAAAAATGTTCTGTCATAAAATTTCAACCAGTTTTCTCAACCTAGTCACAACATGAACCCAAGCAAAGCCACCTAGGCAGGTATCTTAGTAACTTTGACAAAGACAAAAGGAGTTTAAGATATTTAACTTCAGACTCATTTAAATATGAAGATAACTATTACTAAGAAATAAAACACCCACTATTTGAACCCCCAAGCTGTGTAATGGCATCAACAAAGCGATCATGCAGATCTAATGTCCATCGTAATCGTTGTTTTCCACCACCATCAGGAGGAACTGAACTATTGATTGTTGGGCCTACAATGGCTCCCATGTTTGGTAATTGCTCTGGACTATAGGCTTTATGAGGCACTAAGCCCATGGTAGAAAACTTCTTGGGATCATACATGCCAAGCAATCTACAAGAAGAAATATTATACTTCTGATAAGAGGAATAGTGCATCATGCTTGCGATAAGCTTACATAGTTACACAAACCATTTTCATGAAGATTAGGTACACAGTGTGTGTGTCCAAAAAAACTATATGCATATAAGATCAAACAGAGGCACGCAGGATAAAAATTAAGATAAATATATGTTACACTTATCCAAGGATGAAGTCTTGAAACACATAGTACTTTCCCAAATTTCTCATGTAGATATATTAAGTTGCAAGAATGCTAAGAGCAATGGAAAGTAAAACGTTTACCTCTTCACTAGTCATTCCATGCAACTCTTAGCTCAATCATTCCCTAGTTAAGGCTGACTCTAGTGGGCCATAAACTGATAGATCTAGATTGCTTTTGATTGGAAATTCCTATCAATATATAGAAAAATTAGAGATTAAATTGAAATAGATGGAATTAGGCAATTTGATGTGTAGAGATATTAATAGTGTATGTACAATTTAGGTTGCAAGAACAAACTAATTCATATAAATTGTAACTAAAATTGACACCATATAGATAATAAGGGATGAATCGCAAGTCTGAAACACACTATTTGGAAAAACACAGAGGGGTAACATGTTCCTTCAGACATCCATCCATTAGGGGAATTATTACCCAAAATCATGAAAATAATAGAATTTTAACTTCTATATGCAAGAATTTTTGCCAACTTCATCTTGAATTATCACTTTATTCACACAGCAGTGGCAATTCATTGCACTAGACATCTCAACAAATCATACTAATAGGGACCGGTAATGCATACTTTTGGGGTGCCACGAAGAAGCCATGTTAGTGAAAATGGTAATGGCATATTTTTGACTTGCCTTTGACTTGCCTGAGCAACATACTGTTCAAGATTATCCCCCAAGGAATAAAGATAAAATTTCTAGAAAACCACTAAAGATTACAGCTAGTATGGGTGCCCCAATAACATTAGCGAAACACACTAACATGTTGAATTTATACACAATTAACATGCCCAACACAAAGGTTCTAGAACCATCAATCAACATAAGAAAATGAGTTTTTTTAGTCGATTTGCAGCAACTCACCTAAGCTCTTGATTGGAGAGAAGTGTCTATTTTTTGCTGGAGGAATTAGATAGTTGAATTTAATGAAGGTAGGGAGCAAACTGGTTGAAGTTGGTTGGAGACGGTGATTAGAGATTGTGAATGACTGCTATTGTTCCCAATGAAGTCTAGAGGAAGAAGATGTAAGAATCTAGTTGCAAAACTGGATTTACAGAGGGCATATGTGTAACTTTCAATTGATGAATCCACTTTTCATATAGTTTTATCAAACCCGATTCATTAACAAATTTCTCAAGAATCATATTCACATAACATGAATATCCAAACATCAAATGCTTTGTCAAAGAATTTGACTAATCAAATTCAAGTGAATCTTGATTTACTTTCCACCTTTCGATCTTCCGGTACCTTCATTACCTTGAAAATTCGTTCTACTTCGAATATCCATTTTTTTGCGGCTTCGGGGCCATCTTCACCGGTAAAGGCAAGTGCAATCTTCTTAAATCACTCTGGCAGATTGTCCGTGTCACTCCGGTTACTTTCTCCAACCCTCTTTGATTGATTGACTCGTTTGATAGCCTTGTGCTTGGAGCCGCTCAGTCATCTTTTGCATCATTAGGTCGAAAAAAATTGAAGTAGAATCCTCGGTTGCTAACACACCATGAGGCGTGGTATCAACCAGGGTGGAGCTATGAAATGGTATTCCATCTTCTCCACTAGTAGGTGACATCTAAACATGATTTTAAAATATTTATACTTTTGAACATAATCTAAATAATTAAAAAAAAAAATAAGTTGAATTTTTTAAATAAAATATTTTTGATCACATATGCATATCTAATTAAATAAAAGAGATCTAACAAATTAGCAAAAAAAAAACACATAATAAATAATTCAAGTAATTAAAAAAATATGTACGATAATTTTTTTCATCTAAAAGACTTGGTTACTCATCTGTAGACAGTGAAACTTTGGCTTTGATACCAATTGTTACACCCCGACTTTTTAAATTATTTTAAAGGTCGGAGCGTCGGCAACTCGTAGTAGTAAATGGGCCAAGATCAACCATGCACAGAAGAGTAACCATCCATTAATTTAGGTAATTACAAAATTTTTACAAAATAAGGCTTATCATGCCTTAACAAAATCAAAGTCGTGCACATACAAAATTAATACATAACAAAAGAGAGTGATAAAGCATAAATCCTTTGAAGTCTGCAAGCAATCCTCAAGAATGTTATCTTCGTCGTCCAAACCTGTGGCATCTAGGGGTGGGTGAGTATAATTATACTCAGTAGATAGAATTAAATTCTATTAGCATGCTAAAACATGAAGCATAAATAAAGATGCATAAAATATTCTCATAATATAATATTAAATTAATATTATCGACTAATAAAATCCAACACATTTCTTAGATAAAAAGTAGACAAAAATAGTTCTTCACAGAATCTGGTAAATTCGGATAATTCGTTCGTAGCCAGAATCCGATAATTAAATCCAAAATCGGATAAATTGTCGTTCACAGAATGTCACTGATACCCGAGCGACATACACCCGTGCTTTGGTGGGGCAATAGGATCAGAATGAAGATGATCTTTCCACGATACCCAACTTCATGGGCACGTCATATGCCATAATAGGCGGTACCTAGGAGTTATAACTCCGATAGCTTTTGAGCTTTATACCAAATAGCTGCACGTCAAAACTAATTGTAATTTTTGAGCTTTATACCAAATAACTACCCTTCACATCCAGTCAAATCATTCATAAACATATTCCAAATAATAATAATATTTTAATGGACATATTACAACAAAAACTCACTAAGAGGCATACATGATGCTATTATTTTAGCGCATGCCCGCCCTTAATCATATTCATTTCAAAATAATAATTTATTTACAAGATAAATAAATTACAAAATATAACGCCTAGTCGTAGCACGGAATTAGAGCTTAAACCACCTACCCTCGTTAAGTTTACGTTTGCGCTTGACTTAAAAGTGGTAGGTGGCACCTCCCCTTACGCAGAGATAGTTTCCTCGTCCGGCTCAGGTGAGGTGGGTAGAACCTCCCCTAGCATCAGGACAGTCTCTTCGTTTGGCTCGGGCGCGGCGGACAGGGCCTCCTCTTGTCTCAAGTCATTTTAACCTTTTAGAGGGATTATCTCGAAAAATGGACCCCCCACGATGTCAGGCACCCTCGAATTAAGTAAGTTTGGTTTTTGAACGGATAAAAACTAGTGAGAAATGACAAAGATATGCACGTTTAACCCCACCTCACAAACGTGCAAAAAACAATGAAACGAGAAGAGAAGAGGGTTGGGGCTACTTGAGCTTCCCCTTCCCCTCTCCCTTAAATAGCCCATACGGGCTTTCGGATGCACGACACGTGTCGTGCATCCGGGAGAGCTGGCGAGGAGCCATAACCAATGGCTCTTACAATAGGCTACGACTAGCCGCGGAGCTAGGCGTGTGCTAGCCTACAAGCTGCACGCAATGCGGCAGCCTACCCTACCGCAAAAGGCAACCAGAGCTGACGCACAAAATAATTTTTTTAAAATTTTTGATTTTAATTTTAAAATCAAAAATTAAATCTTTAAATGGGCGTAGCTCCCTACCCCGAACTTTGAATCACGCGTTCTTGGTACCGTTGGACTCATATCGACAAGCCCTTTGAAACAAGACTAGACAAGAGCATGCTTTCTTGCAGATTTAAAATGGGTCCCACCTATGGCACGCTTCCGAATACCATAGTCTATTATCCCGGTGCCTGTTTAACATATTCTTGGGCTCGATACATTCGTCTCGCCGAGCCTTATCAAATATCTTAAGGCTTCTCTGAATGAATCAAGCTCAAAACAATCTAATTTTAAGAAAAACCGTTAATGGACCTTAAAACTCGTTAATATGCCCAAACGCCCGGATTTCAAAACAAAAATTACGGGGCGTTACAATTTTATCCCACTATCTTTAAATAAATGTCCCATTTGAAAATAATTTGCCAAAAAGTAAGTGTCTCATTTTCTTAGCTATCAACCACTTTCTCCTCTCTTATGTAGTTTTTATGCAAATTTTTTCGAGAATACTTTATTTCATTTTTAAGTGTTAATAGAGAAAAAGTAATTCTAATTTTTTTATTAATATGAGGTCACTTAAATATTTGACTTTTTTTAAAAATGAAACACTTATTTCATGACAAAGGGAGTATATGTTTTCCGGTTGCCAAAAGAAAATGGCAAAAACAACTACAAAGCAACAACAAGCATAGGGTCTAATAGGAAAACCACATATCTAGCTTTGTAAGTTGAAAATGTGGATATCAAATATGGAAAATGATATTTACAAAACAAAACACCACAATAAAAACTCACACATGAGTTTTAGTTGGATTAAACTCATGTGGGAGTTTTTGTTGTGTAAAAATCACTATCCATAAAATATACATTCCTAAACAAAATAAAATCAAAATTGAAAATTGTCTTTCATCTTCGTATTGTCAGTGAGTAGTTACTATTAGTATTATAGGAATACCACGTACTCTTGAAGATATCCCAAAGAAAAATTAAAGATGAAGCATTGACTCAAGACTCATCACCGCCTAGCCCACAAAAGTTGTTTCCACTTTGACATCTCAAAGGCATATACTCCTTACCTTATATATCTTACTTGACCTCTAAGATCTCATAGCTAGGCAAATTTCCTTATCCCTTGGCCCAAGAGAGGATGAGAAAATCACTTAAAAATCTTTTTAAATTGAAAAACCCAAAAGTTCTAAACTTATTTACAAAAACTCCTTTGAATTATCTTACCAAAAAAATAACCAATTGATTGCCTTATCAGTAAATTTAATATGCCTAAAAAGTAATTTTTGGTTGCCTTAAATGTAATTTCTAAAAATTGAAGGTTAACCAATATGTATTTTTTCTAAACCAACTATGGGCCTAACCGACTATTGGCCCTTGTGTTGAAGATTACTTCATTCCCTATGAATAAAGGACCCTTATCATTGTTTCACTACCAAGACAATCCATACAAAAATCTTGGCATTGTCTTTAAATCTAACCTCCTAGTAGCTTTTAGCCTCTTTATTCATCTTTCTATTCTTTATTGGAAATAAACAGATCACTTTGATTGATCCTTCAAAAGAAATCAAAGTCCCTTTGTCTTAGTTTCTCTAATCCCATAGGAAAATCCTTAATGAAACTAGAACACTTGGAGCTCTTGAGTGTCTTTTATCATTTCTTAATCTTTCCTTGATAAATTAATTGATCACCTTGTTGGATCCTTGAAAAGAAAATAAAGTTTCCTTAGCCATGGTTTCTCCTTAAAGTTCATAGGGAAATCTTTAGTGAAATCAAAGTCTCTTGTCTAAAAAGTTTCAACAATTTTAGAGATTTAGTAAAATCCAAGGTGTTAGATTTTGGTCCCCAAACCCATAAAAATATTTTCCTTTTATGACTTAAATTATAAAAAAGACATGAGAAAAGAAAAATGAATTGTATTTGGAATAGAAAAAAAACAAATCCTAGTTGAACTCTTCTTTATGTTGGGTTTCTATTGTCTATAAATACAATACGTAAGACATAGGCTTGTGAGATGAAGTTGTGAGACTTTTTTGCCTTTTACGAGGGGACACAGAAAATAAAAAAAGTGGGTTTTCTTTTGCACTTATATTTATTAGGTTTGTTGGGTATTTAAGTATAACTTTGGGTTTGGTTGTGCTCTACTTTGGAAGAGGGTGTTGGAAAGTGATTTAGGGCTTTGGTTGTAGGTAAATTCTTAACTTTCTCTTGAATTATAATAAAACTTGCTTGGTGGAGTAGGTGATTGGCCGAACTATGTTAAATTTATGTGTTTTATAGTGTTTGCTTAATAGGGTTTGGGCTTTGTTACTTCTTGATCTTCACATCAACACTTACCTAAGTTAGGGATAATAATTTGTTATTTGAACTTTATTTTGAACCCACTATTTGTGCTCTTGTTCCCAACACAAGGATGGGCCTTGGGATGGCCAAACACTTGAAGATCATGCTCAAGAAAGCATGTGGGATCAATTATTTTCAGAATGAGAGTAAATACTTTTTGCACCCTTCTTTTGTTTGATAGCAAAGTGGAGTAAACCATGTTATTGAAACACTTGGTGAGAGAAATGGGTTTAGATTAACCCATAGAGAGACGACTTTGGATTAACTTATTAGCGAGTTTGAGTTGACTTGTATTGTAATGTTCTTGGTAAGCCAAGAAAATTTAGGCTTTGTATTGTCAAAGCTTGTGTTTGGCAATGAACCACTATAAATATCTTTTGTGCATGAAATCGTGTATGTGTATTGTATTCTTTGAATGATTGAATACGCCCTCTAAGTCCACATGACTTAAGTCTCTCTCTCACCAACATGCATTTCTTTATATGCAAACACATTATAGATGTGTGCTTCCTTGAGTATCTAAAGGAGTGCGCATTTTATATCTTCATCAATAGTCTCAATATTGCTCTATGCAGATTTGACCCATAGATTTCAAATTGTAGTTCTATTCACCCTTCTCTAGGTCTTTGCTTTCCGTAGCACACTTTCAATTACCTCCTCAGCTATCAAAATTTCACATTGTGTTCCGTGTATATATAAGCTAAAAAGATATGAGCCAAATCCATTGGATATTATTAACTACAAGCCATTGGAGATTCAAAGCAATTAGACCTATATTGAACAATAGGTACCCGGTAAGAAGAAGCAGGTGTTGAAGACTAAAGTTATTCTTCTTGTTAAAGTACTTTGGTGGAATGTGAAGATGAAGTTTGTGTCAAATATATTCATCCATTCAAATAAAAGTGTGGACGAAATTCTTACAACATGGGTAGGATGTAACATCTAGGAATTTTCAAATAGTTAAATTTGATTTTAGTAGTTAGATAAGCCTAGTCTAGTTGGAACCAAATTTAGTAACCCATATTACTCAATTTGAAACTTGTCCTTATTTATAAATTATTCCAATTAACTTGAATTCTCAAAAATTAGGAGAATGGTGTGTGGGCCCCACCCTGGACCATCTTCTCTTATCTTGCTTCTCCTCCACCCTCTATTTCTCTCTCTTTATTTCCCTCTGTGGCGCCAACCCATTTCCCTCCACCTTGATTCATTTAAATGGAAATTCTATCACTTATCCTAATAATATTCTTATATGCCTTAACACATATGGAAATTACTTCATGGTTACCCATGATCTTACTCTATTGTCAAGATGATTCTTTTTTAAATTAATTAGCCCCTGATTGAGACGAGTACATAAATCTTGAATTCAATCCGACGAGATTAGAGGATTCTTACCTATTATATACAATATTTGAACATACTTATCTAGGTTGTGTCTTTTGGATGTATACTCTACTTCTTGTTGTGTTTTCATAATTTTTATACTTATTCTATTTTTTCTATTTTTATAATGTATTTATAGAAAAATCATTATAAACCATGTCGTTATCCAAAATTCACAAAAAATTTGAACTCTGTTTGATAGACTAACCTCTCCATTTGTCTACTGTACAGATCAGACAATTTTGTCCTTCCACTCTCAGAGCGTGCCCAAATTTCCATTATAATGAAGTTTTTCACAAGCCCCAATCATCTACAACGTCAGTTTCTCTTGGTTAACCGGAAACCTTACACCCTCGATTTTTTTAGAAGGCTCACCAAAACCCTTACCTATCTTGGTCTTATTCTTAGGCGTACTTGGAACCTTTACGTGCTTTCCTATTAGATTCAACTACGAAGGAAAAATAGGAACTTAAAAGTATATGGCTATTAGTTTAAATTTTTGGGGTTGCTTAAAACCATGCTCCACGCTGTAGGCTTCTATTTGACTCCACCTTGGATTGAAGTTCTGCATTGTCTATGATGAGTTTAGGATTGGTGAGTTTTGGTATTTTCTGAATAACCCATTTGATTTGCCTATAAAGGATGGAAAGAGAAAGAAAGGGGTATAGACAACAAAAAAGTTTCCTATGGGCAGAGAGAGTGTGTGTCTAGAAGTTCATGGGGAACCAAATGAGCCAAATTTATAAAGTTTTATATACATAAGAAAGTAACTAACAATTAATAAAAAAAACTAGTCACTCCTTGACCATTAAATCATGGACATACGCCAGCGAACTAGAACTGCAGTTTCTATACATCCTCGCTCACTGTTTAAATGTGTCGATGGACACGAAGATGTTATACATTGACACATGACGAAGTAATGAGAACATCTGTTATCTGTCCACATGTGCCGATAGAGCCGTGGACAAGTCTATGTGACACATCGATACGTGCCACCACTAGGTTGACGCATCAACATAGACTATTGAATAGCCCTTTTTAACCCTTTAACATTTTTATTCCTTTGTCTTACATTAATAAGTTATATTTAGTTTTTTTAAATAAATTAATATTAATTTATTTTAAAAATTAAATGTAGCTTAAAACATGGAGAATATTTAATGACCACTTGAACCCTTAAGAAATTTGACTATAACGTCTCTTATTGTTTAGACTTCCTACTTCATTTATTCACCTTTAATGGTTTGAAACGGTGCATTTCTAAGATTATGATCAAATGGTCTCAAAATTCTTCTTCCACTTATTCTGCCGCAGTTCATAAAGGGCTAATTGTGGGAAATAATAACTACCTAACAAATTTGGCTAATAAAACTTTTCAAAAAAAATTTACTTGAACAAAACACGTAATCTTAAGTGAATTTTATGTGAGACCCATATGTTATCTCTTAACTAAAATCTGATTAAGAGATTTTGTCGGGCAGACTTGTTGAATGCATATAACTATCCCAATGGTAACTCATGTCGCATAAAATAGCTAAGATTAAATTTTGTCAAACCATAACAATAACTGTTGGAACAATTGCTAACTTGCAATGTGGGCCAAGAGGTTGAGGCAAAGATCTGTATACCAAAAGAAGAAGAAGCAATTTAAGAGGGGAAATTCCAGCAGTCGTCTGGCTATCTTATCAGGCATTTTCATGGATAATGCGAGTTGTGACTTGTGAGACTGTTCTAACAGCTAAGGGATGCAAATGAAATTCAACATATTTTGACACAAGGGACCACAACCCGTCAGTTCAGAAACTGGTCCAACTCTCGTGTCTGCCGGCTGCTGCACCAACTGCGCAGGGGCCGTGCTGCACGCAGTTCCTCATTTTCCAAAAACAAATAAAAGGACAGGACGCTGACCCGCATGCATATAAAATCAGATAACGTGAACAGAGAAAGTTCTTTCTCAATCAAAGGAGTTACAATTGTGAATCAACACACTGCACAATTGACAAATAAATAGCTATACAATTTGTAATCAAAACTATTGGAAGGACCAAGAGCTAGGCTAACCACAATTATTAGCATGGTAAACAAATTGGGATTGAAAACTACACTTAGCAGCAAGCCTAAAACATAAGAGCAGTGCAGAAGAGCTCATTCCAAGTGTCCGGGAGGCCCGGCAGGCACCAGTGGCTACAATCTGCCGATCGGTCGGGGTTTGCCCGCTGCTCGGGGCTCAGGTCGCCGCTGTAGATCGACGGGTGCCCGTCCTTTCGGAGCTCGGAGAGTGTGGTTATGTCTAACAAGTAAGCAGGATTAGTCATGTTCCTAATCACCGAATTCACCACCCTCATCTGGTCTGGATAAGCTCCTGGATAGGTCCCTCCATTGACCGGTGCTGTCTCCCCATAACAGTTTTTGGACACCAGCCCATCCCACTCTGTGGGGCTGCAAAAGGATGGTGGGTGAATTTTTTTTTATTTCTAAAATGGTAGATGAACAATGAGGCAATGTAAATAAAAATGTAAGTGGTCCAACAGACAAAAGTGCCATAAAGATGGACTGGTATCTTGTCACTATCTAGCATGAAAGAAAGGCCACTACAAAATTAGTTGTGTGCGCCTTCTGGCTTCTGCAACTTTTTGTTAGCCCCGCAGCCTTAGTAGTCGTTGTATCTATAGTAATTACATGGGCAACTTCGATTTCCTCTAGGAAAAATTTTAATTAATTAACATCTTGAAGTGTAACATATGGGTCCCCTCCATTTTATCTTACCAAATTTCAATAGTTGATTTCACAGGCTGCAAAGCTCAAGTTGCCATGAGAGTGAGCCTAACATGAGAATGGGTCCATATTTCACATAACCATAATTTATGAGTGATTATTGTAGTCACTTTTGGCCCCACTACGTTGTGTGTTCCACAACTTAGACGAAAACATTCTTAGGTAGAGTTTGATAATGCTTACTGGCGTCTGAAAATAAAAACAGACAACTTAAATATGCCTGATTCGCGTTTTAATGTCTAATGCGGTCAGACATTTTAGACCTTTTACAACTGAATGGCAGGCATTTCTAAGCCTTATTACCCATTCAGACATTTTTCACCGCTTTTGGCAAATCAGAGTTACAAAAGCCTACCTTATAATGATACTAAACCAGCTAGAACACTGCAACTGTATGTAAGAATGCCTAAATTATGGCTTGATTGGGGAATTTGTCTTCTTTTGTTTTGTAACTCACTTGATCACCATATATATGAAGTGCGTCACCAACCAATAACCCTCCAGATTAACTTTCAGGTTGCATCTAGCTTAAGGGAGACAGTCTTCGTGACAAATTTATATAGGGCTTCAAACATGGTACATAAGAGGCTTTAATTTTTATATACCGGTGGCCTTTTATATACTATAGTCAGGGCTCTTATATGAACTAGTCACGGGCTTAATCAAGAAAACATTTTTTAACCCTTAAACACCGAGTCACATTAGGCAAAGAATTGAACAGCTATTTAATGGACCGGGGCTTTGATATTGGTGCCAGCACGAGGGCCCACCATCACTCTACCTTCTGCACAATTGCTCCCCCATCTATTCTAGAATTTCAAATAGAAGTTAGTGGACAAAGAAAGGCAACACTCCAAACCAGAAATCTTATTTTAGGTCTTATTTTGGATCCTGTTGTTGATCTCCAGCACATGGTAAATGAAGAGAGCATATTGGGTCTGTATTCTCCTCACACAAACAAGTTTCTTATTCTCCCCTGTCCCATTACGTGTACTTACTGCTATACGCCAAGATTAGATTGGTTCAGGATAGATATAATCAGACATCTAGAGAGAGAGAGAGAGAGCTTACTTGTAATGAGTTGGAGAAATGCCCTGGAAAAGACCCTTGTTTTGGCTGTGTCTACAGTTGTGTCCACCATTTGGCCCAGGTACTCAGCCCCTTGCCGAAGGCAACTAAGCCTGTCCATGTCTGCGTAATAATTCCCTCTCATCTCCATGTAGTCCCACCTGCATCATCATTATGTGAACGAAGTTTCCCCAAAAGACAATGAAACAATTTTGATTGAGTTTGTGATGTTCTGGCCATGCGTAACCCACCCTTGGAGTGCTCCCTTGTGGCTCCACCAGTGGCCAGTGTTGAAGGACAAGACATCCACACCACTCCAAGCTCTAGCATTCCCAGAGATGTCTTGCAATTTCAGGATTCTCCTCCCACCCACATTGACTATGTCAACAAGGTAAGGAGCCTCGGTAGAAGGAGATGGACACCTTACCATGGCTCTGTAGTATGTATAATTTAGATACAAGTTTAAGTACAGTAAAAAGCTTCATGAGGACTAATAATTTAGAGAATTCTGTGATTTTGGAAGAATACCAGAGAACTTGAATGTGGATAGCGGGTCTCTCTCTGATCATCTGAGTCTGTGATGGTGAGGCTGCTGGCATTAAGCATGCAGATCAACGACTCCCACTGATTCCTTCCCTAATGAGTCGCCAACAAACATCACTGTCTTCCCCCTCATATTAGACAGAAAATTTTGAGCGTTGAATCTGACATTAATGAGTACAAAAAGCTTCAGATAATCAACGAAACATGACGATTATAGCAGTAAGTGATCTTCAATAAAGATTTTGGCTGAATAATTGTGGATTTTCTCACCTATGGGGACCTCACAGTTCATGGGCTTCCACCGGTATCTCACTGGTAACCAGAGTCCGGGCGGCCAAACATCTGGCAGTTGAATTCTGGGTCGATGATGGTAGGGCAGCTCGATGACTGGTACAAAGGGT